>JAIOJX010000028.1:146944071-148144071 GCA_022376925.1 Tragulus kanchil
TTTTACCTGCAATACTCACAAATGTAGAATATTTCTCTAAGATCTTCAAGACCCCTTTCCTGTAAGAAAGTGGCATTCTTTCCTATCTGGTAGTCTGGGAATCCGTAAGTCATAGACAGAAACTAGGAGTATATTGTGGCATCATTTCCATATGAGAAAAATATTCTTTGTTCCTCAATTGACTTATCATGCTTTACTAAATAAGATTTCTATTGAAAATATACAAATAATTATAATAAAAAGTTACAGGATGCAGTAAAGGCATTTTGCCTAATATTTAACCATTGTTCTGAGCAGTTCTGCTAACAGGAACCAATAATGTATCAACTGATACATTTTCTTGGGGGAAAAAACACTTTTATAAAATCATACTAAGTGGAACTATCATTATAAACCCACAATATATACTATCTTTATTATTTTTTTTTAAAGATTTATTTATTTATTTTGGGCGGGGGTCGGATTGAGGAGGGAGAGGAGTGGGCGGGCCACTTCTATTGGTCTTTCATTTCTCTATTTTCAGACGTCTTTGTTCTTTGGCTCCTGTGGGCCTCCCATCGCGGTGGCATCTGTCATTGCAGAGCACCGGCTCTGGGCGCATGCACTCCAGAGCTCCGGCTCGGTATTGGACACATCGGTCCACGTGGCACATGGGATCTTCCCAGGCCAGGGATCGAACTGACGCCCCTTGCACTGCAAGGCGGTGTCCTTACCCACTGGACCACCAGGGGAAGCCCTATACTATCTTTAAATATAAATAATTCTGTGTGTGGATACACACATTTTCTAACTTTGTCAACTAAAAAAGCCTAGAAATAATCAATTAAAATAATCAACCCATTATATATAATGGATTGATTGCTAATCAGTCCATTAGCAATAAGCATTTTAAGTATTATCTTGTAATCTTGAAATAGCAATTCAAAATGAAATAAACCAGAACTGCTTGAAAAATGATTGATTCTAGTACAAGATACACACTAGCTGCACCAGAAACACCCTGTCCTATCAGATATTAGGGAAACTATTAAATATTACAAGAGTCATGTCAAAAGTATGCAGGAGCCAACCTGAAGGGGCTCACACTGACCAAATATGGAACAATTCCAGTTTTAATAATGGAGAAGAAATGCAGTGGATTGAATTCCATCAAAAATGTTTAAATATGTAAATTCATAATAGTATATAAGAAATAGTCCAATAAATTAGGTATCTTCTAAAATGACACTGAAGCAATTTGTCATCTTGAAAACTGTATGTGGCAAAGGGTCAAGAATTTATCCTGGGATTCCGTGGTGGCTCTTGTGGTAAATGGTGGATACCAGTGGTGGCTGCATTGGCTCAACCTGCCATTGCAGGAGACATGGGTTTGATCCGTGATCTGGGAATATTCCACATGCTTCAGAGCAACTAAGTCCATGTGCCACAACCCTTTAGCCTGTGTTCTCAAGCCCAGGAGCTGCAACTACTAAGGTCTAATGCCACAACTATTAAATTCCTAGAGCCCATGCTCCACAAGAGACACCACCACCACCATGAGAGAGCAGCCCCTGCTCCTCATAGCTAGAGGAAAAAGCCTGTGCAGCAATAAAAACCCAGTACAACCAAAAATAAAACAAATAAAAAGTTTAAAAAGAATTTACCCTAACTTTCTCATATAAACTGTACTACTAGTCAACCTAGGAGTAGGTAAGAGGAAAAGGATTTTTATTAAAATCATTATAGCTAGTAAATGAAAAAGAAGTAATGCAAGTAGAATGTCACCTTTTCTTTCAAACCCAGTTGAAATGAACAGGTCTAGTACTAAGCATCAGTGGTTACTAACCACAAAGAGCAAAACCAGACAGCATGTTTTCTGATAGACGAACACAGCCTCACCTACAGAATGGCCAAAGAGATG
The DNA here is from genome assembly GCA_022376925.1 of Tragulus kanchil. Classification (NCBI taxonomy): domain Eukaryota; kingdom Metazoa; phylum Chordata; class Mammalia; order Artiodactyla; family Tragulidae; genus Tragulus; species Tragulus kanchil. The sequence continues at coordinate 146,945,972 of JAIOJX010000028.1, forward strand.
GAACCTGAGTCTGACCAATTTTAATAAATAATTCTGTGTGTGGATACACACATTTTCTAACTTTGTCAACTAAAAAAGCCTAGAAATAATCAATTAAAATAATCAACCCATTATATATAATGGATTGATTGCTAATCAGTCCATTAGCAATAAGCATTTTAAGTATTATCTTGTAATCTTGAAATAGCAATTCAAAATGAAATAAACCAGAACTGCTTGAAAAATGATTGATTCTAGTACAAGATACACACTAGCTGCACCAGAAACACCCTGTCCTATCAGATATTAGGGAAACTATTAAATATTACAAGAGTCATGTCAAAAGTATGCAGGAGCCAACCTGAAGGGGCTCACACTGACCAAATATGGAACAATTCCAGTTTTAATAATGGAGAAGAAATGCAGTGGATTGAATTCCATCAAAAATGTTTAAATATGTAAATTCATAATAGTATATAAGAAATAGTCCAATAAATTAGGTATCTTCTAAAATGACACTGAAGCAATTTGTCATCTTGAAAACTGTATGTGGCAAAGGGTCAAGAATTTATCCTGGGATTCCGTGGTGGCTCTTGTGGTAAATGGTGGATACCAGTGGTGGCTGCATTGGCTCAACCTGCCATTGCAGGAGACATGGGTTTGATCCGTGATCTGGGAATATTCCACATGCTTCAGAGCAACTAAGTCCATGTGCCACAACCCTTTAGCCTGTGTTCTCAAGCCCAGGAGCTGCAACTACTAAGGTCTAATGCCACAACTATTAAATTCCTAGAGCCCATGCTCCACAAGAGACACCACCACCACCATGAGAGAGCAGCCCCTGCTCCTCATAGCTAGAGGAAAAAGCCTGTGCAGCAATAAAAACCCAGTACAACCAAAAATAAAACAAATAAAAAGTTTAAAAAGAATTTACCCTAACTTTCTCATATAAACTGTACTACTAGTCAACCTAGGAGTAGGTAAGAGGAAAAGGATTTTTATTAAAATCATTATAGCTAGTAAATGAAAAAGAAGTAATGCAAGTAGAATGTCACCTTTTCTTTCAAACCCAGTTGAAATGAACAGGTCTAGTACTAAGCATCAGTGGTTACTAACCACAAAAAAGAGCAAAAACCAGACAGCATGTTTTCTGATAGACGAACACAGCCTCACCTACAGAATGGCCAAAGAGATGGAACCTGAGTCTGACCAGGTGCCAGTTTGCATGAAATGCTGAAGACAGAGTGCTATGCTGAACTATATAATAAGTGTGCAAGGTGAATATATAAATATCAGCTGTATTTCTGTACACTAGAACTGGACAAAAAATTAATAAAACAGTTCTATATACAACAACATAAAAAAGAATGAAATACTTAGGAATGAATGAGTTACCAAAAGAAGTTCAAAACATATTCTCGGAAAAATTCAAAATGGTGGAAAAAATTAAAGAACATCCAAATTAACACAAAGATATTCTCTGTTCATACATCTTTTCTCCCTCACAGCTTAGTCAAGAAAATGCAAAATCCTGTCATTTATCTTTGAGAATGTCTTCTATCATAACAGATTAAATAGAAAATTTTTAAAATTCATTCGTTACAATAACTCCTATAAATAAAAATGAAAACTCTAAGATCAATAGATTTATAAGCAGATAAAAATGTAAATGAGGAAATACATATTACCTGTTATTGAGGAAGATGCTAAAAATTCCCATTGCTAATATGAGTGTAAATTAGTACAATGTTTTTGGTGAAAATGCATCAAGAAACTGACAAATATTTTTTTTCTTGGATTAAGTAATTTCCACGTTCTTCTTGGCCTTCTTAAATAAGAGAAGGCTTTAAATACAAAGAAAATGATTGTGTATAATGTTTACCATAGCTGTATTTGTAAGATAGGAGAACTGGAAACAATTCAATAACAGGGGAATGTAAAAGCAAAGCATAGCACAGCTGTGTGATATAATACTATGTAACCACTAAAAATATTTCAAAGAAGCTTAGCAATGTGAAAAAATATTTAGGTTAAATGCTAAATAAAAACAATGAGAATATAATATCTTAGTAGTAATGAAAAGAAGTAATGCAAGTAGAATGTCACCTTTTCTTTCAAACCCAGTTGAAATGAACAGGTCTAGTACTAAGCATCAGTGGTTACTAACCACAAAAGAGCAAAAACCAGACAGCATGTTTTCTGATAGACGAACACAGCCTCACCTACAGAATGGCCAAAGAGATGGAACCTGAGTCTGACCAGGTGCCAGTTTGCATGAAATGCTGAAGACAGAGTGCTATGCTGAACTATATAATAAGTGTGCAAGGTGAATATATAAATATCAGCTGTATTTCTGTACACTAGAACTGGACAAAAAATTAATAAAACAGTTCTATATACAACAACATAAAAAAGAATGAAATACTTAGGAATGAATGAGTTACCAAAAGAAGTTCAAAACATATTCTCGGAAAAATTCAAAATGGTGGAAAAAATTAAAGAACATCCAAATTAACACAAAGATATTCTCTGTTCATACATCTTTTCTCCCTCACAGCTTAGTCAAGAAAATGCAAAATCCTGTCATTTATCTTTGAGAATGTCTTCTATCATAACAGATTAAATAGAAAATTTTTAAAATTCATTCGTTACAATAACTCCTATAAATAAAAATGAAAACTCTAAGATCAATAGATTTATAAGCAGATAAAAATGTAAATGAGGAAATACATATTACCTGTTATTGAGGAAGATGCTAAAAATTCCCATTGCTAATATGAGTGTAAATTAGTACAATGTTTTTGGTGAAAATGCATCAAGAAACTGACAAATATTTTTTTTCTTGGATTAAGTAATTTCCACGTTCTTCTTGGCCTTCTTAAATAAGAGAAGGCTTTAAATACAAAGAAAATGATTGTGTATAATGTTTACCATAGCTGTATTTGTAAGATAGGAGAACTGGAAACAATTCAATAACAGGGGAATGTAAAAGCAAAGCATAGCACAGCTGTGTGATATAATACTATGTAACCACTAAAAATATTTCAAAGAAGCTTAGCAATGTGAAAAAATATTTAGGTTAAATGCTAAATAAAAACAATGAGAATATAATATCTTTAAAGAATCTCAATGATATAAATGTGCATAAAAAACAGGAAAATGTTAAATTATTAAGAACTGTTAACTTTGTATGGTTGTAAGAAATCCATGTGATCATTTTTCTTCTTTCAAACAAATACTTTTATATGATGCATATATACTAATACAAAGAAACACGCATAGAGGATTTTATTTTTTATTTTTTTATTTTTGACCATGTCTTGTCTTGCAGCATGTGGGATCTTAATTCCCTGACCAGGGATTGAATCCATACCATGTGGATTGGAAGTGAATAGTCTTAATCACTGGACCACCAGGGAAGTCCCACACAGGATTTTTTTTTTTTTTTTTCTTTACTTTTTTTTGGCCACTTCTATTGATCTTTCATCTATTTATCTTTGTTCTTTGGCCTGTGTGGGCCTCCCATCACAGTGGCCTCTCTCTTTGCAGAGTACCAGCTCTGGGTGCATGCGCTCCAAAGCTCCCGCTCAGTAATTGGACACATCAGTCCTGCCGCTCCACAGCACTTGGGATCTTCCCAGGCCGGGGATGGAACCAGCGCCCCTTGCACTGCAAGGCTGTGCATTACACACTTGACTACCAGGGAAGCCCTCCACATAGGATTTTAAAGAAAACAAATGACATAAAAAATAACCTTCTAAATAAAAAAAACAGACATAGTATTTTTTTAAAATAGAATTTGCTTGAGTAGTTATTGGCTGACCTGTTGCTTGGATTTTTCTCCCCAAGTTCATATCCTTAACTTTATGCTCAAAGTGACCTTTTCTTTATAACTCTGAGAACCTAAGGAACAAACTTAATTAAATATGAACATTAAAGGAATATGCATAATTCTTAGGGATAACTCTATAAATGATTGCTAAAATTCAACATGTGTTTTAGGCAGACTTCCATTTTTCAGTAATTATATACAACTTTAAAAAATCAAATCCAAATGTTACTAATTCATTTACACTTACATCATCAAATAACTGAATCCACTTTTGGGGAGATTTAATAGTTTAGAAGCATTTAAGTCTATTTCACAAGTTTATATTTTCCTCTTAGTATTATTGTACTATCTCAAACTACCACTCTACTTTCTATCTCATAATTACAAAGAATTTGATTTATGGCTGAGTAATTCCCTCTCAAAGCATAATTTTCATTATTCAATTTTAATTTACCTCAGTGAAAAAGAAAAGGCAAAGATCAAATAGCAAAAAGAGTACAAATGCTATACTGCTATATTGGTTGATTTATATTACAAAAGAAATATATACAGCAACTACATTTTGATCAAAGTCTCTCAGATCTTGAGAGAGGCACAACCTTGTCCTTTTTGTTGAAGCTGCCAATATTTTCATAAATGAAGATATCCCCAAACAAGTCTATAAAAACACTTATTTAAATGATAATATTTAACACAAATTATAATGTAATTGTGCTATTCTCAACATAATTAGGTGGAGAAAGTAATGGCAACCCACTTCAGTATTCTTGCCTGGAGAATCCCATAGACAGAGGAGCCTGGTGGGCTACAGCCCATAGAGTCACAAAGAGTCAGACACAGCTAAAGCAATTCAGCACGCGTGCAAAATAGGAATGCTGGAACCTTTCAAGACCAGTGGAGCTCCAAGAAATGCCAAAGCATGAGCCTACAACACAAATGCCTGGTCAGGATTCCATGAATTTATTTAGATAAAAGAAGAAATCATCAAAAGATACAGGAGAATTTTGTGAACTTCTTACACCTTGGCTCAGATGTTATCCCTGTAAGGTCTTCCTTTACAGAAAGCACTAGAGAGGTACAAAGGTAACAGAAGCATCATTTGAAACCAAATATACAATATAAGTGACAATTTCTTTCTGAAGCATACAACATCGATACTTTGCTGCTTATAGTATGGTTTTCAGATCAAGATGGGCATCACCTGGGAGTTTATAGAATATCAAATTATAGCCCACCCCAGACCTACTGAATCAGACTTTGTGTTTTAACAAGATCACCAGTTAATTCATAAACACATTAACGATTGAGAAGCTATGCTAGACAGAAATTCCTTCACCTTGTTTACTGGGTAGAGGAATTGAATTAAACTTTGGAAATTAGAGAAGGGTCAGTGTTTTATTCAGCTACAGTTTGCCCTAAGACAATCACTTTTGGGGAGATTTAATAGTTTAGAAGCATTTAAGTCTATTTCACAAGTTTATATTTTCCTCTTAGTATTATTGTACTATCTCAAACTACCACTCTACTTTCTATCTCATAATTACAAAGAATTTGATTTATGGCTGAGTAATTCCCTCTCAAAGCATAATTTTCATTATTCAATTTTAATTTACCTCAGTGAAAAAGAAAAGGCAAAGATCAAATAGCAAAAAGAGTACAAATGCTATACTGCTATATTGGTTGATTTATATTACAAAAGAAATATATACAGCAACTACATTTTGATCAAAGTCTCTCAGATCTTGAGAGAGGCACAACCTTGTCCTTTTTGTTGAAGCTGCCAATATTTTCATAAATGAAGATATCCCCAAACAAGTCTATAAAAACACTTATTTAAATGATAATATTTAACACAAATTATAATGTAATTGTGCTATTCTCAACATAATTAGGTGGAGAAAGTAATGGCAACCCACTTCAGTATTCTTGCCTGGAGAATCCCATAGACAGAGGAGCCTGGTGGGCTACAGCCCATAGAGTCACAAAGAGTCAGACACAGCTAAAGCAATTCAGCACGCGTGCAAAATAGGAATGCTGGAACCTTTCAAGACCAGTGGAGCTCCAAGAAATGCCAAAGCATGAGCCTACAACACAAATGCCTGGTCAGGATTCCATGAATTTATTTAGATAAAAGAAGAAATCATCAAAAGATACAGGAGAATTTTGTGAACTTCTTACACCTTGGCTCAGATGTTATCCCTGTAAGGTCTTCCTTTACAGAAAGCACTAGAGAGGTACAAAGGTAACAGAAGCATCATTTGAAACCAAATATACAATATAAGTGACAATTTCTTTCTGAAGCATACAACATCGATACTTTGCTGCTTATAGTATGGTTTTCAGATCAAGATGGGCATCACCTGGGAGTTTATAGAATATCAAATTATAGCCCACCCCAGACCTACTGAATCAGACTTTGTGTTTTTAACAAGATCACCAGTTAATTCATAAACACATTAACGATTGAGAAGCTATGCTAGACAGAAATTCCTTCACCTTGTTTACTGGGTAGAGGAATTGAATTATATAGATAAAAGCTAAGGAATATTTTAGTCTAATAACTTTAGAGCAAGGTGATCAGTGTTTTATCATCTTCCATAAGCTACAGTTTGCAAGTCTAACTAAACTTTTTCATAGGAAATTATTATTTGAGTTACTAAATCTGTAGATATAAAACCATAGAAAAGTTATATTTATTGAGAGTCTGGGATAAGCATAACATATACTAAATGTTGTGGTAAATAAAAAGAAGTTTGATAGCCTCAGAAACATGATTACCATGATCAAAAGGTTACAGACATCCAGAAAAACATTCTATATAAATAAATAAAGAAAGAAGAATAAATATACTCAAACATTTGAGGATAATAAGACCACCTTGAATCAGAAATGGAAACATACAGGGGGAAAAGATGGAGACATATAAAAAAGTTGCTTGAATTCAGGAAAGCAGAGGAAAGAAAAGATAAAGTTATCTCAGGACGTGCACTCATCTCTCCTGCAAAATCGCCTGAATTGCAACGAGTCCCTGAAAAACCATCAACAGGAGGAGGTTGGATCTGATCACGGAGAGGATACCCCACATTGAAGAACAAAGGAGAAGCCACATCAAGACGGTAGGAAGGGTGCAATCGCATTTTTAAAAGTCAAACCTCATACCCACCAGAGAGGCTGGGTGGGCTGTACGGGCAAAGCCTGTTGCAGATCAAGACCTGGGAAAGGAGCGGTGACGCCCACAAGGGACTGAGCCAGATCCGCTTTGGAGGGTCCAAGTGCCCCCTTGAGCTAGTAGTGCCCTTGAGCTGTCCTCGGAAGGACGGCACTCAGTTTCCTTTGGAGGAGGTTACCATTAACCCGATCACAGAGCCCCCAAGGAGGGCTGGAAACTCTTGTGCGCACTGTGATCCAGGAGAGGGGAATAGCGATCCTGCATGAGACTGAGCCAGTCTCACCTCTGAGTAATCTGACATCTCCCGCAGTGGCGGGAGTTGACGGTGGCCTGCAGCAGGGTCGGGGTCACTGCAGAAGTGCTCCCCATAGAGCGTGTGGGAATAAATCCTTTGTGAGACAGACGCCATTTTTCCTACTGTAGTTTGGCTGCTGGTCAAGCTACAGGCAGGGAATTTACCTCCACCCAGCAAGAAAAGGGATTTGGATTAAGGAACTCCCAGAGCCAGCCTGGGCAGGCCTTTTAGTTCTGGGATAGGCCGAAATAAACAAGCAGTCAAAGTGGTCTTCAGATCCAACCACTCCCAGAGGCAAGAAAAAGACTGATAATTCCTGAATAGTCAGCAAGCGACAGAAGAACATAAACACTATTTTCACGTTTTGTCTGAAGCTGGAGTGACTGCTGGATTTTTAAATTTTCATTTTATTCCTTATTCTTTTTTATTGCTTTTTTTTGGTATCATATTGTTTTGTTTCAATTTTATTTTTCCCTTTTTTTCCGAACCCACTCAGTGCACCCCCTGTTGGGTTTTTTTTTCTTTTGGGGTGTATGAGAGTGGGTGTGTTTATTTCCTCCATTGAATTCTATTGAAGGTACTAATCTCATCAGTAAGACTGAATATATTCAAGTTTACATTTTTTTTTTCTTTCTTTTTCCTTTTAAACCACACATTTTATTTTGGTATAAACTTCTGGTTCCCCATTGGCCTTTTAAGATTCTGTGGGGGTTTTGTTTGTTTTTATTGTTTTTGTTTTGTTTTTCTATATTTTTCTATATACTTATCTCTGTTTTAATTTTTAAAAATTTTTTTATTTGTACTACTACTTCCCCTATAATTCTTTGCTTTCTCTGATACTCCATTCCTATAGCATTAAACTCTAATACATACAAATCTTTATCTCCCTATATTTAACTTTGCAGTATCATTCTTTATTTCTCTTCTATCCTCCCTTTCTCTTTTTCCCTTTTCCCACCATATTTCTTAGACTGTTCTGTCCTCATTGCCTTATCCCCAACAGGGACCCTGCTCTAACATTATTCTCCAATTGGTGCTCTACTTAGTTTGGTTATTAACTGGTGGATATCATTCTTGGTTTTCTTTATTTGCCGTGCTAACGTATTATACTGTATTTTTGGTTGGAATGCTTGGGTTATGTTACAGATGTATATGTTTGTGTGTATAATTCAATACGCTAGATAGTATTTGCATATTATTTTAACTGCCATTCGCATATACATGTTTTGATATCATTTAATGCTATAACAAACCAACCGTGAAATCTTCATTCCCCGGTCAGGCAACGAGCCCCGGGGCTTTAGGGAGGGAGCACTGACTCCAAAACACTACAATACTAGAGAACATCTAACACTAGAGAGCAGTATACAAGTGAGAACACCAACAAAGGTAATCACTTGTATGCAAGTCCTGACATCACATGCATCACCCAGAATAAGAAGCCCCCTCCAAACAACAAACACCAACAGACATAACTCAAGGTCTGGGAAAAGGAAATCCCAAAGAGAGTCAGTTAAAAAAATTAATAGTAACAATGAAACACCAGAGAAATACCACACAAGTGAAGGAACAATCTACAAACACACAAGATCAAATCAGTGGAGAGAATTTGGACAAACTCTCTGAAAGTGATTTCAGAAGAATGATAGTAAAGATGATCAAAGACTCTGAAAACAGAATGTTAGAGAAATTGCAAGACACAACTAATACACTGAATAAAGAAATACAAGAACTTACCAAAAAAGTAACAGAGACAAACAACTCAATTGCTGAACTGAAAAACACTGTAGAAGGAATCAAGGGCAGAGTATCTGAGACAGAAGACCGGATAAGTGAGCTAGAAGATAGAATGGAGGAAGTAACTGCTGAAAAACAGAACCTAGCTCAAAGAATGAAAAGAGCCGAGGATAGCCTCAGAGACCTCTAGGATAATATCAAACGCACCAACATTCAAATTATAGGGGTTCCAGAAGAAGAAGAAAAAAAGAAAGGCTGTGAAAAAATTTTTGAAGAGATTCTAGTTGAAAACTTCCCCAACACGGCAAAAGAAATAGTCAATCAAGTCCAAGAAGCGCAAAGAGTACCATACAGAATCAATCCGAGAAGAAACACACCAAGACACATATTAATGAAGCTAATACAAATTAAACACAAGGACAGAATTCTCAAAGCAGCAAGGGAAAAGCAACTAGTGACATACAAGGGAAAGCCCATCCGTTTAACAGCTGATCTTTCAACAGAAACTCTGCAGGCCAGAAGGGAATGGCAGGACACATTTAAACGGCTGAAAGAGAATAATCTGCAACCAGGAATCCTCTACCCTGCAAGGATCTCCTTCAAAACTGATGGAGAAATCAAAAGCTTTACAGATAAGCAAAAATTAAAAGAATTTAGTCACACCAAACCAACCTTACAACAAGTGTTAAAGGGACTTATATAGACAACAAGTATAAAAGGAGAAGATCCACAAAACAAAGCCATCATAACATCTAAGAAGATGACAATAGGATCATTTGTATCAATAATTACTTTGAATGTAAATGGACTAAATGCCCCAACCAAAAGACACAGAGTGGCTGAATGGATTCAAAAGCACGACCCATACATATGCTGCCTCCAGAAAACTCACTTCAGACCTAGAGAAAAAATATTTGCAAATTATATATCAGATAAGAAGATTCAAAAGAAAACAGAATGTTAGAGAAATTGCAAGACACAACTAATACACTGAATAAAGAAATACAAGAACTTACCAAAAAAGTAACAGAGACAAACAACTCAATTGCTGAACTGAAAAACACTGTAGAAGGAATCAAGGGCAGAGTATCTGAGACAGAAGACCGGATAAGTGAGCTAGAAGATAGAATGGAGGAAGTAACTGCTGAAAAACAGAACCTAGCTCAAAGAATGAAAAGAGCCGAGGATAGCCTCAGAGACCTCTAGGATAATATCAAACGCACCAACATTCAAATTATAGGGGTTCCAGAAGAAGAAGAAAAAAAGAAAGGCTGTGAAAAAATTTTTGAAGAGATTCTAGTTGAAAACTTCCCCAACACGGCAAAAGAAATAGTCAATCAAGTCCAAGAAGCGCAAAGAGTACCATACAGAATCAATCCGAGAAGAAACACACCAAGACACATATTAATGAAGCTAATACAAATTAAACACAAGGACAGAATTCTCAAAGCAGCAAGGGAAAAGCAACTAGTGACATACAAGGGAAAGCCCATCCGTTTAACAGCTGATCTTTCAACAGAAACTCTGCAGGCCAGAAGGGAATGGCAGGACACATTTAAACGGCTGAAAGAGAATAATCTGCAACCAGGAATCCTCTACCCTGCAAGGATCTCCTTCAAAACTGATGGAGAAATCAAAAGCTTTACAGATAAGCAAAAATTAAAAGAATTTAGTCACACCAAACCAACCTTACAACAAGTGTTAAAGGGACTTATATAGACAACAAGTATAAAAGGAGAAGATCCACAAAACAAAGCCATCATAACATCTAAGAAGATGACAATAGGATCATTTGTATCAATAATTACTTTGAATGTAAATGGACTAAATGCCCCAACCAAAAGACACAGAGTGGCTGAATGGATTCAAAAGCACGACCCATACATATGCTGCCTCCAGAAAACTCACTTCAGACCTAGAGAAAAAATATTTGCAAATTATATATCAGATAAGAAGTTAATATGCAGACTATATAGAAAATTCCTATAATTCAAAAATTAACAAAAGAATCTTATTCAAAAGTAAGCAATGGATTTGAACAGACATTTCTCCAGAGAAGATATACAAATGGCCAGTAAACACAAAAGAGATGTTCAACATCAAAACTTTAACAAGATACCATCTCACACCATTAGAATGGCTATTTAAAAAAAAAAAAAAAAAACGGAAAATATTAAGGGTTGACACAGAGGTGGAGAAATTGGGACATTTTGTACTATTGGTGGGAATGTAAAATTCTGTAAGATGCTACTGCTGTGGAAAAGAATATAGTATCTCCTGAAAAAATAGAAATAGAATTATCATATCATCTAAAACTTTTACCTCTGGATATAAACTCAAAAGAATTGACAGCAGGGTCACAAAGAGATACATCTAATGATATTCTTAGCAGCATTATTCACAATAACTAATAGCTATTCATATGGAAGCAACCAAAAGTCCATGGATATATCAATGGATAAGCAAAATGTATGTATGCATACAATGGACTGTCATTTGACCTTCAGAATGAAGGAACTTCTGACATATACCACGACATGCATAAAACTTATACTAAGTAAAATAAACCAGTCACACACACAAATGCACACACACAAAACATGATTCCACTTAAATGTGGTATTAATATTTAGAGTACTCAAAATCATAGAGACATAAAGTACTAAGTATCTATGGGATATCCAAAAAGCAGTTAGATGTCAGATTGTCGGAGGAATGAATTTGGGATTGAAATGAACTTTAAATTCAATAGATCCCTAAATAATTTATCCTCCAATTTATTCTTATGCTTATTTTCTCTATCTTGATTTTCATATCTTATCCAATCCATTTTCCAAGACCAAAACTCTTCTTTCCCTTCCCTAAACCTGACTGACTCCCCATTTCATTGCACTTAAGTAACATCTCTTCATTCTAACTCTCCTCAGAGTTAAATGATCTCTCTGGGTTCCTGAAATGCTTCCTTAGGGGCTTTAACTCTCTCCTCAAATGCTTTCAGTTTTTAAAAATGGATTCAAAAGCACGACCCATACATATGCTGCCTCCAGAAAACTCACTTCAGACCTAGAGAAAAAATATTTGCAAATTATATATCAGATAAGAAGTTAATATGCAGACTATATAGAAAATTCCTATAATTCAAAAATTAACAAAAGAATCTTATTCAAAAGTAAGCAATGGATTTGAACAGACATTTCTCCAGAGAAGATATACAAATGGCCAGTAAACACAAAGAGATGTTCAACATCAAAACTTTAACAAGATACCATCTCACACCATTAGAATGGCTATTTAAAAAAGAAAAAAACGGAAAATATTAAGGGTTGACACAGAGGTGGAGAAATTGGGACATTTTGTACTATTGGTGGGAATGTAAAATTCTGTAAGATGCTACTGCTGTGGAAAAGAATATAGTATCTCCTGAAAAAATAGAAATAGAATTATCATATCATCTAAAACTTTTACCTCTGGATATAAACTCAAAAGAATTGACAGCAGGGTCACAAAGAGATACATCTAATGATATTCTTAGCAGCATTATTCACAATAACTAATAGCTATTCATATGGAAGCAACCAAAAGTCCATGGATATATCAATGGATAAGCAAAATGTATGTATGCATACAATGGACTGTCATTTGACCTTCAGAATGAAGGAACTTCTGACATATACCACGACATGCATAAAACTTATACTAAGTAAAATAAACCAGTCACACACACAAATGCACACACACAAAACATGATTCCACTTAAATGTGGTATTAATATTTAGAGTACTCAAAATCATAGAGACATAAAGTACTAAGTATCTATGGGATATCCAAAAAGCAGTTAGATGTCAGATTGTCGGAGGAATGAATTTGGGATTGAAATGAACTTTAAATTCAATAGATCCCTAAATAATTTATCCTCCAATTTATTCTTATGCTTATTTTCTCTATCTTGATTTTCATATCTTATCCAATCCATTTTCCAAGACCAAAACTCTTCTTTCCCTTCCCTAAACCTGACTGACTCCCCATTTCATTGCACTTAAGTAACATCTCTTCATTCTAACTCTCCCTCAGAGTTAAATGATCTCTCTTGGGTTCCTGAAATGCTTCCTTAGGGGGCTTTCCATGTCCTTCATTTCTCCTCCCTCCTCCTAATCTGTCCATCAAACTGCTTTCAGCATTATCTTTTAAAACCGATTTTTCTGTTGTTTCTCACCTAGTTGGTGTCATCAGTGATCCTTACCACTATTAGGCTAAAAGTCTATTTCTTCACACGATCCTGTTTACTTGTCAAGACTTATCTGTTGCTTCCTTTCCCCTTAAGGAATGTGTTCAATTATCTTTGTATCTCCTAACATAAAGTGTGGTAAGAGCAGGCACTAAATATATTTCAAGTAAAAGAATAAAGAAGGACTATTTCCCTTTACAAACAATATTATTTTATGTTCCTTAGTCTTTTACACAAGTCTAGAAAATCTTTACATCCTATACTACACTGCTACTCTCCAGTCTTTATCTAATGCTGCCTTATTTGTGCTTCCATATTCAGTTCAACTATCATCTCCTTCAATATATCTTCACTCACCCCTCCCTACTACATAGAGTAAATGAATTTCTCCTCCCTTCATTACCTTATCATGATGATGCTATTCTATGTAGTCACAAGCAATAGTACTTAATTTGTTTGCATGTATTCTTTCTTAATAGGCTTGAGGAGGGTATTTCAATCAACTCATACATTCCTAAAGTTTGGCATAGAAATTAGCAAGCAGTAACATAGAAAGGGCACAACAAATGACTTCTTAAAGAATAAAGGAATAAAAGTGTAAATCAAAATATTAGAAATATGGTAAGGAAGATTTACAACATGTATCATTTAGTAGAACTAGTATCTGTTAGAGTATTAATAGTATCTATTAAATACTTTCACATATTCTAACTGTTAATATTGGTATATTCTTAATGTGGTATACTGTATCGTAAGAATTTATAAATTATCCAAGTTTTCCGAATTTTTCAAATAGATCCTAAATAATTTATCCTCCAATTTATTCTTATGCTTATTTTCTCTATCTTGATTTTCATATCTTATCCAATCCATTTTCCAAGACCAAAACTCTTCTTTCCCTTCCCTAAACCTGACTGACTCCCCATTTCATTGCACTTAAGTAACATCTCTTCATTCTAACTCTCCCTCAGAGTTAAATGATCTCTCTTGGGTTCCTGAAATGCTTCCTTAGGGGGCTTTCCATGTCCTTCATTTCTCCTCCCTCCTCCTAATCTGTCCATCAAACTGCTTTCAGCATTATCTTTTAAAACCGATTTTTCTGTTGTTTCTCACCTAGTTGGTGTCATCAGTGATCCTTACCACTATTAGGCTAAAAGTCTATTTCTTCACACGATCCTGTTTACTTGTCAAGACTTATCTGTTGCTTCCTTTCCCCTTAAGGAATGTGTTCAATTATCTTTGTATCTCCTAACATAAAGTGTGGTAAGAGCAGGCACTAAATATATTTCAAGTAAAAGAATAAAGAAGGACTATTTCCCTTTACAAACAATATTATTTTATGTTCCTTAGTCTTTTACACAAGTCTAGAAAATCTTTACATCCTATACTACACTGCTACTCTCCAGTCTTTATCTAATGCTGCCTTATTTGTGCTTCCATATTCAGTTCAACTATCATCTCCTTCAATATATCTTCACTCACCCCTCCCTACTACATAGAGTAAATGAATTTCTCCTCCTTCATTACCTTATCATGATGATGCTATTCTATGTAGTCACAAGCAATAGTACTTAATTTGTTTGCATGTATTCTTTCTTAATAGGCTTGAGGAGGGTATTTCAATCAACTCATACATTCCTAAAGTTTGGCATAGAAATTAGCAAGCAGTAACATAGAAAGGGCACAACAAATGACTTCTTAAAGAATAAAGGAATAAAAGTGTAAATCAAAATATTAGAAATATGGTAAGGAAGATTTACAACATGTATCATTTAGTAGAACTAGTATCTGTTAGAGTATTAATAGTATCTATTAAATACTTTCACATATTCTAACTGTTAATATTGGTATATTCTTAATGTGGTATACTGTACTTCCAAGAAATAAAGAATCATTCATGATCAATAAACTTCCAAGCCTAGGATTTTTAAAAAATATTTTGAAAACCTAGAACTAATCACAACAAGGAGAGTGACACCAACAGAAAAGAATAAAAACAAATAGGAAAGGAGACATTTCTCTTACCAAAACAGGTTGACTGATTTTATCCAAAAATAGAGTTTTGAAACACATATTTTTCAAATTCAAAAACTTTGGTATTGATTTCTATTGCTTATTTTTATGGACCTAATCTTAAAACAGAAGTCTAAGTGTACTGTTTTATGGACTAAACACTAAAGTAGCCTAACCAATTTCTGGATCTAACACACTTTGCTAAGCTTTTTAGATCAGGATGCAAATGCTTGCCCCAAAGCAACTCTTAAGTACTCATCCATCACAAATCAGTGAATAATAAGAAGTATTTGGGATCTAGGTATGCATAAGCTTTGCTTAGAGGAGGGCAAGACTTGATTTTAAACAGGATACATTCCTTCACTGGTAAGTCGGAATGTTCTTGTAAGAAAGCAGAGAGGGATATTTGTAGAATTAAGAACAAAGGATATAGTAGTGTCTGTCATGTAGTAGATGGTGGATAAATGTTTGTTAAATAGGTCTGTTGATTATTTGTGATTGAATAGAATAAAATATGTTTGTTAATTCCTATTTGCTGTCCCTTATTTAACAGAGAGAATTCAAGAAGCAATTCTTATCTTAAAAAAGACTATGTTTTCCTTACAGTAAGACTCAGTCATAACTCCTTCTCTGAGAGATAAACACTATGAAATTATACTTATGAGGACAAATTGTTGCATGTATTCTTTCTTAATAGGCTTGAGGAGGGTATTTCAATCAACTCATACATTCCTAAAGTTTGGCATAGAAATTAGCAAGCAGTAACATAGAAAGGGCACAACAAATGACTTCTTAAAGAATAAAGGAATAAAAGTGTAAATCAAAATATTAGAAATATGGTAAGGAAGATTTACAACATGTATCATTTAGTAGAACTAGTATCTGTTAGAGTATTAATAGTATCTATTAAATACTTTCACATATTCTAACTGTTAATATTGGTATATTCTTAATGTGGTATACTGTACTTCCAAGAAATAAAGAATCATTCATGATCAATAAACTTCCAAGCCTAGGATTTTTAAAAAATATTTTGAAAACCTAGAACTAATCACAACAAGGAGAGTGACACCAACAGAAAAGAATAAAAACAAATAGGAAAGGAGACATTTCTCTTACCAAAACAGGTTGACTGATTTTATCCAAAAATAGAGTTTTGAAACACATATTTTTCAAATTCAAAAACTTTGGTATTGATTTCTATTGCTTATTTTTATGGACCTAATCTTAAAACAGAAGTCTAAGTGTACTGTTTTATGGACTAAACACTAAAGTAGCCTAACCAATTTCTGGATCTAACACACTTTGCTAAGCTTTTTAGATCAGGATGCAAATGCTTGCCCCAAAGCAACTCTTAAGTACTCATCCATCACAAATCAGTGAATAATAAGAAGTATTTGGGATCTAGGTATGCATAAGCTTTGCTTAGAGGAGGGCAAGACTTGATTTTAAACAGGATACATTCCTTCACTGGTAAGTCGGAATGTTCTTGTAAGAAAGCAGAGAGGGATATTTGTAGAATTAAGAACAAAGGATATAGTAGTGTCTGTCATGTAGTAGATGGTGGATAAATGTTTGTTAAATAGGTCTGTTGATTATTTGTGATTGAATAGAATAAAATATGTTTGTTAATTCCTATTTGCTGTCCCTTATTTAACAGAGAGAATTCAAGAAGCAATTCTTATCTTAAAAAAGACTATGTTTTCCTTACAGTAAGACTCAGTCATAACTCCTTCTCTGAGAGATAAACACTATGAAATTATACTTATGAGGACAAATTGTTGCATGTGAAACCTATAAAGTTAAATGTTACTTGAATTATTAACAGTATTACCCCCCCCCCCAACAGTATCCCGTATGTAATTAGTAAGGTTACCTTTCAAATGTTAAGGAGAAAGTGAAAGTTTAGATAGCGCTTGCAAGAGAGTAAAAAGAGTAAACTTAGAGTTCACGAAGAACAAGAAAATTTTTGAAGACACTCCATGAACAAGCAGGTAAGAGAGGGCTCCTCCACTAGAAAGGTTCCTACAGCTAGAACAAATACCTAAGACAACTTTCACTGTATCATGATTTTGCCTAATTGAGAAAACCAGACGTTGATCATGCCCCAAACATGCCTGTCTTAAGATGAAGCAGCTTTCTGTGGATCCCTTTCACTTCACAGTTCTCTGAAGACCATACCTTATGAAGCTTCAGGGAGCCCCTTAGACTTGTAATCCCAGGGCATTCTTAGTTACCTCTCTAAGAACTCAATGCCAAAAAAGGGTAATTCATTCATTCCACCCTTCTGTCTTCTGTTTTCTTTGTTCCCATTATCGGAAGAATGAGAAATCTAAAACATCATTTAGAGCCCTGCCAGTAATTTTCAGTTTATTTCTAAATAGCCTTAGAACAAAATGATCTGCTGGAAAGAAAGTCTAAGGAAATGTCAATAGCTATTTGACATCCAAATAAGAGAGTATGCTTATAGTTTTCCAGAGCTTAGGAGCCAGATTCCAAACAGAGACAAGGATGGCTTTTCCAAACTCCCCATAATAGACAAATAACTTCCCCTCAGCCTACACTTGATCACCACAGAATGTGAAACTCCTTCTTTTGACCCTTAAGATGTTGAGTGCTCTTGTTCTATGATTATTGAAAGCTTTTGTTCCATAATTTGTTGAGGGCTTACTGAGTAAAGACTAGATGCCAAGATATAAGTAACATACGTTATTTCCCCTGTTTTGCCGGAAAAATTTTAAATGAAGTTCTTCCATACCTAGGCCAAAGCTTTTCTTGGTGTTTAAATTGCTACTAGTCATTTAAAATTGGACAAAGCATTTTAGATCTATTTATTCCACTTTTGGGGCTTCCCACCTTTGACTCAGTGGGTAAAGAATCCCTTGCCATTCAGGAGACATGAGATTGATCCCTGGGTTAGGAAGATCCCCTGGAGGAGGGCATGGCAACCCAGTCCAGGATTCTTGCCTGGAGAATCACATGGACAGAGGAGCCTGATGGGCTACAATCCATAGTGTCGCAGAGACATGAATGAAGCGACTGAGCATGCATGAGCATGCATTCCACCTTTATGAATCAAGATGTTTTTTGTTCTACCATTATACAAGGTTAACCCATCTTTGGAACATCCACAAACAGATCATATAAATTATCATCAGCATAATATGACTAAACATTTAAAACCAAAAAGCAACCAAGACTTGATCTAAAGTTTATGTTGGTTATTAACAAGTTGATATTTCAGTGCCAAGATGTCTGTGGAGAGTATAGAGGAAAAAAAGATAGTAAATGATAGTGTATGTTTTTTTTTGGTTTTGATCATTTTAATTCTATTCATCAAAATTCCCCCAAAGTATGTTCCCCCTTAATCTTCAAAATACCTTTCTTTTACATTCTGTTCATTTTATTTCCTTGTAGCCTCCATTTCCCATTTTTACCTACAAACTTTTATTTATAACAAGTAAAAAATTATTATTCAACTCTGGAATTCATTCATTTCAATTATGTTTACATATCTATTCTATTGTAATTAATTTGCATCCATTTAATTTCTGCATATATGCTATGTTTTGTCTAAATGCATGATGTTGAACAATTAATATTCAGAAAGAAAAGTCAAAGAAAAATTATGAGCAAAAAGAAGCACACTTAAGCCAATTTAAGTCTTCAAAATTCACTTTAAAATGACTTTCTTAGGGCTATTTTGTGAAATGAGTTTCCTACTTATCCCCTTCCAATGTGTATTTTTCAGTACTTGATCTCAGTTTTACCATTTTCTGGGCTTCAGAACACTAAATCCAAGTGGATTTAGTTTGGCTTTAGTTAGAAATTTCAGGCTAAAGTGGTTTGCATCCTGCTGAGTTTTTTTTTTTTTGGCTTTTTTTATTTCTTTCTTTCATCTCTTCTCTCCTCTCCCCCTTGTTCTAAGAATTAAGATTTGACTTTAATCTGTAGACTCTAACAACTAGAAGAAGACTTGATTTAGGTTTGTATCTTAAAATGATACTTTTGAGATAATCACAAAGCAGCCCGGGGCTAGTTCATTTCAGATAGAGGAGGTATATGAATGTTAAGTTACTGAGCAAAGTATAATGGGGCCTGGCATAGAAGCTCTCTTAAGACTTCTAAAAGATGCTAAAGTGCTTTCAAAAGCGAAAGAACCCAAACTATGCGCAACAATCTCACTTACCACACAAAAGGCTGATAAAGAAGCCTTAGAGATTGAAATTCAAAAAACAAAGATAAAAAACACAGAAGAGTCTGGAAATAATCAGTTTTCCTGTATCTTTATAAATAAACTATGTCTGAAAAAAAAAAAACAGATTAACTTCAACTCCCCCTAGTCTAACCACTTCTCAACTTCTCTCAACATCCATGAAAAATTTATTCATTCCATAGCACAAAAGACCTACTTGACTTTGACAAAATTGCTTATTTCCCATATGCAAATAATATTTTTCCAAACATCCTATAAAAGGGTAACACACGTCAAGGAAGATGAAAACCTTTAATTAAAATTTAGAGACAGTGCAACAGGATAGTCCCAGGAATTCATCCATTTAATTTCTGCATATATACTATGCAGAAATAATAAGACTTTTGTTTATTTTCTGTGGGTCCCTGTTAGTTTTGTCTTGCTGTTTTCAACAGTTTGTTCTCTAAAAGATACAACTAAGGATTTAAGAATATATTCATGATACTCTTCTGGTCTTAGTTAAAAATTCTGAAATCCCTGAAGTTTAGCATTTTGTCTATAGAGCTTTGTCAGTCTCTCCACTTGAAATCTAGAATAATAATTTTTAAGGTGTTTATAATAGGGAAAATAGGTGCATATATCAGAGCACTTATTGCTGAAAGGAATTATACAGTTGACTTTTTTTAAAGCTATGTTTAAAGAAATTAAAAAAAAAAAATTCTGTTTTAATACCAAACTGTTCAAAAAAACCTTTTCTGTACCAAAGCTAGCTGAGTGACTGGGATTTCCTTTGCTTTTCACATAAAATTTGTCAATTAAAAAAAAAAAATCCACAAACATTGTTATAAAGAAATGAAGGCAAATTCTCAGAGCTTAAAGCCAACACATTGGTAAAAATAAACTCTGAGGAAGAGACAGGTAACAAAGCATATACCCTAGCCCTGATTTGTATCAGTACCTCTAGGTTGCATTATTAGTGTTTCTCTTTTATGAGAGAGAGGGAAGGAAACAGGAGGGAACAAGGAATTAGAAATAAGGAAGTTATAACTGTAATCCAGAATTTCGTACATACATTTAATGTTTACAAAAATTTAGACTCCCAATTTTACAACTATCTCTAATGTCAATCAGCTGGGGCTTAGTATTTTTAGCTGATCTTTTCTTGTCCTAGGTAGGACTGAGAACTACCTACAAAGTTTTATAATAAAATGCAGATGCTCAAAACCCATGAGAAGATTACTGAATCTCCAAAAATAAAAAATAAGAGTTTATGCATTGTTTTAGTTTTTTTAATTTAGTTTTTTAATTGAAGTGTAGCTGATTTATAATGTTTCAGGTATATAGCAAAGTGATTGTTTTATGTATATATATATACATACATATATATATATACACACATGTGTATATATATATATATAATTCTTTTTCAGATTCCTTTCCATTCTAAGTTATTACAAGATATTGATATAGTTCCCTGTGCCATACAGTAGGTCCTTGTTGTTCATCTGTTTTATATATAGTGGTATATAGCTGGCAGCCCACTCCAGGATTCATGCCTGGAGAAGCCCATGAACAGGGTACAGCCCATGGGGTCGCAAAGACTTGAACATGACTGAAGCAACTTAACACACACAGTGTACATCTGTTAATCCCAAATTCCTAATTTATCACTGCCCACCTTTCCCCTTTGGTAGGCACAGGTTTGCTTTATATGCCTATTGTATATACTTTTAAAAAGAAACGCTAAAAGCACAAAGGGTTCAGAGCACATCTTGGTTAAAAACCCAGTGCTACTAAAAATCCAAAGAACCAAATGAAAAAAGTAAAAGAGTTCAGCAAGGTAAGTGAATATA
The DNA here is from genome assembly GCA_022376925.1 of Tragulus kanchil. Classification (NCBI taxonomy): domain Eukaryota; kingdom Metazoa; phylum Chordata; class Mammalia; order Artiodactyla; family Tragulidae; genus Tragulus; species Tragulus kanchil. The sequence continues at coordinate 146,967,270 of JAIOJX010000028.1, forward strand.
AAATTAATGTATAGAAATTTTTAAAAATTAATGCATTTTAAGATATAATATTACAAATAAGATAAGCAAATAAAATAGTGGCAAAAATATAAAGCATCTAGGAATAAAATGAAATAGAAACCTTCAAGACTTCTCTTTAAGAAGCAGCTTTAAGATTCTCCTGAGGAACACAAAATAAGACTGAAATAAATAGAAAGTCCATGTCCTTTGGAAGGAAAATTCAACACCATGGAGATACCCAATAGGATGTTTTAAAAATAAGATGAAATGTGAAAATTTTACTTAAAAATGATTAAAAAATAAATAATAATAAACAAGATGATTGTAAAGCTCATATAGAAAAGTAACAAGGAGAAATCATTAGGGAAATTCTGACTTAGGCCATCATACCTGAATGACCAAGTGGTTTTCCTTACTTTCTTCAATTTAAGTCTGAATTTTGCAATAAGCAGCTGATGATATGAGCCACAGTCGGCTCCAGGTCTTGGTTTTGCTGACTGTATAGAGCTTCTCCATCTTCAGCTGGAAAGAATATAATCAACCTGAATTCGGTGTTAACCATCTGGTGATGTCCATGTGTAAAGTTGTCTCTTATGTTGTTGGAAGAGAGTGTTTGCTATCACCAGTGTGTTCTCTTGGCAAAACTCTGTTAGCCTTTGCCATGCTTAATTTTGTACTCTAAGACCAAACTTGCCTGTTATTCCAGGTATCTCTTGACTGCCTATTTTTGCATTCCAGTCCCCTATGATGAAAAGGACAGCTTTTGTAGTGTTTCTTCTAGGAGGTTTTGTAGGCCTTCATAGAATTGTTCAACTTCAGCTTCTTTGGCATTAGTGGTTGGGGCATAGATGTCTCCAGATGTATACACTGGATTTAGAAAAGGCAGAGGAACCAGAGACCAAATTGCTAACATCTGCTGGATCATAGAAAAAGCAAAGGAATTCAAAAAAAAACATCTATTTCTGCTTCATGGACTACACTAAAGCCTTTGATTGTATGGATCACCAAATACTAAGGAAAATTCTTAAAGACATGGGAATACCAGACCACCTTACCTGCCTCCATGAAACCTGTATGCAGGACAAGAAGTAACAGTTAGAACTGTTGGGATAATGGGCTGGTTCAAAATTGGCAAAGGAATATATCAAGGCTGTATATTGTCTCCCTGCTTACTTAACTTAAATGCAGAGTATATCGTGTGAAATGCCAGGCTGGATGAAGCTCAAGCTGGAATCAAGATTGCTGGGATAAATATTAACAACCTCAGATATGCAGAAGATTCTACTTTAATGGCAGAAAGTGAAGAAGATCTAAAGAACCTCTTGATGGAGGTGAAAGACGAAACTTAAAAGCTGACTTAAAACTCAACATTCTAAAAACTAAGATCATGTCATCTGGTCCCATCACTTCAAAATTAAAAATAATAAACAAGATGATTGTAAAGCTCATATAGAAAAGTAACAAGGAGAAATCATTAGGGAAATTCTGACTTAGGCCATCATACCTGAATGACCAAGTGGTTTTCCTTACTTTCTTCAATTTAAGTCTGAATTTTGCAATAAGCAGCTGATGATATGAGCCACAGTCGGCTCCAGGTCTTGGTTTTGCTGACTGTATAGAGCTTCTCCATCTTCAGCTGGAAAGAATATAATCAACCTGAATTCGGTGTTAACCATCTGGTGATGTCCATGTGTAAAGTTGTCTCTTATGTTGTTGGAAGAGAGTGTTTGCTATCACCAGTGTGTTCTCTTGGCAAAACTCTGTTAGCCTTTGCCATGCTTAATTTTGTACTCTAAGACCAAACTTGCCTGTTATTCCAGGTATCTCTTGACTGCCTATTTTTGCATTCCAGTCCCCTATGATGAAAAGGACAGCTTTTGTAGTGTTTCTTCTAGGAGGTTTTGTAGGCCTTCATAGAATTGTTCAACTTCAGCTTCTTTGGCATTAGTGGTTGGGGCATAGATGTCTCCAGATGTATACACTGGATTTAGAAAAGGCAGAGGAACCAGAGACCAAATTGCTAACATCTGCTGGATCATAGAAAAAGCAAAGGAATTCAAAAAAAAACATCTATTTCTGCTTCATGGACTACACTAAAGCCTTTGATTGTATGGATCACCAAATACTAAGGAAAATTCTTAAAGACATGGGAATACCAGACCACCTTACCTGCCTCCATGAAACCTGTATGCAGGACAAGAAGTAACAGTTAGAACTGTTGGGATAATGGGCTGGTTCAAAATTGGCAAAGGAATATATCAAGGCTGTATATTGTCTCCCTGCTTACTTAACTTAAATGCAGAGTATATCGTGTGAAATGCCAGGCTGGATGAAGCTCAAGCTGGAATCAAGATTGCTGGGATAAATATTAACAACCTCAGATATGCAGAAGATTCTACTTTAATGGCAGAAAGTGAAGAAGATCTAAAGAACCTCTTGATGGAGGTGAAAGACGAAACTTAAAAGCTGACTTAAAACTCAACATTCTAAAAACTAAGATCATGTCATCTGGTCCCATCACTTCATGGCAAAAAGATGGGGACAAAGTGGAAACAGTGATACATTTTCTTGTACTGCAAAATCACTGAAGATTGTGGATGCAGCCATGAAATTAAAGACAGTTGTTCCTTGGAAGAAAAGCTATGACAAAACTAGACAGCTTATTAAAAAGCAGAGACATCACTTTGCCAACACAGGTCCATATAGTCAAAGCTATGGTTCTTCCAGTAGTCATGTAGGAATGTGAGAGTTGGACCATAGAGAAGGCTGAATACTGAACTGATGGCTTTGATCTGTGGTGTTAGAGAAGACTCTTGAGAGTCGCCTGGATTGCAAGGAGATCAAACAAGTCAATCCTCAAGGAAATCATCTCTGAATATCATTGGAAGGACTGATGCAGAAGCTGAAGCTCCAATAGTTTAGCCACCTGATGCAAAGAGTCAACTCACTGGAAAAGATTCTCATGCTGAGAAAAATTGAGGGCAAGAGGAGAAGGGGACAACAGAGGATGAGATGATTGGATGGCATCGCTGACTCAATGGACATGAGTTTGAGCAAGCTCTGGAAGATGGTGCAGGACAGAGAAGCCTGGTGTGCTGCAGTTCTTGTGCTCACAAAGAGCTGGACACAACTTAGTGACTGGACAACAGCAACATGTAGGCAGTTATAGTGGAAAATCAAGGTACCAAGTGCTGTATTTATTTCTAGTTATTTTCACATAGTATATATACTTAAAAAAAAAAAAGGAAAAAAGAATATCTCCAAAATATACACAAAACTGGTACTAGTGATGTCTTTTTGGGGGGAGGATTAAGTGGCTTCAGAGAAAGAATGGGAGGAAAATTTACTATTCATTGTATATAATTCTGAATATTTTTCATAATGTTTATTCAGTGAGAAAATTTATCAGAACTCTAAAAACCAACACCTTACTCTGGCTGAGGGTTAACTGTCTTGTTTTTCTGACACAGTCCCTTTAAAAGAGAAGACAGATAACATCCCAAGGCAGAGCTGCCCAAGAAATGCCAAACTGGCCTGTTAAAACAGTGATCTTGAATTACGCACTCTCAAGCTACTGTGCCTGACTGGCTTCATTATTGTCTGGCCTTCTTTCAGCTCTCCTGGCTGAAATGACATCCATTGTTCCTGGCTTCTTGACTGTTTTAAACAGGCTTGTCTGGGATCCCTATGTCAGCTTGTTTACTCTGTTCAGTGATAGCTTCATTCTAATCTATATCCATGAAGTGCAAAATAGACAGCTTATTAAAAAGCAGAGACATCACTTTGCCAACACAGGTCCATATAGTCAAAGCTATGGTTCTTCCAGTAGTCATGTAGGAATGTGAGAGTTGGACCATAGAGAAGGCTGAATACTGAACTGATGGCTTTGATCTGTGGTGTTAGAGAAGACTCTTGAGAGTCGCCTGGATTGCAAGGAGATCAAACAAGTCAATCCTCAAGGAAATCATCTCTGAATATCATTGGAAGGACTGATGCAGAAGCTGAAGCTCCAATAGTTTAGCCACCTGATGCAAAGAGTCAACTCACTGGAAAAGATTCTCATGCTGAGAAAAATTGAGGGCAAGAGGAGAAGGGGACAACAGAGGATGAGATGATTGGATGGCATCGCTGACTCAATGGACATGAGTTTGAGCAAGCTCTGGAAGATGGTGCAGGACAGAGAAGCCTGGTGTGCTGCAGTTCTTGTGCTCACAAAGAGCTGGACACAACTTAGTGACTGGACAACAGCAACATGTAGGCAGTTATAGTGGAAAATCAAGGTACCAAGTGCTGTATTTATTTCTAGTTATTTTCACATAGTATATATACTTAAAAAAAAAAAAGAAAAAAGAATATCTCCAAAATATACACAAAACTGGTACTAGTGATGTCTTTTTGGGGGGAGGATTAAGTGGCTTCAGAGAAAGAATGGGAGGAAAATTTACTATTCATTGTATATAATTCTGAATATTTTTCATAATGTTTATTCAGTGAGAAAATTTATCAGAACTCTAAAAACCAACACCTTACTCTGGCTGAGGGTTAACTGTCTTGTTTTTCTGACACAGTCCCTTTAAAAGAGAAGACAGATAACATCCCAAGGCAGAGCTGCCCAAGAAATGCCAAACTGGCCTGTTAAAACAGTGATCTTGAATTACGCACTCTCAAGCTACTGTGCCTGACTGGCTTCATTATTGTCTGGCCTTCTTTCAGCTCTCCTGGCTGAAATGACATCCATTGTTCCTGGCTTCTTGACTGTTTTAAACAGGCTTGTCTGGGATCCCTATGTCAGCTTGTTTACTCTGTTCAGTGATAGCTTCATTCTAATCTATATCCATGAAGTGCAAAAGTGGTACTTTATCCCACCAACTTCCTTGATTTCTCATCACAGTCCCTTTTGACCTACTCCAGCTCAGTTTCCCACCTTCTATTCCTGTGTCTACAGATTAGTTAGGCACACCTGGGAGACAATCCCCTTCTCACTCTACCTCCCATTTTAGCTACTAACCTTGACTCAGCCTCCTCTTCCCTGGGGTTAGATGTCCACTTCTCAGTTCAATGGAGAAGACTTTCATACAGAGCAATGATCTGTGTACTGGTATGTACAGTATGGACAGTGGATCACAAAGGCAGGGGTGAGAGGTATAAGAGGAGGTGGTAAAGTCAGTTAGAATTCCTCTACTAAGATCCAGAGAACAACAAACAAGAACTTGGTTAGAGTTGAGGGAGAAAAATGAAGAGAAGTGAGTGAATTTTTAAGTGTGTTAGAGTAAGAATTTACTGACATCTAGAATACCAGGGGCCAAGGATAAAGGAGGACTACAACACTTGGCTTCTGACTTGATAACTACATAGAAATCGGTACTTTCCTGATAATGGAAAAAGCAAGGCACAAAGAGATGGAGGGACACCAGCTGTTTGATATGCTTTGATATAACTTGGCAGACAAGTAGGGTAGTAGGTAGAAGTTGGGTATAATAGCCAATAGTTATTAATTACTTAACTGCACTCTAGACCTAAGAACTTTATATATTGTTATGGACTAATGTTTATGTAATCCCTAAAAATCATATGCTGAAGTCCTAACCTCTCATATAATGCTGTGCTCAGTCACAACTGACTTTTCATTCCCATAGACTGTAACAGGCTCATCTGTCTGTGGAATTTTCCAGGCAGGAATACCGGAGTGGATTGCCACTTCCTACTGCAGGGTTCGAACCTGCGTCTCTTGGCATCTCCTGCATTGCAAGGCAGATTCCTACCACTGTGCCACCTGAGAAGCCCAAATATAATGGCACAGGGAGGCAAAACCCTTGTGAGGAAATTAAACCATGAGGATGAAGTTCTCATGAATGAGGCTAGTGCCCTTAGAAGAGACGCAAGAGCTTGCCTTCTTTTTCTGGTTTGAAAGATACAGGTGACAGTCATCTATAAACCTGAAAGACATCCTTCACAGACAGTGAATCTGCTGGTATCTTAATTTTGGAATTTCCAACCTCCAGAAAGCATACCTTTTACCAACATTGTAAGAAAGAAATGTTTGTTGTTTACTCGTCCTGTGGTATTGTATTATAACAGCTCAGTCTGATGAAGACATAAGTAATTCAAGCCACATAACAACTCCTGGTGTTTTATAAGTCAATTTTTCTGCACTAACTCATTTAATCCTCAAAGCCAATGTACAAGTTTTGTACTATTATTCAACAGTTTTCTCATGAAAAAGCTGAAATGTACAGAGGTTAAGAAATTTTCCCAAGTTCATATAGCCAAAGAGGGAAAGAGCCAGGATTCAAATTTGGGCAGTTCCTAAATTAAGCTCAGAGAAGAGGTCCAAAACAGAGAAATACATGATGGAGTCAGTCAGTAAATAGTATATGTAACTCTGAAAATGGATTGACACAGTTTAAGAAGAGCATGTAGAAGGAGAATGCAAGACCTGTAGAAACCTGTTTTGAGGTCAGTTAGAGAAGGAAGATTGAGAAAAGTTGAAGGAAGGCACAAAGAGATGGAGGACACCAGCTGTTTGATATGCTTTGATATAACTTGGCAGACAAGTAGGGTAGTAGGTAGAAGTTGGGTATAATAGCCAATAGTTATTAATTACTTAACTGCACTCTAGACCTAAGAACTTTATATATTGTTATGGACTAATGTTTATGTAATCCCTAAAAATCATATGCTGAAGTCCTAACCTCTCATATAATGCTGTGCTCAGTCACAACTGACTTTTCATTCCCATAGACTGTAACAGGCTCATCTGTCTGTGGAATTTTCCAGGCAGGAATACCGGAGTGGATTGCCACTTCCTACTGCAGGGTTCGAACCTGCGTCTCTTGGCATCTCCTGCATTGCAAGGCAGATTCCTACCACTGTGCCACCTGAGAAGCCCAAATATAATGGCACAGGGAGGCAAAACCCTTGTGAGGAAATTAAACCATGAGGATGAAGTTCTCATGAATGAGGCTAGTGCCCTTAGAAGAGACGCAAGAGCTTGCCTTTTTTTTCTGGTTTGAAAGATACAGGTGACAGTCATCTATAAACCTGAAAGACATCCTTCACAGACAGTGAATCTGCTGGTATCTTAATTTTGGAATTTCCAACCTCCAGAAAGCATACCTTTTACCAACATTGTAAGAAAGAAATGTTTGTTGTTTACTCGTCCTGTGGTATTGTATTATAACAGCTCAGTCTGATGAAGACATAAGTAATTCAAGCCACATAACAACTCCTGGTGTTTTATAAGTCAATTTTTCTGCACTAACTCATTTAATCCTCAAAGCCAATGTACAAGTTTTGTACTATTATTCAACAGTTTTCTCATGAAAAAGCTGAAATGTACAGAGGTTAAGAAATTTTCCCAAGTTCATATAGCCAAAGAGGGAAAGAGCCAGGATTCAAATTTGGGCAGTTCCTAAATTAAGCTCAGAGAAGAGGTCCAAAACAGAGAAATACATGATGGAGTCAGTCAGTAAATAGTATATGTAACTCTGAAAATGGATTGACACAGTTTAAGAAGAGCATGTAGAAGGAGAATGCAAGACCTGTAGAAACCTGTTTTGAGGTCAGTTAGAGAAGGAAGATTGAGAAAAGTTGAAGGAAGAAAAGACTAAAAAGAAGGGAGAAAACTCAGAGATCTGATGCCCTATCAAAGTCATTTTGTGTTCAGAACGGTTAGCTTTGTTTAAAACTTCTAGGATAAGGAAAAAGAGGAAAGGCAAAGGAAAAAAATGTATAAAAATATAATCAAATCAAATATGGTTGTCATAATATGGTGGGCAGAAAGGGGCAGAATCTTAAGTCTCAAGTAATGAGTCAGAATCTTATTTTTCAGATGAAAAGCTGTATGTGTAGCTTAGATCTAGTAACCGTAGTTTCCAAAAACAAGTTGAATTTATAATACAACTGAGCTGAGGTGTAGTCCAAAAATTCCAAAGCACAGAATGGCCATAATCACATGAGGAATAATGCATATAAGCTCCTTCAGGGAAGGAGTTTCCCTTTTATTCCTCAAATGTGGGACAGAGTAGATCCTCAAAATGGACTTTATAACATTGGACATAGTACAGGAATATTCATTAGAAGGTAAGAAATTTTGAGGGAAAAATACTACTTTCCATTTATTTTTAATGTCGCTAGATTTGCAAAGTTTGCAGTATCAGAATTAGGCTAGTTTTATAAAGTTTTCTTCACTTTGTTTTTGCCCAGTCCCATACCAGTCAAATAAAACAAATCTTCAGTTCTGCTAACACAGATTGAACTATGAGTTTAGGTCTTATTTTCAGAGCAGAGTTCAACTTTTGAAAGAGTTTTACTACTACATAATAAAGTAATTCATGTGCAGTAATGTTTGACATTTAGAAAGCTAGCACGCGGACCTGTAGATTTCAGATTTACAAGGAGGATATGTATATTTTTAATTATAACCATTTCATTAAATTCAAGACGTATATTCAGCCACAGAGAAACTTTTCTTTCTTATAGTTATTTGGAAACCACAAAATACCTGTACATTACCACAATAATCTTTAAATGGAAATTTGAAGTTTCAGAAAGAGAACACCATCTATCATGTTTTTTAAGTATATGAACATTTCACTGATTTTTCTACAAAGTGTTTTCATTGGAGTCAGGGGAAGCCTGGATTTTTAACCTGTCCTCTTTTAAAAAGAGATGGAAAGAATGTTTAATGTAAAACTACTAAGAATTTTGTAAAAAGACTTTCTCACCAATGCTTTAAGAATTCCCAAATGTCACTTATATTTTGACAAAATTTGATATATTTTTTGTCTGATGTGGGAAAAAAGGAAGTGATAGAATGGAAAAAAACTAATGAAAACAAACAAACTGAGCCTATACTTAGCCTATCTCCATATCATGAGGTTGAGATGAAAGCTCCACCAAAGTCCCCAGGAATCCCACGTCTTTGTGGGTTCTTGGTACACCACGTGTGTCCAAGAGAAGAGAAAGAAAACAGATGAAGAAATAGAAAAATGTGTCATTGGTGATTTTTTTCTTCTAATAAAGACAGCAAAGGGAGGGCACTCCTTTCATGAGGCCAACTGACTTGGTCAAAACAGTGAAAAATAGAGAAGGAAATATCATCTTCAATCGGTCAATGCCATGTTTTCAATGCATGAGTCAGGACACAAATCAGCTAAACTGTGAAGGATAATAAAAGAAAATGCATGATACATCATGACGTAAGAAATTTTGAGGGAAAAATACTACTTTCCATTTATTTTTAATGTCGCTAGATTTGCAAAGTTTGCAGTATCAGAATTAGGCTAGTTTTATAAAGTTTTCTTCACTTTGTTTTGCCCAGTCCCATACCAGTCAAATAAAACAAATCTTCAGTTCTGCTAACACAGATTGAACTATGAGTTTAGGTCTTATTTTCAGAGCAGAGTTCAACTTTTGAAAGAGTTTTACTACTACATAATAAAGTAATTCATGTGCAGTAATGTTTGACATTTAGAAAGCTAGCACGCGGACCTGTAGATTTCAGATTTACAAGGAGGATATGTATATTTTTAATTATAACCATTTCATTAAATTCAAGACGTATATTCAGCCACAGAGAAACTTTTCTTTCTTATAGTTATTTGGAAACCACAAAATACCTGTACATTACCACAATAATCTTTAAATGGAAATTTGAAGTTTCAGAAAGAGAACACCATCTATCATGTTTTTTAAGTATATGAACATTTCACTGATTTTTCTACAAAGTGTTTTCATTGGAGTCAGGGGAAGCCTGGATTTTTAACCTGTCCTCTTTTAAAAAGAGATGGAAAGAATGTTTAATGTAAAACTACTAAGAATTTTGTAAAAAGACTTTCTCACCAATGCTTTAAGAATTCCCAAATGTCACTTATATTTTGACAAAATTTGATATATTTTTTGTCTGATGTGGGAAAAAAGGAAGTGATAGAATGGAAAAAAACTAATGAAAACAAACAAACTGAGCCTATACTTAGCCTATCTCCATATCATGAGGTTGAGATGAAAGCTCCACCAAAGTCCCCAGGAATCCCACGTCTTTGTGGGTTCTTGGTACACCACGTGTGTCCAAGAGAAGAGAAAGAAAACAGATGAAGAAATAGAAAAATGTGTCATTGGTGATTTTTTTCTTCTAATAAAGACAGCAAAGGGAGGGCACTCCTTTCATGAGGCCAACTGACTTGGTCAAAACAGTGAAAAATAGAGAAGGAAATATCATCTTCAATCGGTCAATGCCATGTTTTCAATGCATGAGTCAGGACACAAATCAGCTAAACTGTGAAGGATAATAAAAGAAAATGCATGATACATCAGACACATCCTGGAAAAGGATACAATTCTCTCTCAAAATGAATGTCATGGCCCAGCTTATCCAATAATTCTGTCATAGGAAAATGAATAATAAAAGCCCTAGGGACTCAAAGAGTGACAGGTTGATATTACAGAACACAGAGCAGAACTGAAGGAGAAACCATGTTGACACAGCCATTTTTCTTCTTTCTAGATGGGTCTTTCAACTGCGGAAAATTGGGTAGAGAGGAAGAAGGGCAGAATGGAATGCAGTAAGAGGACAAAGAGCATGCAACTTTGTTGTGAGCATGCCAACCTCTTAAATGGACAATTGTACTCAGCAGAGAAGAAGTGAAATATATGATGAAATCGTGTCTGCTGCTACACATCTAACTGGTAACTAAGACTTAGTTTTTATAACTTTTTACTAAAGCTTAAACAGACTTAGGTTCTTTTTAAGTTTTTATTTTATATTGAAGAATAGCTGATTAATGATGTTGTGATAGTTTCAGGAGAACAACAAAGGATCTCACCATATATATCCATATAACCATTCTCCCCCCACACTCCCCTTCCATCCAGGCTGCCACATAATATTGAATAGAGTTTCTGGTGCTATACAGTAGATTGTTGTAAGTTATCCATTTTATTAATAAATACAGCAGTGGGCATATGTCGATCCCAAACTCTCAAACTATCCATGCCCCACATCCTTTGCCCCTAGAAATTATAAGTTCATTCTCTAAGCCTGTAAGTCTGTTTCTATTTTGTAAATAAATCAATTTGTATCATTCTTTTAGATCCTGCTTATAAGGGATGACCTGATATTTTTTGTCCCTTGTATCATCTCTTTTAGATGTTGCTGCAAATGGCTATGACTAGCCGAACCCATTTTTTTACCACGTGTCCAAGAGAAGAGAAAGAAAACAGATGAAGAAATAGAAAAATGTGTCATTGGTGATTTTTTTCTTCTAATAAAGACAGCAAAGGGAGGGCACTCCTTTCATGAGGCCAACTGACTTGGTCAAAACAGTGAAAAATAGAGAAGGAAATATCATCTTCAATCGGTCAATGCCATGTTTTCAATGCATGAGTCAGGACACAAATCAGCTAAACTGTGAAGGATAATAAAAGAAAATGCATGATACATCAGACACATCCTGGAAAAGGATACAATTCTCTCTCAAAATGAATGTCATGGCCCAGCTTATCCAATAATTCTGTCATAGGAAAATGAATAATAAAAGCCCTAGGGACTCAAAGAGTGACAGGTTGATATTACAGAACACAGAGCAGAACTGAAGGAGAAACCATGTTGACACAGCCATTTTTCTTCTTTCTAGATGGGTCTTTCAACTGCGGAAAATTGGGTAGAGAGGAAGAAGGGCAGAATGGAATGCAGTAAGAGGACAAAGAGCATGCAACTTTGTTGTGAGCATGCCAACCTCTTAAATGGACAATTGTACTCAGCAGAGAAGAAGTGAAATATATGATGAAATCGTGTCTGCTGCTACACATCTAACTGGTAACTAAGACTTAGTTTTTATAACTTTTTACTAAAGCTTAAACAGACTTAGGTTCTTTTGAGGATTTTATTTTATAGTGAAGAATAGCTGATTAATGATGTTGTGATAGTTTCAGGAGAACAACAAAGGATCTCACCATATATATCCATATAACCATTCTCCCCCCACACTCCCCTTCCATCCAGGCTGCCACATAATATTGAATAGAGTTTCTGGTGCTATACAGTAGATTGTTGTAAGTTATCCATTTTATTAATAAATACAGCAGTGGGCATATGTCGATCCCAAACTCTCAAACTATCCATGCCCCACATCCTTTGCCCCTAGAAATTATAAGTTCATTCTCTAAGCCTGTAAGTCTGTTTCTATTTTGTAAATAAATCAATTTGTATCATTCTTTTTTGATCCTGCTTATAAGGGATGACCTGATATGTGTCTTTCCCTGTCTGCCTTCCCTTAGTATGACAATCTCTAGGTTTATCGATGTTGCTGCAAATGGCATTATTTCATTATGACTACTATTCCATTGTATATAGGAACACATCTTTATTCTTCTATCAGTAGACATGTATGTTGCTTCCATGTCTTGGCCCTTGTAAACAGTGATTCAATGAACAATCTATTGCATCTATTGCCCTCTAGTAGTGCACGTATCCTTTTGGACCATGTTTTTCTCTGGATATATGTCCAGAAGTTGGATTTCTGTATCATATGCTAACTCTATTTTAATTTTTTAAGGAGCCTCCATACTGTTCTCCATAGTGACTGTACCAATTTACACTCTTACCAATACTACAGGAGGGTTCCTTTCTCTCCATACCCACTCCAGCGTTTGTTGTCTGTGGATATTTTTGATAGACATTTTGACTGGTGCGAAGTGTTTTCAGAGTTAATTTTAGAATTAACTGTTCCATAGGAGAATAGGCTACTTGTGATAGGCACCTGGAGAGGGCTATTTGTTAAGATTATGAGGATATTTTCCTGATATGAGTTTGGGATAGCTGGGAGGAACAAGACATAAATGAGGGGCCAACAGAACCTGGTTTCCCTTGGACTTTCCAGGTTTCAGCATGGAGAGCCCTGCATCCCAAGAAACCCCTCAGTCCTGGAAAAATGAAGATGTTTGGTCAGCTGAGGGAGAAGCCACGATTCCTCCAAGATACTTTTACTAAAGCTTAAACAGACTTAGGTTCTTTTTAAGTTTTTATTTTATATTGAAGAATAGCTGATTAATGATGTTGTGATAGTTTCAGGAGAACAACAAAGGATCTCACCATATATATCCATATAACCATTCTCCCCCCACACTCCCCTTCCATCCAGGCTGCCACATAATATTGAATAGAGTTTCTGGTGCTATACAGTAGATTGTTGTAAGTTATCCATTTTATTAATAAATACAGCAGTGGGCATATGTCGATCCCAAACTCTCAAACTATCCATGCCCCACATCCTTTGCCCCTAGAAATTATAAGTTCATTCTCTAAGCCTGTAAGTCTGTTTCTATTTTGTAAATAAATCAATTTGTATCATTCTTTTTAGATCCTGCTTATAAGGGATGACCTGATATGTGTCTTTCCCTGTCTGCCTTCCCTTAGTATGACAATCTCTAGGTTTATCGATGTTGCTGCAAATGGCATTATTTCATTATGACTACTATTCCATTGTATATAGGAACACATCTTTATTCTTCTATCAGTAGACATGTATGTTGCTTCCATGTCTTGGCCCTTGTAAACAGTGATTCAATGAACAATCTATTGCATCTATTGCCCTCTAGTAGTGCACGTATCCTTTTGGACCATGTTTTTCTCTGGATATATGTCCAGAAGTTGGATTTCTGTATCATATGCTAACTCTATTTTAATTTTTTAAGGAGCCTCCATACTGTTCTCCATAGTGACTGTACCAATTTACACTCTTACCAATACTACAGGAGGGTTCCTTTCTCTCCATACCCACTCCAGCGTTTGTTGTCTGTGGATATTTTTGATAGACATTTTGACTGGTGCGAAGTGTTTTCAGAGTTAATTTTAGAATTAACTGTTCCATAGGAGAATAGGCTACTTGTGATAGGCACCTGGAGAGGGCTATTTGTTAAGATTATGAGGATATTTTCCTGATATGAGTTTGGGATAGCTGGGAGGAACAAGACATAAATGAGGGGCCAACAGAACCTGGTTTCCCTTGGACTTTCCAGGTTTCAGCATGGAGAGCCCTGCATCCCAAGAAACCCCTCAGTCCTGGAAAAATGAAGATGTTTGGTCAGCTGAGGGAGAAGCCACGATTCCTCCAAGATACTTCAGCAAAGGGAATACTAAAGATTGTATTCTGACTTAGTTTGGGAATTGCATTAGGAAAGCAAAATCAATCAAGAAAATGAGTTGGGAAGAAATGGGGCCCAGGTAAATGACTGGAAACATCAAGGCTACACAATTCTGTCACCACACCGGGCCCTTCAGTTTGCCCACTGGCAGGCGTTCAGGCTCTGAGAAGCCTCATGCTTGTAATAAAATGACTAATTGATTTATAAGCAGTTTTTTGAATGTCATCTTGTTGCTGGAAAGTAGTAAGAAAGACATGAGGAAGCAAAGAAGATTGAAGTCCAAGTTCCAGAAAGGCTTCTGCCACGTCTCTGCGTGGCGGCAGAGGAAATTTTGGCAGTGAAAGCAGTGAGTTTTATTAAAATGTCCAAAAATATTGTGCCTTGTGTGACTAATTTTATTGTTCCATTAGCTGCCTCCCTAGAACTCTCCTCTGGAGAAGTATTAGTCATCATTAAATAAATAAAGCCCTGCAGCTCCTCCCCTGTAGCACACGACATGGAGCAGCTCACATGACTGACAACCCATGTCTGTATTTATGCATTATTAGGGGTTCAATCAAAGTTGTAAACCACAGATTTGTGATGACACCTGTTAAGCCCAGATATGTGCTTTCTTCAACACATGTCAAGGGGAGAAAGGAGTGTTTGATGGATCACCATGGTGGTGAGAGGGGCTTGACAAGTTACTGGGAAGGAGATTAAAATGACTGACTACAGGGTCCCCACTGGGGAAGGAAGGGAACTGAGAAAATGGGAGTGCAGGTGACAAGACCACCATGCCATGGGAAGAGCAAGTGGGTTAAGTGGAGTTTTGATCAAAGCATGGAATGTGAACATTCAAGGTTTCAAACATAAAAACAATTAAAATTCATTAAAGGTTGAGAGTATTGGCATGAAAGTGCCTTGCTAAAACTGACTGAAGAAAAATGTCCTTGAAGTATGACTGAAGGAATTCGAAGGATTGGATGGGTTGGTGTGGGTGCTGAATTTTTCCAGACTTATGTCAAAAGGCACACAGAGCCAGGAAATACTCTATGGAATCTGGAGAATGATCAAGGCAATTCTGTCTCTGGCATAAATTCTCGGTGTGGTTCAGAGTGAAACTCTTATTAGAGCAATGCTTAATTTTGTGTGTTAGTGCTATTGCCCAGTCATGTCTGACTCTGCATCCCTGTAGCCTGCCATGTTCATGGGATTTTTCCAGGCAAGATTACTGGAGTGAGTTTCATTTCCTCCTCCAGGGGATCTTCCCAATCCAGGGACTGAACCTCTGTCTCTTGCATTGCCTGCACTGTTAGGCGGGTTCTTTACCACTGTCATGTGGGAAGCCCTCCTTAATTTTGTGTTAGGGGAAAAGATATAGATAATATATTCTAGAAATCTAAGTTTTTATGGCTATTTTGACCTGTGTTTTACTATACATAGTGCTCAGAAAACTGCATTAAATAGCAAATGCTGAAATAATTACTGATACTCAATGTGCAAGATTTCCTGACTTTGCAATGGTTGAACAGAGGCCTCAAGAATAGGACAGCCAAAGAATTACGTAACTTCTTAAACATCAACAAACCTGAGCTTGAAACCAGTCACTTTGACCACAGGATAAAAGGAAGTTTATGGAGCAGCTCACATGACTGACAACCCATGTCTGTATTTATGCATTATTAGGGGTTCAATCAAAGTTGTAAACCACAGATTTGTGATGACACCTGTTAAGCCCAGATATGTGCTTTCTTCAACACATGTCAAGGGGAGAAAGGAGTGTTTGATGGATCACCATGGTGGTGAGAGGGGCTTGACAAGTTACTGGGAAGGAGATTAAAATGACTGACTACAGGGTCCCCACTGGGGAAGGAAGGGAACTGAGAAAATGGGAGTGCAGGTGACAAGACCACCATGCCATGGGAAGAGCAAGTGGGTTAAGTGGAGTTTTGATCAAAGCATGGAATGTGAACATTCAAGGTTTCAAACATAAAAACAATTAAAATTCATTAAAGGTTGAGAGTATTGGCATGAAAGTGCCTTGCTAAAACTGACTGAAGAAAAATGTCCTTGAAGTATGACTGAAGGAATTCCGAAGGGATTGGATGGGTTGGTGTGGGTGCTGAATTTTTCCAGACTTATGTCAAAAGGCACACAGAGCCAGGAAATACTCTATGGAATCTGGAGAATGATCAAGGCAATTCTGTCTCTGGCATAAATTCTCGGTGTGGTTCAGAGTGAAACTCTTATTAGAGCAATGCTTAATTTTGTGTGTTAGTGCTATTGCCCAGTCATGTCTGACTCTGCATCCCTGTAGCCTGCCATGTTCATGGGATTTTTCCAGGCAAGATTACTGGAGTGAGTTTCATTTCCTCCTCCAGGGGATCTTCCCAATCCAGGGACTGAACCTCTGTCTCTTGCATTGCCTGCACTGTTAGGCGGGTTCTTTACCACTGTCATGTGGGAAGCCCTCCTTAATTTTGTGTTAGGGGAAAAGATATAGATAATATATTCTAGAAATCTAAGTTTTTATGGCTATTTTGACCTGTGTTTTACTATACATAGTGCTCAGAAAACTGCATTAAATAGCAAATGCTGAAATAATTACTGATACTCAATGTGCAAGATTTCCTGACTTTGCAATGGTTGAACAGAGGCCTCAAGAATAGGACAGCCAAAGAATTACGTAACTTCTTAAACATCAACAAACCTGAGCTTGAAGTGAAGCCAGTCACTTTGACCACAGGATAAAAGGAAGTTTATGGAAAAAATGACTAAATGATCACCATATGAACAGCTTGAATGCAAAAAGCAGAGTATCCTCTTGTGTGTGTGTGTGTGCTCAGATATTGTAGTTGTTATTCTAAAGTTGTCAACATGAGTGAGCAGTGAGAAGAGAAGCAAAATCACTTCAACTTTTCTGCCTGGTCATGCCTGGATGTCCATGACACTGACTGTCCTCAAGTCTTGTATCTCTTACCTTGTTTCATATCTTTGTGGTTTGTTCATATCTTTCATTATGCCTTCGTGTAAACATTAATAAAACTTGAAGACTTTAAAATAGGACTTTTCCCAGAAACAGAATCACTAACTTCTTCAAGAGGGCTGTCTTAACAGAGAATAACAAAAATATTTACTGTGTGCCAACCTCTGTTCTAAGTATCTCATATTTATCAATTTATCTAATTCTCATAGTGATTTTATGAAGTAGATACCATCACTATCTTCATTATATCAATATGGGAACCAGGCATGGAAATATAAGTAACTTGCCCAAGATGAAGCCTTGATTTGGACCTGGGCAGTCTGGCTCTAGGGTACCTGTTCTTAACATTAACCAATGGTCTTCATAAGGTGGTCCCTGGACCAGCAACAGCAGCATCCTCTGGGAACTCGTTAGAAATTTAAATTCCTAGACATCACATCAGATCTACTGAAACTTTGGAGGTGGAGCCTAGGAATTTGTGTTTTAACAGGTTCTTCAGGTGCTGACAGGCTCAGACTGATCAGGCTCAGTTTGAGAAACATGGCAACACACAACCCAGTTCAGAAGGAGCGACACAGTACCAGGCATGCATAGGCATGGAAAGGGCTGTGCCGACAAATTTCCACCTATACCTGGGACTCAGAACAACTGTTGTTTCAAAACTTCTGAATTACATTTTTAGCCTCAGGTCCTTAATTCTACTGAAAGGAATTTGCTTCAGAACCCATAACAGGGTAATGTTCATGGCAGAAGATCTCAGTATGTGGCTCAGAGTAGAAAAATACAATTTCTTCTTGTCCAGCATGGTTTCCACGTCTGCCCGTTTTCAGTTTAAGCTGGGATGGTTTTGGCAGCAAGCAGTGTATTTTGAATCACAGATTCTGGTCCACATTAAAAGCCTCCCAACTTTTGCAGAGTGGCAACCATATCCATAGCCAAATTCATCTGGCAGAACATCTGCATTGTAACCACAGGCAACACTCTGCCAGATCTATCATTAAGAAAAGAGAAAA
This sequence comes from Tragulus kanchil, assembly GCA_022376925.1. Taxonomy (NCBI): domain Eukaryota; kingdom Metazoa; phylum Chordata; class Mammalia; order Artiodactyla; family Tragulidae; genus Tragulus; species Tragulus kanchil. Next base: position 146,985,393 of record JAIOJX010000028.1, read on the forward strand.
AAAAAAAGAAAAGAAGAAAAAAGAGACCCTAGGTCATTTTCAGGGTTTCAACAATGTGTTTCCAAGTTATATTAAGAGAGCTAATGTCATTACCTTTGGCTAAAATCCTATATATTTTAAAATATTCTTTTTGCTCAAATAATATACCTGGATTAAAAGACTGAGAAGTAAACCAGCAATTAAGTGTCTGCTCCTGACAAGTGGAATTATGGGAGCATTTTTCTTCTTACATTTTTGTATCTCATATCTTGACCTCTGTCCTGGACGCCAGATTCAAATATCTAATTTCCCACTCAACATCTATTTAAATGTCTGATAAGCAACTCAATTGTAATGCATAACAAAAAAAACAACCACTTAATTTCTAGACCTTCTCAGCAAAATTCTTCCCCTTTCTTTCCCATTTTAGTTAGAAAAACAAAACAAAAAACCTTCTTACAAATAGGAAAATGCTTGAACCAAATCTTGTCTTAATTTTTATTCCCTTTCCTCCTAAATTATATACAATCTGTCTGAATCCTATTTGACCAAATATATCCAGAATAGAACAACTTTTCATTAACATCGCAAAACCAGTTGATCTAACCTACCACCTTTTCGAAAAGCCTGTGGTTTACTGTGCCTATCTCCTTGATGGTCTCCCCATTCACTCAGGCCCTATAACTCTATAGTCTATGGGGCAGTCAGAGTGATCCCTTTAAAAGATGAGTCATGTCATGCCATTCTATTGATCAAAAGCTACCAAGAACTGTGAAGAATTTGGTATCCAATTTTATCTTATCTTGATAAATAAGCCTACTACTATTTCATGGATGATGACAGAAAACACAAAGCTCCTGGGTCCGAAAGAAGGATTTTATTCAAAGCCTGGCAAGCACCATGAGCATGGTTTCCACGTCTGCCCGTTTTCAGTTTAAGCTGGGATGGTTTTGGCAGCAAGCAGTGTATTTTGAATCACAGATTCTGGTCCACATTAAAAGCCTCCCAACTTTTGCAGAGTGGCAACCATATCCATAGCCAAATTCATCTGGCAGAACATCTGCATTGTAACCACAGGCAACACTCTGCCAGATCTATCATTAAGAAAAGAGAAAAAAAAAAAGAAAAGAAGAAAAAAGAGACCCTAGGTCATTTTCAGGGTTTCAACAATGTGTTTCCAAGTTATATTAAGAGAGCTAATGTCATTACCTTTGGCTAAAATCCTATATATTTTAAAATATTCTTTTTGCTCAAATAATATACCTGGATTAAAAGACTGAGAAGTAAACCAGCAATTAAGTGTCTGCTCCTGACAAGTGGAATTATGGGAGCATTTTTCTTCTTACATTTTTGTATCTCATATCTTGACCTCTGTCCTGGACGCCAGATTCAAATATCTAATTTCCCACTCAACATCTATTTAAATGTCTGATAAGCAACTCAATTGTAATGCATAACAAAAAAAACAACCACTTAATTTCTAGACCTTCTCAGCAAAATTCTTCCCCTTTCTTTCCCATTTTAGTTAGAAAAACAAAACAAAAAACCTTCTTACAAATAGGAAAATGCTTGAACCAAATCTTGTCTTAATTTTTATTCCCTTTCCTCCTAAATTATATACAATCTGTCTGAATCCTATTTGACCAAATATATCCAGAATAGAACAACTTTTCATTAACATCGCAAAACCAGTTGATCTAACCTACCACCTTTTCGAAAAGCCTGTGGTTTACTGTGCCTATCTCCTTGATGGTCTCCCCATTCACTCAGGCCCTATAACTCTATAGTCTATGGGGCAGTCAGAGTGATCCCTTTAAAAGATGAGTCATGTCATGCCATTCTATTGATCAAAAGCTACCAAGAACTGTGAAGAATTTGGTATCCAATTTTATCTTATCTTGATAAATAAGCCTACTACTATTTCATGGATGATGACAGAAAACACAAAGCTCCTGGGTCCGAAAGAAGGATTTTATTATTCAAAGCCTGGCAAGCACCATGAGCATCAGCATATTTGCCACAGTTTCTCATACCCTGCAAGTTCCAAGAGCAATACAATGGGCCTAAGTGATTATGCACATAGACAATGGATCTCTTTGTAGAAGAGGAACATTGAAGTCAAGAAGCCCATCATTTTGTACAAAGTATTGAGCAAGCCTGCTTCTTGTTCTGGGGGAGGATGTCACATTATCCCTCAAGATGTGACATCCCTTGACACAACTCTGAGAAATGGCTTGCACAGAGTGGTCATTCTTGGCAAGACAAGTAGGAGCACAGGAAACCCATGGAAGAGAGTTTCTCCCAACAGTAAGTAGCTCCCCATATTAATCAGAGTAAATAGTCAATAGTTAATCCCTGGGTTGGGAAGACCCCCTGGAAAAGGGAATGACAACCTACTCCAGTATTCTTGCCTGGAGAATTCCATGGACAGAGGAGCCTGGAGAGCTACTGTTCATGGGATCTCAAAGAGTCAGACATGACTGAGGAATTAACACTTTCCTCTAAGAGGAGAGGGACTTTATTTGTTCACTGTGGGATTGCCAGTGTCTAAAACCAGCACTACAGCTCACATTAGATGCTTAATAAATATCTGTTGCATAAATTAATGTTTTGCATATATTTTCAAATTTTCTAAAATAATTATTTATGTATTCAAAAAAATATTATTTTATAAATATAAGAATTTCCTAAACACAGCCAGGTGTTTCTATACTCAAACAACACAGTTTGACCCTAGCCATGTCCCTGTCCAAGGCAAGAATTGCTAGTAATAGTCAACTTTACTAAGCATTTTCCAAATTTAGGACAATTTATAAATTAGTTCATATAGTATTCACAACAGCTTTGTAAGGCATTATCCCCATTTTACCTATGAGAAAACTTAGGCTCAGCTCAGTACCTTGTCTAAGATCACAGAGTTTGTAAGCAGCAGAATTGGGACTATGAACCTAGGAAGTTCTGGGAAAGGAGGGCCACTGCTTGAGTCCCTGTAATTTTTGAGGTAGGCTTGCCTCCTTCAAAATGTTCTGACTTCTTCTCAAGTGTGTGACATGAATTGGGCCCTGCATTGCTGTCTGGACAAAATGCCCTGAGCCTGGACAGAGAGCCACATGGATCCTGAAGATATTTCTTCTCTTCCAAATGCTCTCCAACTCTCTGCTTTACACTGGGATCAACAAGATCCTGAGGAACTTCGAAATTCACACTTTATTGGGCGTAGCTGGACAAATACCCTGCAAGTCAAGAAGCCCATCATGGATCTCTTTGTAGAAGAGGACATTAAGTATTTTAAAAGGGCAAGCCTGCTTCTTGTTCTGGGGGAGGATGTCACATTATCCCTCAAGATGTGACATCCCTTGACACAACTCTGAGAAATGGCTTGCACAGAGTGGTCATTCTTGGCAAGACAAGTAGGAGCACAGGAAACCCATGGAAGAGAGTTTCTCCCAACAGTAAGTAGCTCCCCATATTAATCAGAGTAAATAGTCAATAGTTAATCCCTGGGTTGGGAAGACCCCCTGGAAAAGGGAATGACAACCTACTCCAGTATTCTTGCCTGGAGAATTCCATGGACAGAGGAGCCTGGAGAGCTACTGTTCATGGGATCTCAAAGAGTCAGACATGACTGAGGAATTAACACTTTCCTCTAAGAGGAGAGGGACTTTATTTGTTCACTGTGGGATTGCCAGTGTCTAAAACCAGCACTACAGCTCACATTAGATGCTTAATAAATATCTGTTGCATAAATTAATGTTTTGCATATATTTTCAAATTTTCTAAAATAATTATTTATGTATTCAAAAAAATATTATTTTATAAATATAAGAATTTCCTAAACACAGCCAGGTGTTTCTATACTCAAACAACACAGTTTGACCCTAGCCATGTCCCTGTCCAAGGCAAGAATTGCTAGTAATAGTCAACTTTACTAAGCATTTTCCAAATTTAGGACAATTTATAAATTAGTTCATATAGTATTCACAACAGCTTTGTAAGGCATTATCCCCATTTTACCTATGAGAAAACTTAGGCTCAGCTCAGTACCTTGTCTAAGATCACAGAGTTTGTAAGCAGCAGAATTGGGACTATGAACCTAGGAAGTTCTGGGAAAGGAGGGCCACTGCTTGAGTCCCTGTAATTTTTGAGGTAGGCTTGCCTCCTTCAAAATGTTCTGACTTCTTCTCAAGTGTGTGACATGAATTGGGCCCTGCATTGCTGTCTGGACAAAATGCCCTGAGCCTGGACAGAGAGCCACATGGATCCTGAAGATATTTCTTCTCTTCCAAATGCTCTCCAACTCTCTGCTTTACACTGGGATCAACAAGATCCTGAGGAACTTCGAAATTCACACTTATGGGTAACAAGAGACTGGCCCAAATGTGGGTTCCAAGACAGTAGCTGGACAAGTGGACCACTCTTGCTGACTTTCAGTGGATCTCATGAGATTAGGACACAAAAATGGCAGACTCAAGTGACTTACTCCACTCACAGGCCATGTCCCAGGCTCAGGGCTAACAGGGTCCACTGCTGACTAGGCCTTGAGCCACATTTGAGTCCTTGCATCGTCATTTGCCTGTTTGTTTCAACCATGAAGTCACTCAACTGTTTACAGCACCTGAGCATAGTGGAGGCAGTGGTCTTTTATGCCTCCACCCTGTGTGCCGCCACCTCTTCCTCAGTGTTCATATCTTCCATCCAGCTGTATCCAAAAAGCCAACACAGCTATTTAGTACTGATGAAAGAAAATCAGCTGCCACATAGAACTCTGTTGAATACAGTTGCGTGAATTTGCTATGATGTTACAACATGAATCTGTGCATGTGTTACCCTGTAGCCTGAGTATCGTTTGTACCTTTGTCTAACTTCCATGCCCTTCTCATAAGACTCTTTAGGAAAGTGTTCCCTGGTTCCGCCTGCATTTCCCGCCAGAGGCCTAGTCTCCTTTGAAGTCACTCTTTGTTTATACCTCTTTTAACAGAAATAATGAATCTGTATTCCTAATTGTTACTTCATAAGACTGTCTTGCCCTCTAAGCTATGAGGTTCTTCAGAGCTATCTTTATATCTCCAACAATTTATCACCATATTTGGTCCACACTAAGTACCTAATAAATTTGTTAAGTTAATGAAGAAGATCACCAAGAGCACAGACCCAAGTGATTTTGCAGATTTTTAAAATGAATGACTTCAAATCTTCTAAACACTACTATAGGCTGAAAAATGTTATTTGAATCTGCCCCCCAAATTTTATTGGTTTCTTCATGGAAAAACATGTGCTATGTTCAACGTTAAAGGGGCATTAGTGCAGAGTCACATCCTCCTTCAAAATCCTTTGAAAGTAACCCTGACAATGAGAAAATGGTTAATGTTATATTATAAATAAGGTTAAAAATGTATGCCTGATGTCATTTAGCATTGGGTCTTCCAAGAACCAAAAGTAGCCATGTATGGCATTTAAACTTAACATTTGCTCTTTCAACCTGTTCAGTTGGGCTATGTGTGAAACATACTCATTTATTCCTTCAAACCAAGGGAGCAGGAGTAGGATTCCTTTGTTGAGAGCACTTTTGTTAGACCACAGAGGTGAGGCTGTCAGTGGAAATGATGGCTCATGGTGCCACTGGAGGAGCCACAGAGAGATGGAGAGAATAATTTGGTTCCTCTGCACTTTTCCTTATGCTAGCCTTCCTTCTGAGTTGGGAGCTCCTAGCATAGCTTCTGGTCCCCTGTCCCCAGGCACCTCTTTCTTACTCTCTAGTCCATTCCCTTCCCCAAGCCCCACCACAGCAGCATTTTAACTGAAGGGAATTTTGGTTATATTATATCCACTTTGCTCCGGATATAATACTAAGTGCTTTGCATGCAGTCTCTTGAATAACTCGAACTTCAATGAAAGTTAGAAAAGAGGATACTTACTTTAAAAATGAGGAATTAATGAGGTTCAGAGAGACTAGAAATCCTGTCCAAAATCACAATTAGTGAATGTCAGATGCAAATCTAGTTGTATTATTCAAAATACATTTCAAATAATTTTATATTTTAGCCAACCAATCTTGCTGTGTTTTTTTGTTTGTTTGTTTGTTTGTTTTTGTCTACTCTGGGTTTTCACTGCTGCAACAGGCTCTTCTATAGTTGCAGGAGTGGGAGCTACTCTCTAGTTGAGGTGAGTTGGCTTCCCGTTGCAATGACTTTTCTTGCTTCAATAGTTGCAGCACATGGGCTCATTAATTGCAGCTCCGAGGCTCTAGAGCACACTAAGTGATTTTGCAAAAAATTTTTAAAAATGAATGACTTCAAATCTTCTAAACACTACTATAGGCTGAAAAATGTTATTTGAATCTGCCCCCCAAATTTTATTGGTTTCTTCATGGAAAAACATGTGCTATGTTCAACGTTAAAGGGGCATTAGTGCAGAGTCACATCCTCCTTCAAAATCCTTTGAAAGTAACCCTGACAATGAGAAAATGGTTAATGTTATATTATAAATAAGGTTAAAAATGTATGCCTGATGTCATTTAGCATTGGGTCTTCCAAGAACCAAAAGTAGCCATGTATGGCATTTAAACTTAACATTTGCTCTTTCAACCTGTTCAGTTGGGCTATGTGTGAAACATACTCATTTATTCCTTCAAACCAAGGGAGCAGGAGTAGGATTCCTTTGTTGAGAGCACTTTTGTTAGACCACAGAGGTGAGGCTGTCAGTGGAAATGATGGCTCATGGTGCCACTGGAGGAGCCACAGAGAGATGGAGAGAATAATTTGGTTCCTCTGCACTTTTCCTTATGCTAGCCTTCCTTCTGAGTTGGGAGCTCCTAGCATAGCTTCTGGTCCCCTGTCCCCAGGCACCTCTTTCTTACTCTCTAGTCCATTCCCTTCCCAAGCCCCACCACAGCAGCATTTTAACTGAAGGGAATTTTGGTTATATTATATCCACTTTGCTCCGGATATAATACTAAGTGCTTTGCATGCAGTCTCTTGAATAACTCGAACTTCAATGAAAGTTAGAAAAGAGGATACTTACTTTAAAAATGAGGAATTAATGAGGTTCAGAGAGACTAGAAATCCTGTCCAAAATCACAATTAGTGAATGTCAGATGCAAATCTAGTTGTATTATTCAAAATACATTTCAAATAATTTTATATTTTAGCCAACCAATCTTGCTGTGTTTTTTTGTTTGTTTGTTTGTTTGTTTGTTTTTGTCTACTCTGGGTTTTCACTGCTGCAACAGGCTCTTCTATAGTTGCAGGGAGTGGGAGCTACTCTCTAGTTGAGGTGAGTTGGCTTCCCGTTGCAATGACTTTTCTTGCTTCAATAGTTGCAGCACATGGGCTCATTAATTGCAGCTCCGAGGCTCTAGAGCACAGGCTCAATAGCTGTGACTCATGGGCTTAGTTGCTCTGCAGCATGTGGGATCTTCCCGGATCAGGGATAAAACTCATGTCTCCTGCATTGGCAGGCAAACTCTTTACCACTAAGCCACCAGGGGAGGCCCTTGCTGCACTTTTGTCTCCATTAAAAATCCATAGCTTTTTGTGTCTCCTCTTTGGAATGAAGCCTACAAGTGCCCTCTCCTCCCTACCATTTCAATGTAAAGTCCTAAAGACCAGTAGTTGGCTTACTCTACTTTTAGTACCATGCCTAGTGCTATAACAGCTCAGATATAGTTTTAGATAAGGAGCACTACCCTTCAAAAAGCCACTCCAGAGAAATGAAAGCTAAACCTCTCACTCCAGCACTTCACTCTTGGTGAAAATTAGTAGATGACAGGATGCATCTGAATTAGTAGGATGTTCACTTTTACAGGAAACAAATAGGTAGCCTCCTTTTCTTCATTTGCCATTGAAATGAGAAAAAGTGATGACTTATACCTCCTTTGATACTCATTCTTACAATTTTTGAGGTTGGCCTTCCACCTACAGAGGCAAGACTTAGGTATGACTAGTCATCAGCATAAACTTCTAGATAGTGTAATTTAAAAAATTATTTGATAAAGAAGATTAAAATAACTCATGGTTTCAAAACTTGTTCAAAACTTGAGGTCATCTCAAGTTTCATCAAATCAGCTCAGTCTCTTCTGAAGCTCTCAGGGAAATGTCAGGGTAGCTCTCTCTCTGGATTTAATCTCCATATACTTTTCTTTCTTTAATGTTGATAGTGGTCTACTGTTATTCCTGGAAGCTCAGAGCAAGAGTACCAAAGTTTCAGAGACAGCAAAAGTTCATCATTTGAATATCCTATTTCCAGGGGAAGAAATAAACTCATGCTCTGTCCTAAAGTTTCAAATGGTAAGTTTCAAAACAAAATGAAGTTTTAGTTGCGGGAGCTCTCTAGTTGAGGTGAGTTGGCTTCCCGTTGCAATGACTTTTCTTGCTTCAATAGTTGCAGCACATGGGCTCATTAATTGCAGCTCCGAGGCTCTAGAGCACAGGCTCAATAGCTGTGACTCATGGGCTTAGTTGCTCTGCAGCATGTGGGATCTTCCCGGATCAGGGATAAAACTCATGTCTCCTGCATTGGCAGGCAAACTCTTTACCACTAAGCCACCAGGGGAGGCCCTTGCTGCACTTTTGTCTCCATTAAAAATCCATAGCTTTTTGTGTCTCCTCTTTGGAATGAAGCCTACAAGTGCCCTCTCCTCCCTACCATTTCAATGTAAAGTCCTAAAGACCAGTAGTTGGCTTACTCTACTTTTAGTACCATGCCTAGTGCTATAACAGCTCAGATATAGTTTTAGATAAGGAGCACTACCCTTCAAAAAGCCACTCCAGAGAAATGAAAGCTAAACCTCTCACTCCAGCACTTCACTCTTGGTGAAAATTAGTAGATGACAGGATGCATCTGAATTAGTAGGATGTTCACTTTTACAGGAAACAAATAGGTAGCCTCCTTTTCTTCATTTGCCATTGAAATGAGAAAAAGTGATGACTTATACCTCCTTTGATACTCATTCTTACAATTTTTGAGGTTGGCCTTCCACCTACAGAGGCAAGACTTAGGTATGACTAGTCATCAGCATAAACTTCTAGATAGTGTAATTTAAAAAATTATTTGATAAAGAAGATTAAAATAACTCATGGTTTCAAAACTTGTTCAAAACTTGAGGTCATCTCAAGTTTCATCAAATCAGCTCAGTCTCTTCTGAAGCTCTCAGGGAAATGTCAGGGTAGCTCTCTCTCTGGATTTAATCTCCATATACTTTTCTTTCTTTAATGTTGATAGTGGTCTACTGTTATTCCTGGAAGCTCAGAGCAAGAGTACCAAAGTTTCAGAGACAGCAAAAGTTCATCATTTGAATATCCTATTTCCAGGGGAAGAAATAAACTCATGCTCTGTCCTAAAGTTTCAAATGGTAAGTTTCAAAACAAAATGAAGTTTTCACAGTTTCCTGAAAAAGTAAATAAGGTTACAGAGCAGACAACTTAATCCTTCATTGGTCAGATAGATTTGAGGATGTATATAAATTTATCTCAAATGCTTCATCCTAGGGCACCAGAAACTTAGGATAAGCTCTTTTGATGAGTTGACATTTGGGCTGTGATTCACTGTCTCAGACAAGCAGACCATCAAGATGAGTTTTTAATCTATACTAAATAAGGATGATGGAATCTGAAAATCTGGAGAAACATTTAGCACTACTGTTCCTTAAGTGTCAGGATGTGCCCAATTCCTCTCTCTGGAAATACTGCAGGTGAAAATTCCATCAGTGATTGTTCATGTCTGCCTCAGGGTTAGGATACATAAGCACTCATTCATTTGAACAGTTCTCTTGGAAAGAAGGAAATTAACTCCAAATGGTTTGGTAATCACCTGAAAAGGTATATCTGTCAAAGTGTATTAAGCTGAAAGTTTAGAGAAATATTTATTGTTGTTCAAAGAAGCAGAGCCTTTCCCCCAGAAATCTGAAAGGCTGATTCTCCCAAATTTTTCAAGCCTCCCCTAAAAGTCACTTTCCCAATGACACCTTATCAGAACACTCGATTTAATGCTTCTCCACCCACCACTGGGCTTCCCTGATGGCTCAGATGGTAAAGAACCTGCTTGCAATGTGGGAAACCTGGGTTGGGAAGATCCCCTAGAGGAAGGCATGCCAACCCACTCCAGTATTCTTGCTTGGAGAATCTACACGGACAGAGGAGCCTGGGAGACTGCAGTCCATGGGGTCACAAAATAGTTGGACATGACTGAGCAACTAAGCACACCAGCCACCATCTACTTTCTTTCCCTGTTTTTCTAAAATGCACTTATTACCAGCTGGCAAACCACATATTTTACTATTTTATAGCATCTCTGATTCCCTCAATTTAAAGGAAAGCTCCATGAGGGCAGGATTTTTCCCCTCTATATCCCCATGCCTTCCTAGCTTTTTTTAGACAGCAAAAGTTCATCATTTGAATATCCTATTTCCAGGGAAGAAATAAACTCATGCTCTGTCCTAAAGTTTCAAATGGTAAGTTTCAAAACAAAATGAAGTTTTCACAGTTTCCTGAAAAAGTAAATAAGGTTACAGAGCAGACAACTTAATCCTTCATTGGTCAGATAGATTTGAGGATGTATATAAATTTATCTCAAATGCTTCATCCTAGGGCACCAGAAACTTAGGATAAGCTCTTTTGATGAGTTGACATTTGGGCTGTGATTCACTGTCTCAGACAAGCAGACCATCAAGATGAGTTTTTAATCTATACTAAATAAGGATGATGGAATCTGAAAATCTGGAGAAACATTTAGCACTACTGTTCCTTAAGTGTCAGGATGTGCCCAATTCCTCTCTCTGGAAATACTGCAGGTGAAAATTCCATCAGTGATTGTTCATGTCTGCCTCAGGGTTAGGATACATAAGCACTCATTCATTTGAACAGTTCTCTTGGAAAGAAGGAAATTAACTCCAAATGGTTTGGTAATCACCTGAAAAGGTATATCTGTCAAAGTGTATTAAGCTGAAAGTTTAGAGAAATATTTATTGTTGTTCAAAGAAGCAGAGCCTTTCCCCCAGAAATCTGAAAGGCTGATTCTCCCAAATTTTTCAAGCCTCCCCTAAAAGTCACTTTCCCAATGACACCTTATCAGAACACTCGATTTAATGCTTCTCCACCCACCACTGGGCTTCCCTGATGGCTCAGATGGTAAAGAACCTGCTTGCAATGTGGGAAACCTGGGTTGGGAAGATCCCCTAGAGGAAGGCATGCCAACCCACTCCAGTATTCTTGCTTGGAGAATCTACACGGACAGAGGAGCCTGGGAGACTGCAGTCCATGGGGTCACAAAATAGTTGGACATGACTGAGCAACTAAGCACACCAGCCACCATCTACTTTCTTTCCCTGTTTTTCTAAAATGCACTTATTACCAGCTGGCAAACCACATATTTTACTATTTTATAGCATCTCTGATTCCCTCAATTTAAAGGAAAGCTCCATGAGGGCAGGATTTTTCCCCCCTGCTATATCCCCCATGCCTCAAATAGTTGCTTTGGCAGATATAGATACTCAGTAAGTATTTGAGTGAATGTGTTAGTGAGTAAATAATTTAGGCTTGGAATCTTATTAAAAGTAAAGTCATAAATTCAGATACGCCAAGCAATAATAGCTTTTCCACAATATTTATGGGCCAGAATTTATCCCAGATGGCTTTTCTTAAAGTGTATAGGCCTGCAGTTCACACAGCTGGGGAGCTGTAAACAAAGCAGAATGTTTCAGAAGTGAAAACACAGCTTGAGAAATGTATCCTTTATTATCTCTCAAGCAGTTGCTGAAGGTGACCACTTGAGAATGCAGATACATGGTGCTTTCTATGTTGGAGCTTGGAAAGAACAGATTTTAGTGGAAATGTAAGGAAAACACTGTAGGATGGAGAGAAAGTCACCCTAAAATTCTGTGCCTGAGTTTCTTAAGTTGTAAAACCTTTCTCTGGAAAGGGGATGCTGTGAGAGTAAAAGATAAAGTAAAATCAATTTGAAAAATATAAATATTAGATATTATTGCTGCTAAGTGTTACACTTATTGTTAATAAAGTTATGTACTTTGGCAATACATTAACATTTAACACTTACTTTAGGAAAATGTCAGCCCATCATGAATACTATCCAATGTTTGAAAACACTTGAATAGATATACTTCTATTGACTTCATCTTAAGGAGAAGATGGAGAAAGGCAATTATGACTTCTCTGTGGTTAGATTTTATGAGGCAATTTATCCGTAAATACAAAAAGAACTTAACATGTCTTAAGTACCATCAAAATGAATGGTAAATAAATTTAGCTATCAACTTAAGATTTAGTCCACTATTTTAACTTGGTCATAATCAAATTATATCATTCAGATTTTTCTATGAAAGTTCTAAAATAATAGGGATCTGTCTATGCATCCATCTGAATAAAAATGACCCTAGAATTATAAATTATAGTATATCTATATCAAGAAATATGAGAACTGACAATTCTAATAAATATGTTCACTGTCACCATGCCATGGTAGAAAGTTTAGCTGATTCTGGCAGACAAATATTTGGGTTTCTTGTCTTCAGCAGAATGACTGGCTCTGAGAAACCTCAAAATGCGCTATGGTATTAAGACCCCCACCTTCCAGATTGGTTCTGCTACTAAAAAACTACTGAATGTGGTCTGGACCAATCTGTATTCTCTGGGACTCAGTTTCTGTTTATGCAAAAGGAAATTGATGAATTATACTGTCACAGGAGCATCAGAGAATGTTAGAACAAAAGAAAATCTGGGGATCATCTAGTCTTACATGTTTATATTACAGAAGAAACAAATCCTTAAGTGCCTGTATCTGTTGGTTGTGCTAATTCTATTGCTGATCTTTCCTGTCAGATTTTTATAGTAATGTCTCACTCCTTCCCCCATAATGAAATGAATCTAAACTTTCTATTTCAAAAGCATTACAAAAGATATTATGCAAAATAAGAAACACTGTTAGGATTAGCATTATGACCTATGACTATGTTTTTTAAAATTTTATCTGGAAAGGGGATGCTGTGAGAGTAAAAGATAAAGTAAAATCAATTTGAAAAATATAAATATTAGATATTATTGCTGCTAAGTGTTACACTTATTGTTAATAAAGTTATGTACTTTGGCAATACATTAACATTTAACACTTACTTTAGGAAAATGTCAGCCCATCATGAATACTATCCAATGTTTGAAAACACTTGAATAGATATACTTCTATTGACTTCATCTTAAGGAGAAGATGGAGAAAGGCAATTATGACTTCTCTGTGGTTAGATTTTATGAGGCAATTTATCCGTAAATACAAAAAGAACTTAACATGTCTTAAGTACCATCAAAATGAATGGTAAATAAATTTAGCTATCAACTTAAGATTTAGTCCACTATTTTAACTTGGTCATAATCAAATTATATCATTCAGATTTTTCTATGAAAGTTCTAAAATAATAGGGATCTGTCTATGCATCCATCTGAATAAAAATGACCCTAGAATTATAAATTATAGTATATCTATATCAAGAAATATGAGAACTGACAATTCTAATAAATATGTTCACTGTCACCATGCCATGGTAGAAAGTTTAGCTGATTCTGGCAGACAAATATTTGGGTTTCTTGTCTTCAGCAGAATGACTGGCTCTGAGAAACCTCAAAATGCGCTATGGTATTAAGACCCCACCTTCCAGATTGGTTCTGCTACTAAAAAACTACTGAATGTGGTCTGGACCAATCTGTATTCTCTGGGACTCAGTTTCTGTTTATGCAAAAGGAAATTGATGAATTATACTGTCACAGGAGCATCAGAGAATGTTAGAACAAAAGAAAATCTGGGGATCATCTAGTCTTACATGTTTATATTACAGAAGAAACAAATCCTTAAGTGCCTGTATCTGTTGGTTGTGCTAATTCTATTGCTGATCTTTCCTGTCAGATTTTTATAGTAATGTCTCACTCCTTCCCCCATAATGAAATGAATCTAAACTTTCTATTTCAAAAGCATTACAAAAGATATTATGCAAAATAAGAAACACTGTTAGGATTAGCATTATGACCTATGACTATCAACGTTATTCTCAATCAATCCCCCAATTTGGAAATACTTTTCACTTGCCTAAGAATGTGAAATGGTTACATGTTAAAATGTAATTACATATCATATGTATTCCAATTAATACTTCTTGGGGAACAAAGGTTGATGACAAAATTTATTGAATGTCTATTATTTAGGAACCATGTTACACTTATTATTTTATTGTGTCCTTTAAGTAGTGGTAACTGTCATTATTTCATTTTGTAAATTTAGTATCATGGGAGTCAAATAATTTGTCCTAAAATAGATTATTAAGACGGTGAATGTCAAAGCTGTGACTCAATATCCAGTCTTATCAGCCTTAAAACCTAGGGACCTTTTACTATTCTTTATGATCTGATTAAAGAGGTAGTCTAGAGTTAATCCATTTTTGGATAAAAGCCACTTAATAACTCAATGACTTGATGATGCATAGAGAGCAGAATGCCTGGATCGGCATGGAACAGTTCCCCATTTGGATCTCTTTCCCACCGAAATTGAAATAAAGGCTAGGACTTCCCTGGTGGTACAGTGGATAGGAGTCTCCTTGCCAATGCAGGGGACATGTGTTCAGTCTCTGGTCTGGGAAGATTCCACATCAGCTTAGTGCCATGGAGCCACTAAGCTAATGTGCCACAACCACTGAGCCCATGTGCTACAAATACTGAAGCTCGTGTGCCTAAAGCTCATGCTCTGAAACAAGAGAAGCCAGAGCTAAGAGAAACCCGCACACACAGTGACGAGTTAGCACCTGCTCGCTGCAATGAGAGAAAGCCTGTGTGCAGCAACGAAGACCAGGCACAACCAAACATTGGTATTAAGACCCCACCTTCCAGATTGGTTCTGCTACTAAAAAACTACTGAATGTGGTCTGGACCAATCTGTATTCTCTGGGACTCAGTTTCTGTTTATGCAAAAGGAAATTGATGAATTATACTGTCACAGGAGCATCAGAGAATGTTAGAACAAAAGAAAATCTGGGGATCATCTAGTCTTACATGTTTATATTACAGAAGAAACAAATCCTTAAGTGCCTGTATCTGTTGGTTGTGCTAATTCTATTGCTGATCTTTCCTGTCAGATTTTTATAGTAATGTCTCACTCCTTCCCCCATAATGAAATGAATCTAAACTTTCTATTTCAAAAGCATTACAAAAGATATTATGCAAAATAAGAAACACTGTTAGGATTAGCATTATGACCTATGACTATCAACGTTATTCTCAATCAATCCCCCAATTTGGAAATACTTTTCACTTGCCTAAGAATGTGAAATGGTTACATGTTAAAATGTAATTACATATCATATGTATTCCAATTAATACTTCTTGGGGAACAAAGGTTGATGACAAAATTTATTGAATGTCTATTATTTAGGAACCATGTTACACTTATTATTTTATTGTGTCCTTTAAGTAGTGGTAACTGTCATTATTTCATTTTGTAAATTTAGTATCATGGGAGTCAAATAATTTGTCCTAAAATAGATTATTAAGACGGTGAATGTCAAAGCTGTGACTCAATATCCAGTCTTATCAGCCTTAAAACCTAGGGACCTTTTACTATTCTTTATGATCTGATTAAAGAGGTAGTCTAGAGTTAATCCTTTTTTGGATAAAAGCCACTTAATAACTCAATGACTTGATGATGCATAGAGAGCAGAATGCCTGGATCGGCATGGAACAGTTCCCCATTTGGATCTCTTTCCCACCGAAATTGAAATAAAGGCTAGGACTTCCCTGGTGGTACAGTGGATAGGAGTCTCCTTGCCAATGCAGGGGACATGTGTTCAGTCTCTGGTCTGGGAAGATTCCACATCAGCTTAGTGCCATGGAGCCACTAAGCTAATGTGCCACAACCACTGAGCCCATGTGCTACAAATACTGAAGCTCGTGTGCCTAAAGCTCATGCTCTGAAACAAGAGAAGCCAGAGCTAAGAGAAACCCGCACACACAGTGACGAGTTAGCACCTGCTCGCTGCAATGAGAGAAAGCCTGTGTGCAGCAACGAAGACCAGGCACAACCAAACATTAATTAGTTAATAAAAAGGAAATAGAAAGGGTAAAATATATAAGTGTTAAAAGCTAAAGACCTCACTCAAAAACAGAAAGTGAAAATCTTTATGTTGCAGAAGCAGAGGGAGCCCAGAACAATAGCAGAGATTACAGTATTACAACCCAAAGTGGAGCTATAACTATATATTTGTACTAGAGATGGTACTTTAGGGACTGTTGGTATCGAAGTCAAACGGGTTACACACGTAGCAGGGAGCAGGAAATGGCACCCCATGTGAGCCCAGGAAGCAGGCCCTTACTGCCTACCTATTTAAAAGAGCTGAAAGAGCTCTACCTACTCACATAGTTGCAGTGAGAGACATTCCATTTGAATTCAGAAAGACTGCATGAGACCTGCACCCATAGTGATGAGCAACTGCCATGTTGGTGAAAAAACATTTGATAAAATTTAGTATCTATTCTGTGTTAAAAACCATTCGTAAAATAGCAGATGGATATTTTCTGGTTATTTATAAGTTACAAAATCTGTCAGCAAGCTTAACAGGAAAACACCAGAAGATGAAAACTGGCGTCTAGTTCACAAGAAAAATGAAAAACTTAAAAACAAAACTTCAGAATGCTCCTTAGAGACAGAAAAACGTTTGGTCAAAAGAAAAACCTACGTATCCTTACACAAGGTTTATAGCATAAGGTTTTTCCTAAAATTAGTCAGCAGGTCTAAAGCATCCCAACAAAATAAGAACGTATTTTCTTTGGAAATAAACAAGCCGATTCAAAAGTTCACGTGAAGAAATAGATAAGCAGTAATAGTCACTGAATCATGATATTTATGTAATGGGATTAACTGTGTCTTACTATATTCATATTCATAGGATTGAAGCCCAAACCTGCAGTGCCTTAGAATGTGACTGTATTTGGAGACATAACCTTTAAAGTGGTAATGAAGTTAATATGAGTCCTCTAAGATGGACCCTAGTACAATCTGACTGGTGTCCTTATTAAAAAAAACGGTTAGGATACACAGAGAGATGCCACATGTGTTCATGTACAGATGAAAGGAGACATAAGGACAAACCAAAAGGGGACCATTCACAATGCAAAGAGAGGGATCTCAGGAGAAACCAAACCCACAAGCCCTTCTGAGTTCAGTAATACTTGTTACGCAAATATTCATTGAAAATCTAGTAAGAGATACATACTGAAATTGTTTCAGTAAGGAATGCTTATCCGTGAAAGATTTTTAGAACCTGACAAGCAGCACCTTAAGCAGTTCAGTAATCTTCCATAAGGAGAAGTCTGGAGCTAAGAAGCCTAGAATTGGTCCTCAATTCAAAGTCATCAAAAATCCAACCCATTCATACCCTCTTACTCAGCCACCTTCGGCTTTGGGGCTTTTTGGTGTTTATGCTCTTGTAATCTCCATGAAACAGCTCATCTGTCAGAGCTTCAGACATGACTATATCACATTAGCATCACAGACCACAAGAAAGGAGGAGAGCACATCTCACAGGGATGTCTTTTTAATGCATAAAGAAAAGCATTCCTGCAACTCCCTAGTTAACTTTCTTTCATGTTTGGTAAATTAATGTGACACGTAAAATAGCAGATGGATATTTTCTGGTTATTTATAAGTTACAAAATCTGTCAGCAAGCTTAACAGGAAAACACCAGAAGATGAAAACTGGCGTCTAGTTCACAAGAAAAATGAAAAACTTAAAAACAAAACTTCAGAATGCTCCTTAGAGACAGAAAAACGTTTGGTCAAAAGAAAAACCTACGTATCCTTACACAAGGTTTATAGCATAAGGTTTTTCCTAAAATTAGTCAGCAGGTCTAAAGCATCCCAACAAAATAAGAACGTATTTTCTTTGGAAATAAACAAGCCGATTCAAAAGTTCACGTGAAGAAATAGATAAGCAGTAATAGTCACTGAATCATGATATTTATGTAATGGGATTAACTGTGTCTTACTATATTCATATTCATAGGATTGAAGCCCAAACCTGCAGTGCCTTAGAATGTGACTGTATTTGGAGACATAACCTTTAAAGTGGTAATGAAGTTAATATGAGTCCTCTAAGATGGACCCTAGTACAATCTGACTGGTGTCCTTATTAAAAAAAAAAACGGTTAGGATACACAGAGAGATGCCACATGTGTTCATGTACAGATGAAAGGAGACATAAGGACAAACCAAAAGGGGACCATTCACAATGCAAAGAGAGGGATCTCAGGAGAAACCAAACCCACAAGCCCTTCTGAGTTCAGTAATACTTGTTACGCAAATATTCATTGAAAATCTAGTAAGAGATACATACTGAAATTGTTTCAGTAAGGAATGCTTATCCGTGAAAGATTTTTAGAACCTGACAAGCAGCACCTTAAGCAGTTCAGTAATCTTCCATAAGGAGAAGTCTGGAGCTAAGAAGCCTAGAATTGGTCCTCAATTCAAAGTCATCAAAATCCAACCCATTCATACCCTCTTACTCAGCCACCTTCGGCTTTGGGGCTTTTTGGTGTTTATGCTCTTGTAATCTCCATGAAACAGCTCATCTGTCAGAGCTTCAGACATGACTATATCACATTAGCATCACAGACCACAAGAAAGGAGGAGAGCACATCTCACAGGGATGTCTTTTTAATGCATAAAGAAAAGCATTCCTGCAACTCCCTAGTTAACTTTCTTTCATGTTTGGTAATATTAATGTGACACGCACTGCACATACGTATCAGGCAAATGTTCTTGTGAGTTAATAATAATTGATATTATTAATAATCTGGGGGCTTCCCTGGTGGTCCAGTGGGTAAGGACACCACCTTGCAGTGCAAGGGGCACCAGTTCAATCCCTGGCCTGGGAAAATCCCACGTACCCTGAAGCGGCTGCACTGATGTGTCCGACTACTGAGTCAGCACTTTGGAGCACATGTGCCCAGAGCCGGTACTCTGCAGTGAGAGAGGCCGCTGCGATGGGAGGCCCCACACAGGCCAAGGAACAAAGATGGCTGAAAATAAATAAATGAAAGACCAATAGAAGTGGCCAATATAATAATAATAATAATAATAATCTAGCTCTGAATATTGGAAAAAGTCTTTAAACTGTGGAGCTGAGGAGAACTTCTTGCTTGAGTTACTATAGGAATCACCCAAGTGTCTTGTACCCGCTGAAAATCCTGTTAAAATAACTGTAATTTGCTTAACTGGTTAAAGTAAATAATCCATCTCACAATGTTTTCCCTCCTAGTCTTCTCAGTTACCATATATAAATAAGTCACAGTATCTATTGCACAATGCCTAGATATGGATTTAGGTGACATGAGGATGGACTTTCCATGCACATGATTCTTTTAGATTTATTAAGGAATAAGATCTATATTAAAAAGAAAATGTGAGCAAGAATAAAATATCCCCTGATACATACTGAAATTGTTTCAGTAAGGAATGCTTATCCGTGAAAGATTTTTAGAACCTGACAAGCAGCACCTTAAGCAGTTCAGTAATCTTCCATAAGGAGAAGTCTGGAGCTAAGAAGCCTAGAATTGGTCCTCAATTCAAAGTCATCAAAAATCCAACCCATTCATACCCTCTTACTCAGCCACCTTCGGCTTTGGGGCTTTTTGGTGTTTATGCTCTTGTAATCTCCATGAAACAGCTCATCTGTCAGAGCTTCAGACATGACTATATCACATTAGCATCACAGACCACAAGAAAGGAGGAGAGCACATCTCACAGGGATGTCTTTTTAATGCATAAAGAAAAGCATTCCTGCAACTCCCTAGTTAACTTTCTTTCATGTTTGGTAATATTAATGTGACACGCACTGCACATACGTATCAGGCAAATGTTCTTGTGAGTTAATAATAATTGATATTATTAATAATCTGGGGGCTTCCCTGGTGGTCCAGTGGGTAAAGATGCTACCTTGCAGTGCAAGGGGTGCCAGTTCGATCCCTGGCCTGGGAAAATCCCACGTACCCTGAAGCGGCTGCACTGATGTGTCCGACTACTGAGTCAGCACTTTGGAGCACATGTGCCCAGAGCCGGTACTCTGCAGTGAGAGAGGCCGCTGCGATGGGAGGCCCCACACAGGCCAAGGAACAAAGATGGCTGAAAATAAATAAATGAAAGACCAATAGAAGTGGCCAATATAATAATAATAATAATAATAATCTAGCTCTGAATATTGGAAAAAGTCTTTAAACTGTGGAGCTGAGGAGAACTTCTTGCTTGAGTTACTATAGGAATCACCCAAGTGTCTTGTACCCGCTGAAAATCCTGTTAAAATAACTGTAATTTGCTTAACTGGTTAAAGTAAATAATCCATCTCACAATGTTTTCCCTCCTAGTCTTCTCAGTTACCATATATAAATAAGTCACAGTATCTATTGCACAATGCCTAGATATGGATTTAGGTGACATGAGGGATGGACTTTCCATGCACATGATTCTTTTAGATTTATTAAGGGAATAAGATCTATATTAAAAAGAAAATGTGAGCAAGAATAAAATATCCCTACATAAGTAATATTTACACTCTGCTGTGCTAAGTCACTTCAGTCATGTGTGACTTTTTCTGACCCTATGGACTGTATCCTGCCAGACTCCTCTGTCCATAGGATTCTCCAGGCAAGAATACTGGAGTGGGCAGCCATTCCCTTCTCCAGGGGACCTTCCCAGCCCAGGGATCAAACTTGGCGTCTCTTATTGCTATGGATGTTTTAAATTGTCATTCTGTTTAGTTGGCAGTTTCCCAAACTTTCACACCTGTTCCTTTAACCTACAGGTTCCTTCCTTTCTCTCCTTCTATTCCTCCTTATTCTCTGAAACTCAGATTCACTGTTAACATCTATATAAAACTTTGTCCAACCACCAACACCCTCTTTGTGTACTCTTCGCAAAATGTATCAATAGCACAGGCTATCAATTCTTGCATGTGTTTGTTTGCATGCTTGTCTAATCCAAGATTACACTCACTCAACTTTATGTATCAGACACCCAGCACAACACTGGAAACAGAAGAGGTCAACCAAATAAGTGAATAAAACAATGGGAGTTTGACTGTTTAGAAAGGAGGCAGAATATAATACTGTAAGGACCACAAGAACTACAGAAGGAGTCATTTTCCAGCCCTTTATGCTGAAGGAATGAATGAGCCAGATCTAAAGTCATGCTTATCCTAAAAGAAAAATATCTGACTGTATCTTTGAATTGATTTTCACTAATTTGCAGTGAAAACTAAAATCATACTTTACCCAGTTCCTGGGCTAAAAACTTTGAAGACAAATATATGTTCCGAATTTTGTGCTAAACAAAACTGGGTCCAGACATAAGCAACTTTGCAGCTTGCTATAGTAAATATTTGACTTGGAAGATAAATCTAAGAACTAACCAAAATAGCTTACTTATAAAGACTCACAGCTCCCTTCAAGACCTTCTCATGATCATGGCCACCAAACAAAGCTACTTTGCTATAAATCCTGCCAATCCCAGTTTCCTCCCTTATAACATCTGCCTCCAAAATTACCTATAGCCCTACATACTTTCTACCTTCAGAGGCCTGGCTAAAAATCTATCAGACTGGTGCTCTAAGTCTAAAAAACTTGGATTTGCTTGATCAACATGTGTCTCTAGGGGTCTTTTGGGTAAAACTAAAGGCCAATAGTAGCCTTAAAATGAATTTGACATACACCCAGCTTTGAAGAACAGTAGGTCTGAGGTAGGAAAGCTTTTTTTGTGTTGTTTACCTTAAATTTTATTATTCTTAAATATGAGAAGGCCTGAATAATTTATAAAAACACAAAGTATTTTTCTTCATTTTAAATGACGGCTAAAGTTATCAATTTTTACTTCCTTTTTTATTCAATACCTCCAACCACCCAACACCATTCCTTTCTCTCCTTCTATTCCTCCTTATTCTCTGAAACTCAGATTCACTGTTAACATCTATATAAAACTTTGTCCAACCACCAACACCCTCTTTGTGTACTCTTCGCAAAATGTATCAATAGCACAGGCTATCAATTCTTGCATGTGTTTGTTTGCATGCTTGTCTAATCCAAGATTACACTCACTCAACTTTATGTATCAGACACCCAGCACAACACTGGAAACAGAAGAGGTCAACCAAATAAGTGAATAAAACAATGGGAGTTTGACTGTTTAGAAAGGAGGCAGAATATAATACTGTAAGGACCACAAGAACTACAGAAGGAGTCATTTTCCAGCCCTTTATGCTGAAGGAATGAATGAGCCAGATCTAAAGTCATGCTTATCCTAAAAGAAAAATATCTGACTGTATCTTTGAATTGATTTTCACTAATTTGCAGTGAAAACTAAAATCATACTTTACCCAGTTCCTGGGCTAAAAACTTTGAAGACAAATATATGTTCCGAATTTTGTGCTAAACAAAACTGGGTCCAGACATAAGCAACTTTGCAGCTTGCTATAGTAAATATTTGACTTGGAAGATAAATCTAAGAACTAACCAAAATAGCTTACTTATAAAGACTCACAGCTCCCTTCAAGACCTTCTCATGATCATGGCCACCAAACAAAGCTACTTTGCTATAAATCCTGCCAATCCCAGTTTCCTCCCTTATAACATCTGCCTCCAAAATTACCTATAGCCCTACATACTTTCTACCTTCAGAGGCCTGGCTAAAAATCTATCAGACTGGTGCTCTAAGTCTAAAAAACTTGGATTTGCTTGATCAACATGTGTCTCTAGGGGTCTTTTGGGTAAAACTAAAGGCCAATAGTAGCCTTAAAATGAATTTGACATACACCCAGCTTTGAAGAACAGTAGGTCTGAGGTAGGAAAGCTTTTTTTGTGTTGTTTACCTTAAATTTTATTATTCTTAAATATGAGAAGGCCTGAATAATTTATAAAAACACAAAGTATTTTTCTTCATTTTTAAATGACGGCTAAAGTTATCAATTTTTTTACTTCCTTTGATAAGAATTATTTTCATATAATTTCATACTCAGCTTTATTGATTGATATTAGTTTAAAAATAACTATTTATTTTATTAATGCTTAACAGCTTTATTAGAGCCCAAGTATTAATTATGTGAAATGTACACTTTCTATGAAAGACATAAAGCCACTGCCTCCTTTGAAAAATGTTTTAACTTAATGAATATTCATAAAAAAGACAGTATCCTGTCACCATTCCATTCCAAGATGTTGCTTATAGAAATTTTATTTCAGTTGCTTTACTATATCAAGTTACAAACAGTTTTTATCATCTCTGAAACTTGTAATCTATGTTGGATGAATGAAACAAAAATGAAAAAAAAATAGTAAACTAAACATTTGGTACATAAGGGGGTAAATGCAAGGTTATAAATTACACTGCCAAGAAGCCACAGTTGCTTAAGTATTTAAATGAGTATTTTGTCATTTTAAGAATTACTGACTGCCAATATTTGTTCTTTTATTCTTCAAAAGACTAATCTCCATGCACCTCTCTGTGCTGTTTTAATCACTCTTTTTAATAGCCCGTATTTTCCGTTTTTCCTTTTAGCATTATTTATTTCCTTCCCTTTGTAGTTTATTTGATTCATAAAGATCTTACAAAGAATTTTTTATTAATTCCGCATTGCTATGTTCGTGTTAAGTTTATTTCATCTGCTTAGCATAACTTCAACCTTTATTTACTCCTTACCGCTAATTTCTTCACTTCCTTGGAGTTTTAAGTTTAAAAAAGCTCTACCTTCAGAGGCCTGCTATAAATCCTGCCAATCCCAGTTTCCTCCCTTATAACATCTGCCTCCAAAATTACCTATAGCCCTACATACTTTCTACCTTCAGAGGCCTGGCTAAAAATCTATCAGACTGGTGCTCTAAGTCTAAAAAACTTGGATTTGCTTGATCAACATGTGTCTCTAGGGGTCTTTTGGGTAAAACTAAAGGCCAATAGTAGCCTTAAAATGAATTTGACATACACCCAGCTTTGAAGAACAGTAGGTCTGAGGTAGGAAAGCTTTTTTTGTGTTGTTTACCTTAAATTTTATTATTCTTAAATATGAGAAGGCCTGAATAATTTATAAAAACACAAAGTATTTTTCTTCATTTTTAAATGACGGCTAAAGTTATCAATTTTTTTACTTCCTTTGATAAGAATTATTTTCATATAATTTCATACTCAGCTTTATTGATTGATATTAGTTTAAAAATAACTATTTATTTTATTAATGCTTAACAGCTTTATTAGAGCCCAAGTATTAATTATGTGAAATGTACACTTTCTATGAAAGACATAAAGCCACTGCCTCCTTTGAAAAATGTTTTAACTTAATGAATATTCATAAAAAAGACAGTATCCTGTCACCATTCCATTCCAAGATGTTGCTTATAGAAATTTTATTTCAGTTGCTTTACTATATCAAGTTACAAACAGTTTTTATCATCTCTGAAACTTGTAATCTATGTTGGATGAATGAAAAAAAAATGAAAAAAAAATAGTAAACTAAACATTTGGTACATAAGGGGGTAAATGCAAGGTTATAAATTACACTGCCAAGAAGCCACAGTTGCTTAAGTATTTAAATGAGTATTTTGTCATTTTAAGAATTACTGACTGCCAATATTTGTTCTTTTATTCTTCAAAAGACTAATCTCCATGCACCTCTCTGTGCTGTTTTAATCACTCTTTTTAATAGCCCGTATTTTCCGTTTTTCCTTTTAGCATTATTTATTTCCTTCCCTTTGTAGTTTATTTGATTCATAAAGATCTTACAAAGAATTTTTTATTAATTCCGCATTGCTATGTTCGTGTTAAGTTTATTTCATCTGCTTAGCATAACTTCAACCTTTATTTACTCCTTACCGCTAATTTCTTCACTTCCTTGGAGTTTTAAGTTTAAAAAAATAAGTAGAATAATTAAAACACAGCATGGAAAAATAATGAAAAAAGTGTTATTTTTAGATCCTACTTGTAATAAGTGATAAAGAGCTTTTAAAGAAATTAGTTCTTAAAAAAAATTCATATAGATGTGATTAATATAAAAATTTTAAAGGAAAAACACTAAATAAGAAGAAAGCAATACATATAGTAAATACATAAAAGATTCCATTTAGATGAATTTTCATTGCTTTAATTTATATGCAAATATTTGACATATTTGTACAAATGGAGATAAAAAAAATAGGATAGAAGATACAAGGAGAAAGGCTGTGATCTCTAAAAGTGAGACTAGAAAAGCCTCCAGGAATTTCTAATTACTTATTAAGTATTATATCAAATACAGTTGTGAGGAAGAGAGAGAAGATAGTTTAGCCTTAACAGAAAAAGATGTCTGCAAATGCATGGCCTTGTCAGAGATGGTGAAGATTATGGAGCATAGAAGGATATAATGCAAAGAAAAAAGTGGAAAGGTGTCAGGGACCAGACTGTGAAGGCTTTGAATATTATGGCAAGGGGTTTGTACTTATGCTGTCTGCCCCACATATATGCTCCAACAGTAGTCAAAATTTTAGCTATACTGTGGTTGCTTCAGGAAGATCATACTCTCTAAGACTCATTTATTCTTTGATGCATTTTCAAAAGGTTAATTCATGCTTTCAGGTTAGAAAAACAAAAACCCTTGCATCAAGCTCATTTTTAATATTCTGCAATCTTAACTTTATTATTTGTAGCTAAGTGTTTCTCCCACTTATTGAGCCACTGGCAATACAAACAGTGTCTGGTTGACAGTTTCCCCATCTCAGCCCTGTGTAGGAAATCTGCATGTTTCTCATGAAAGGTATGTGGCAACAGCACCTCACATTCATATACTGCTTTGCTGTTTGTCACCCATTTTCAAATACATGCTGACTCTGTCACATTGTGTAACACTTACTGTGTCCTTGTTTTGACAGTTTCCAGCATCTATGTTCGTGTTAAACCCATTTTTGTTATTTTTTAAGCATCCTTAGCTTTAGCATAACTTCAACCTTTATTTACTCCTTACCGCTAATTTCTTCACTTCCTTGGAGTTTTAAGTTTAAAAAAATAAGTAGAATAATTAAAACACAGCATGGAAAAATAATGAAAAAAGTGTTATTTTTAGATCCTACTTGTAATAAGTGATAAAGAGCTTTTAAAGAAATTAGTTCTTAAAAAAAATTCATATAGATGTGATTAATATAAAAATTTTAAAGGAAAAACACTAAATAAGAAGAAAGCAATACATATAGTAAATACATAAAAGATTCCATTTAGATGAATTTTCATTGCTTTAATTTATATGCAAATATTTGACATATTTGTACAAATGGAGATAAAAAAAATAGGATAGAAGATACAAGGAGAAAGGCTGTGATCTCTAAAAGTGAGACTAGAAAAGCCTCCAGGAATTTCTAATTACTTATTAAGTATTATATCAAATACAGTTGTGAGGAAGAGAGAAGATAGTTTAGCCTTAACAGAAAAAGATGTCTGCAAATGCATGGCCTTGTCAGAGATGGTGAAGATTATGGAGCATAGAAGG
The DNA here is from genome assembly GCA_022376925.1 of Tragulus kanchil. NCBI lineage: Eukaryota > Metazoa > Chordata > Mammalia > Artiodactyla > Tragulidae > Tragulus > Tragulus kanchil. Next base: position 147,011,899 of record JAIOJX010000028.1, read on the forward strand.
ATATAATGCAAAGAAAAAAGTGGAAAGGTGTCAGGGACCAGACTGTGAAGGCTTTGAATATTATGGCAAGGGGTTTGTACTTATGCTGTCTGCCCCACATATATGCTCCAACAGTAGTCAAAATTTTAGCTATACTGTGGTTGCTTCAGGAAGATCATACTCTCTAAGACTCATTTATTCTTTGATGCATTTTCAAAAGGTTAATTCATGCTTTCAGGTTAGAAAAACAAAAACCCTTGCATCAAGCTCATTTTTAATATTCTGCAATCTTAACTTTATTATTTGTAGCTAAGTGTTTCTCCCACTTATTGAGCCACTGGCAATACAAACAGTGTCTGGTTGACAGTTTCCCCATCTCAGCCCTGTGTAGGAAATCTGCATGTTTCTCATGAAAGGTATGTGGCAACAGCACCTCACATTCATATACTGCTTTGCTGTTTGTCACCCATTTTCAAATACATGCTGACTCTGTCACATTGTGTAACACTTACTGTGTCCTTGTTATTTGACAAGCGTTATCCAAGCTGTTTCCATTCAATTTCATTTAGAAATCAAATGTGAAAGTCAATTGAAAGTCGCTCAGTGTATCTGACTCATTGAGACCCATGGACGAGCCATGGAATTCTTCAGGCAAGAATACTGGAATGGAAGAAATAGGGAGGGGGAAGCATGGAAACCTATACTGTTATGTGTGGAAAAGATAGCTAGTGTCATTGTGCTAAGGGAATAGGAGTGCTTACAATGGCTTGGGGCGATGGTCTGGAGGGGTGGGATGGGGCGTACTGGAGGCGGGGTGGGGACCATGGATATGCATATGACTGATCTGGGAACATACATGTCTGTGAACAACAAAACTCTTTAAAATCTTTAAAATAAAGAATAAAAAAATAATAAGACAAAAAAAAAAAAGAATACTGGAATGGGTAGCCTTTCCCTTCTACAGGGGAATCTTACCAACCCAGGGATCAAACCCAGGTCTCGCACATTGCAGGCAGATTCTTTACCATCTGCACCACCAGGGAAGCCCCAAAATGAGAATATTGAGGCTTATAGACATTAAAGAGACTTGACAAGATTGCAGAACTAATAACTAGAAATAAGATCAAGGCTGAGTCTAGAATTTCTATCTTAACCATGATGCAATATAATTCTTGTTACAAACACATATACCCCAAAACTGACATTTTCACCAATCCAACAAAACATTTTTGTTAAGTCAGTGACCTTCTAGAGTTTGTTCTTCTAAATTCTTAATTCAATTCAGACTACTATTAAATTTATCTACTGGCTCAATACATCCAAAATTATCAAAAATGCATCATGTAATCTTTGTTTACATGGGCTATACAGCCAAGAGAATAATGCATTTGAAGTTGTATGCCAAAACTTATATGTTAAAGGATATTATTAAAGGATAAATGGTTGCAAATGCACCAGTGGTAAGGCAACCATTTTGAAATCTAAATATATTTCACTGTATTAGATTTTAAAATTCTAAACATATTTCTTTTTAATTCAGGACAGATTTCTTAAGAGGAAAATTAAACAAGTAATGTTTCTCATGTCAAAATCAGAATAAATGTATAATCTCTTAAGTATTATACTATTTATTATACTATTTACTATTTCAAAGCTGCATCTCCTGGCTGTTATAGTTGTGCCCTTGGGAGAGTTTGGGCTTTTATTCATAGGTGAGTAGGAAGATTCTTTGCCATTAGTTTAACTTTCATTCCTATTGAACCAGCAGCACCAGTTAGTTTTCCATCTCTTTTCCCAAATGTAGCAATACTTACCTGTGATTGAACTCATTCTTGTCTCTCCTTAAAGTCATTGCCAGCTGAAGGGGAAAAAAAATGAAGTCTAATAAAAACCACAGAAGTATTATTAAGTTGGATTTAATTAGAATAACTTTATTAGAGAAAGATAAAAGTTCTCTTCCCCCGCCCCCTTTTTTTTTTGCCACTTCTATTGGTCTTTCATTTATTTTCATCCATCTTTGTTCTTTGGCCTGTGTGGGCCTCCCATCACAGTGGCCTCTCTCGTTGCAGAGCACTGTCTCTGGGCACATGCACTCCAGAGTGCTGGCAAGGTAGTTGGACACATATGTCCAGCCACTCCGCGGCATGTGGGATCTTCCCAGGCCAGTGATCGCACCAGCGCCTTTTACTGCAAGGCGGTGTCTTTACCCAGTGGACCACCAGAGAAGCCCTCTCTTCCCTATTTTTAAATAAATACCATTTTGATGTTATACATAGTAGAGCTAAGCAAAAATTTTAGCCCCAACAAATCACTAGCCCAGTAAAGTTCTAGCAGAGAAAAGAGCAAAAGCTTCTTTTAAAGAAACTTTACCCTCAAAGTAATTCTTAAAATCTCATAGCTAAGAGACATTCACTGAAAGCTGAATATCTGAAAAACTATCAGGAAGGAAAACCAAGTAATAATAGTTTCGTACTGAGTAAAAATCATTTATTCAAGACAAATGCTCAACTTTTCTTTAGCAGAACTCCCAGGAGAACAAATAGATGGAGCCATTTTGAAATCTAAATATATTTCACTGTATTAGATTTTAAAATTCTAAACATATTTCTTTTTAATTCAGGACAGATTTCTTAAGAGGAAAATTAAACAAGTAATGTTTCTCATGTCAAAATCAGAATAAATGTATAATCTCTTAAGTATTATACTATTTATTATACTATTTACTATTTCAAAGCTGCATCTCCTGGCTGTTATAGTTGTGCCCTTGGGAGAGTTTGGGCTTTTATTCATAGGTGAGTAGGAAGATTCTTTGCCATTAGTTTAACTTTCATTCCTATTGAACCAGCAGCACCAGTTAGTTTTCCATCTCTTTTCCCAAATGTAGCAATACTTACCTGTGATTGAACTCATTCTTGTCTCTCCTTAAAGTCATTGCCAGCTGAAGGGGAAAAAAAATGAAGTCTAATAAAAACCACAGAAGTATTATTAAGTTGGATTTAATTAGAATAACTTTATTAGAGAAAGATAAAAGTTCTCTTCCCCCGCCCCCTTTTTTTTTTGCCACTTCTATTGGTCTTTCATTTATTTTCATCCATCTTTGTTCTTTGGCCTGTGTGGGCCTCCCATCACAGTGGCCTCTCTCGTTGCAGAGCACTGTCTCTGGGCACATGCACTCCAGAGTGCTGGCAAGGTAGTTGGACACATATGTCCAGCCACTCCGCGGCATGTGGGATCTTCCCAGGCCAGTGATCGCACCAGCGCCCCTTGTACTGCAAGGCGGTGTCTTTACCCAGTGGACCACCAGAGAAGCCCTCTCTTCCCTATTTTTAAATAAATACCATTTTGATGTTATACATAGTAGAGCTAAGCAAAAATTTTAGCCCCAACAAATCACTAGCCCAGTAAAGTTCTAGCAGAGAAAAGAGCAAAAGCTTCTTTTAAAGAAACTTTACCCTCAAAGTAATTCTTAAAATCTCATAGCTAAGAGACATTCACTGAAAGCTGAATATCTGAAAAACTATCAGGAAGGAAAACCAAGTAATAATAGTTTCGTACTGAGTAAAAATCATTTATTCAAGACAAATGCTCAACTTTTCTTTAGCAGAACTCCCAGGAGAACAAATAGATGGAGCCATTTAATGATCAGAGAGAACTGAAGAAGAGGAAAATATACTACATGTAAACTATTATTTTTCTGGAAACAGATAAAATGGTTTGTCTAAACAGATGGTATGAGCCAAAACAAACTTTAATGGCCATTTGGGAAAGCATGATTGACCAACCAGCAGAGTGAAATATGTTCTCCAGAGAACTGAGCAGGCCTTAGGAACTCCATAAATAAAAATGTGTAATGATCATGATGACAACTTATCTACATTTTTTTATTACCTTAAGAATCCAATTAACAAAATAAATTTGTTCTCTCATAATAAAGATTTATTTCAAAAAATTAGTTGGTATGCTGTAAATAAGCCATATTTATAATTCACAGGCATGTATGTTAAAGCAAATATTAGTATAAAAAACAAGCAACATACTTTGAGAAATCTATTCACTTTATTTACAATTTGCACTAGGGAAATCAAATGGCTATGTTTCTGATAAAAATTATTTATATTTTATTAATATTAAAAAGATGAATGATAGTTTTCTTAAACTGTTTTGAACTATTTACTTGTAAAATAGTAAAAACAGAAATTTCCTTGGTTATCCAATGGTTAAGACTCTGTACTTCCAGTGCTGGGGCATGGGTTCATGGCAAAAAAAAAAAAAAAAATCAGTATCCTTACCTTTCATTATTTAACACCCTTTCAACATTCTTCTAAAGGTTCTTTTTCTGCCTTTTTTCTTATTCTCTCCACTTCTTTGCTCTTATTGATGAAATTTAATAAGATGATAATAGTGACTCTATGAATACCAGTAGTAAATCCACAGCATTGTAGTCCTCCTATGAACCAGGCTCTTTATATTTTAATCCTCACTTATTTGTCCTATTGATCCCTGACAAAAAAATCTCGCACTTCATTGTGTTTAACATAACTTCCTTCCAGAGTGTAAGCCATTTTATTGAACTTATTTTATATCTTTTTCTTTATCAGCCTAAGCTCCTTGAACAGAGGATCCTCTAAGCACCTTCGTGTCTCCAGGAAGTGAGCAAGTGGTATTAACTCCAAGGTACTCTGACGCGTACTAGCAAGCTTTCTCTTAAATGAGAGCCATTTTAGCAGAACTCCCAGGAGAACAAATAGATGGAGCCATTTAATGATCAGAGAGAACTGAAGAAGAGGAAAATATACTACATGTAAACTATTATTTTTCTGGAAACAGATAAAATGGTTTGTCTAAACAGATGGTATGAGCCAAAACAAACTTTAATGGCCATTTGGGAAAGCATGATTGACCAACCAGCAGAGTGAAATATGTTCTCCAGAGAACTGAGCAGGCCTTAGGAACTCCATAAATAAAAATGTGTAATGATCATGATGACAACTTATCTACATTTTTTTATTACCTTAAGAATCCAATTAACAAAATAAATTTGTTCTCTCATAATAAAGATTTATTTCAAAAAATTAGTTGGTATGCTGTAAATAAGCCATATTTATAATTCACAGGCATGTATGTTAAAGCAAATATTAGTATAAAAAACAAGCAACATACTTTGAGAAATCTATTCACTTTATTTACAATTTGCACTAGGGAAATCAAATGGCTATGTTTCTGATAAAAATTATTTATATTTTATTAATATTAAAAAGATGAATGATAGTTTTCTTAAACTGTTTTGAACTATTTACTTGTAAAATAGTAAAAACAGAAATTTCCTTGGTTATCCAATGGTTAAGACTCTGTACTTCCAGTGCTGGGGCATGGGTTCATGGCAAAAAAAAAAAAAAAAAAATCAGTATCCTTACCTTTCATTATTTAACACCCTTTCAACATTCTTCTAAAGGTTCTTTTTCTGCCTTTTTTCTTATTCTCTCCACTTCTTTGCTCTTATTGATGAAATTTAATAAGATGATAATAGTGACTCTATGAATACCAGTAGTAAATCCACAGCATTGTAGTCCTCCTATGAACCAGGCTCTTTATATTTTAATCCTCACTTATTTGTCCTATTGATCCCTGACAAAAAAATCTCGCACTTCATTGTGTTTAACATAACTTCCTTCCAGAGTGTAAGCCATTTTATTGAACTTATTTTATATCTTTTTCTTTATCAGCCTAAGCTCCTTGAACAGAGGATCCTCTAAGCACCTTCGTGTCTCCAGGAAGTGAGCAAGTGGTATTAACTCCAAGGTACTCTGACGCGTACTAGCAAGCTTTCTCTTAAAGGGCCAGTAGTAAATATTTCAGACTTCTGAGGGCCATCCAGTCTCTGTCACAACTACTCAACTCTCCCTGTAGTAGGAAATCAGCCACGCATAATTTTTTTTTTTTTTATGAGCATGGCTTTTGTTCAATAAAATTTTATTTGCAGAAAGGTGGGCAGCCTGTATTTTAAAAAATTTTATTCACAGAAAACGTGGGCTGCCCACAGTAGCATAATTTATCAACCCCTGCTATAGAAGAATAGGCATAAACGCTAACGTGAAGGCTAAAGACTGAGTCTAAGAATGTTGTAGCTTAGGTAAGAATTACTTATACCTCATGATATGTGTCCATAAACAAAACATGGTTGTCTTTAGATTGTTAAACTTAATATAAAAGATACCATAGAACAAATGGCTTCCTGCAACATTCTTTTTGAAATGTCCATGAAGACACCTGTGGCCTCTATTTCATTATGTTGGACAATTGTATAATATTCTGTTCTATCAGTAGACAACAGTTTTCCCTTGCTCTTGAAGATAAATGTTTAAAACAACACAAATATGTTATCTCAATTAATTTTTAACCACTAAAAGTGTTGCAAAAATCTTATATAAATTCCCTTGAAAATGTACTAGATTTTCTGAAGGGACTACACCTAGAAAGTACCTTAGAAAGGTCTTTAGGAATAAAAAATTCAGTTTTAATAGATAGTACCTATTGTAGGCCAAATAATTGTTCTTCAAAGAAGTCCATGTCTTAAGTCCCAGAATTTGTGACTAAGTTCATTTGTATGGCAAAGGGAGACTAAGGTTGTTTACCAACTGATCTTGAGATGCAGTTATCCTGGATTATCCAGGTAGGCACAGGGTCATTACAAGAGTCTTTATAAATATACAAGAAGGAAGAAAAGAGTGAGAGGAAGAACCAGAGATAGGGTTGTATGAGAAGGAATCTGCTCAACGTTTCTGAATTAAAAGATGGAGGGAGTGTGTATAGATGTTTTTTAATTTTGAACTTATTTTTTTTATCTTTTCTTTATCAGCCTAAGCTCCTTGAACAGAGGATCCTCTAAGCACCTTCGTGTCTCCAGGAAGTGAGCAAGTGGTATTAACTCCAAGGTACTCTGACGCGTACTAGCAAGCTTTCTCTTAAAGGGCCAGTAGTAAATATTTCAGACTTCTGAGGGCCATCCAGTCTCTGTCACAACTACTCAACTCTCCCTGTAGTAGGAAATCAGCCACGCATAATTTTTTTTTTTTTTATGAGCATGGCTTTTGTTCAATAAAATTTTATTTGCAGAAAGGTGGGCAGCCTGTATTTTAAAAAATTTTATTCACAGAAAACGTGGGCTGCCCACAGTAGCATAATTTATCAACCCCTGCTATAGAAGAATAGGCATAAACGCTAACGTGAAGGCTAAAGACTGAGTCTAAGAATGTTGTAGCTTAGGTAAGAATTACTTATACCTCATGATATGTGTCCATAAACAAAACATGGTTGTCTTTAGATTGTTAAACTTAATATAAAAGATACCATAGAACAAATGGCTTCCTGCAACATTCTTTTTGAAATGTCCATGAAGACACCTGTGGCCTCTATTTCATTATGTTGGACAATTGTATAATATTCTGTTCTATCAGTAGACAACAGTTTTCCCTTGCTCTTGAAGATAAATGTTTAAAACAACACAAATATGTTATCTCAATTAATTTTTAACCACTAAAAGTGTTGCAAAAATCTTATATAAATTCCCTTGAAAATGTACTAGATTTTCTGAAGGGACTACACCTAGAAAGTACCTTAGAAAGGTCTTTAGGAATAAAAAATTCAGTTTTAATAGATAGTACCTATTGTAGGCCAAATAATTGTTCTTCAAAGAAGTCCATGTCTTAAGTCCCAGAATTTGTGACTAAGTTCATTTGTATGGCAAAGGGAGACTAAGGTTGTTTACCAACTGATCTTGAGATGCAGTTATCCTGGATTATCCAGGTAGGCACAGGGTCATTACAAGAGTCTTTATAAATATACAAGAAGGAAGAAAAGAGTGAGAGGAAGAACCAGAGATAGGGTTGTATGAGAAGGAATCTGCTCAACGTTTCTGAATTAAAAGATGGAGGGAGTGTGTATAGATGACCTCTAGAAGCTAGAAAAGAGCAAGGAGGCAGACTCTTTCGTAGAGTTTCCAGAAAGAAACACAGCCCTGCTGACACCTTGATTTTAATCTGGAGAGAGCCAATTCAGACTTCTGACCTTCAAAACTGTGAAATGGTAAGTTTGTATTGTTTTAAGCAATGTAATTTATTTTTAATAGACATTTTCAATAGAAAGTTAATACATGTCCATAATGCTATACAAGTGTGAGCTCCTGTTAATTTATAAGCTTACTAGCAGTGTGCAATACCTAGAGTTTTTGTTGCTATATAGTTTTAAGAAGGGGTATAACTACGTTTTTCAATGTGAATTAGGTACTCAGTACAATTAATTGCATCATTTCTACTAATATGTAGTATCAATTTCATTATTGTATCAAATTTTTATACATACTAGATCTGTTTCTTAGGGTTTTTTTAATTATTGGTCCCTTTATCTAGCCTTATTTCAATACCATATTACATTGAGTACCATTATTTTATAAATTTTGTCATTTATAATTTACTTGTCTTATAATTTTACCTTATTTTTCTTCAAAGTTGTTTTAGCAACTCCTGGCATTTTGTTCTTCCATATAAAGAATTCTAGAAATTCACTCAATATATTACTTCTCCAATGTTCTGTTATTTTTCTCTGGTATCTCTTCTGGAAGCATCTCTATTTTCCATCTCTTATGACTGCTCTATTATTTATTCTTTTTTAATTAATTGATTTATGCTTTTCTCTGGCATTTTGCACTTTTCTGATTAATTTGTTTTCTTTCTACAGTTCCTGTCATTTCATGACTTACAGTTTGTAAGGGGAAGAGAATGTTCCAAAATCCCCAGCTGACACTCAAGCTCATTTTTCCAGAGTGCAGTATTGTACATGACAGCTTATTTTCATTTTAAATCCATGGTAGTGCTAACAGGGAGACTAAGGTTGTTTACCAACTGATCTTGAGATGCAGTTATCCTGGATTATCCAGGTAGGCACAGGGTCATTACAAGAGTCTTTATAAATATACAAGAAGGAAGAAAAGAGTGAGAGGAAGAACCAGAGATAGGGTTGTATGAGAAGGAATCTGCTCAACGTTTCTGAATTAAAAGATGGAGGGAGTGTGTATAGATGACCTCTAGAAGCTAGAAAAGAGCAAGGAGGCAGACTCTTTCGTAGAGTTTCCAGAAAGAAACACAGCCCTGCTGACACCTTGATTTTAATCTGGAGGGGCCAATTCAGACTTCTGACCTTCAAAACTGTGAAATGGTAAGTTTGTATTGTTTTAAGCAATGTAATTTATTTTTAATAGACATTTTCAATAGAAAGTTAATACATGTCCATAATGCTATACAAGTGTGAGCTCCTGTTAATTTATAAGCTTACTAGCAGTGTGCAATACCTAGAGTTTTTGTTGCTATATAGTTTTAAGAAGGGGTATAACTACGTTTTTCAATGTGAATTAGGTACTCAGTACAATTAATTGCATCATTTCTACTAATATGTAGTATCAATTTCATTATTGTATCAAATTTTTATACATACTAGATCTGTTTCTTAGGGTTTTTTTAATTATTGGTCCCTTTATCTAGCCTTATTTCAATACCATATTACATTGAGTACCATTATTTTATAAATTTTGTCATTTATAATTTACTTGTCTTATAATTTTACCTTATTTTTCTTCAAAGTTGTTTTAGCAACTCCTGGCATTTTGTTCTTCCATATAAAGAATTCTAGAAATTCACTCAATATATTACTTCTCCAATGTTCTGTTATTTTTCTCTGGTATCTCTTCTGGAAGCATCTCTATTTTCCATCTCTTATGACTGCTCTATTATTTATTCTTTTTTAATTAATTGATTTATGCTTTTCTCTGGCATTTTGCACTTTTCTGATTAATTTGTTTTCTTTCTACAGTTCCTGTCATTTCATGACTTACAGTTTGTAAGGGGAAGAGAATGTTCCAAAATCCCCAGCTGACACTCAAGCTCATTTTTCCAGAGTGCAGTATTGTACATGACAGCTATTTCTTTAATGGTATTGGTGTCCATGAACACTTCAGAATTCCTGAGAGCTGGTGTGGGAACCTAGCCAGTGTACCAAACATTTGATTCTAAGGGAAAATGTACTCTACATTCCAAACAATGGACACAAAATGAATTTTTAAAATATGATCAGTTTGGAAGGTAGAAACTGCCTTTATAAACACAAACTCCCATAAATACCGGATGGATTTTGTTTGTATGTACTTCCACAGTCCCAACTCCCTCCACTTATAAATAGACTTTATAGTGGCCTCCAAAAATATCTGTCAACTTAATGACATCAAGAAAAGTTCAGTTCTCTAAGAGCCAGATCTGAAGTCTAGAAAACATTTTCTTTGGGATTGAGAGATTACAGTACTAAAGAATGCAAATAGCCAGAAGTCATACTGAAGAAGGCTAAGAATTTTTGTGGATATTCCCTTAATGACTGGGCTAGTGATACCAAACCAAATGCATGTACCTTCCGTAAACCGATAGCTTTTTTACCTGCCAAAATTTTACCATCATATCACTGGCTCTACAAGAAGCATATTGAGGATATACTCAAAGGATCATGGTATGCTCCTTCCCATAGGGATGCTCAATAAAAAAATGTAAATTAAAGATTGTCTTTGGAGTCTATTTACTGTGGCATTCTGGGTATTTCTTTACATCTAGATAATCTCCCTTTCCAACTCAGATATCAACCACTTTTTAAGAAGGGTTTTTCAAAGATTTCTTCAATGCTCTAAGTAAGTGCTTCTTTATATTCAATTTCAAAGTTGTTTTAGCAACTCCTGGCATTTTGTTCTTCCATATAAAGAATTCTAGAAATTCACTCAATATATTACTTCTCCAATGTTCTGTTATTTTTCTCTGGTATCTCTTCTGGAAGCATCTTTTTTCCATTTTTGACTGCTCTATTATTTATTCTTTTTTAATTAATTGATTTATGCTTTTCTCTGGCATTTTGCACTTTTCTGATTAATTTGTTTTCTTTCTACAGTTCCTGTCATTTCATGACTTACAGTTTGTAAGGGGAAGAGAATGTTCCAAAATCCCCAGCTGACACTCAAGCTCATTTTTCCAGAGTGCAGTATTGTACATGACAGCTATTTCTTTAATGGTATTGGTGTCCATGAACACTTCAGAATTCCTGAGAGCTGGTGTGGGAACCTAGCCAGTGTACCAAACATTTGATTCTAAGGGAAAATGTACTCTACATTCCAAACAATGGACACAAAATGAATTTTTAAAATATGATCAGTTTGGAAGGTAGAAACTGCCTTTATAAACACAAACTCCCATAAATACCGGATGGATTTTGTTTGTATGTACTTCCACAGTCCCAACTCCCTCCACTTATAAATAGACTTTATAGTGGCCTCCAAAAATATCTGTCAACTTAATGACATCAAGAAAAGTTCAGTTCTCTAAGAGCCAGATCTGAAGTCTAGAAAACATTTTCTTTGGGATTGAGAGATTACAGTACTAAAGAATGCAAATAGCCAGAAGTCATACTGAAGAAGGCTAAGAATTTTTGTGGATATTCCCTTAATGACTGGGCTAGTGATACCAAACCAAATGCATGTACCTTCCGTAAACCGATAGCTTTTTTACCTGCCAAAATTTTACCATCATATCACTGGCTCTACAAGAAGCATATTGAGGATATACTCAAAGGATCATGGTATGCTCCTTCCCATAGGGATGCTCAATAAAAAAATGTAAATTAAAGATTGTCTTTGGAGTCTATTTACTGTGGCATTCTGGGTATTTCTTTACATCTAGATAATCTCCCTTTCCAACTCAGATATCAACCACTTTTTAAGAAGTACTGTGGGCTTCTATATTCCAAAGGGATTTCTTCAATGCTCTAAGTAAGTGCATTCCTATTTATATAGAATTCACATTTCCATGGTAATTTTGTTGCAAAGTAGTTACTATTTGAGAAACTAAATCTTAAAGAATATTACTATCATTATTAAAAACAAAATGAGCCACTTTTCTTAGGAGTATATGCATTATAAAATGACATTTTTGAGACACTGTCTCAAAACAAAGGAATATATGTATAATAATTATCTAAGTATATTATAAGATGATGGCTGGTAAACTTGATTTCCCACCAAATTAAGGATCATATATGCAAAATTTAACCTTGTGTCCATGAGCACTTCAATGAAAATTAAATAGTCTCTCCCTCGGTGAGTCTGTCTAATTTAGATGCCTCATAAGTGGAATCAATGCCTTCTTTGTTCTTCTATGACACTTATTTCACTTAGCATAATGTCCTCCAAGTTCATCCAAGTTGTGGCAAATGGCAAGATTTCCTTCTCTTTTTTTGTTCAGACTAAAAAATATTCTGTTGCGTGCATATACATTTTCTGTATCTATTCATCTGTGATGATACTTGAATTATTTTCATATCTTAGCTATCATTGAATACTATAATGAACATGGGATCGTAGATATCTCTTCAAGGTTGATTTCACTTCTTTTGAATATATACCCCCAAGTAGGATTGCTGAATCATATTTAAATTTTATAAGGAGCCTTCATATTTGCCCCATAAATGCATTATTATTATACTATATTAGCATATTAGTATATACTATAATAGTATATTACTATTATACTACATTGTATATATTATTATACTACATTTCCATAAACAGTATATAAGAGTTCCAATTTCTCTACATCCTTGCCACTTGCTTATTTTTTTCTTGTGGGTTACCCATTTTATTTTTTAATTTTAATTGGAGGATAATTATTATATTGTGACAGGTTTGGCTATACATCAGCATGAATCAGCTACAGGTATACATGTGACCTCCCATCCTGAATACCCCTGCCACCTCCCTCCCCTAGGTTGTCCCAGAGCACCTGCTTTGGGTGCCTTGCTTCATTTATTGAAATTGCACTGGTCATCAGTTGTATATATGGTAATGAACGTTTCAAAGCTATTCTCTCAAATCATCCCACCTTCGCCTTCTCCCACTGAGTCCAAAAGTCTATTCTTGACATCTGTGTCTCTTTTGTTGCCCTGAACGTAGGATTGTCAGTATTGTCTTTCTATATTCCATATATATGTGCTAATATACAGTATTTATCTTCCTCTGACTTCCTTCACTCTGTATAATGGGCTCCAGGTTCATCCACTTCATTAGAACACACTCAGATGTGTTCCTTTTTTAGAGCTGAGCAATATTCCATTGTGTATATGTACCACAACTTCCTTATCCATTCATCTGCTGATAGCCACTTGTTATCTTTGGGTTTCTAATACTAATCATCCAAACCAATGTGAGGTGATATCTTACTGTATTTTTAGTTTGCATTTCCTGATAATTAACGATGCTGAGCATCTTTCACGATGGAGATTCCTTAAAAAACCCTAGGAAAAAATCCCTTACTGTTTCCTCCAAGTTCATCCAAGTTGTGGCAAATGGCAAGATTTCCTTCTCTTTTTGTTCAGACTAAAAAATATTCTGTTGCGTGCATATACATTTTCTGTATCTATTCATCTGTGATGATACTTGAATTATTTTCATATCTTAGCTATCATTGAATACTATAATGAACATGGGATCGTAGATATCTCTTCAAGGTTGATTTCACTTCTTTTGAATATATACCCCCAAGTAGGATTGCTGAATCATATTTAAATTTTATAAGGAGCCTTCATATTTGCCCCATAAATGCATTATTATTATACTATATTAGCATATTAGTATATACTATAATAGTATATTACTATTATACTACATTGTATATATTATTATACTACATTTCCATAAACAGTATATAAGAGTTCCAATTTCTCTACATCCTTGCCACTTGCTTATTTTTTTCTTGTGGGTTACCCATTTTATTTTTTAATTTTAATTGGAGGATAATTATTATATTGTGACAGGTTTGGCTATACATCAGCATGAATCAGCTACAGGTATACATGTGACCTCCCATCCTGAATACCCCTGCCACCTCCCTCCCCTAGGTTGTCCCAGAGCACCTGCTTTGGGTGCCTTGCTTCATTTATTGAAATTGCACTGGTCATCAGTTGTATATATGGTAATGAACGTTTCAAAGCTATTCTCTCAAATCATCCCACCTTCGCCTTCTCCCACTGAGTCCAAAAGTCTATTCTTGACATCTGTGTCTCTTTTGTTGCCCTGAACGTAGGATTGTCAGTATTGTCTTTCTATATTCCATATATATGTGCTAATATACAGTATTTATCTTCCTCTGACTTCCTTCACTCTGTATAATGGGCTCCAGGTTCATCCACTTCATTAGAACACACTCAGATGTGTTCCTTTTTTAGAGCTGAGCAATATTCCATTGTGTATATGTACCACAACTTCCTTATCCATTCATCTGCTGATAGCCACTTGTTATCTTTGGGTTTCTAATACTAATCATCCAAACCAATGTGAGGTGATATCTTACTGTATTTTTAGTTTGCATTTCCTGATAATTAACGATGCTGAGCATCTTTCCACAAAGTATGGAGATTCCTTAAAAAAAACCCTAGGAATAAAACCATATGACCCAACAATCCCACTACTTGGCATTTACCCTGAGGTATAATTGAAAAAGACACTTGTACTCTGATGCTTTTCACAATACTATCTACAATAGCTAGGACATGGAAGCAACTTAGATGTCCACTAACAGATAAACAGACAAACTGTGGTACACATACACAATAGAATACTAGCCATAAAAAGGAACACATTTGAGTCCATTCTAATGAGGTGATGAACCGGGAGCCTATTATACAAACTGAAGTAAGTTAGCAAGAAAAAAACAAGTATCATATATTAACGTATACACTTGAAATCTAGAAAGATGGTATTGATGAACTCATTTTCAGGGCAGCAGTGGATACACAGACATAGAGAACAGATTTGTGGACACCGTGGGAGAGGAGAGGGTGGGATGAATTGAGAGAGTAGCATGGAAATATATACATTAGCATATGTACAATAAATAGCCAGTGGGGATTAACTGTATGGAGACCCAGGGAGCTTATACGAGTGCTCTGTGACAACCCTGAAGGGTGGAATGGGGTGGGAAGGGGAAGGGAGGGTCAAGAAGGAGGGGACATATGTATATCTGAGTCATATGTATGGCTGATTTATGTTGATATATTGTAAAGCAATTATCCTCCAATTAAAATTTTTTTAAAAAAGAATAGGGGACACAAGGAAACTATGTAAGATATCGAATATGCCTGTTAGTTCAAGTTTCATGGCATATTGAATATGCCTGTTAGTTCATGATGATCATGATGGTGCTTGCCTATGTTCAAACTCAAATTGTACACATTAAATATGCATAGTTCTTTATTGCAATAAATCTGCTTTAAAATGCAAATTAAATAGTTTTATGGAGAGTAACAATATCCTAAATTGAATATATGCACAAATAATTTGAATTTACACAAAGAACAGTAAATTAAGTATGAAATATATTTTTTTCTATGTTGGCAAACTGGAACAGTGTGCCTCTTATATCATAACACTTTAGCGCCATTCATGCCATGTGCAGATCACCTGAACAGGAGTAATTGCTAGACCCTTTCCATGAGGTGTGCTACCTGTTGAGATTGCTGAACTTCTCTTCCAAAATGTGCTAGATTTATCTGGTACAAGTAATTGTCTTTAGCAATTTATAATTGGATTACAGAATTTAGATATTCAAAAATAAAAGATTAGCCAAGAATGTCTGAAGTCAAAACTTAGGAATGCACTATATACACGTAACCCAAGTGTCACCAAGACCCAAAGGTTGCAGTATCAAGTCAAATTACACGGGCTCTTGTTTGTATTTTTCACAATGAAATCCATCTTCTGCGGAGTGACTTGCAAGTACTTCTGTAAGAACCCAGAGGATGATTTGCAAGTGCTTGAATTCCTTTGACAATCTCCACAGCCACTTCCATTCACCCTTGTTCCTAGTAATTCCAGGATAGGCTCGCCTGCCCTCACCGAGAGCGAGTACACTTGAAATCTAGAAAGATGGTATTGATGAACTCATTTTCAGGGCAGCAGTGGATACACAGACATAGAGAACAGATTTGTGGACACCGTGGGAGAGGAGAGGGTGGGATGAATTGAGAGAGTAGCATGGAAATATATACATTAGCATATGTACAATAAATAGCCAGTGGGGATTAACTGTATGGAGACCCAGGGAGCTTATACGAGTGCTCTGTGACAACCCTGAAGGGTGGAATGGGGTGGGAAGGGGAAGGGAGGGTCAAGAAGGAGGGGACATATGTATATCTGAGTCATATGTATGGCTGATTTATGTTGATATATTGTAAAGCAATTATCCTCCAATTAAAATTTTTTTAAAAAAGAATAGGGGACACAAGGAAACTATGTAAGATATCGAATATGCCTGTTAGTTCAAGTTTCATGGCATATTGAATATGCCTGTTAGTTCATGATGATCATGATGGTGCTTGCCTATGTTCAAACTCAAATTGTACACATTAAATATGCATAGTTCTTTATTGCAATAAATCTGCTTTAAAATGCAAATTAAATAGTTTTATGGAGAGTAACAATATCCTAAATTGAATATATGCACAAATAATTTGAATTTACACAAAGAACAGTAAATTAAGTATGAAATATATTTTTTTCTATGTTGGCAAACTGGAACAGTGTGCCTCTTATATCATAACACTTTAGCGCCATTCATGCCATGTGCAGATCACCTGAACAGGAGTAATTGCTAGACCCTTTCCATGAGGTGTGCTACCTGTTGAGATTGCTGAACTTCTCTTCCAAAATGTGCTAGATTTATCTGGTACAAGTAATTGTCTTTAGCAATTTATAATTGGATTACAGAATTTAGATATTCAAAAATAAAAGATTAGCCAAGAATGTCTGAAGTCAAAACTTAGGAATGCACTATATACACGTAACCCAAGTGTCACCAAGACCCAAAGGTTGCAGTATCAAGTCAAATTACACGGGCTCTTGTTTGTATTTTTCACAATGAAATCCATCTTCTGCGGAGTGACTTGCAAGTACTTCTGTAAGAACCCAGAGGATGATTTGCAAGTGCTTGAATTCCTTTGACAATCTCCACAGCCACTTCCATTCACCCTTGTTCCCTAGTAATTCCAGGATAGGCTCGCCTGCCCTCACCAGAGCTGAAGCTATCGAGTGAAATCAAGGATGGGAGTCCCTACAAACCTCTGAAAGGTGGACAAGAAACATTTTCCTCTAGAGTCTGG
Organism: Tragulus kanchil; assembly: GCA_022376925.1. Taxonomy (NCBI): domain Eukaryota; kingdom Metazoa; phylum Chordata; class Mammalia; order Artiodactyla; family Tragulidae; genus Tragulus; species Tragulus kanchil. The sequence continues at coordinate 147,029,107 of JAIOJX010000028.1, forward strand.
AGAATGGAGCCCTAAATTCCTTCCAACACCTGATTTTAGCCAAGCAAGACCCATTCCTAACCTCTGACCTTCAGAACTGTTAAGATAAATTTGTATTGTATTAAACCACTAAATTTGTGATAATTTTTATACCAGCAATAGGAAAGTAATGTTAGAAGGGAAACTATCTTCCCTGGTTCAATTGAAATTCTCCTTCCCTTTTGCTAGTTGAGTGTGATTATGTTCTGCACTGATCTTGATCCACAGATCCAACAAGATCTATTCTGTAATTTGTTCCTTTATATCAGATTTTTAATACTCATTGCAGAGAATTTTAGGTCTTTCCCTAATAGGTCTTAGAGTCTATATGCCCATATCTCTAATTGTTGCTTGTTTTTTTTTCTTATTTCTGTATATTCTTCAATTGAATTGTTAGAAAAGAATTGAGTACAAATAACTGTTATTTGGGAATATCTTATTTTGAGAGTGGGGGAATACCTCTTTTCTACTTTTTACACTCTTGTTGCTCTTTCCTCTGGGTCATTTTGGAAGAGAAAAACTTGAAGGTTAACCACCACCTGAAAAAGCATTTCCCAAGATGCTGAAATCACTTGTTCTGTGGTTTGTGAGTATCACACAATCAGCTATCTTCTGTGAGTAGAACAGCCTAGGACTGTGCTATGAAATCATCTTACACTGTGTGTGGGCCACATCCAGGGGAATTAAATGAGAAAGAAAATGTTTACCAATTCATTTCCAGGGCTTTTATAGGGGTGCTGAGATTTCAGCAAGTTTGTGAAAGAGAATAAAAAGATGCTTTGAGGACTAGGTACAGGAGCAAACAGAATGTCTGAAGTCAAAACTTAGGAATGCACTATATACAGTACCCAAACGGTTGCAGTATCAAGTCAAATTACACGGGCTCTTGTTTGTATTTTTCACAATGAAATCCATCTTCTGCGGAGTGACTTGCAAGTACTTCTGTAAGAACCCAGAGGATGATTTGCAAGTGCTTGAATTCCTTTGACAATCTCCACAGCCACTTCCATTCACCCTTGTTCCCTAGTAATTCCAGGATAGGCTCGCCTGCCCTCACCAGAGCTGAAGCTATCGAGTGAAATCAAGGATGGGAGTCCCTACAAACCTCTGAAAGGTGGACAAGAAACATTTTCCTCTAGAGTCTGGAGAATGGAGCCCTAAATTCCTTCCAACACCTGATTTTAGCCAAGCAAGACCCATTCCTAACCTCTGACCTTCAGAACTGTTAAGATAAATTTGTATTGTATTAAACCACTAAATTTGTGAAAATTTTTTATACCAGCAATAGGAAAGTAATGTTAGAAGGGAAACTATCTTCCCTGGTTCAATTGAAATTCTCCTTCCCTTTTGCTAGTTGAGTGTGATTATGTTCTGCACTGATCTTGATCCACAGATCCAACAAGATCTATTCTGTAATTTGTTCCTTTATATCAGATTTTTAATACTCATTGCAGAGAATTTTAGGTCTTTCCCTAATAGGTCTTAGAGTCTATATGCCCATATCTCTAATTGTTGCTTGTTTTTTTTTCTTATTTCTGTATATTCTTCAATTGAATTGTTAGAAAAGAATTGAGTACAAATAACTGTTATTTGGGAATATCTTATTTTGAGAGTGGGGGAATACCTCTTTTCTACTTTTTACACTCTTGTTGCTCTTTCCTCTGGGTCATTTTGGAAGAGAAAAACTTGAAGGTTAACCACCACCTGAAAAAGCATTTCCCAAGATGCTGAAATCACTTGTTCTGTGGTTTGTGAGTATCACACAATCAGCTATCTTCTGTGAGTAGAACAGCCTAGGACTGTGCTATGAAATCATCTTACACTGTGTGTGGGCCACATCCAGGGGAATTAAATGAGAAAGAAAATGTTTACCAATTCATTTCCAGGGCTTTTATAGGGGTGCTGAGATTTCAGCAAGTTTGTGAAAGAGAATAAAAAGATGCTTTGAGGACTAGGTACAGGAGCAAACAACAAGAAAATAGAAAATAGAGCTTAGAACAAAAGAACTATAAGACATTCATTTGGAGAAAAGAAAGGAAATCTAAAAGAGTAGAGGATAAGAAAGGAAACAGTCCTGTGATCAATGCTGTTGATTTCTCCACTGTATCAACATTTCTATAAAGCATCTGAGCTTCCATCACTTCTCACATCCAACCAATGTTCCTATTCATTAGCAGAATTACCTTAAAGGTTAGTCAGCGGCTCAGACTAGAAGGGAATTCCTGCAAGGTTTTTGTTAACTACTTAATAGTCCTTCTCCAATACAGAATATAATATAGTTATTCAAGTAATAAATCTTATTTGAAAAAGGAAAGAATGCGGCTTCCCTGGTAGCTCAGTGGTAAAGTGTTTACCTGCCAATGCAAGGGATGTGAGTTTGATCCCTGATCTGGGAGGATCCCACATGCTGCAGAGCAACTAAACCAGTAAGCCACAACTAATGAGCCTGTGCTCTAGAGCCTTGAAGCCACAACTATGGAGCCAATGTGCTGCAACTACTGAAGTCTGTGTGCCCTAGAGCCCTAGTTCCACAACAAGAAAAACCAACACCACAAGAAGCCTGCTTACCTCAACTAGAGAGTAGCCCCCATTCCCTGCAACTAGAAAAGAGCCTCTAGTAACAGTGAAAACCCAGAATAGCCAAAAAAGAAAGAAAGAAAGAAAAATTGAAAAAGAAAGAAAAAGGAAAGAATGCAGAATTTGGGTTAAGATACAAATGGCAAATGTACATATGATTTAAGCTGCTTTTCTACATGCAGCTAAAAATTGTAGAGGTAGAGTTTGTTATTGTTGGGCTAGCACACATCATGTCAGGAGGTCTTAATTTTGGTAAGCAAATGTGCTTCCCAAGATGCTGAAATCACTTGTTCTGTGGTTTGTGAGTATCACACAATCAGCTATCTTCTGTGAGTAGAACAGCCTAGGACTGTGCTATGAAATCATCTTACACTGTGTGTGGGCCACATCCAGGGGAATTAAATGAGAAAGAAAATGTTTACCAATTCATTTCCAGGGCTTTTATAGGGGTGCTGAGATTTCAGCAAGTTTGTGAAAGAGAATAAAAAGATGCTTTGAGGACTAGGTACAGGAGCAAACAACAAGAAAATAGAAAATAGAGCTTAGAACAAAAGAACTATAAGACATTCATTTGGAGAAAAGAAAGGAAATCTAAAAGAGTAGAGGATAAGAAAGGAAACAGTCCTGTGATCAATGCTGTTGATTTCTCCACTGTATCAACATTTCTATAAAGCATCTGAGCTTCCATCACTTCTCACATCCAACCAATGTTCCTATTCATTAGCAGAATTACCTTAAAGGTTAGTCAGCGGCTCAGACTAGAAGGGAATTCCTGCAAGGTTTTTGTTAACTACTTAATAGTCCTTCTCCAATACAGAATATAATATAGTTATTCAAGTAATAAATCTTATTTGAAAAGGAAAGAATGCGGCTTCCCTGGTAGCTCAGTGGTAAAGTGTTTACCTGCCAATGCAAGGGATGTGAGTTTGATCCCTGATCTGGGAGGATCCCACATGCTGCAGAGCAACTAAACCAGTAAGCCACAACTAATGAGCCTGTGCTCTAGAGCCTTGAAGCCACAACTATGGAGCCAATGTGCTGCAACTACTGAAGTCTGTGTGCCCTAGAGCCCTAGTTCCACAACAAGAAAAACCAACACCACAAGAAGCCTGCTTACCTCAACTAGAGAGTAGCCCCCATTCCCTGCAACTAGAAAAGAGCCTCTAGTAACAGTGAAAACCCAGAATAGCCAAAAAAGAAAGAAAGAAAGAAAAATTGAAAAAGAAAGAAAAAGGAAAGAATGCAGAATTTGGGTTAAGATACAAATGGCAAATGTACATATGATTTAAGCTGCTTTTCTACATGCAGCTAAAAATTGTAGAGGTAGAGTTTGTTATTGTTGGGCTAGCACACATCATGTCAGGAGGTCTTAATTTTGGTAAGCAAAAAAGCTGATGGAAAGTTTGTCTGCCTAGCAGAAATTCTTTTTAAGGATTTTGGAAGGCATCCATTACAGAGAATTGAGAAATCCATGAGGAAAAGGAAACATTAAAAGACACTATTTTTGTTCTGGCACTCATGTTTTTCCTTTCCCTTTTCATAGAAAGAAAACCAAGAAGTTCTTACTTTATAGGTCAATGAATCAAGATATTGGATCTGTGCAGGCTCAAAATGTATGTTTTGCCCATTTGGTCACAGGCATATGTAACAGACCTTTACATTCAAAATGTATAAATAATGCCCAAAGACTCAATACTTAAGAGTTTGGGGATCTTAAGGTAAACATTGGGTGAATTTTCATTGAAAACATTATTTTTCCAGGTGTTATTTTTTACCTCAAAGTATGAAGACTATTAATAACAATTTTTTAAAGATATTCTCATTTATAAGGTTTCTTTAAACTCTGCAAATTTTTGCATATGACAAACTACATAAGAAAATCCATATTCCTTACTGCTTTTCTCTAAATTGACTTATGACAATCTAACAAAAATCACAAGTTTCTTCCTTCTCTATAGTCTACTTACTATCTGCTTTTTGGTTTTTGGTTTTTTTAGACAAAACCAGTTTAGCTGGGTAGCCTGAGGCCACCAGAATGGAAACCCAATTTTAATAAATCTTGGCCTTGAAAATACGCATGTCTTACCTAAGCCTAATGGAAACACATTTACACATACCTTTGAGAGGTTCACCATTTTAATGATTTATATATTTGATCATTATGTCATTCACTAATGACAAATCTGTAAAAAAATTATCATTAAGGAGGAATCTTGAGAAAGTCTGAGTAACTATCATCCCTGTAACCCCTCTCAGAATAAAACTCTTCCTTCTCTATGAATTCATCATTCATTGTCCCATGACTCATTGGAGCTCAAGAAACTAAGATAACCATCGATTAATCAACACAAGGAAAACTAGTAACCTGTAAGATTGTATGAGGTTCTGCAATGGGAATGGAGTGGGTCTGTCACCTAAGTTACTCACTACTCAGATTTTCTTTCTTAAGGAGTGGATAATAGATGCATAGCAAGTCCCATCAATTCCTTTTCTAAAGTATTCTTCATGTTTATATACTCTGTCCACCCCCTTGCCACCACACTATCCAAGAGACCATCTTCTTTATTGGACATAAAGTCTCCTTACCCAGTCTCTCCACTACAACAATTGTCCCCTTAAAAGTCCATATTCCATATAACAACCATTGTGTTCTTTAGAAAATACTTAAGATCAAGTCACTCACCTGATTACAATTCTCCAGTGACCTCATTTTATTTAAACGTCAAACATAAAAAATACATAAAACTCCAACTCTAGCATGTATGGCTCTCTACCTGCCTCTTTCCACATCCCTTTTCTCTGTCTCACTGCTCCAGCTCTGCTGCCCTCCATTCTCTTCTGGGGCAATACCAAAATCTCTCACACCTTAAGTCTTTGCATTGAAAACATTATTTTTCCAGGTGTTATTTTTTACCTCAAAGTATGAAGACTATTAATAACAATTTTTTAAAGATATTCTCATTTATAAGGTTTCTTTAAACTCTGCAAATTTTTGCATATGACAAACTACATAAGAAAATCCATATTCCTTACTGCTTTTCTCTAAATTGACTTATGACAATCTAACAAAAATCACAAGTTTCTTCCTTCTCTATAGTCTACTTACTATCTGCTTTTTGGTTTTTGGTTTTTTTAGACAAAACCAGTTTAGCTGGGTAGCCTGAGGCCACCAGAATGGAAACCCAATTTTAATAAATCTTGGCCTTGAAAATACGCATGTCTTACCTAAGCCTAATGGAAACACATTTACACATACCTTTGAGAGGTTCACCATTTTAATGATTTATATATTTGATCATTATGTCATTCACTAATGACTAATCTGTAAAAATAATATCATTAAGGAGGAATCTTGAGAAAGTCTGAGTAACTATCATCCCTGTAACCCCTCTCAGAATAAAACTCTTCCTTCTCTATGAATTCATCATTCATTGTCCCATGACTCATTGGAGCTCAAGAAACTAAGATAACCATCGATTAATCAACACAAGGAAAACTAGTAACCTGTAAGATTGTATGAGGTTCTGCAATGGGAATGGAGTGGGTCTGTCACCTAAGTTACTCACTACTCAGATTTTCTTTCTTAAGGAGTGGATAATAGATGCATAGCAAGTCCCATCAATTCCTTTTCTAAAGTATTCTTCATGTTTATATACTCTGTCCACCCCCTTGCCACCACACTATCCAAGAGACCATCTTCTTTATTGGACATAAAGTCTCCTTACCCAGTCTCTCCACTACAACAATTGTCCCCTTAAAAGTCCATATTCCATATAACAACCATTGTGTTCTTTAGAAAATACTTAAGATCAAGTCACTCACCTGATTACAATTCTCCAGTGACCTCATTTTATTTAAACGTCAAACATAAAAAATACATAAAACTCCAACTCTAGCATGTATGGCTCTCTACCTGCCTCTTTCCACATCCCTTTTCTCTGTCTCACTGCTCCAGCTCTGCTGCCCTCCATTCTCTTCTGGGGCAATACCAAAATCTCTCACACCTTAAGTCTTTGCAGCTGCCTTTTCCTTTCTGGAGTAGTATCCTTCACACTCCAGCAGGCTGGTTTCTTCTTTTTCTTCCTTCAGGTCTCAGCTCAAATATCTCCTTTAAGAGATCTTCCTCTAAAACAGTAGGTCTCCATCCTTACCGTATATAATTGCCTAGGAATCTTATAAAAATTTCACCTGACAGGGTCCTACTTCTAAGAATCTGAGTAGGAAGAACCATGTCATCAGAATTAAAGCCAACCAAACCTCTACAGGTGATTCTAATTGCGGCCAACTTGTGAATCAGCAATCAAGAATCTCACCACCTCCTGCCTCATCATATTCACCTGTTAGAGTGCCTCTTTGTACGTAGCCTAAGTAATTCTTATTGTTTTCCTGTTACCTCTCTCACTAAAATGCTAATTCCATGAGGACAGGAAAATTTGTATTCACTGCTTTACACCCAATGTACAACATACAATAGGTCAATGAAGGAACGACTGAATATCCTTCAAGTCAACAGAGAAGTTTTAAACATATGAAAGACAGTACAATACGGAGAATCCAATAAGTAGAGTGGATATAGAATGAGAGAGTAAGTGGTAAAAACAGACAAAGAAACCACAGGGAAGTTGAGTGATGCGAATGAAACCCTGAGCATTAAACCATGGGCTATAGAAAGCTCTCTTAGGCCACTGTCTTTTCCAACGAAACCTGAAAGCTCAAAGGCTAAGGTGGAATCCTTTTTTGTGAGCCCCTAGAATACCCTAAATTGTTTCAGTTCTACACAAACTCAGTTCCATGCAAGCAATGCTTACTTCGTTAACACACTTAGATAAAGGCTACCTCATTATTGATTTTTAACACAGAAAAGTCTTAGCTTAGGTCCTGGAGCTTTCTCTTTTTATTTAAACTAGAAGGCTTCTTGAAATTACATTTACTTACTTTTTAAAAAATACATGGAGGAAATTTAACATTGTCTTGATAACTCCAGTGTTTTCAAAGTCATATTTTGCTATCTATATTACCTTGATATTCTTATGAAATCTTTAAACATATAAACCATATAAAAGTTTTGAAACAAATTTTATGGCTCTTGAGATGATGTTCTTCCATTTTTTTTTTTAAGTTTGGAGGAGCTCTGCTTCTACCTGCATGTCCATTAACACCCTGCTGATACTCAGCTGTGACCTTTTAAAGTTAATCACATTCATTTTAAATGAATGCAAAGATAAGTGCACAGTGGTTTCCAATCTATGATTGTAACTACCCAGAGTACTTTAACACCTGTGAATGCCTGCCTTCCTCCCTCTTCAGACTACAGAATTCATGATTTAATTGGCCAAGAGTGTGGCAAGAACATTAGTTGTGTTTTGACTTGGATTTTGTTTTTGGTTCCCAGATGATTCTAATATGTACCTCATGTTGAAAACCCTGTGCAAAGCCTTAATAAAGAAGTTTGAAATGACCAAACTTTTCTATGTTTAGGTGTAACTGTTCAAGCTGTACTGACTTCCTCTTAGCTTGGTTTTCTCTTTAGGGTCCTTCACCTGAATTCTGCTGCCCCCACCCAGTCCATGGGTCACAAATAAGACACGACTTGAGCAACTAAACAATAGCCAAAAAACGATTTCCTCAAGTCAACAGAGAAGTTTTAAACATATGAAAGACAGTACAATACGGAGAATCCAATAAGTAGAGTGGATATAGAATGAGAGAGTAAGTGGTAAAAACAGACAAAGAAACCACAGGGAAGTTGAGTGATGCGAATGAAACCCTGAGCATTAAACCATGGGCTATAGAAAGCTCTCTTAGGCCACTGTCTTTTCCAACGAAACCTGAAAGCTCAAAGGCTAAGGTGGAATCCTTTTTTGTGAGCCCCTAGAATACCCTAAATTGTTTCAGTTCTACACAAACTCAGTTCCATGCAAGCAATGCTTACTTCGTTAACACACTTAGATAAAGGCTACCTCATTATTGATTTTTAACACAGAAAAGTCTTAGCTTAGGTCCTGGAGCTTTCTCTTTTATTTAAACTAGAAGGCTTCTTGAAATTACATTTACTTACTTTTTAAAAAATACATGGAGGAAATTTAACATTGTCTTGATAACTCCAGTGTTTTCAAAGTCATATTTTGCTATCTATATTACCTTGATATTCTTATGAAATCTTTAAACATATAAACCATATAAAAGTTTTGAAACAAATTTTATGGCTCTTGAGATGATGTTCTTCCATTTTTTTTTTTAAGTTTGGAGGAGCTCTGCTTCTACCTGCATGTCCATTAACACCCTGCTGATACTCAGCTGTGACCTTTTAAAGTTAATCACATTCATTTTAAATGAATGCAAAGATAAGTGCACAGTGGTTTCCAATCTATGATTGTAACTACCCAGAGTACTTTAACACCTGTGAATGCCTGCCTTCCTCCCTCTTCAGACTACAGAATTCATGATTTAATTGGCCAAGAGTGTGGCAAGAACATTAGTTGTGTTTTGACTTGGATTTTGTTTTTGGTTCCCAGATGATTCTAATATGTACCTCATGTTGAAAACCCTGTGCAAAGCCTTAATAAAGAAGTTTGAAATGACCAAACTTTTCTATGTTTAGGTGTAACTGTTCAAGCTGTACTGACTTCCTCTTAGCTTGGTTTTCTCTTTAGGGTCCTTCACCTGAATTCTGCTGCCCCCACCCAGTCCATGGGGTCACAAATAAGACACGACTTGAGCAACTAAACAATAGCAACAATAGAGCTGGAATGGCTCTTCAAAAAATAATCTAAATTAACTCTCCTCTATTTGCAAGTGGCAGATTTGAGGTAGGAGAGTAGTGTACCTGACACCATGTAACTAGTTCCTCACAGAGGTGGAACAGCGAATTCTCTAGTCCTTGTCAATTACAATATTATCCCGAGGAAAGGTAGTGCTACGGGAAGAGCAAGTCTGTACCAAGCTTGTTAGTGAAAACCGACTGAAATCGCCCACCTCCGCCAGAAACCATAGTAACCTTTGCATGCGTTATTTTACGACAGGAGGTCCCAGTAAAGAACACAGAACTAACAAGCCAACGCCAACCATAGGTGCGCTACCCGGAAGGACCGTGAGTCAGATTGATTGGCCAGAGATAGCCCAGAAACGAATTCCTTCACCATAAATCCCAAGATTTCGAGTAACATGATAGAGCAGTTCTCCTGGTTTACCCTACTGCTCTCTGCCCAAGAGGCCCTTACCTGTAAAGTTTCTTGCTTTGTCAGTACCTGTGTCTCGTCGGACAATTTATTTCAGAGTGTTAGACAAGAACCCACTCTATGGTCCAGGAAGAAGTCCCCCTCCTGCAACAAATTCTCTTAGGTTATTTAAGAGGGGAAAAAACCCAAAAACCTCTTTAAAAATAGGAGTCTTGCAAAGAATCGGGAGCATCTTCCAAATCTCCAGTGAAGCCTCGTTAGGAACTGAAGCCTGCCGTTGGAAAAGCGGCAAGACCCCACTGATTTTCTGACCCTCTGCGTGGGTGTGTGTGTGTGTCTCCAGGCTACTTCTTCTGCTTCACTTTGCACATGAAGGTAAGTGACTGACCACCCCTGCTCCTGCATGTGAATGTCCTTCAGTTTCTAGAACTAAAAAAATTCAACAAATACCTCTGTTTTGAAATCTTAGGAGTAGGAATCTGATCCGCCCTCTTGATCAGGCATCTACCCATTCCCCTTCCAGGAGTGAGCAAGGAGCAGTCAGGTTGTAAAAACAAATTTGCGTACAGGGTTACCTTACAGTTGGATACATCCTCAGAAGTAGAACACATGATATTAACTTGCACAATCCTAAACAATTTTACCTTCACTTAGAAGGACAATGGAACTTCCAAAACTTGTATAACCAAATATTAACTGTTTTTCTTTGACTCATTTTATGTCATGAGATTAATAGCAGTAGTTCTTGCCTCCGCCCATATTGAAAGCTCTAGTCCAAAAACATTGATTTTTTTTTTTTTGATGTTGTTACTTTCAAAATTAAAAAAAAATAAATACCTGAAAGCTGAACTGCATCAAGGGTACAGTCACAGAGAAAATAGTTCCACATGTGTGTTTAGACAGGTGGCAGAATTTAGTAAAAACACAGCAGAGTAGCAAGCCCAGCCTGACTTCTTTCACCAGCTTCATCAAGAAAGATTACCCAGTAAAATTGGTTCAAGTACTAGAGTGAAAATAGTCTCCAACCATCAGTGCTAGCCTAGCATCACCTGGAAACTTACAGATAAAAATTCTCAAGCGCAGGGCTTCCCTGGTGGTGCAGTGGCTTAGGACACTGCCTTGCAGTGCAAGGGGCGCCGGTTCGATCTCTGGCCTGGGAAGATCCCACGTGCCGCGGAGCGGCTGGGCCAGTGTATCCAACTACTGAGCTGGAGCTCTGGAGCACATGCGCCCAGAGCTGGTGCTCTGCAGCAAGAGAAGTCACTGCAATGGGAGGCCCACATAGGCCAAAGAACAAAGATGGAAGTAAATGAAAGACCAATAGAAGTGGCAAAAAAAAAAAGAAAATTCTCAAGCTCTAACATAGACTTACAGAATCAGAAACTGGGAAGAGGGAGTGGGTAACCTAGAAATCTGTGTTTTAAACAGCCTTCTTGTTGATTCTGACTATTCTGAACTTTGAAAAATCTAGAACAGAAAACTTTTGAGGCCACAGCTACTAATTTGACATGGTATATGAGTGTCATCTTTCCATACAAAGGCGAGGTGAAGAAATGACTGTGGGTTATGTCATGGAAGCCTAACTATGTCCTGGTATCACCTCTACTAAAAGTATTGTGGCCTTGAAAAAGTCAAACCCTTAGTTACTTTCATCTCTAAAATGGAAAATAAAGTTTTTAAAAATAAAACTTGGAACAATTCATGATATATTTTTTGATCAAAAGTTTTAAAATACCATAGTTTTCATACCATAGACTATACTCATCCCCAGTGCTGAAGAATAAAATCTAGAAATGCAAAGTTGATAGCTCTCCTGATTCTTAGGCCTCTGAACTCAGACTGGAACTAAGCATCAGCTCTTCTGGGCCTCCAGTTTGCTGACTCACCCTGCAGATCTTGGGACTTTCCAGCCTCCATAATCAAGTGAGCCAGTCCGTATAGAGAAATGCCAGATCATAGGGAACCTTAGAAGCCCTGAGCTTTTCCCTAAAAGCAATGGGAACCACAGAAAGGAAGGTTTAAAGCGGAACTGTGACAGATCAGACTTTAACAGATATGAAGTAATCAGAGGGAGGGAATAGAATAGAGGTAGCAAAATGGTTGATTTATTTATTGTTCTTGGCTGTGCTGGGTCTTTGCTGTTGTGCTCTGGCTTTCTCTAGTTGTGACAAGTCAGGACTACTCTCTAGTTGTGGTTTTCGGGTTTCTCATGGTGGTTTCTTTTGTTGCAGAGCACAGGCTCTAGGGCATGTGTAGTAGGAGCATATGGGCTCAGTTACAGCTCAAGGGCTTTAGTAAATGCAGGCTTAGTATTTGCAACTTGCAGGTTTACTTGCCCTGAGGCATGTGGAATCTCCCTGGATCAGGGATCAAACCCATGCCTCCTGCATTGGCAGGCAGATTCTTAATCACCAGGGAAGTCTGAAGTGATTTACCTTTGATACAGGATTTCCTCTTTTAACTACTTTGAACATTTTAGAATAGTTAAATTCAGAAAATTCATATTAAGGGATTAGATGAAATCATGTGTGTAAAATTTTCAAAAATTGTAAAACATTATAGAATTTAAAGAACTTTTCATTCAATAAAAAGCATTACTCTAGGGACTTCCCTGGTGGTCCAGTGGGTAAGGACACCGCCTTGCAGTGCAAGCGGCGCCAGTTCGACCCCTGGCCTGGAGAGATCCCTCATGCCACAGAGCGGCTGGACCCATGTGTCCAACTACCGAGCCGGAGCTCTGGAGCGCATGTGCCCAGAGCCAGTGCTCTGCATCAAGAGAAGCCACTGCGATGGGAGGCCCACACAGGCCAAAGAACAAAGATGGATGTAAATAATTAAATGAAAGACCAATAGAAGTACCCCCCCGCCCAAAAAATAACTATATAAAAAAAATTACTCCCCAAAATGTCAAAAACAAAAATCCAAACAACATGAACAACTTTAACATAATGTCTTCTACAAAGGGTAATTATGATGCCACTCTTTTCAGTTACCTCAGGGTACTGCCCCAAGAATGTTAATAAGTTTCTGGTCACTTAAAAGAGCAAAGGTGGAAGGAAATGATGTGGAAAGGTGTATGAAGAAGATGAGAAATACATGCAGGAGAGTGGCAGGAGACTACCTTGCTCAAGAGCAGCATATCAGAGGATGATGAAGGATGAAGCAAGTGCTGAGAAGTAGAAAGAAGAAATAGATCATAAAAGGAAACTGTTGTATGTATGTGATAAGCCAACTAATATTGATCTCTTACTTGGAAATTTAGATAGAATTTAAGCAGAATTTAAATTTGATAGAATTTCATTATTCTTTACAACTGATCCAGAAATGTTCCAAAGGCCACACATGTAGCAATGGGCCATTTGGAAAAGCAATTTTCCAAGGGAAACTTTTGCTTCTTAGATTCAGTGTACAGTGGTTAAGCACAGGAAATCAAGTAGCGGATTGAAGCCAAAATTTACATGAGCATCAAGTATAAACCATTAAAGGACTCTCAACAGATATATGTTTTATTATAAAATGCATAAAGGATTTCCTCTTTTAACTACTTTGAACATTTTAGAATAGTTAAATTCAGAAAATTCATATTAAGGGATTAGATGAAATCATGTGTGTAAAATTTTCAAAAATTGTAAAACATTATAGAATTTAAAGAACTTTTCATTCAATAAAAAGCATTACTCTAGGGACTTCCCTGGTGGTCCAGTGGGTAAGGACACCGCCTTGCAGTGCAAGCGGCGCCAGTTCGACCCCTGGCCTGGAGAGATCCCTCATGCCACAGAGCGGCTGGACCCATGTGTCCAACTACCGAGCCGGAGCTCTGGAGCGCATGTGCCCAGAGCCAGTGCTCTGCATCAAGAGAAGCCACTGCGATGGGAGGCCCACACAGGCCAAAGAACAAAGATGGATGTAAATAATTAAATGAAAGACCAATAGAAGTACCCCCCCGCCCAAAAAATAACTATATAAAAAAAATTACTCCCCAAAATGTCAAAAACAAAAATCCAAACAACATGAACAACTTTAACATAATGTCTTCTACAAAGGGTAATTATGATGCCACTCTTTTCAGTTACCTCAGGGTACTGCCCCAAGAATGTTAATAAGTTTCTGGTCACTTAAAAGAGCAAAGGTGGAAGGAAATGATGTGGAAAGGTGTATGAAGAAGATGAGAAATACATGCAGGAGAGTGGCAGGAGACTACCTTGCTCAAGAGCAGCATATCAGAGGATGATGAAGGATGAAGCAAGTGCTGAGAAGTAGAAAGAAGAAATAGATCATAAAAGGAAACTGTTGTATGTATGTGATAAGCCAACTAATATTGATCTCTTACTTGGAAATTTAGATAGAATTTAAGCAGAATTTAAATTTGATAGAATTTCATTATTCTTTACAACTGATCCAGAAATGTTCCAAAGGCCACACATGTAGCAATGGGCCATTTGGAAAAGCAATTTTCCAAGGGAAACTTTTGCTTCTTAGATTCAGTGTACAGTGGTTAAGCACAGGAAATCAAGTAGCGGATTGAAGCCAAAATTTACATGAGCATCAAGTATAAACCATTAAAGGACTCTCAACAGATATATGTTTTTATTATAAAATGCATAAAGGAATTATCCAATAATGATATCAAGTGTTCTATTATGGATGAAATATCAGAATAGCCAGTCCTATTCCTAACTGAAAACATCAAAAGTAGTCCGCAGCAAAGCTTGCCTTAGCGAAGAAAGTCACAGTAAATATGCCCCTAGGCAGTTTCCAGTTTTATTTTCATTTTTAAGCATTACTAGTTAAATACAACTGAAAAGTAGAAAATTCTTGCTAAGCCTGTAACTTGATTTATAGCAATGTTCCTTGAGTGATAACATATGTTTGATATCCATGATCCCTCAAGAAGGATACCTGAGGGGGTATTTAGTTGCCTTTTTCTATAGGAAGAAAGTTTCTGAAGACTGGCTAACTGCCTTGAGGGGACATATGTCAGAGCTTGGACCAGCTTTCCTTAGGGGTCGCTTTCATATAAACCAGAATCTAAAGCTCAGTTAGTTCAATGCCCTCGTGTTCTTGTGTATTCATTACTGGTTCTGTGTCTATGGGGGTACACATGTAGATTTTCAACAACATACTTAACAGAACTACAAGGGTACTGAGCTCAAACTCGCACTTCTGAGGAACTTTATTTTGGACGTTGGCCTATGTGTTAAACCCCATGAAACTCGATACACAAGTCTCAGAGAGAACTGAATAGAGAACACAAGTCTCAAGAAAAGCAGTCTGATCATTAAGCCTCTGTCTCATTTAAAATGGGTGTTTTGAGCCAGAGCAATAGCTTTTTATTTGGTAAGCAACTTTTTCTAAAGCAATATGAGACTTGACTTTAAACTGACTCAAAAGTATTTTATTCTAAAGTTCATTCTTCTTCCAGATGTAGTTCTTGCATAAATTTTCAGCTATTTTGCATGAATTGAAATTGGCTATTTTTTTCTTCTCTATATGATTACTATTCCAGTCCTCTTGGGACTGGCTTGGTTACATTAAAAGAATTTTACTCTAATTTTTTTTACCCTAGATCTATATCTCCAAACTTGTTCATTAAGACCTGTGCCAATTACTGATTATTCAATAAGGAAGCAAGATTAGAAAAAATATTGATTATAGATCCCATAAGTTTGTATGGCTCTCACAGGATGTTGTGTGAAAGTAACCTAAGTGGGACAATTCTTGTTTTCTGGTAAAGTAATTGAAATCTTTAAACAGTAAGGTTTTGGTTTTTTTTTTTTTTCCATCTGTGAAATTTGGCTTGAATAGAATTCCTTTGTTTGGCAAAATACTTTCAAGAATTATTTTATTTTTAAAACAGAACATGATCCCAATAGAAGAATAAGCCAAGAATATGAACAGACAATTCAAAGAAAAGGAAATTACCTTTAAAGACATGAAAAGATGTTCAAGTTCACAATCATATGAAAAGTGTACTTAAAGATGATAAGGGAATGCCTTGTTTTCTCATCTATCAGTTTGGAAGAAATTTAGAAGTTGACTATTATTTTGAAAAAGAGATAGAACATACAGTATGAGAGTTAGGATGGTATAAATTAGTGTAACATTTGAAAGTCAATATGACAATATTTGTCAATTTAAAATGCAAATCTCCTTATGAAATTTACTTACAGAACCTCTGTCATGCATCCATAGAGATGTTTATACACAGTTACTTGTTATAGCATCCATATGTTGGAATACTATGGAGCTATTAATAAGGGAGAGCTATAAAAACTGATATGAAATCAACTCCAAACTGTATTAACCAGCAAAAGGAAGATACAGTACAGTTTGTAGATTGTGTTGCTATGTGAGTAAAAGAAAATGGCACTATATACGTATACATGTTGCATATGTGTGGATATGAAAGGTAAGAAACTAGCAAAATAAATTGTCTCTGGAGAGGACTGCCAAATTGAGAAGCTAGGGGAGTGAATGGAAATTCTCTTTTTAGTATGCAGCTTTCTCCTATTGGGATTTTTTTTAAAAAACTACCAACACTATACTTGAATTTTTTTAAAATAGCATTTAAAAAAATTAAAAAGTTATGCCCTTAGCTACATGATGGTGTGTTAAAAAAAAAAAAAAAAAACAGAAAAGAGAGAAGATGCCAATATGTATAGAAGATTTCTCTTTACTGACTTTAACTTGATTAGGGTAACATAAAATCCTTGATTAGGGTAACATGAAAAAAAATGTATCTTAAGTTTGCATATCACTTCATAATACTACAAAAGATTGAAAATGATTAATTTAGACAACTTAATGTTTTGTCTACAAGGCCAAAAAAAAAGTTTGTTACACTCTTGTGTTTTCCAAATCGATGCATAGCCAGGAAATTCACATCCTTTTACAGGGACTCACACCAGGTGAGGCCTGACTATCTGGCTTGCTTCCTGTCCTTTCATACTCGCCTCATTATTTCTCATGTTGGTCAGGAGCTGGCCAGCTCTTTCTGTAAAGAACCAGAAAGTAAACACTGTAGGTTTTGTGGGCCAAAAGGAAAAATTGAGACAATTACCTATGCGTTTATACAACAAAAGAGAAAACAAACTTCTCAATGATATATAATAATGATTGAGAAAAAAATTATACTGTTAAGTCTGCTAATGAGAAAAATAAGGAGATAAATTTCAGGGAAATAAATTTTGCTTAATTGGAATTCAAGGTTAGTGTTCCTTATCAAGCTGATTGAAAATATTTATAAAATCTCTCTTATCTCCTGAACTCAATAAAAAGAGGTGGTAAGTCAGTTTGGGTCCAAGATCTATGGATATACACTCCTAATTTTAAGATCAGTGTCCTCACCAGTCTCCCTTCCTGTCTCTCTTTTTTTGACAAGAGGATCCAATCTGCCTCAGAGATATACTAACCTCTAGTGTGACCACCTGCTCTTCTGCTGAAATATTGCAATAATTTTCCACCACCTAGATTAGAGAACAAAGCGCGAGTCACTTGGCCCATCCTGCCTGGTCCTCCCGGCATGCTCCTTGCCTAATCTCAGCCTTGCCTTCCTTTCCAGCCCTCAGCTCCTCCTTTTTCTGTCATGCTGTTGAACTTTGCTGCTTCCCTGCTTGGAGTACTTCCCTTCCTTTTCTGTCTGATGGGCTCCCAGCAACAGTGCTCACTACTGACTTTTCTGGGAAGCCTGGCTGCTCTTCCTCCTGCCCCATCCACATCAGCATAACAATTTCACCACTTCCTTAAGTGAAGTGCCCTTTCATTCTTGAATAGATAACACTTGTTACATTTATTAGTAGTAGATTTCTATAGTCATTTCTATCTCTGATTTATCTAACTCCCCTAGAATATGCCTAGAACACAATACTTACTCAATTTTTGGTAAATTGAGCTTGTTTATTTTTGCTTTTGTTACCTTTGCTTTTAGAGCCAGATCTAAATCGTCATCACTGAGACTGGTATCAAACATATGACACCACCTACATTTTCTTCTAGGGGGTTTATAGCTTTAGGCCTTACAATCAACACCCTAATGCATTAGGAGTTAGTTTTTTGTGTATGGTGTAAAACTGTTATCTAGTTTCATTCTTTTATCGGTAAGTCTTTAAACTGGTAAAGAATTCATCCACACTCAAAAAAAATCTCTACTCATTTGCACAAGTAAAATTTTCTGTCATTGCTATTGTTCAGAGATTCCAAGAAGAGCTCTTCATCAAAATGTTTTAGTTTGTGCTTTCATATAGAGACGTCACTGTGTATAATTTGGAGGACTATGGCATGCAAAAATATTTCCCATCAGTTATGGGTTTCTAGCATGCAACAAAAATTTCCAAGTGATTTTGTTTTCTGATAATTACTATTAAGGAGTTCCATGGCCTTTGCTGAGACTGGACCTTGTGCCTTGGATGTTCTTTTTTCTAATCCTCATTTCAAATCTTACTCACAGTTTCAAATCTTACTTACATTTTCAAAAGCCCCATCTTCTCTGGCTTGCATGTCGTGGAATCTCTACCAGTTCTCACTCTGTTATGTCCATTTAGTTTTTATACTCAATGGTATTTCACTGTCAGCTTCTCAAAGGTCCATTTCAATTTTTGAAAGGGAAAGAATATCTAATCAGCACAATTTGTGTCTGTTGTCCAGTTCTGGTCTAGACAGATGTAGTCTGAGGGAAGAGTACAACACATGGTACCGTAGAGGTTGTGAATGTATGCCTTCTAAGGTGCTGATGTGAGAGAGGATATAGATACATAGGAAATGAGTACACAACTGTGGGTATGCACAGAGATCACACACACACCACATTGCATTAATCTGAACTCAGCATAACAATTTCACCACTTCCTTAAGTGAAGTGCCCTTTCATTCTTGAATAGATAACACTTGTTACATTTATTAGTAGTAGATTTCTATAGTCATTTCTATCTCTGATTTATCTAACTCCCCTAGAATATGCCTAGAACACAATACTTACTCAATTTTTGGTAAATTGAGCTTGTTTATTTTTGCTTTTGTTACCTTTGCTTTTAGAGCCAGATCTAAATCGTCATCACTGAGACTGGTATCAAACATATGACACCACCTACATTTTCTTCTAGGGGGTTTATAGCTTTAGGCCTTACAATCAACACCCTAATGCATTAGG
The DNA here is from genome assembly GCA_022376925.1 of Tragulus kanchil. Taxonomy (NCBI): domain Eukaryota; kingdom Metazoa; phylum Chordata; class Mammalia; order Artiodactyla; family Tragulidae; genus Tragulus; species Tragulus kanchil. The sequence continues at coordinate 147,048,025 of JAIOJX010000028.1, forward strand.
AGTTAGTTTTTTGTGTATGGTGTAAAACTGTTATCTAGTTTCATTCTTTTATCGGTAAGTCTTTAAACTGGTAAAGAATTCATCCACACTCAAAAAAAAAATCTCTACTCATTTGCACAAGTAAAATTTTCTGTCATTGCTATTGTTCAGAGATTCCAAGAAGAGCTCTTCATCAAAATGTTTTAGTTTGTGCTTTCATATAGAGACGTCACTGTGTATAATTTGGAGGACTATGGCATGCAAAAATATTTCCCATCAGTTATGGGTTTCTAGCATGCAACAAAAATTTCCAAGTGATTTTGTTTTCTGATAATTACTATTAAGGAGTTCCATGGCCTTTGCTGAGACTGGACCTTGTGCCTTGGATGTTCTTTTTTCTAATCCTCATTTCAAATCTTACTCACAGTTTCAAATCTTACTTACATTTTCAAAAGCCCCATCTTCTCTGGCTTGCATGTCGTGGAATCTCTACCAGTTCTCACTCTGTTATGTCCATTTAGTTTTTATACTCAATGGTATTTCACTGTCAGCTTCTCAAAGGTCCATTTCAATTTTTGAAAGGGAAAGAATATCTAATCAGCACAATTTGTGTCTGTTGTCCAGTTCTGGTCTAGACAGATGTAGTCTGAGGGAAGAGTACAACACATGGTACCGTAGAGGTTGTGAATGTATGCCTTCTAAGGTGCTGATGTGAGAGAGGATATAGATACATAGGAAATGAGTACACAACTGTGGGTATGCACAGAGATCACACACACACCACAGTTTCTTTGTTTCTAATTACTTTAGTCAATTTAGTCTGGGCCTCATGATATAAGAAACATTTTTGGTTCATCATTTTGCCTTTTGTTTATCCTTCAGTCTATCGAGTGCAAATTGTATTCAAAAATACGTAAATTAATGTAAGAAATATCTCACATAGGGGCTACTAGACAACTAGTAGATGGACATTCAATGGCATACTCACCCCCATAAAAACATCATTTTGTCTTTTGATTAATGCAGTGTTTTTTTTAAAAACTGATTGTAAGAACCCTATTGTCACTCATGGCTCAGCTAATTAAAACAGAATGGCACTGAAAGAAAACTGAAAAACAAGTACTGAGTAAAACCCATTGAACCATGAATGTGACACCATGGTTTGCATGTTCACTTCTATAGTTTGGTGTCCATAATACCTCCCAAATGTACATGGAAGCAATAAATGGAGTATTTTACTTAGTTATGTAATGGAACCGTAGAAACTCAACTCAGAGTTCCTTAAAAAAATAATCTTTGTGACATTACACTTGTGGGTTCTCTCCTATAGCTCAGCCAGCAACATAAGACTCAATCTGGACATGTTTCTTGGGATTTTGAGTTCCAGTACAAGGTACAAAGCTTCCAAATAGTGTTATTAATGATGAGTCAGTTCAAAATATAGTATGGTACAGACCACATATAAATAGAAGCCACTTAAATTTAACAGCAGGAAGGAACTGAAACCAGAGAACAGACTGGAGACAAAGTGCAGTTGACCCAATCTGAAGGTAGCCTGAAATAAAAGTCTCTTCTAATCTGCCAAATTAATTCCTTCAGCCTATTCCACAATCTTTTTTTTTCTGAGATGAAATCTATCCAGAATTTCTATTTATTGCTGGTATTATCAACTTTTCATTGAAGTCTGTACAAATAGACTTCCTACCCTTCCTCTCCTAATTTTCTTAGTAAAAAAAATTGCTTTTTTTGTTTTTTTTTTATCCTTCTTAAGGTACCGTAGAGGTTGTGAATGTATGCCTTCTAAGGTGCTGATGTGAGAGAGGATATAGATACATAGGAAATGAGTACACAACTGTGGGTATGCACAGAGATCACACACACACCACAGTTTCTTTGTTTCTAATTACTTTAGTCAATTTAGTCTGGGCCTCATGATATAAGAAACATTTTTGGTTCATCATTTTGCCTTTTGTTTATCCTTCAGTCTATCGAGTGCAAATTGTATTCAAAAATACGTAAATTAATGTAAGAAATATCTCACATAGGGGCTACTAGACAACTAGTAGATGGACATTCAATGGCATACTCACCCCCATAAAAACATCATTTTGTCTTTTGATTAATGCAGTGTTTTTTTTAAAAACTGATTGTAAGAACCCTATTGTCACTCATGGCTCAGCTAATTAAAACAGAATGGCACTGAAAGAAAACTGAAAAACAAGTACTGAGTAAAACCCATTGAACCATGAATGTGACACCATGGTTTGCATGTTCACTTCTATAGTTTGGTGTCCATAATACCTCCCAAATGTACATGGAAGCAATAAATGGAGTATTTTACTTAGTTATGTAATGGAACCGTAGAAACTCAACTCAGAGTTCCTTAAAAAAATAATCTTTGTGACATTACACTTGTGGGTTCTCTCCTATAGCTCAGCCAGCAACATAAGACTCAATCTGGACATGTTTCTTGGGATTTTGAGTTCCAGTACAAGGTACAAAGCTTCCAAATAGTGTTATTAATGATGAGTCAGTTCAAAATATAGTATGGTACAGACCACATATAAATAGAAGCCACTTAAATTTAACAGCAGGAAGGAACTGAAACCAGAGAACAGACTGGAGACAAAGTGCAGTTGACCCAATCTGAAGGTAGCCTGAAATAAAAGTCTCTTCTAATCTGCCAAATTAATTCCTTCAGCCTATTCCACAATCTTTTTTTTTCTGAGATGAAATCTATCCAGAATTTCTATTTATTGCTGGTATTATCAACTTTTCATTGAAGTCTGTACAAATAGACTTCCTACCCTTCCTCTCCTAATTTTCTTAGTAAAAAAAAAATTCACCCTAGCAGTCATTTTAATAGTCTTTTTTAGTTACAATTTTAAAATTTGAGTTGTCTTTTCTGTTAATATCTCCCTTATATCATCTCTTTCTGGGATGAAACAACATTCCAAAATTATTCCTTTACCAGTACTACATCTACTTGCTATTTTTTCCTATGTCTTTCATCTTTCCTAAGTGGTCTCTGAGCTTCTTTTTCTTTCAAATATCTGTTGGAAATATGCCTTTGTCCTATTGTCAAAAATTTTAATTTTTTCCTGATAATTTTCCGTATCTACATATATAGAAGGCATTTCTGAAATAGAATAAAAATAAAATAGTATAAAACTCTAAAACAACATAATAATCAAAAGAAAAAAAAAACCCAGGCATAACTTGCTGTGCATAAAAGTTTGTAACAGCCTCTAGCTCCCTCACAGAAAGCTATTGTAACATAGGACCATTTTTATGTTGTAATTGGTATACTCTGAGTTAATAAATAAAATATTCACAACATTTAAACTTCTGTCAAAATAGCTAAAGGACCCATATCAGTATTAAGTGGTACTGATCAGAAACAAAATTTCAAATTTCTCCAAGTATATCTCTGAGAAATATCTGTTAATATAAACAACTTCTCTGTTTTTCCCTGTCTGAATATATACTAAATATTGGGCTTCCCAGGTGGCAATGGCAAAAAATCCAGCTGCTAATGCAGAAACCAGAGGAGACACAAGTTCAATCTTTGGTCTGGAAGATTCCTTGGAGGAGGAAATAGCAATCCACTCCAGTATTCTTGCCTGGAAAATCCCATGGACAGGGAAACCTTGGTAGATTTCAGTTCACGGGGCTGCAAACAGTTGGACACAACTGTGTGACTGGGCACACATTAATTGAGTCCTGTTTTATTTTTTATTAAAATATAGTTGATTTGCAATGTATTAGTTTCAGGTGAACAGCACAGTGATTCAGATATACATGTATATATATGTATTTCCCTGTGCTATACAGTAGGTCTTTTTTGCTTACTGGAGTCTTTAATATGTGCACAGCACTGTTCTTAAGTGCTTATACAGTTGAGAGAAAGTCCTTCGTGAGTTTCTCATGCCCTTATATGTCTTGCTGTGTACGTTAATAATGCAAGGTCTTAATAGCCCATTTGTTTGTTGTTAGTTTCCAAGTCAATATTTGACTCTTGTGACTCCATGTAGCCCACCATGCTGCTATGTCTGTGGGATTTTCCAGGCAAGAGTACAGGAGTGGGTTGCTATTCCCTTCTCCAGGAGATCTTCCTGACCCGGAAACTGAACCTGTGTCTCCTGCATTGGTAGGTAGATTCTTAACCACTGAGCCACCTTGGAAGCCCTAGTAGCGAGTTATGCAAGCCATTTCTCAGGGCTGCATTTACAGCAAGGAACACTAAGAAACAAGAAGTCTCACGTTAGGACCAAAGAGCAGATCCTCTTACTGGCTGCTATAGAAGAAGTGGATTCCTGAAGTTTAAGGTTTCCTGGCTACAATACAGACCTATTTTGTGCATAATGTCTACCTGAATCCTTTATAGACAAACCTGATCCTCTTGCTGCTTGCTGACCATCAGTAGTGAAGTCCTTTGTCTCCAGCACAGAAATTTTATTTTGCCAAGATCCATGAAAAAATAACACTGTTATTTGTTAGCTTTTAAGTGGGATAAAATAAAATTCCAGCCCCAAAGATATGTGTATGTAATTTAATCTCAAAATATTTTATTCTAGCCCCCTTTTTATAGATAGGGAAACTAAGACATACTTAAGAAATTCAGTCATTTACCCGAAGTCACAAGGCTGTTAAGGGTAGAAGTAAAGATATGAATGCAGACCATTTGTCTCCAGAGTTCATGTTTTTCATGAACTATGCTTTCAGCTCTATGCTTCGTTACCACCTTTAGGAGACACATTCTTTCATTTATCACTTGTGTTTTAAAAGACCTTTAATTTCTTTTCTTAACAGTAACAACTACTAAAGCTTAACTAAAAGTTTGTATCTTGAAGTAGTAGTCTCAATGTACAAAGTTTTTTCCCCTGCCAGAATATTCCCAGGAATTGTGTATCTTTCACCAAACATTAATAAAAAGAATAATGCAAAGTGACCTTCCTTTCTCCAGATCTTCATAGCCAGTCTCGCACATTCTCCCAGGCCAAGCTTAAGTGCCATTTCCTGACAAATCTCCCCTAAGTAGCTGCATATGATCTCTCCTTCTCATTTTTATCTTCTGTCTAGCTGGAACTTAGCACCTTAGCTCATGCATTTTCTTTATCCAATGTCAGTCACTGCCCCTTCTAGACAGCCAGTTCCTTAAAGCGATTCCTACTTATGAATCACCTTTTATTCTTCACAACTTTGAGCTTAATGCCTCACAACTGTTAAGAAATGACAAAAAGTACTAGTTAAGAAATGATAAAAAATAATAAAGATGCAACATGAAATGTTTAATGTATTTTACAAAGAATATTTGGGGCATACAAAAATATTCAGATTTTCTAAATCTCTGCCGTGATTACCTGACAACAAAATTAATGCTTTACTACTATAAATTATAGGAAAATATACTGAATTTGTATTCACTTATGTATTATTCATATAAGTATATATACACACTTATATACATATAATTGTATTTGGTTTTAGTTGAATATCCTGACATTTTGAGGGTGAGAAGTGTGTGTTTTTATCATATTTTCCACATGATAGCCATCACAAGGAAGGTAACAATCACTTCATATCTCTTCTACCACTAAAGCCCACAATGAAACTGACTGGTGTCATTTAAGGCGGCTCCAAAAAACTCTGGTCCGATAGTCCTTTATGTCTCAGTGGAGAGTAGAATTCAGCAAGAGCAAAGTGGTAGATAAGAAGTGATTTATTAGAATAAGATGCCCATGAGGCTTCAGGCACTCAAGTGGGCAAGAAATGCTGTGTCCTGAGAACACAGTGCCCTACAGTTTTATAGTCAGGGGGGCAGTGAGGAGGAGGACAAGACCATTTTTTGGTCTTTCTTGAGGAGCTGTCATGTTTCCATCATCAGCTCCTCCTGCAGGTTAAGCAGGGGAGTTTACTTGTCCCTGCGTAGTCAAGCTAGGTTCACAAATTATTGATTTTTGTGGATACAGAGAGCCTGTCCTAGGGTCTTTAACTTACTGAGCTTCCTGAGCAGGATGTGGATCTCATGCCCCACAATTTTAGGACATGTCCCATGGTTCTGATGCATGGTTCTGTTGCTAAGCAGGCCTGCTTGGTTTTGTGGTTAAGCAAACCTGTGTTCTCGAGTAATCATAAACTTAACATCTCTCCTTCTCATTTTTATTTGTCTAGCTGGAACTTAGCACCTTAGCTCATGCATTTTCTTTATCCAATGTCAGTCACTGCCCCTTCTAGACAGCCAGTTCCTTAAAGCGATTCCTACTTATGAATCACCTTTTATTCTTCACAACTTTGAGCTTAATGCCTCACAACTGTTAAGAAATGACAAAAAGTACTAGTTAAGAAATGATAAAAAATAATAAAGATGCAACATGAAATGTTTAATGTATTTTACAAAGAATATTTGGGGCATACAAAAATATTCAGATTTTCTAAATCTCTGCCGTGATTACCTGACAACAAAATTAATGCTTTACTACTATAAATTATAGGAAAATATACTGAATTTGTATTCACTTATGTATTATTCATATAAGTATATATACACACTTATATACATATAATTGTATTTGGTTTTAGTTGAATATCCTGACATTTTGAGGGTGAGAAGTGTGTGTTTTTATCATATTTTCCACATGATAGCCATCACAAGGAAGGTAACAATCACTTCATATCTCTTCTACCACTAAAGCCCACAATGAAACTGACTGGTGTCATTTAAGGCGGCTCCAAAAAACTCTGGTCCGATAGTCCTTTATGTCTCAGTGGAGAGTAGAATTCAGCAAGAGCAAAGTGGTAGATAAGAAGTGATTTATTAGAATAAGATGCCCATGAGGCTTCAGGCACTCAAGTGGGCAAGAAATGCTGTGTCCTGAGAACACAGTGCCCTACAGTTTTATAGTCAGGGGGGCAGTGAGGAGGAGGACAAGACCATTTTTTGGTCTTTCTTGAGGAGCTGTCATGTTTCCATCATCAGCTCCTCCTGCAGGTTAAGCAGGGGAGTTTACTTGTCCCTGCGTAGTCAAGCTAGGTTCACAAATTATTGATTTTTGTGGATACAGAGAGCCTGTCCTAGGGGTCTTTAACTTACTGAGCTTCCTGAGCAGGATGTGGATCTCATGCCCCCACAATTTTAGGACATGTCCCATGGTTCTGATGCATGGTTCTGTTGCTAAGCAGGCCTGCTTGGTTTTGTGGTTAAGCAAACCTGTGTTCTCGAGTAATCATAAACTTACATGGGTCTCCTACATTTTTTTAAATTACAATCCCCTCGTGGAATTAACTATTTAATCACCAATTTTGTCCTTTCCTTCTGTCCCTATCAACATCTGCCCTCCTCCTCTCCAATCTGTTCCATTACTAGATGGTTCTTCTTAATATCCTAACTTCTCTACATTGGGATTCTACTCAGAAACCTTCAGTCACTCTCCGTTGACCATAACAGAAAGCAGAACTCCTTGAGAGCAAGACACTTAAATCCAGATTTAACACAGAACACCTAATGACACCAGTTGGCTGCTGCTTTTCTATAGGAAAACTTCTATCAAATTGACCTACTTCCTATCTCACACATGTACTTTGCATTTCTCTGCTTCCTTTTTTTCATCCATGGGATGGAATGCATCTAAATCTTGCACATTCTTCAAGGGCAAAATCAAAGCCATGCTTTTTGTTAATACTCTGGTTAGGTTAGGAATATTGCCTCTATTCTCTCTGTGATGCCATGCTAGATTTACTTTATTCCATGCTCTTCTTCTTATCTGAGGTGTGATTGTGATGCATATTGAAGTTTTTGCACTCCACTAAATGTCATCTTTCAAAGGTTTCATTCAGGAACTATTCCAGTAATGTTCATCTTGCTTGAAATACTTCAGGAAGTCTTTCCTGGTAACAGCAACACCAGCTTTGCTAGAGAATTAACCACTTTATTTTACAAGCTCTTCTGGTTTCTGTAAAAGAAAAAATGTGACCCAACTTGGTCACCCATCCTTTTCAAAATCAACTTCCAATGATTTTTTTTGTTTGTTTCTCTAAGAAAAAAAGAAAGAAAACCTTCTTTTAGAGGGAAAAAGTTGACCACCATTGAGAACATCCTAAAAAATGCACCATGGGACTTCCCCTTGTGGTCTAGTGGGTAAGGACACCGCCTTGCAGTGCAAGGGGCGCCGGTTCGAGCCCTGGCCTGGGAAGATCCCGCGTGCTGCGGAGTGGCTGGACTGATGTGTCCAATTACCCAGCCAGAGCTCTGGAGCGCATGCGCCCAGAGCCGGTGCTCTGCAACGACAGACGCCACCGTGATGGGAGGCCCACAGGAGCCAAAGAACAAAGACGGATGAAAATAGAGAAATGAAAAACCAATAGAAGTGGCCTGCCTGCTCCCCTCCCTCCCCAACCCGACCCCCGCCCAAAATAAATAAATAAATAAATCTTTAAAAAAAAAGTACATGGGTTCTAAAAGCGTATGCTCCTTGCCATGATTACAAAGAGAAAATTCATTCCTTAGATTAATAGATGAAAACAAGGGTCAGGTCCATCAGTATTTACTTAGTAACCAGAAGTTCCAGTCACCCTGCAGAGTCCTTTCGGGTTCATTTGCATCACTTTTGGCAATGAGTTAGCCAGTGGTTTTCCCATTAAAACCTTTTTTTTCCAGCTGGCATGACATGATAAGTGTAAATATTTTGTCATATTTCAGACTGTGCAGTACATTGCATACTACACTGTGCATACTACACTGTGCATACTACATTGCCTGAAATTACAGACAATTGTGCTTGCAAATTCTTCCTCTGTGGTCAGAAGAGCAATGGAGACTTTTTACTACAGAGAGATTGACTGTGAATTTCCTCAGTATTTCTAAAGACAGCTTCTAAAGGTAACATAAGGGTTCTGTGGTCAGTTGGGTTAAATATATTAATGTTTTACATTTGTGTATATGTGGCTTTAAGACCAGTGTCAAGCACATCTTCAGACAGGAAATTAGTGATGATACATCTGCATTAAATAAAACCTAACTTTGTTGCCTTTCTCTGAAAGTGTGTGGGAAGATAATATGCTTCTACCACCATTTCCATTTGGTTTCACTTATGAAAGCTGAGTGTTTTCCATTTAATTTTTGCAAAGTTGCTGGGTTTTGGAAAAACCCAACTTGGTCACCCATCCTTTTCAAAATCAACTTCCAATGATTTTTTTGTTTGTTTCTCTAAGAAAAAGAAAGAAAACCTTCTTTTAGAGGGAAAAGTTGACCACCATTGAGAACATCCTAAAAATGCACCATGGGACTTCCCTTGTGGTCTAGTGGGTAAGGACACCGCCTTGCAGTGCAAGGGGCGCCGGTTCGAGCCCTGGCCTGGGAAGATCCCGCGTGCTGCGGAGTGGCTGGACTGATGTGTCCAATTACCCAGCCAGAGCTCTGGAGCGCATGCGCCCAGAGCCGGTGCTCTGCAACGACAGACGCCACCGTGATGGGAGGCCCACAGGAGCCAAAGAACAAAGACGGATGAAAATAGAGAAATGAAAAACCAATAGAAGTGGCCTGCCTGCTCCCCTCCCTCCCCAACCCGACCCCCGCCCAAAATAAATAAATAAATAAATCTTTAAAAAAAAAAAAAACGCACCATGGGTTCTAAAAGCGTATGCTCCTTGCCATGATTACAAAGAGAAAATTCATTCCTTAGATTAATAGATGAAAACAAGGGTCAGGTCCATCAGTATTTACTTAGTAACCAGAAGTTCCAGTCACCCTGCAGAGTCCTTTCGGGTTCATTTGCATCACTTTTGGCAATGAGTTAGCCAGTGGTTTTCCCATTAAAACCTTTTTTTTCCAGCTGGCATGACATGATAAGTGTAAATATTTTGTCATATTTCAGACTGTGCAGTACATTGCATACTACACTGTGCATACTACACTGTGCATACTACATTGCCTGAAATTACAGACAATTGTGCTTGCAAATTCTTCCTCTGTGGTCAGAAGAGCAATGGAGACTTTTTACTACAGAGAGATTGACTGTGAATTTCCTCAGTATTTCTAAAGACAGCTTCTAAAGGTAACATAAGGGTTCTGTGGTCAGTTGGGTTAAATATATTAATGTTTTACATTTGTGTATATGTGGCTTTAAGACCAGTGTCAAGCACATCTTCAGACAGGAAATTAGTGATGATACATCTGCATTAAATAAAACCTAACTTTGTTGCCTTTCTCTGAAAGTGTGTGGGAAGATAATATGCTTCTACCACCATTTCCATTTGGTTTCACTTATGAAAGCTGAGTGTTTTCCAGCTTTTAGATGATCTCTATTTCTACAGAAGCCAAAAGTACAATAAGCTAAGAAGGTTTTCAGCAAGAACTCAGTGAAATTTCCATGAAATTTTACTTGATAAAATCTAACAAAAATTCTTTTTTTGGTTACTTCTGATTTTTCAAAGAAAATATGTTAACTTTACCCATCATTTCTTTTTTTAAATCAAATAACCAAAGAAAGAGCTTTATTTATTTATTTTTTTTAATTTTGGCCGCTTTTATTGGTCTTTCATTTTCATCCATCTTTGTTCTTTGACTTGTGTAGGCCTCCCGTTGCGGTGGCTTCTCTTATTGCAGAGCACTGGCTCTGGACGCATGCATTCCAGAGCTCTGGCTCATAATTGGACACACTGGCCCAGCCACTCTGTGGCATTTGGGATCTTCCCATGCCAGGGATCAAACTGGCACCTCTTGCCCTGCAAGGTGGACTCTTTACCCACTGGACCACCAGGGAAACCCAAGAAAGCTTTTTTTTTATTTTTTATTTTTTTTTCTTTTTAGGGGGAGGGGGGCGGGTTGGGGAGGGAATGGGGTGGGCGGGCCACTTCTATTGGTCTTTCATTTCTCTACTGTTCATCCATCTTTGTTCTTTGGCCCCTATGGGCCTCCCATCGCAGTGGTCTCTGTTGTCACAGAGCACCGGCTCTGGGCACACGGGCTCCAGAGCTCCAGCTCGGTAATTGGACACATCAGTCCAGCCGCTCCGTGGCACGTGGGATCTTCCCAGGCCAGGGCTCGAACCGGCACCCCTTGCACTGCAAGGTGGACTCTTACCCACTGGACCACCAGGGAAACCCAAGAAAGCTTTTTTTTTAATTTTTATTTTTTTCTTTTTAGGGGGAGGGGGGCGGGTTGGGAGGGAGGGGGGTGGGCGGGCCACTTCTATTGGTCTTTCATTTCTCTACTGTTCATCCATCTTTGTTCTTTGGCCCCTATGGGCCTCCCATCGCAGTGGTCTCTGTTGTCACAGAGCACCGGCTCTGGGCACACGGGCTCCAGAGCTCCAGCTCGGTAATTGGACACATCAGTCCAGCCGCTCCGTGGCACGTGGGATCTTCCCAGGCCAGGGCTCGAACCGGCACCCCTTGCACTGCAAGGTGGTGTCCTTACCCACTGGACCACCAGGGAAGCCCAAGAAAGAGCTTTAATGAAAGCTTTTATGACTCCTGCATCCTATATTCCCAACATTATTGATATGAAGAAATTATAACAAGTTTAGAAAAATTGTTTAAAATCATTAAAGAAATGTAAATTTTTGCATTTGTTTTATTTTGGTATGTTTTTCTTCATAGCATGCTGTCACTCTTTACCCTCGTCCCATATTTTATTTCTTCACTATACTTACTAGCCTTTACATTGTACATTCTTTTCTTCTATCTGCTTGCAGTTGTCTCTCTTCTCACTATGATACAAATAAGCCTCGTAAGGACAGGGAGTTTCTCTTCCTCATCATGCTATTTCTAGCACCAAGAACAGTATATGTAAGTCCCTACTAAATATTTACTTAATGCAGAGATGATTTAGTTCTCAGTTAAGTCCTAGCATAAATTTGTACATCATATCAGAAACTTGTCTATAATCTTGTAATAGGGACTCATAACTGGGTGTCCCTAAATTGATACATTGTGCCTAAATTTAGCAGTATTTGTGCATATGCATTTCATGATTTTTTCATGAGATTCTCTCAATAGCTCGTAAACCCCTAAGGGACAGAGAGTTGTTCATATAGAGGGGGAAAAAAAAAAGTGTCAGCTATGCCAGGGAACATCTGTAATTGAGACAATGGGTTGAACCAGCCACAGGGGCTACAGGACACAGGAAAGAGCTCTTTTGCATCCTGTTTGAATATTCCCCAGTGACATTTTTCTAGAGATTCAGGACCAGAACAGAAAATGCCATGATGATGGAAACATATAAATGTGAATTATAAAATGGTAGGATGTGGTTTTATATGCTCAAATGAGTTCCCTTTGTCTCTCTGACATGTTCACTGAAATACTGACAACGGATGATACACTGTCATCTAGAGCCCCAAATCCTCAACTTTTAGAATCTTGAAAATTAGTTTACAATTTTTAGTTACAATTAGTTTACAATTATTGTGTGTGTGCATGCATGCTTACTTACTCACTCGTTGTGTTCAACTCTCTGCAGCCCCATGGACTGCAGCCAGCCAGAATCCTTTGTCTGTGCAATTTCCGAGGCAAGAGTACTGGAGTGGATAGCCATTTTCTGCTCCTGGGGATCTTCCCAACCTAGGGATCGAATCTTGCATCTCCTGCATTGGCAGGCAGATTCTTTTTCTTTCTTTCTTTATTTTTTTAATTTTGGCCTCTTTTTTAAATTGTTTTTCTAATCTATTTATTTTCATCCATCTTTATTCGTTGGCCTGTGTGGGCCTCTCTCTTTGCAGAGCACTGGCTCTGGGCGCATGTGCTCCAGAGCACTGGCTCATAATTGGACACACAGGTCCAGTCGCTCCATGGCATGTGGGATCTTCCCGGGCTAGGGATCCAACTGGTGCCCCTTGCACTGCAAGGAGGACTCTTTATCCACTGGATCACCAGGAAGCCCGTGGCAGGTAGATCTTTTCCACAACCACCACCTGGAAATATATGTAAGTCCCTACTAAATATTTACTTAATGCAGAGATGATTTAGTTCTCAGTTAAGTCCTAGCATAAATTTGTACATCATATCAGAAACTTGTCTATAATCTTGTAATAGGGACTCATAACTGGGTGTCCCTAAATTGATACATTGTGCCTAAATTTAGCAGTATTTGTGCATATGCATTTCATGATTTTTTCATGAGATTCTCTCAATAGCTCGTAAACCCCTAAGGGACAGAGAGTTGTTCATATAGAGGGGGAAAAAAAAAAGTGTCAGCTATGCCAGGGAACATCTGTAATTGAGACAATGGGTTGAACCAGCCACAGGGGCTACAGGACACAGGAAAGAGCTCTTTTGCATCCTGTTTGAATATTCCCCAGTGACATTTTTCTAGAGATTCAGGACCAGAACAGAAAATGCCATGATGATGGAAACATATAAATGTGAATTATAAAATGGTAGGATGTGGTTTTATATGCTCAAATGAGTTCCCTTTGTCTCTCTGACATGTTCACTGAAATACTGACAACGGATGATACACTGTCATCTAGAGCCCCAAATCCTCAACTTTTAGAATCTTGAAAATTAGTTTACAATTTTTAGTTACAATTAGTTTACAATTATTGTGTGTGTGCATGCATGCTTACTTACTCACTCGTTGTGTTCAACTCTCTGCAGCCCCATGGACTGCAGCCAGCCAGAATCCTTTGTCTGTGCAATTTCCGAGGCAAGAGTACTGGAGTGGATAGCCATTTTCTGCTCCTGGGGATCTTCCCAACCTAGGGATCGAATCTTGCATCTCCTGCATTGGCAGGCAGATTCTTTTTCTTTCTTTCTTTTTTTTTTTTTTAATTTTGGCCTCTTTTTTAAATTGTTTTTCTAATCTATTTATTTTCATCCATCTTTATTCGTTGGCCTGTGTGGGCCTCTCTCTTTGCAGAGCACTGGCTCTGGGCGCATGTGCTCCAGAGCACTGGCTCATAATTGGACACACAGGTCCAGTCGCTCCATGGCATGTGGGATCTTCCCGGGCTAGGGATCCAACTGGTGCCCCTTGCACTGCAAGGAGGACTCTTTATCCACTGGATCACCAGGGAAGCCCGTGGCAGGTAGATTCTTTACCACAACCACCACCTGGAAGCCCATGAAAATATCCGTTTGTTTTGGAAGACAAATCAAATTTTTTTGAGACAATCTATTGAATTATTATTTGTTTTTTATACCTTTAGAATTATATTTTAGAAAGTACATTTCATGTTATTGTACAGATACAGTCATCATTTATTAACAGCTGAAATAAAGAGAATAGATAAAAACTAAAATTGTCACAAATGATTTTAGATAACCTTTTATCATTTCACTATTACTTCTCACACTAAGAGTCTGGTCTTTAAAATGTGCTGGAAAGAATTTTTTTCTAATAGTGAGAAGAAAAGATATAAAGTTTAGATCCATTATCTGGTGGAGGCAGTAGAAATCTTTGAAATGTGAATAAGGTGAACTAAGTTACTTGCCTAACGAGAATCCCAGCACGGTTTCATTAATATCATTCTATCTTTTCTTTTTTTAAATGCAGCTCCCTCTACTCTGTGTGTGTGTGTGTGTGTAGTTCGTGTGTAACATTGTTTATCTTATAGGTGTATAATAGAGTGATTCACAATTTTTAAAGGTTATATACCCAAAAGCACAATGAAACAGCAGTCCTCCAGACACTGTTTAGCTGTGACAGTGAGTACTCTGTTTCTATAAAATAAATAGAACTGTTAAAAACGCCTTTTTTTCCCCTCTACTTCTCTATTTTGATGGGGATCCATGTAGGTTATGGTAAGTCCATGGAGGCTTGTGGGATGAGTAGAAAGTATGAGAACTGCTGATTTCTGTTGAAGCAGTTGAGGGCCTAAGATGAATGGGGTTTCTAATCTACCACATTATGTCACTTTGGGCTGTATCAAATTTACATCTACTAAGCACCACGAAATTTTTGTGGCAGACTTCTTTCGCCCACAGTCTTAACACAGAGACATAAAAAAATGGAGTTAAATGCCTGGTTTAGCCTCAAAGCATAATAGTCTGTTTATATTAATACACACAGATAAAAGCATAAATATGTATATAAAAATATGAACTGTTTTTTACAAATCTGTTTCTACTCAAAAGAAGAAAAATCTTAGAGTAAAATTTTGTGCTATAATAAAAGATTTCATCTCTCTTGGCTTTTCTCTCCTCCGTATTCTCTCTCTTTCTCTCTCTCTCTCCCAGTCTCTCTCATACGCACATACTCAAAATCTGATTTCACAAAAAGAAGAACTGCAATTTAGATGGCATAGGAAAACAAAGACAAATGATACCATAAATTTAGAGAATGTTATTGGAAAAATTTCTGGTATAAACAAATAGGGAAGCTGCAGCGTATCAAACTGGGCAATTAAACTCTTCTTCTCTAAAGCAAAAGGATGTCAGAGTAGGAAAAAACAGTACATTCTCCTTGGAAACTGAACCACAAAAAAAATCTTCCATAAATATTCATACCATAAGTTTCCTTTTAGACAAAAATTTTCGGACTTAAACAGAATTTTAGAGGGAATTTATTTTTAATGTTAAAACCTCTGAAGGCTTTTTGTTGGATGGCTAATTGGTGATTGAGTAAGTGATACGATCAATAATAGTGTTGAGTCACAGCAAACCTTAATAGGCTTTCTCAGTAATCAAGTATTAAAATGATTTCAATAAATATTTATACATTGTATACATGTAGCACATTACTATTATTTTTTTCTTTAGTCAATTATCTTTTAGTGTAATCAAAATAAGACAAATACTTATATATTTACTTTTTCATCATTTCCAACATTTTTTATTTCTTTATATAGACTCAGGTTTCTGTATGATAACATATTCCTCCTAACTAAAATACTCTTTTAATATTTCTTATAGGGAAAGTTTGCTGATAATGAATTCTCTTGCTTTTCCTTGTCTTAAAATCTTTCTTTTTTTGTTTGTTTTTCCCTGTTTCAGTGCTATAAAGATGCTCTTCATTATCACCAGGCTTAGATAGTTTCTAGTAAGTCTATTATAACTCTAATCTTTGTTCTTCCTTGTATGTCTTTTTTCTTTCTTTGTGGCAGACTTCTTTCGCCCACAGTCTTAACACAGAGACATAAAAAAATGGAGTTAAATGCCTGGTTTAGCCTCAAAGCATAATAGTCTGTTTATATTAATACACACAGATAAAAGCATAAATATGTATATAAAAATATGAACTGTTTTTTACAAATCTGTTTCTACTCAAAAGAAGAAAAATCTTAGAGTAAAATTTTGTGCTATAATAAAAGATTTCATCTCTCTTGGCTTTTCTCTCCTCCGTATTCTCTCTCTTTCTCTCTCTCTCTCCCAGTCTCTCTCATACGCACATACTCAAAATCTGATTTCACAAAAGAAGAACTGCAATTTAGATGGCATAGGAAAACAAAGACAAATGATACCATAAATTTAGAGAATGTTATTGGAAAAATTTCTGGTATAAACAAATAGGGAAGCTGCAGCGTATCAAACTGGGCAATTAAACTCTTCTTCTCTAAAGCAAAAGGATGTCAGAGTAGGAAAAAACAGTACATTCTCCTTGGAAACTGAACCACAAAAAAAATCTTCCATAAATATTCATACCATAAGTTTCCTTTTAGACAAAAATTTTCGGACTTAAACAGAATTTTAGAGGGAATTTATTTTTAATGTTAAAACCTCTGAAGGCTTTTTGTTGGATGGCTAATTGGTGATTGAGTAAGTGATACGATCAATAATAGTGTTGAGTCACAGCAAACCTTAATAGGCTTTCTCAGTAATCAAGTATTAAAATGATTTCAATAAATATTTATACATTGTATACATGTAGCACATTACTATTATTTTTTTCTTTAGTCAATTATCTTTTAGTGTAATCAAAATAAGACAAATACTTATATATTTACTTTTTCATCATTTCCAACATTTTTTATTTCTTTATATAGACTCAGGTTTCTGTATGATAACATATTCCTCCTAACTAAAATACTCTTTTAATATTTCTTATAGGGAAAGTTTGCTGATAATGAATTCTCTTGCTTTTCCTTGTCTTAAAATCTTTCTTTCTTTCTTTTTGTTTTTTCCCTGTTTCAGTGCTATAAAGATGCTCTTCATTATCACCAGGCTTAGATAGTTTCTAGTAAGTCTATTATAACTCTAATCTTTGTTCTTCCTTGTATATCTTTTCTTCTGCTGGTTTCTTCTAGATTTTATCTTAATCTTTAGTGTTGGTGTGTCTAGGTGTTTTCTTCCTTGCTCTTATATACTTACCCTTCCTCCTTTCTTTCTTCCTTTTCTTTCTTTTTTAGAATTTATTCTATGGAAGGTCTATGAGTTTTTCAAATCTGTGGTTTACACTGAGTTTATCACTGTTTGAGAGGAATGCTTAGGCATTGTATTTTCAAATATATCTTTTCCCCTCTCTTTTCATTTTGGAATTCCAGTTGCTCATATTTTAGGTTATTTGACTATTGTCCTACAGTTCGTGGATGTAGTGGCTTTTATTCCCTCTTTATTTGTGTTTTATTTTAATTGTTTCTTTTTGACTAATCTTTATCTTTGTTCCTTACTTTATCTTTATTTCTGGCATTTCCGTTTCATACTTTCTTAGTTTCCATTTCTCTGCTAAAAATTTTCCATATGTTCTTGTATGTTATCCATCTTTTACACTAGAACCTTTAACCCATTACTCATAGTTTTATCTTTTTAATACCATGCCTACTAGCTCCAACATCTGGGTTCTGCTGATTGTATTGTCTCTTCATAGAAGGTTGCTTTATTTTGAATTTTGTGAGTCTCGTCATTTTTGGTTGAAAGCTGGATATCACATGTAGGACAGTAAAGATAGTTAGATGTAGATTAAAGATATAGAGATATGTCTGAAACTGGGCACACCTCTTCTATTATACATTTAATATGGAGAGTTGAGTCAATCTAGTCAAAAGTTGAGTAGGATTTGGGTTTTATTAGCTCAGTGTTTACCTTCAGTACACTTTTGACTTCAGATTCCTCTAGAATTACCTTGTGCTTAAGGGGGAAGCTGAGTTTCCAGAGAAAATTTTTTCACGTTCCATTTAAGAAGGCTTAGTCTTCCTCTGTGAACATGACCTCAAAGGAGACTTTTCTTTATTTCTTGCCTCTCCTCCAATGATAGATCCCTGTTATTTGTTATTCAGTGCTAGCAAGCCTAGTGGTGGAGGGTGGGAATATTCTCTGTTTCTTCCTTTATCCTCAGTCTTAGACAAGATCTCTCCCTTATGTCTCACAGAAAGGGATTTATCAGTGATACTGCCCCTTGGCCAGTTGTAGTTGACCTCTCATAATCTGGGCCAAGGGGGAATTCCTTCCCTTTCCTCAAGAGTTGAAGGCTTTTTGTTTTTCTGTTTCCTATTTCTAATGGATCACCAATTATGTCTGGGAAAGACAGTATTTGCTGCTGGTCCCTCAGAGTCTTAAAGTTTTATACCATAGAAAAGATAGAAAAAATGGTCCAGACATGGGTTTCTGTATCCCCTGCTGCTGTTCCCCTACCTGAGTCCTGCATCACCAGGGGTCTCTTTTAGGTCTGCTGCCCCATTCTCAGTCTATCTCATGAGAAACCAGTGAGGATCATGGAAAAGAGTCTAGAGATGGATAAAAACTGCCTTTGTGTCTGTCATTTCGGGTATTCTGCATTAGGACCCAGAAAACTGTGGTTTGTGGGCTAATCATCTGTTTTTGTAAATAAATTTTCAATGGAATGCCGCCTCACCCAATCATTTGCATAATGTCTATAATTGCTTTTGTACTATAAACACAGAGTAGTTTCAGCAGATACCTTATGGACTGCAAAGCCTAAAATACCTACTATTTGACCTTCATATATGTTTTCCAGCCCCTGTTCTATACTCTTAACACTAGCCTAGTTAGCCTTTAGCAATTCATTTACAATTTAGGTAATTTCTATTTATCCACTTTTTGATAGTCCCATCTAGATTCATCAGTGAAATTGGCCTATAATTTTCTTTTTTTGTGATGTCTTTGCCTGGCTTTGGTATCAGGGTGATGGTGGCTTCGTAGAATGTGTTTGGAAGTATTCCTTCCTGTGCAATTTTTTGGAAGAGTTTTAGAAGGACAGGCATCAGCTCTTCTTTAAATGTTTGGTAGAATTCACTTGTGAAACCATCTGGCCCTGGGCTTTTATTTTTGGGTAGATTTTTGATCACAAGATCGATTTCTGAGCTTGTGATTGGCTTGTTCATAGTTTCTATTTCTTCCTGGTTGAGTCTTGGGAGATTAATCTTCTCTAAGAAACTGTCCATTTCTTCCAGATTGTCCAGTTTGTTGCCATAGAGTTGTTCATAATAGTCTCTTATAATCCTTTGGATTTCTGCATTATCCGTTGTGATTTCTCCTTTTTCATTTTTGATTTTGGTGATCTGGTTCTTCTCTCTCTTTTTCTTGATGAGTCTGGCCAGTGGTGTGTCGATTTTATTGACTTTTTCGAAGAACCAGCTTTTTGTTTTATTTATCTTTACTATTGTTTCTTTTGTTTCTTTTTCATTTATTTCTGCTCTGATCTTTATGATTTCCCTTCTTCTGCTGGCTTTGGGGTGTTTTTGTTCTTCTTTCTCCAGTTGTTTTAAGCGTAAGATTAGGTCGTCTGTTTGAGATTTTCCTAGTTTCTTGAGGTGGGATTGTATTGCTATAAACTTCCCTCTTAGAACTGCTTTTGCGGTATCCCATAGGTTTTGCACTGTCGTGTGTTCATTGTCATTTTCTTCTAGGAATTTTTTTATTTCTCCTTTGATTTCCTCAATGATCAGTTGGTTTTTTAGGTATGTGTTGTTTAATCTCCATGTGTTTGTGTTTTTAGCGGTTTTTTTCCTGTAGTTGATCTCTAGTCTCACTGCATTGTGGTCCGAGAAGATGGTTGATAGAATTTCAGTTTTCTTGAATTGACTGAGGATTGATTTGTGGCCCAAGATGTGGTCTATCCTGGAGAATGTTCCATGAGCACTTGAGAAGAAAGTGTATTCTTCTGCTTTTGGATGGAAAGTCCTAAAGATATCAATGAGGTCCATTACTTCTAGTGTGGCATTTAAGGCCTGTGTTTCTTTATTAATTTTCTGTTTGGATGATCTGTCCATTGGTGTGAGAGGGGTGTTAAAGTCTCCTACTATGATTGTGTTGCTGTCAATGTCTTCTTTTATGTCTGAAAGTGTTTGTCTTATGTATTGGGGTGCTCCTGCATTGGGAGCGTAGATATTTATGATTGTTATGTCTTCTTCTTGGATGGATCCCTTAATCATGATGTAGTGACCTGCCTTGTCTCTTAGAATCTTCTTTACTTTAAAATCTATTTTATCTGATATGAGGATTGCTACTCCAGCTTTCTATTTCTTCCTGGTTGAGTCTTGGGAGATTAATCTTCTCTAAGAAACTGTCCATTTCTTCCAGATTGTCCAGTTTGTTGCCATAGAGTTGTTCATAATAGTCTCTTATAATCCTTTGGATTTCTGCATTATCCGTTGTGATTTCTCCTTTTTCATTTTTGATTTTGGTGATCTGGTTCTTCTCTCTCTTTTTCTTGATGAGTCTGGCCAGTGGTGTGTCGATTTTATTGACTTTTTCGAAGAACCAGCTTTTTGTTTTATTTATCTTTACTATTGTTTCTTTTGTTTCTTTTTCATTTATTTCTGCTCTGATCTTTATGATTTTCCTTCTTCTGCTGGCTTTGGGGTGTTTTTGTTCTTCTTTCTCCAGTTGTTTTAAGCGTAAGATTAGGTCGTCTGTTTGAGATTTTCCTAGTTTCTTGAGGTGGGATTGTATTGCTATAAACTTCCCTCTTAGAACTGCTTTTGCGGTATCCCATAGGTTTTGCACTGTCGTGTGTTCATTGTCATTTTCTTCTAGGAATTTTTTTATTTCTCCTTTGATTTCCTCAATGATCAGTTGGTTTTTTAGGTATGTGTTGTTTAATCTCCATGTGTTTGTGTTTTTAGCGGTTTTTTTCCTGTAGTTGATCTCTAGTCTCACTGCATTGTGGTCCGAGAAGATGGTTGATAGAATTTCAGTTTTCTTGAATTGACTGAGGATTGATTTGTGGCCCAAGATGTGGTCTATCCTGGAGAATGTTCCATGAGCACTTGAGAAGAAAGTGTATTCTTCTGCTTTTGGATGGAAAGTCCTAAAGATATCAATGAGGTCCATTACTTCTAGTGTGGCATTTAAGGCCTGTGTTTCTTTATTAATTTTCTGTTTGGATGATCTGTCCATTGGTGTGAGAGGGGTGTTAAAGTCTCCTACTATGATTGTGTTGCTGTCAATGTCTTCTTTTATGTCTGAAAGTGTTTGTCTTATGTATTGGGGTGCTCCTGCATTGGGAGCGTAGATATTTATGATTGTTATGTCTTCTTCTTGGATGGATCCCTTAATCATGATGTAGTGACCTGCCTTGTCTCTTAGAATCTTCTTTACTTTAAAATCTATTTTATCTGATATGAGGATTGCTACTCCAGCTTTCTTTTGATTTCCATTTGCATGGAATATCTTTTTCCAGCCTCTCACTTTCAGTCTATGAGTGTCTCTAGGTCTGAAATGAGTTTCCTGGAGGCAGCATATGTATGAGTCATGTTTTGGATCCATTCAGCCACTCTGTGTCTTTTGGTTGGGGCGTTTAGTCCATTGACATTCAAAGTAATTATTGATACAAATGATCCTATTGTCATCTTCTTAGATGGTATGATGGGTTTGTTTCATGGGTCTTCTCCTTTTATACTTGTTTTCTATATAAGTCCCTTTAACACTTGTTGTAAGGCTGGTTTGGTGTGACTAAATTCTTTTAGTTTTTGCTTGTCTGTAAAGCTTTTGATTTCTCCATCAATTTTGAAGGAGATCCTTGCAGGGTAGAGGATTCTTGGTTGCAGATTATTCTCTTTCAGCCGTTTAAATGTGTCCTGCCATTCCCTTCTGGCCTACAGAGTTTCTGTTGAAAGATCAGCTGTTAAGCGGATGGGCTTTCCCTTGTATGTCACTAGTTGCTTTTCCCTTGCTGCTTTGAGAATTCTATCTTTGTGTTTAATTTGTGTTAACTTCATTAATATGTGTCTTGGTGTGTTTCTTCTCGGATTGATTCTGTTAGGTACTCTTTGTGCTTCTTGGACTTGATTGACTATTTCTTTTCCCATGTTGGGGAAATTTTCAACTATAATCTCTTCAAAAATTTTCTCATAGCCTTTCTTTTTTTCTTCTTCTTCTGTTGGATGGAAAGTCCTAAAGATATCAATGAGGTCCATTACTTCTAGTGTGGCATTTAAGGCCTGTGTTTCTTTATTAATTTTCTGTTTGGATGATCTGTCCATTGGTGTGAGAGGGGTGTTAAAGTCTCCTACTATGATTGTGTTGCTGTCAATGTCTTCTTTTATGTCTGAAAGTGTTTGTCTTATGTATTGGGGTGCTCCTGCATTGGGAGCGTAGATATTTATGATTGTTATGTCTTCTTCTTGGATGGATCCCTTAATCATGATGTAGTGACCTGCCTTGTCTCTTAGAATCTTCTTTACTTTAAAATCTATTTTATCTGATATGAGGATTGCTACTCCAGCTTTCTTTTGATTTCCATTTGCATGGAATATCTTTTTCCAGCCTCTCACTTTCAGTCTATGAGTGTCTCTAGGTCTGAAATGAGTTTCCTGGAGGCAGCATATGTATGAGTCATGTTTTTGGATCCATTCAGCCACTCTGTGTCTTTTGGTTGGGGCGTTTAGTCCATTGACATTCAAAGTAATTATTGATACAAATGATCCTATTGTCATCTTCTTAGATGGTATGATGGGTTTGTTTCATGGGTCTTCTCCTTTTATACTTGTTTTCTATATAAGTCCCTTTAACACTTGTTGTAAGGCTGGTTTGGTGTGACTAAATTCTTTTATTTTTTGCTTGTCTGTAAAGCTTTTGATTTCTCCATCAATTTTGAAGGAGATCCTTGCAGGGTAGAGGATTCTTGGTTGCAGATTATTCTCTTTCAGCCGTTTAAATGTGTCCTGCCATTCCCTTCTGGCCTACAGAGTTTCTGTTGAAAGATCAGCTGTTAAGCGGATGGGCTTTCCCTTGTATGTCACTAGTTGCTTTTCCCTTGCTGCTTTGAGAATTCTATCTTTGTGTTTAATTTGTGTTAACTTCATTAATATGTGTCTTGGTGTGTTTCTTCTCGGATTGATTCTGTTAGGTACTCTTTGTGCTTCTTGGACTTGATTGACTATTTCTTTTCCCATGTTGGGGAAATTTTCAACTATAATCTCTTCAAAAATTTTCTCATAGCCTTTCTTTTTTTCTTCTTCTTCTGGAACCCCTATAATTCGAATATTGGTGCGTTTGATATTATCCCATAGGTCTCTGAGGCTGTCCTCTGCTCTTTTCATTCTTTGAGCTAGAGTCTGTTTTTCAGCAGTTACTTCCACCATTTTATCTTCTAGCTCACTTATCCGGTCTTCTGTCTCAGATACTCTGCTCTTGATTCCTTCTACAGTGTTTTTCAGTTCAGCAATTGAGTTGTTTGTCTCTGTTACTTTTTTGGTAAGTTCTTGTATTTCTTTATTCAGTGTGTTAGTTGTATCTTGCAATTTCTCTGAAATTCTGTTTTCAGTGTCTTTGATCATCTTTACTATCATTCTTCTGAAATCACTTTCAGAAAGTTTGTCCAAATTCTCTTCATTAATTTGATCTTGTGTGTTTGTGGATTGTTCCTTCGCTTGTGTGGTATTTCTCTGCCGTTTCATTGTTATTATTAATTTTTTAAAACTGATTCTGTTTGGGATTTCCTTTTCCCAGACTTTGAGTTACGTCTGTTGGTGTTTGTTTGGATGGGGCTTCTATTCTGGGTGATGCTGGTGATTGGGTGATGTCTGGACTTGTATACAAGTGATTACTTTTGCTGGCGTTCTCACTTGTATACTGCTCTTTAGTGTTATGTGTTCTCTAGTATTGTAGAGTTTTGGAGTCAGTGCACCCTCCTTAAAACCCCGGGGCTTGTTGCCTGACCAGGGAATGAAGATTTCACGGCTGGTTTGTTAAGGCATTAAATGATATTAAAACATATATATGCAAATGAGAAACAGAAGGTATACCTTTGACAAACGGCAATTTAAAAATTATGCAAGTACTATCTAGCGTATTGAATTATACACATAAACATATACAGCTATAACATAACCCAAGCATTCCAGTCAAAAATATAGTACAATACGTTAGCACAGCGAATAGAGAAATTCAAGAATGATATCCACAAGTTAATAAGCAAACTAAGTAGAGTACCAATTGGAGAATAATGCTAAAGCAGGATCCCCGTTGGGGATAAGGCAATGAGGACAGAACAGACTAAGAAATATAGTGGGGAAAGGGAAAAAGAGAAAGGGAGAATAGAAGAGAAATATAGAATAATATTGCAAAGTTAAATATAGGAAAGAGGATGAATTAGAGAAGTAGCAAAGAATTTTTCTTCTTCTTCTGGAACCCCTATAATTCGAATATTGGTGCGTTTGATATTATCCCATAGGTCTCTGAGGCTGTCCTCTGCTCTTTTCATTCTTTGAGCTAGAGTCTGTTTTTCAGCAGTTACTTCCACCATTTTATCTTCTAGCTCACTTATCCGGTCTTCTGTCTCAGATACTCTGCTCTTGATTCCTTCTACAGTGTTTTTCAGTTCAGCAATTGAGTTGTTTGTCTCTGTTACTTTTTTGGTAAGTTCTTGTATTTCTTTATTCAGTGTGTTAGTTGTATCTTGCAATTTCTCTGAAATTCTGTTTTCAGTGTCTTTGATCATCTTTACTATCATTCTTCTGAAATCACTTTCAGAAAGTTTGTCCAAATTCTCTTCATTAATTTGATCTTGTGTGTTTGTGGATTGTTCCTTCGCTTGTGTGGTATTTCTCTGCCGTTTCATTGTTATTATTAATTTTTTAAAACTGATTCTGTTTGGGATTTCCTTTTCCCAGACTTTGAGTTACGTCTGTTGGTGTTTTTTGTTTGGATGGGGCTTCTATTCTGGGTGATGCTGGTGATTGGGTGATGTCTGGACTTGTATACAAGTGATTACTTTTGCTGGCGTTCTCACTTGTATACTGCTCTTTAGTGTTATGTGTTCTCTAGTATTGTAGAGTTTTGGAGTCAGTGCACCCTCCTTAAAACCCCGGGGCTTGTTGCCTGACCAGGGAATGAAGATTTCACGGCTGGTTTGTTAAGGCATTAAATGATATTAAAACATATATATGCAAATGAGAAACAGAAGGTATACCTTTGACAAACGGCAATTTAAAAATTATGCAAGTACTATCTAGCGTATTGAATTATACACATAAACATATACAGCTATAACATAACCCAAGCATTCCAGTCAAAAATATAGTACAATACGTTAGCACAGCGAATAGAGAAATTCAAGAATGATATCCACAAGTTAATAAGCAAACTAAGTAGAGTACCAATTGGAGAATAATGCTAAAGCAGGATCCCCGTTGGGGATAAGGCAATGAGGACAGAACAGACTAAGAAATATAGTGGGGAAAGGGAAAAAGAGAAAGGGAGAATAGAAGAGAAATATAGAATAATATTGCAAAGTTAAATATAGGAAGATAAAGATTTGTATGTATTAGAATTTAGTGCTATAGGAAAGGAGCTTCAGAGAAAGCAAAGAATTATAGAGGAGGTAGTAGTACAAATGAAAAAATTATTAAAAATTAAAAGATCTAAATTTTGTAGAAAAATATAGAAAAACAAAGCAAAAATAATAAAAACAAACAAAACCCCCACAGAACCTTAAAAGGCCAATGGGGAACCAGAAGTTTATACCCAAATAAAATGTGTGGTTTAAAAGGAAAAAGAAAAAAAAAAAATTTATGTAAACTTGAATATATTCAGTCTTACTGATAAGATTAGTCGCTTCAATAGAATTCAGTGAAGGAACTGAACACACCCACTCTCTCTCTCACACCCACCCCCAAGAAAAGAAAAAAAAAAGAAAAAAAAGAAAAAAAAAAAAAGCGGTGGGTGCACTGAGTGGGTTTGGAAAAAAGGGAAAAAAAAAAAAATTGAAACAAAGCAATACAATACAAAAAATGAAATTTTAAAGTCCAGCAGTAACTCCAGCTTCAGACAAAACGTGAAAATAGTGTTTATGTTTTTCTGTCTCTTGCTGACTATTCAGGAATTTTCTGATTGAAGAAATGTTATAATTTTGTCAAAGTGCTGACATTTTAAGGATTTTTTTTTTTTTTTGAGAGGAGTTTTCTTATTGTTATGTTGGAAGTGATGCTTCTTCTAGCTTTTTTTTTTAACATTCTAACAGAAACTCTTCTAAGAGCTTTTAGTTTAGTATGCTATGTCTTTAATTCTAGTCATCAAAATGTTGATAATCAAAGTGTAGTATTTATGTACAGATAGGACATTAGGAGCTTCTCTAAAACTTGAGGACAAGTTTAGAAACTGACACAATCTGAAACTCATGTAAAAAGGGAAAAGGTTAGCCACTGGAGAAGGTTTATACAGTCTTGTAAGCATGGTAACTACAGTCAAAGCATAGAATTCTTAAAATGCTACAGGATATGTATTACAATTTCAAACCCAAGCTATTGGCCTTTTTTTTTTTTTAAAAGATTTATTTATTTATTTATTTTGGGCAGGGGTCATGTTGGGGAGGGAGGGGAGCTGGCGGGCCACTTCTATTGGTCTTTCATTTCTCTATTTTCATCCATCTTTGTTCTCCGGCTCCTGTGGGCCTCCGACATCACGGTGGCCTCTGTTGTCACAGAGCACCGGCTCTGGGCGCATGCGCTCCAGAGCTCCGGCTCGGTAATTGGACACATCGGTCCAGCCGCTCTGCAGCACGTGGGATCTTCCCAGGCCAGGGATCGAACTGGCACCCCCTGAACCGCAAGGCAGTGTCCCCACCCACTGCGCCACCAAGGGAAGCCCCTCTTGGCCTTTTTATATAGCTTCTCCATTCTCAAGAGAATTTTAAAAATATTTTGAACTAAACTGAAATGAAAACATAGCTTATCACAGTTTGTGAGATGCAGAAAAATCATTAAAGAAATTTATAACATTAAATGTACTTATCAGGAAATAAGACAGATGTAAAATCAGTAATATAAATCTGCACCTGAGAATGCTACCAAGTCCAAGCTCAATTTGCTCACACAATAGGCCAACTAACTGAGAGATGAGGTTTAAGAAAGCTGGCTGACCAAGAAGATGGCAGAATAATGTCTCAAAATACCATATTATTAGGGTCTGGATGCCAGGGTCTTTTATAGAACAGAGAGGGAGAGGAGTTGAGGAAATAAAGACCATTATCTTGCAATTTATCGCCTAGAATGTGCAACCTCAGGGAGGGATATGTGTTAATTCTTCAAGCAGAAGCCCAGGGCTCCCCAAGGCAGGTGAGTATGTATGATTATAATAGCAAATACAATGAAAAACAGTGGTTAAAGTCAAAGAAACAGATCCATCATAGAGTTAGAATTGGTTCTTCCCTGCAACAAGAAGAGTAAATTAAATCCACAGTAAGTAGAAAAAAAGAATGAGAATTAGAGCAGAAATTCATTAGGTTGAAAGTAGGATATCAGCGCAGAAATCAACAAAACAAAAAGCAGGTTCTTTGAGATAAACACATCAATGCATCTTGTAGGAGGGTTGCATGCTATGTGAATACTGTCATTTCAGTTGTGTCTGACTCTCTCTGACCCCATGGACTGTAGCCTGCTAGGCTCTTCTGTCCATGGGATTCTCCAGGCAGGAATACTGGAGTGGATTGCCATTTCCTTACACAAGGAATCTTCCTGACCCAGAGATTGGCCAGGTTTCCCTGGTGGTTCACTGGGTAAGGACACCGACTTACAGTGCAAGGGGTGCCGGTTCGTTCCCTGGCCTGGGAAGATCCCACGTGCCATGGAGCAGCTGGACTCATGTGTCCAACTACCGAGCTCTGGAGCGCATACGCCCAGAGCCAGTACTCTGCAGCGAGAGAGGCCACTGCGATGGGAGGCCCACACAGGCCAAAGAGCAAAGATGAATGGAAATAAATAAATGAAAGATCAATTAAAAAAAAAAAAAAAAGAACACACAGATTTCCGGAATCAGAAATGAAAGAGAACCATCACTTTAGAGCACATGAACATATTAAAATAGTAAAGGAATAGTATGAACAACTCTAGATGAACTGAAGCAAATCCTTGAAATTGACCTAATCTGCTAAAACTCAAACAGTAGGAAAGAAACAATCTATATAACCCTATATATGTTAAAGAAATATTTTTTAAAAATCGTTAATCATCTTCCACAGTACCAGATGGGTCCCTTATGAATTCCATCAAATATTTAAAGGACAAATTATACCAACTCTCTAAAATCTCTTTTAGGAGGATAGAAGTATAAGGAATACTGCCTAACTCAGGCTATGAGATAGCATTATCCTAATGACAAAAGAGATGACAAATTACAAGGAAAGAAAACTACAGGAGCTTCCCTAGTAGCTCAGTGGTGAAGAGTTCACCTGCCCCCAGGTATATTTAAATAGCAAATACAATGAAACATTTAAGTAAAGAAACAATCATAGAGTTAGAATTGGTTCTTCCCTGCAACAAGAAGAGTAAATTAAATCCACAGTAAGTAGAAAAAAAGAATGAGAATTAGAGCAGAAATTCATTAGGTTGAAAGTAGGATATCAGCGCAGAAATCAACAAAACAAAAAGCAGGTTCTTTGAGATAAACACATCAATGCATCTTGTAGGAGGGTTGCATGCTATGTGAATACTGTCATTTCAGTTGTGTCTGACTCTCTCTGACCCCATGGACTGTAGCCTGCTAGGCTCTTCTGTCCATGGGATTCTCCAGGCAGGAATACTGGAGTGGATTGCCATTTCCTTACACAAGGAATCTTCCTGACCCAGAGATTGGCCAGGTTTCCCTGGTGGTTCACTGGGTAAGGACACCGACTTACAGTGCAAGGGGTGCCGGTTCGTTCCCTGGCCTGGGAAGATCCCACGTGCCATGGAGCAGCTGGACTCATGTGTCCAACTACCGAGCTCTGGAGCGCATACGCCCAGAGCCAGTACTCTGCAGCGAGAGAGGCCACTGCGATGGGAGGCCCACACAGGCCAAAGAGCAAAGATGAATGGAAATAAATAAATGAAAGATCAATTAAAAAAAAAAAAAAAAGAACACACAGATTTCCGGAATCAGAAATGAAAGAGAACCATCACTTTAGAGCACATGAACATATTAAAATAGTAAAGGAATAGTATGAACAACTCTAGATGAACTGAAGCAAATCCTTGAAATTGACCTAATCTGCTAAAACTCAAACAGTAGGAAAGAAACAATCTATATAACCCTATATATGTTAAAGAAATATTTTTTAAAAATCGTTAATCATCTTCCACAGTACCAGATGGGTCCCTTATGAATTCCATCAAATATTTAAAGGACAAATTATACCAACTCTCTAAAATCTCTTTTAGGAGGATAGAAGTATAAGGAATACTGCCTAACTCAGGCTATGAGATAGCATTATCCTAATGACAAAAGAGATGACAAATTACAAGGAAAGAAAACTACAGGAGCTTCCCTAGTAGCTCAGTGGTGAAGAGTTCACCTGCCAATGCAGGAGGTATGGGTTCGATCCTGATCCGGGAAGATCCCACATGCTGCAGAACACCTAAGCCTGTGAGCCACAACTATTGAGTCTGTACTCTAGAGCCTCGGGGCCACAACTAAAACCTGTGTGCCCTAGAGCCTGAGCTCCGCAACAAGAGAAGTCACCACACCAAGAAGCCTGCTCACCTGAACTAGAGAGTAGCCCCTATGCCCTGAAACTGGAGAAGAGTCTGAAGCAGCATTGAAAACCCAGAATATCCAAGAATAAATAAATAAGATTTTTTTTAAATGAAGACAATTAAAAAAAAACTATAAACTAATATCTCTCATGAAAATGCTTGCAAAATTCAACAAATTTTAAGCAGTTGAATTAAACAATATACCAAAAGAATTATACCCCACAATCAAGGAGGAATTATTCCACTTATACAAGGTTGCTTCACCATTCAAAAATCAAATAGTGTAATCCATCACAATAATAGACTAAAAAATGAAAATAATGTATCAATAGATACAGAAAAAAAATTGACATAATTGAGCACCTATTCATGATAAAAACTCTCAGTAAGCTAGAATATAGAGGAATGTCCTCAACTTGGTAAAACATAGCTACAAAAAACTACAGCTAATATCACACTTAATGGTGAGATATTGATATTGAAAGCTTTCCCTCTAAGTCAGATACAAAACAAGGATGTCTCCTCTCACCACTCCTTTTCACCATGTTGCTGAAAGAACTATCCAAAGCAATGAAATGATAAAAGGGAATCATTTGTATACAGATTTAGAAGGAAGAAATAAAACTCTTTGTCCATAGATGACATGGTCATCTATGCAGAGAATCCAAAAAACTGAGCCCCGCCCTTCAAAAAAATCTTGGAACTAATAAACAGTTATAGCAAGGTTGCAGGATACAAGATTAATATACAAAAGTCAATTTGCTTCCCTATATACTAGCAATGGGTGAGTGGAATTTAACATTAAAAGTATGGTATCATTTACATTAGCACTTCAATGGCAAACCACTTCAATATTCTTGCCTTAAGAATCCAGTGAACAGTATGAAAAGGCAAAAAGATAGAACATCAGAAGATAAGCCCCCCAGGTCAGTGAGTGTCTGGGAAAGAGTGGAGAAATAGTTCCAGAAAGAATGAAGAAGCTGGGCCAAAGCAGAAATGATGCCCAGTTATGGATGTGTCTGGTGGTGAATATAAAGTCAGATACTGTAAAGAACAGTTCATAGGAACCTGGAATATTAGGTCCATGAATCAAGGCAAATACCTAGGTATAGATTTAAAAAAAATGAGAAAAGTCTATACAAGGAAAACTATAACGCTGATTAACAAAGTCAGAGAATTAAATAAATGGAAAGATATTTCATGTTTATGGATAGGAAGACTCAGTATTGTCAAGATGTTTTTCTTGCAATATTTTTCTTCCAATTTACAGATTCAATACAATCCTAATCAAATTCCCCATCAAGTTTGTAGATATTGATAAACAGATTCTAAAGTTTATAGAAAAGGCAAAAGATCCAGAATAGCCTGTACAATATTGAAAGAGAAGAACAAGGTTGGAAGACTGACAGTATGCAGCTGTAAGACTTATTATTATTATAGAACTGGAATCATCTAAACAGTGTGATAATAATGAAAGAATAGACAAATAGATCAATATAAACCTAGAAATAACCACTGGATGTCCACATGCAAAAAAAAAAGAATCTAGACACAGATATTACACCCTTCACAAAAATTAACTCAAAATGGATCACAGACCAACTGTAAAGTGCAAAATTATTAAACTCCTAGTAGCTAACATAGAAGAAAACATAGGTGCCCTTTTATATGTTGTAACTTTTTAAATATTAATATAACACCAAGCATAATCTATGAAAGAAATAATAGATAAGATAGACTTATTAAAATTTAGAACTTCTGTTCTTGAAAAACAATGTCAGAGAATGAGAAGACAAGTCACAGATTGGGAGAAAATATTTGCAGAAGACGTAGCTGATAAAGAACTAGCCATTTCACAAAATATATAAAACTTAGAACTTAGTAATAAGAAAACAAACAACTGGGCTTCCCTGGTGATCCAGTGAGTGAAAAGTCTGCCTTGCAGTACAAGGGGCACCAGTTCAGTCCCTGGCCCAGTAAGATCCCATGTGCCGTGGAGAGGCTGGGCTGGTGTGTCCAATTACGAGCGAGTACTCTGGAGCGCATGTGCCCAGAGCCAGTGCTCTGCAACAAGAGAGGCCACTGCAATGGCAGGTCCACACAGGCCAAAGAATAAAGATGAATGAAAACAAATGATGACTTAGAGGCAAAGAATTAAAAACAAGGCTTCCCCTGGTGGTCCAGTGGATAAGGACACCGCCTTGCAGTGCAAGGGGCGCCGGTTCGATCCCTGGCCTGGGAAGATCCCACGCGCCGCGGAGCGGCTGGACTGATGTGTCCAATCACCGAGCTGGAGCTCTGGAGCGCATGCACCCAGAGCCGGCGCTCTGCAACAACAGCGGCCACAGCGATGGGAGGCCCACAGGAGCCAAAGAACAAAGACGGATGAACATAGAGAAATGAAAGACGAATAGAAGTGGCCCGCCCACTCCTCTCCCTCCCCAACCTGTCCCCCGCCCTAAATAAATAAATAAATAAATCTTAAAAAAAAAAAACAAAGAAGAAAAAACAAACAACCCGATTAAATAATGGCTCAAGTCCTCAAGAGACACATCACCAAAGAAGATACATAGATGTCAAATAAGCACATGAAAAGATGTTCCATGTCATATATGATAAGGGAAATGCAAAGTAAAATAACAATGAGAAATCACTATAAACCTATTAGAGTGACTTTGGCTAACAATGGTTTTGGACAATACCAATGCTGGCCAGAAAGGGGAGCAATAGGAATTCTTATTCATTGTTGATAGGAACGTAAACTGATACAACCACTTTGAAAGACAGTTTGGTGGTTTCTTACGAAATTAAAATATCCTTACCATACCATTCAGTAATCTCACTCCTTGCTATTTACCAATAATAGTTAAAAATTTACTGTATTTCCACCCAAAACCTGCACATGGATGTTTATAACAGTTTTATTCATAGCTGCCAAAACCTGCAAGGAACCAAGATATCCTTCAATAGACAAATGGATAAATGAACTGTTGTACATCCAGACAACACACAAAAAAGCTATCAAGCCATGAAGACACAGGAGGAATTTTAAGTCCATTTTACCAAACGAAGAAGTCAATCTGAAAAAGCATGATTCCAACTATACAGCATTCTTGAAAAGGCAAAACTATGGATTCAGTGAAAGGATCAGCGATTGGGAAAAGAGGAAGAAGGATGAACAGGAAGAGAACAGAAGATTGTCAGAGCAGTAAAAATATTGAGCATTATACTGTGATAGTGGACATATTTCATTATACATTTAACCAGACCCAGAGAATGCCAAAACCAGGAGTTAACTGTAGAGTATAGACTTTGGGTAATAATGATGTGCCAGTGTAGGTCTATTAATTATAACAAACATATTACTCCGGTGGAGGATGTTGATAAGTGGGAGAGTGTATGCCCACACGCATGCAAGGAGTACATGGGAAATCACTACTTCTTAACATTTTTGTGAACCTATAATTGCTGTTAACAAAAAGTATTTTAAAAAATCATCCTAAATACCAAAAGAAATGCCAAGGGAGAAAACCGCAACAGTTCTACCTACTGTAAGTATGTGTGCCCCTGCATGTACTTCTATATACAGAAACGTATGCATAGAATAAATATAACATAAAATAACATGGTGAGCTGGGCCAAAGGTATTGTTGTTTAAATATAAACAGGATATCATACCTATGAAAATTTCATATTGGCTACCAAAGCAAAGTACCAACTCTTCTAAAAAAAAAAAGGAGACTCAGAAAGATGATAATGCAGATTGGATGATGGCAAACAAAAATGTACATGCGTACAGAAAACAGAAGGAATCAGAATCCTGATTTTAAGGCATAATTTAGCCTCCAAAATATAAAATGAGGCCAGGGAAAGTATACTTTATACTTTTTTCATTATACTAAGGACCAAAATGCATAATGGAAAAATGTTATTAATATTCATACAAAAAATAGCATAGTAGCTACTTTATAAAACAGAAACTGAAGGAGATGAATAAAGAGGCAAAAACTAATAGACTAACATACCTCCCTTAAATTTAGCAAAGTCAACTGGGAAAAATTAGAAAAAGTATCAGATCTCTAAAAGTATCAGAGCTCTGACTAACACAATAAAATAGAACATATGGAATCTGATCCATGCGATTGGGAAAAAAAGAAGGAAGAAGGAAATTTGCCATTTTACCAAACGAAGAAGTCAATCTGAAAAAGCATGATTCCAACTATACAGCATTCTTGAAAAGGCAAAACTATGGATTCAGTGAAAGGATCAGCGATTGGGAAAAGAGGAAGAAGGATGAACAGGAAGAGAACAGAAGATTGTCAGAGCAGTAAAAATATTGAGCATTATACTGTGATAGTGGACATATTTCATTATACATTTAACCAGACCCAGAGAATGCCAAAACCAGGAGTTAACTGTAGAGTATAGACTTTGGGTAATAATGATGTGCCAGTGTAGGTCTATTAATTATAACAAACATATTACTCCGGTGGAGGATGTTGATAAGTGGGAGAGTGTATGCCCACACGCATGCAAGGAGTACATGGGAAATCACTACTTCTTAACATTTTTGTGAACCTATAATTGCTGTTAACAAAAAGTATTTTAAAAAATCATCCTAAATACCAAAAGAAATGCCAAGGGAGAAAACCGCAACAGTTCTACCTACTGTAAGTATGTGTGCCCCTGCATGTACTTCTATATACAGAAACGTATGCATAGAATAAATATAACATAAAATAACATGGTGAGCTGGGCCAAAGGTATTGTTGTTTAAATATAAACAGGATATCATACCTATGAAAATTTCATATTGGCTACCAAAGCAAAGTACCAACTCTTCTAAAAAAAAAAAGGAGACTCAGAAAGATGATAATGCAGATTGGATGATGGCAAACAAAAATGTACATGCGTACAGAAAACAGAAGGAATCAGAATCCTGATTTTAAGGCATAATTTAGCCTCCAAAATATAAAATGAGGCCAGGGAAAGTATACTTTATACTTTTTTCATTATACTAAGGACCAAAATGCATAATGGAAAAATGTTATTAATATTCATACAAAAAATAGCATAGTAGCTACTTTATAAAACAGAAACTGAAGGAGATGAATAAAGAGGCAAAAACTAATAGACTAACATACCTCCCTTAAATTTAGCAAAGTCAACTGGGAAAAATTAGAAAAAGTATCAGATCTCTAAAAGTATCAGAGCTCTGACTAACACAATAAAATAGAACATATGGAAATATCTGTATTGAACTCTGTGCCAGGCCTCCGTGGTGGTCCGATGGGTAGAG
The DNA here is from genome assembly GCA_022376925.1 of Tragulus kanchil. Taxonomy (NCBI): domain Eukaryota; kingdom Metazoa; phylum Chordata; class Mammalia; order Artiodactyla; family Tragulidae; genus Tragulus; species Tragulus kanchil. Next base: position 147,083,089 of record JAIOJX010000028.1, read on the forward strand.
AGTCTGCCTTGCAGTTCAGGGGGCGCCGGTTCAATCCATAGCCCGGGAAGATCCCATGTGCCATGGAGCGGCTGGTCCAGTATGTCCAGTTGTGGGCCGGCACTCTGGAGCTCATGCGCCCGGAGCTGGTTGCTTTGCAGTGAGAGAGGCCACTGCAATGGCAGCCCCACACATGCCAAAGAATAAAGATGAATGAAAACAAATGATGACTTAGAGGCAAAAAATAAAATAAACTCTGTGCCACCATAAAAGAGAACATGCTTTTCATTCAAATGGACATTTGTGAAAATTGCCTGTACCTAGCCTAAGTCTACAACAAAGCCTATTTTAAATTTGTAAGACTAGATATAGTATCATGATCATTTCAAAACATATTCACAAGTTCTTTCATATTCTTAAATCCAGGGATGGAGTCTGTATTCTCTACCCCTGCACCAGGGCAGGCCTTTGTCACTGCATTTGAAATTACGAGGCTTTTAGAAACAGCCTTTGTGTCTACGTGATAAGGCATTATAATGTCCTGATAAAAAGTGGAACTAATTGTTTTAGCACTCAGCATCACTTCTGTGCCTTTTATACTGTTCTTGGGAGCCAAAAGACTGGAAACCTGAGGACAGACAACTTTTCCTACCATGCCTTCCCATTAGAGTTTAGTACAACTGACAAATGAGAGACAACGTGGCACTCACTAGATGTATTCTTGCTACAGAAATGTCATGGTAGACCAGCAGCGATGGTTTGCTAAAACTACCTCAGACTACACAAACCTCTCATCCTTTCATCTGTGGGCTCTGAGGTGGCTGTGGCTTCATATTAGCTTCCTAGATTCCTTTCTACTTGAAATATTTAAAGTGGTTTCATTTTCATGTCTCAGTTCAGTCCAGACACTCAGTTGTGTCTGACTCTGAGATCCCATGGACTACAGCATGCCAGGCTACCCTGTCCTCACCATCTCCTGGAGCTTGCTCAAACTCATGTCTGTTGAGTTGATGATGCCATCCAACCATCTCATCCTCTGTCACCCTCTTCTCCTCTTCCCCTCAATCTTTCCCAGCATCGGGATCTTTTCCAATGAATAGGTTCTTCTCATTAGGTGGCAAAAGTATTGGAGCTTCAGCTTCAGCATCAGCCTTTCCAATGAATATTCAGGGTTGATTTCCTTTAGGGTTGACTGGTTTGATCTCCTTGCTGTCCAAGGGACTCTCAAGAGTCTTCTGCAATGTCACAGTTCAAAGTCATCAAGTCTTTAGCATTCAGCCTTCTTTATAAGATCCAGCTGTCACATCCATACATTATTACTGGGAAAACTGTATTGACTATACGGACCTTTGTCATCTAAGGGATGTCTTTGCCTTTTAATACACTATCTAGGTTTGTCGTAGCTTTTCTTCCAAGAAGCAAACATCTTTTAATTCCAGGCCTGCAGTCAACATCCTCAGTGATTTTGGAGCCCAAGAAAATAAAGTCTGTCACTGTTTCCATTGTTTGCCCATCTGTTTGCCAGGAAATGATGAGACTAAGATGCCATGATCTTAGTTTTTTGAATGTTCTCCTCTTTCACCTTCATCAAGAGGTTCTTAAGTTCCTTTGCCTTCTGCCACAAGGATGGTGTCATATGCATACCTGAGGTTATTGATATTTCTCCCAGGAAACTTGATTCCAGCTTGTGCTTCATTCAGACTGGCATTTCACATGATGTACTCTGCATATAAGTTAAATAAGCAGGGTGACAATATACAGCCTTGACGTACTCCTTTCCCAATTTGGGATCAGTTCATTGCTCCATATCCAGTTCTAACTGTTGCTTCTTGTCCTGCATAGAGGTTTCACAGGAGGCAGGTGAGGTAGTCTGATATTCCCACCTGTTTAAGAATTTTTCATAGTTTGTTGTGATCCACACAAAGACTTTAGCATAGTCAATGAAGCAGAAGTAGATGTTTTCTGGAATTCCTTGCTCTTTCTATGATCCAGTGGATGCTGGCAATATATCTATCAGGGTATAGTCACGTTTATATCAGTATATAGTCAGGTTTTCATGACTATCCCTGACAATGCAGCTACCTGTCCTCACCATCTCCTGGAGCATGCTCAAACTCATGTCTGTTGAGTTGATGATGTCATCCAACCATCTCATCCTCTGTCACCCTCTTCTCCTCTTCCCCTCAATCTTTCCCAGCATCGGGATCTTTTCCAATGAATAGGTTCTTCTCATTAGGTGGCAAAAGTATTGGAGCTTCAGCTTCAGCATCAGCCTTTCCAATGAATATTCAGGGTTGATTTCCTTTAGGGTTGACTGGTTTGATCTCCTTGCTGTCCAAGGGACTCTCAAGAGTCTTCTGCAATGTCACAGTTCAAAGTCATCAAGTCTTTAGCATTCAGCCTTCTTTATAAGATCCAGCTGTCACATCCATACATTATTACTGGGAAAACTGTATTGACTATACGGACCTTTGTCATCTAAGGGATGTCTTTGCCTTTTAATACACTATCTAGGTTTGTCGTAGCTTTTCTTCCAAGAAGCAAACATCTTTTAATTCCAGGCCTGCAGTCAACATCCTCAGTGATTTTGGAGCCCAAGAAAATAAAGTCTGTCACTGTTTCCATTGTTTGCCCATCTGTTTGCCAGGAAATGATGAGACTAAGATGCCATGATCTTAGTTTTTTGAATGTTCTCCTCTTTCACCTTCATCAAGAGGTTCTTAAGTTCCTTTGCCTTCTGCCACAAGGATGGTGTCATATGCATACCTGAGGTTATTGATATTTCTCCCAGGAAACTTGATTCCAGCTTGTGCTTCATTCAGACTGGCATTTCACATGATGTACTCTGCATATAAGTTAAATAAGCAGGGTGACAATATACAGCCTTGACGTACTCCTTTCCCAATTTGGGATCAGTTCATTGCTCCATATCCAGTTCTAACTGTTGCTTCTTGTCCTGCATAGAGGTTTCACAGGAGGCAGGTGAGGTAGTCTGATATTCCCACCTGTTTAAGAATTTTTCATAGTTTGTTGTGATCCACACAAAGACTTTAGCATAGTCAATGAAGCAGAAGTAGATGTTTTTCTGGAATTCCCTTGCTCTTTCTATGATCCAGTGGATGCTGGCAATATATCTATCAGGGTATAGTCACGTTTATATCAGTATATAGTCAGGTTTTCATGACTATCCCTGACAATACACCTGAAGGCAATCATGAAGATTCATTAGCTGGCATATCAAGCTTATACACCCCATTCTTCTTGAACCAGAAAGAGCTAATTCAGTGTCTGGAAACCCAAGACTGCTGGGATACACTTTTCTATTTCACACCAACACTAAGTGAGGAATAAAGAAAATATTGCCATCCTAAACTCTTCCTTTGTAGCTCAGCTGGTAAAGAATCTGCCTAAACTCTTCTCTTGTGGCTCAGCTGGTAAAGAATTACCCCTTTACAATGCAGGAGACCCTGGTTCAATTTCTGGGTCTGGAAGATCCCCTAGAGAAGGGATAGGCTACCCACTCCAGTATTCTTGGGCTTCCCCTGTGACTCAGACAGTAAGAGCACTCCTACAATGCAGGAGACCTGGGTTCAGTCACTGGGTTGGGAAGATCCCCTGGAGAAGGGAAAAGCTACCCACTCCAGTATTCCTGCCTGGAGAATTCCATAGCTCATGGGTTGCAAAGAGTCAGACACAACTGAACGACTTTGCTTTAAACTCTCCCCTACCTTGAGGTTCTGGAACTAAAGGGAGGTAAATATTTTTGACAAACTCTATATGTGATTGAATGCCAGGTTATTACAAACAGAAGCAAAACCATGAGTTTATATAGAGAGGAGCATTGTGCCATGAGTCTCCCCTAGAGAGAGATATCAAAATCATGATTCAGGCATTTCCATGTCCCCTAGCCAAATGCTATTTAGGAGTGTCCCAGACTTCACTTAAAACCCCAGCAAGATGATTTTAATATCAGTAATTTAATTCTCAAAGAACTGAGGTCATTGTTTTGTTGTCATAATAAAAGAATGGTAGTTGTCACAGTGTTTGGACTTAGAAGAGGGGGGATATATCTGTGCGTTTCTAAGTTCTGTTCAAGAGAGAGCATGCCTGTGACAATTAGTACTGGTTTTCTACATAAAAATATGCTTAGAAAACAGGATAATTCATTTTAGTGATAATATAAATTTAAGGGAGGAAAATGTATTTCCTTTATTTTTTCTATGCACTTATACAGCTTAAAATTTGAGTATCTGAGAGGAAACAAATTTATCAGGGTATAGTCACGTTTATATCAGTATATAGTCAGGTTTTCATGACTATCCCTGACAATACACCTGAAGGCAATCATGAAGATTCATTAGCTGGCATATCAAGTTATACACCCCATTCTTCTTGAACCAGAAAGAGCTAATTCAGTGTCTGGAAACCCAAGACTGCTGGGATACACTTTTCTATTTCACACCAACACTAAGTGAGGAATAAAGAAAATATTGCCATCCTAAACTCTTCCTTTGTAGCTCAGCTGGTAAAGAATCTGCCTAAACTCTTCTCTTGTGGCTCAGCTGGTAAAGAATTACCCCTTTACAATGCAGGAGACCCTGGTTCAATTTCTGGGTCTGGAAGATCCCCTAGAGAAGGGATAGGCTACCCACTCCAGTATTCTTGGGCTTCCCCTGTGACTCAGACAGTAAGAGCACTCCTACAATGCAGGAGACCTGGGTTCAGTCACTGGGTTGGGAAGATCCCCTGGAGAAGGGAAAAGCTACCCACTCCAGTATTCCTGCCTGGAGAATTCCATAGCTCATGGGTTGCAAAGAGTCAGACACAACTGAACGACTTTGCTTTAAACTCTCCCCTACCTTGAGGTTCTGGAACTAAAGGGAGGTAAATATTTTTGACAAACTCTATATGTGATTGAATGCCAGGTTATTACAAACAGAAGCAAAACCATGAGTTTATATAGAGAGGAGCATTGTGCCATGAGTCTCCCCTAGAGAGAGATATCAAAATCATGATTCAGGCATTTCCATGTCCCCTAGCCAAATGCTATTTAGGAGTGTCCCAGACTTCACTTAAAACCCCAGCAAGATGATTTTAATATCAGTAATTTAATTCTCAAAGAACTGAGGTCATTGTTTTGTTGTCATAATAAAAGAATGGTAGTTGTCACAGTGTTTGGACTTAGAAGAGGGGGGATATATCTGTGCGTTTCTAAGTTCTGTTCAAGAGAGAGCATGCCTGTGACAATTAGTACTGGTTTTCTACATAAAAATATGCTTAGAAAACAGGATAATTCATTTTAGTGATAATATAAATTTAAGGGAGGAAAATGTATTTCCTTTATTTTTTCTATGCACTTATACAGCTTAAAATTTGAGTATCTGAGAGGACCACCTACCAGAAGAGAGGGTCCTTACTCTTCAGACAAATAAATCAATTGGTAACCTAAGGTACAGGCTCCAAAGAAAACAGAGGGAGGTTTTGTTTTAGTGTATACCTGGGATTTATTTTAATCATGTCATAAGACGAACATACATAGAAATGACCATTATGAATAATGATTTTTTTTTCACTTGGTAATATATCTTTGAAGATTCTTCTTTTATTTTATGGCTTGTTAGCTCATGTCTTTTTTTTTTTTCTTTATTTTAAAGATTTTACAGAGTTTTGTTGTTCACTGACATGTATGTTCCCAGATCATTCATATGCATATCCCTGGACACCCCCCCCACCCAGTTCCCCCCCTCTCACCCCTCCAGACCATCCCCCCAAGTGATTGTAGGCACTCCTATTCCCTTAGCACAATGACAATAGCTATCTTTTCCACACGTGCCAGTATAGGTTTCGATGTTACTTCCTCTATGCCTCCCTCTCACTGTTCGTTCTCCACAATGTCCTTATATCTATTCTGTCTGTTTTTCCATGAGTTCACTGCATGTGTTATCATGACCATCTTACTAGATTCCATATATATGAATTAGTATACTGTACTTGTCTTTCTCTTTTTGACTTACTTCACTTTTTATGATAGGTTCTAGAGCTAGCCACTTTATTAGGACTGAGTCTTCTGCATTTCTTTTAACAGCTGAGTAGTATTCCATTGTATATATGTACCAGAGCTTCTGTATCCATTCATTTGTCAATGGACATCTAGGTTGCTTCCATGTTCTGGCTATTGTATAAAGAGCTGCAATGAACATTGGGGTACAGGTGCCTCTTTCAGTTTTGATTTCATTAGGATATAGGCCTAATAGTGGGATTGCTGGGTCAAAGAGTGCTTCTATTTTTAGTTTTTTAAGCAAACTCCATACTGTCTTCCATAGAGGTTGTATCAGTTTACATTCCCACCAGCAATGCAAGAGGGTTCCCTTTTCTCCGCACCTTCTCCAGCATTTATTGTCTGTCGATTTGTTGATGATGGCCATTGTGACGGGTGTGAGGTGATATCTCATTGTGGTTTTAATTTGCATTTCTCTAATAATAAGCGAGATTGAGCAATAATGATGTTTTATCCTCATAGATCCCTAGAAACAGATGTGTCACACTCAAGGCAGCCACATGAGGAAGCACCAGGTCAATCCAGGATCCAACAATGCGAGCAGAAAGCAGGGGCAAAATCCTTTGTTGTGGGTTTTGTGGGAAAGAGAGCTCTAGTCTGGATTTGGTACCAACAGACAGTGTAACACCCTGGGCAAGTAGCTTCCACTCTGAGTTCTGCACCTCAGTCCTGAAATGGGACAGCTTTACCAGATGATCCTCAAGGTTCTTGACTACTCTATGTCCCTATTTTACTAGAGTGTGAGGACAGGACAGGGCTTAAAGCTATGTGTTCAGAGCTGAGGAAGGTCAAAGCTGCACATGTGGGTTACATTTTCAATGGTTTACTTGTTTAATTTAAATAAGAGATATCACCATGGGCTTAAATAAACAGTATAAAAATTGCATAATAATAATAATACAAAAATTGTTCCTCCTACTCGGCCTTCCTCATACCCTGGATTCTTTCCCAGAGGCCACTAGAGATATGCACACATTATGGAACCTCCCACTTTTTTTTAACCACAGATGGTAGCAAGATATATGCATTAGTATGCTCCTTGTTTAAACAGTGAATTTCTTAGAATAAATTCCACATCAGTATACATTCATCTTCTTCATTCTCTTTAAAGGTCACATGTTATTAATATTGCCTTATACATACATAAACAATAAGACTATTTCCCTAGTAATAGAAACTTGCATATGTGTGTGTGTCTGTATGTCTATATATATATATATATATATATATATATATATATATATATATATATATATAAAACCAGCCTTCTGCAACCAGAATCAGTGCTTTGTATTGATGAACCTCATGGAGGGAAGAAAATCTTTGGTTTTCTAGGGATTCTTAGATTCTTCATAAAACAGGTAAAAAGAAATAGCATGTTTTTGTCTAAAAGAGTAGACTAAGTTCTCATTTAAAGAATTATTTAATCTATGTGATTTTTTCTTGCTTTAGCAAAAAAAACAAGAATAAAAAACATAATTTATCACAAAATTTTTAGGATCATGACCTCTTTCCAGAACTCTCTTTGGAAAGCTCTTTTTTGTCCTGGTTCCAGTCTGTAATTGGTGGATTGCTGTCAGCAAAATTGTATTAACATGTTTGACAGGAAACAAATAACAGGCAGATTCTTCCAAAAAATGTTAACCAGACTTTATGAAAGAATGTATATCCTCAGGATATCTCAGCCTGAAAAACTTTGGCTTATTTTATAGAGAAAACAGGATTTCTTCATTTTTTTCTCCTTGGAACAACTACACAAATAGTTTTGTTAGTCCTCAACACTTTGCAACAAATAAATTAAAATTCAGAGGCTAATTTTAAGCTGTGTTGGGCCAAGAAGCCAGCGTGGTTATCAGCCCATGTGAGTCATTTTGCTCCTTCTGATTATTTGGTTTATGATATCTTGTAGCTTAAACAAACAGCATACTACAGAGGCTAAAATTGCAAGAGATGGTGTCAATACAAAATAATGCACAGCATAGCTTGTTTCTTTTCCTTAGGAGACTGTGGGCAAGAACAGAAGGCAGAGCATTGCATTGTTTGTGTATAGATCTGTAACTTGAATAGTCCCAGACCTTACCAGTTTGTGTTTATAAGTGGGGTCATATTTACATAATAACTTACATTTCATTGGCTCTAGCCCTTCTTGCATAAAACATGTATTTCATGTAACCTGTCTACCTCCAATAAGATACCTCCCCCCAACTCAGAAAGATTTCCTTGAATTCTTAGGAAATGTCTCGAATATATTCAGATGTGTCCTTCTCTAGCCTATTGTCAATGTTTATGCTGTTTGAGAAGAACTGGTTAGGCTGCAGCAGAGGATACGACTATCCTAATGCCCAGATCTATACATCCTACTGCCAAAAAATAAGCAAACCATCCAGAAATCCAAGAAGTTCTCAGATATCCTAAGTGTGCTTCATTCACACAGTATGCTGAAAAACTCTTGCTGAACTCTGGGTTAGATTTGGTCCACCTGAATATCACATCATCTTCTCATAAACACTGACTTAACAGCCTTTACCTGGAGCTCTATTTTCTGTAATTCAGATGACTGAAGGACCAATGGGAGCATCCAATACAGACAGATATCAAGCTGTCTTCCCCATCCCACCCCCTTGTCGGAACTGCTCGGTCTGCTAATCACACATGCAGTCATATTCCTTCAGCCAAATGCCTTATTGCAGCAATTCATCAAACCTATTTAAAGGAGTCTGAATCCTAGTTTAGAATAGGCTGGGACCACCCCCACTCCACCTCCACCACAAACACATTTCTCCAGCCTGCCCCTCAAAGTCTTTTCAGCCACCACATTATGCATCAGATGATGTTATTTCACTCTTAGAATTACTTTGATCCTATAAAGCATTTCCCCATGTTTCTGCAATAAATTGACATTTTTCTAAGTGCCCAAAGTTATCTGTACAACCAAAATAGTCTCCTAGAATGTCCAGATTTTTCCTGGAATTTCCCGTGTCAGTTATTCTCCCAGTAGTTGTTTTCAAGCACACTAATCCTCTTACACTGTTTGTTCATGTTTTTACAATAGTCAGGAACTCCAGATTCTTATAGCATTTTCATTCTAAATTCTCAGTGATCAAATCTGCCTCCTATCTTACGACTGTGATTAATCCAAAGAACCTAGAGGTTTAATTGTTTAAATTACTTGACTTATTCTCAGTGCAGTAGAAACTGTCTTTTTCCATTGGATTGGGTTCCTGTAACTGAAGCCTTCAGGCCTTTCTCATGCCTCATGTGATTTTTAAATGAAGCTGGGCCAACACTGACTTCAGCATTACATTCCTAAAATTCAGGAGGCTAGAAACATGTAACTGTATATAAAGATTGTACATGCAAAATAGAGTCTTCCCACTGCAGTTCTCTAAAACTCTTCCTAACAGACTCATTCTGCCTCAGGAATGACATTACATAAGTCATGGGTCAAAAGGCCACTCCACCAGAGATGACATATCTTCTGGGTTCTGCCAGAGCATGCCAAACATTTTCACTGGCAGACTAGGATCTGATGACCTGCCCAGGCCATCTTCTGTATCGAGTGGCAGGACAAATATTTATACATGTGGCCTATTTCCAAGGTAATGTGACAGCAATTATTAAACCCCAGTAGTATTTTCTGCTAACCTTTACCTGGAGTTTTTGACTGAAGGACCAATGGGAGCATCCAATACAGACAGATATCAAGCTGTCTTCCCCATCCCACCCCCTTGTCGGAACTGCTCGGTCTGCTAATCACACATGCAGTCATATTCCTTCAGCCAAATGCCTTATTGCAGCAATTCATCAAACCTATTTAAAGGAGTCTGAATCCTAGTTTAGAATAGGCTGGGACCACCCCCACTCCACCTCCACCACAAACACATTTCTCCAGCCTGCCCCTCAAAGTCTTTTCAGCCACCACATTATGCATCAGATGATGTTATTTCACTCTTAGAATTACTTTGATCCTATAAAGCATTTCCCCATGTTTCTGCAATAAATTGACATTTTTCTAAGTGCCCAAAGTTATCTGTACAACCAAAATAGTCTCCTAGAATGTCCAGATTTTTCCTGGAATTTCCGCGTGTCAGTTATTCTCCCAGTAGTTGTTTTCAAGCACACTAATCCTCTTACACTGTTTGTTCATGTTTTTACAATAGTCAGGAACTCCAGATTCTTATAGCATTTTCATTCTAAATTCTCAGTGATCAAATCTGCCTCCTATCTTACGACTGTGATTAATCCAAAGAACCTAGAGGTTTAATTGTTTAAATTACTTGACTTATTCTCAGTGCAGTAGAAACTGTCTTTTTCCATTGGATTGGGTTCCTGTAACTGAAGCCTTCAGGCCTTTCTCATGCCTCATGTGATTTTTAAATGAAGCTGGGCCAACACTGACTTCAGCATTACATTCCTAAAATTCAGGAGGCTAGAAACATGTAACTGTATATAAAGATTGTACATGCAAAATAGAGTCTTCCCACTGCAGTTCTCTAAAACTCTTCCTAACAGACTCATTCTGCCTCAGGAATGACATTACATAAGTCATGGGTCAAAAGGCCACTCCACCAGAGATGACATATCTTCTGGGTTCTGCCAGAGCATGCCAAACATTTTCACTGGCAGACTAGGATCTGATGACCTGCCCAGGCCATCTTCTGTATCGAGTGGCAGGACAAATATTTATACATGTGGCCTATTTCCAAGGTAATGTGACAGCAATTATTAAACCCCAGTAGTATAGAAAGAGTATGTGGTTGACAGCCTCTTGGGTATGGGTATTACCTACATTTGTAGCCTTCCAAGCAAGATCATAAAATCACTGAAGTCTGTGTGTGTGTGTGTGTGTGTGTGTGTGTGTGTGTGTCTACAGTACCTTCTCTTAATCTATTAAAACTGAGTAAAAGCAACTCATGGAATATAGCTCGTGGAAATCTATAATTCAGGGAGGGAGGAAGCAAGAGAGGAAGAGAGGGAGATGAAGACAGAAAAGCTATACTCCAAATGGTAAATAGGTTTCTAAAATGCAAATAATGTACTGAAGAGGAATTAATATTAAACTCAGGGGAAATGTTTAAACTAAGTAATAAAAAAGAACAGTTTTATCAAGTAAAGATCTTAATCTAGGAGAGTGTCACTATTTTCACACAGGGAAGCTAAGAAATCCACTCATCCTTCATGGATTAGAATTCTTTCAGAGACAGGATAAATCTAGGCTTTAGGTGAATTCTTTCCAGAGAGATCTGAGTCTATCCAGAAAGAGATTAGCAAAACCCTTAAAGCCAGCTAGCTAATGCTCCTTTATCTTTCAATTAAGGAACCTGAGTCACCCCTAAGAACTTAAGACCCTCTTTTCATCCTACCTCTTCCCTCATCCCACGATCTTCTTGGTCTCATTCATTTACATATTAAATATGTGTTTCCTCCCCAATTCCTCACTCTTTGCACTGTCTAAAAGCATTTCCAAGTGCCATTCATACAAGATGACTTATTCTCAGTGCAGTAGAAACTGTCTTTTTCCATTGGATTGGGTTCCTGTAACTGAAGCCTTCAGGCCTTTCTCATGCCTCATGTGATTTTTAAATGAAGCTGGGCCAACACTGACTTCAGCATTACATTCCTAAAATTCAGGAGGCTAGAAACATGTAACTGTATATAAAGATTGTACATGCAAAATAGAGTCTTCCCACTGCAGTTCTCTAAAACTCTTCCTAACAGACTCATTCTGCCTCAGGAATGACATTACATAAGTCATGGGTCAAAAGGCCACTCCACCAGAGATGACATATCTTCTGGGTTCTGCCAGAGCATGCCAAACATTTTCACTGGCAGACTAGGATCTGATGACCTGCCCAGGCCATCTTCTGTATCGAGTGGCAGGACAAATATTTATACATGTGGCCTATTTCCAAGGTAATGTGACAGCAATTATTAAACCCCAGTAGTATAGAAAGAGTATGTGGTTGACAGCCTCTTGGGTATGGGTATTACCTACATTTGTAGCCTTCCAAGCAAGATCATAAAATCACTGAAGTCTGTGTGTGTGTGTGTGTGTGTGTGTGTGTGTGTGTGTGTCTACAGTACCTTCTCTTAATCTATTAAAACTGAGTAAAAGCAACTCATGGAATATAGCTCGTGGAAATCTATAATTCAGGGAGGGAGGAAGCAAGAGAGGAAGAGAGGGAGATGAAGACAGAAAAGCTATACTCCAAATGGTAAATAGGTTTCTAAAATGCAAATAATGTACTGAAGAGGAATTAATATTAAACTCAGGGGAAATGTTTAAACTAAGTAATAAAAAAGAACAGTTTTATCAAGTAAAGATCTTAATCTAGGAGAGTGTCACTATTTTCACACAGGGAAGCTAAGAAATCCACTCATCCTTCATGGATTAGAATTCTTTCAGAGACAGGATAAATCTAGGCTTTAGGTGAATTCTTTCCAGAGAGATCTGAGTCTATCCAGAAAGAGATTAGCAAAACCCTTAAAGCCAGCTAGCTAATGCTCCTTTATCTTTCAATTAAGGAACCTGAGTCACCCCTAAGAACTTAAGACCCTCTTTTCATCCTACCTCTTCCCTCATCCCACGATCTTCTTGGTCTCATTCATTTACATATTAAATATGTGTTTCCTCCCCAATTCCTCACTCTTTTGCACTGTCTAAAAGCATTTCCAAGTGCCATTCATACAAGATGACTATAGAATTTGTTACCAAACTTGGATATTTCAGCCATAGCAAATGACAAACCAGATGAGATCCCAGGGCATTCAGTGTCAATCAGGGCTTCCCAGGTGGCACTAGTTGTAAAGAACCCACCTGTCAATACAGGAGGCACGGTTTCAATCCCTGGGTAAGGAAGATCCCCTGGAGGAGGAAATGGCAATCCACTCCAGTGTTCTTGCCTGGAGAACCTTCCCATGGACTGAGGAGGCTGGCAGGCTGTAGTCCATAGGATCATAAAGAATCAGACATGACTGAAGCAATTCAGCACAAACAGCACCATGAAAATACTAGGTATTTTGAGAGAAAAAACAGAAAAAAAACACCTGCCAATGCAGGAGACATAAGAGATGTCGGTTCAACCCCTGGGTAGGGAAAATCCCTGGAGAAGGAAATGGCAACCCACTCTAGTTGTCAGTTCTCACAGCATCCCAGGAGAAATTAGCGTAATATTCCAAAGGGCACTGTGAAAAACAGACAGCGGCCCTGCTCAAGTGTCTTTGTAAGGAGCAGTTGGACCAACTGACCCCCTGTCTTAGCTAATATATTTTACTGATTGCATCTCACACACCCCGTTCAGTAAACACAGTTATATGCTACCCAGATCTTCTTTCAGTGAAGCACTTTTATCCTTCCTATGGGGAAGACTTAGTTGAAAGCTTCAAGCTCTCAACAAGCTAAAGATTAGCCTCAGCTGCAAAGATACACCTCAAATAAGGCATGCGTGCTTGCATGCTAAGTTGCTTCAGCTGTGTCCAGCTCTTGCAACCCTATGGACTATAGCCCACAAGTTCCTCTGTTGTGTGGACACAACAATAGTTTATTAGCTTCAACTTACTGGGTTACTTGACATGGAAAAAAGAGAACAAAAAAAAGAGAATTCAACCCTTAAAGCCAGCTAGCTAATGCTCCTTTATCTTTCAATTAAGGAACCTGAGTCACCCCTAAGAACTTAAGACCCTCTTTTCATCCTACCTCTTCCCTCATCCCACGATCTTCTTGGTCTCATTCATTTACATATTAAATATGTGTTTCCTCCCCAATTCCTCACTCTTTTGCACTGTCTAAAAGCATTTCCAAGTGCCATTCATACAAGATGACTATAGAATTTGTTACCAAACTTGGATATTTCAGCCATAGCAAATGACAAACCAGATGAGATCCCAGGGCATTCAGTGTCAATCAGGGCTTCCCAGGTGGCACTAGTTGTAAAGAACCCACCTGTCAATACAGGAGGCACGGTTTCAATCCCTGGGTAAGGAAGATCCCCTGGAGGAGGAAATGGCAATCCACTCCAGTGTTCTTGCCTGGAGAACCTTCCCATGGACTGAGGAGGCTGGCAGGCTGTAGTCCATAGGATCATAAAGAATCAGACATGACTGAAGCAATTCAGCACAAACAGCACCATGAAAATACTAGGTATTTTGAGAGAAAAAACAGAAAAAAAACACCTGCCAATGCAGGAGACATAAGAGATGTCGGTTCAACCCCTGGGTAGGGAAAATCCCTGGAGAAGGAAATGGCAACCCACTCTAGTTGTCAGTTCTCACAGCATCCCAGGAGAAATTAGCGTAATATTCCAAAGGGCACTGTGAAAAACAGACAGCGGCCCTGCTCAAGTGTCTTTGTAAGGAGCAGTTGGACCAACTGACCCCCTGTCTTAGCTAATATATTTTACTGATTGCATCTCACACACCCCGTTCAGTAAACACAGTTATATGCTACCCAGATCTTCTTTCAGTGAAGCACTTTTATCCTTCCTATGGGGAAGACTTAGTTGAAAGCTTCAAGCTCTCAACAAGCTAAAGATTAGCCTCAGCTGCAAAGATACACCTCAAATAAGGCATGCGTGCTTGCATGCTAAGTTGCTTCAGCTGTGTCCAGCTCTTGCAACCCTATGGACTATAGCCCACCAAGTTCCTCTGTTGTGTGGACACAACAATAGTTTATTAGCTTCAACTTACTGGGTTACTTGACATGACAAGAGAACAACAAAAGAGAGAAGCCAATAGACTGGCAAGAACAATTCAATCTGATGAGATAAACTTGCTTTTTTGTAGTAGAGACAGAAAATTTTGTGGTTCATCTCCATGGAATCCAGTGGCACATCTACTCTGTATAATGAGACAGATTAAACCGCTAGTTATGAGAAAGACACTGTAACTGAGTTCAGATACCTTAGGGGTAGGTAAGTCATGTGGACCAGTCCAGGTGGTCACCAAAGTTGAAGCAAATCGAGAATGGTTGGTGGAAGAGGAGAATGATTAGCATTTTTTACATCCTTAAGAACAGCCTGCTGCAGAAATGAACCATGCCTTCACAAGGAATGAGTTTAATCAGCCAACAGACCTCAGCTGAGTCCCATTGTGAGCCTAGCCCTTGGATGAGGATTGCTCATGTGGATTAACTCTTACACAAGCAGCCTGTATTTAATTAACCACTAATGCAGTTATGAAGTACCATGTCATATACCTTCTCACTAAAGAACATCTTTAACATTTCATCCAAAATTGTTCCCATAATTACTATTTATCTGACAAAGTCTTTATTTCCTCTTCACCTTTGAAGGATATTTTCAAAGGGGACAAAATTCTAATTTTGTGTACTTCTTTTCTCAACATTTTATTTTATTCCACTCTCTTCTTGTTTGCATGGCTTCTGAAGAAAAGTCTGATGTAATTCTTACCTTTGCTTCACTATAGAGTGAGGTCTTTTCCCTGTAGTTTCTTTCAAGAATTTTTCTTTTTTTGATTTCTTATATTTTAAAAAATTATATACCTAAGTGTTGTTTTTCTTTGGAATTTATTCTGTTGGATGTTTTTTGAGTTTCATGGATCAGTGGTTTGTTGTCTGACATTAATTTAGGAAAATTGTTATTATTATTTCAAGTATTTCTTCTATATGTTTCTCTCTTTCTCCTCTTTCTGGTAGTCCCAGTTCACTTATATTACACTTCTTGAGGTTGTGCTGTAGCCCTTGGATAGTCTGTTTGGGTTTGTAGGGGTGGGGATTCCTTGTTGGTTTTGGTTTTGGTTTTTCCAGCCTTTTTTCTGTGTGTTTTTCAGTTTGGGGGGTTTCTATTGAGCTATCTCCAGACTCAGAAATTCTTTCCTCAGCCATGTCGTGTTTACTAATTAGCTCATCAAAGGTATTTGTTGTTTCATTAACAGTATATTTTTTTGTCTATAGGCATTTTGTGTTTTCTGTAGACTTTTCTGCTTTCTGTTTATATTCCTCTGTCTTTCCTTGTATACTTTATTCATTAGAACCCTTAACATAGTAATTATGGTTGTTTTAAATTCCTAGTCTGATCATTTCAACGTCCCTGCCATATTTGAATCTGATTCTGATGCTCGTTCTTTGTCTTTATGTAACCTTTTAGTATGTCTTATAATTTTAATTTTGTAACTAGACATAATGTACTGAGTTATAAAAAAAAAAAAAAAAAAAACTAACAAACTGCGGTTAAATAGGCCTTTAGTAATGTGATAAGGCAAAGAAAAACATTCTGTAGTCCTGTAATTATGTCTCAGTCTTTTATGGAGCCTGTACCTCTGGTCTGGACTGTGAACTCCACATTTGTTTAACAGTTCCTGTGGAGCCCTTAGATGGGACAGGATAGCGATAGT
The DNA here is from genome assembly GCA_022376925.1 of Tragulus kanchil. Lineage (NCBI taxonomy): Eukaryota > Metazoa > Chordata > Mammalia > Artiodactyla > Tragulidae > Tragulus > Tragulus kanchil. The sequence goes on from JAIOJX010000028.1 coordinate 147,099,476, forward strand.
AGGCTGGAATTTGGTATTTCCCTTCCTGTGCATGTACGGCTGGTGCCAGCTGGATTTGCATATTTCCTTTCCCCCAGGTCAGTTAGACTGTAATAAAATCCCAGCAGATTAGGCTCTTGTTAATTTCTCCTAGGGACAGAACTTCTTAAACACTGAATGTTTCAGTGTATTTTAAAGTGGTTTATTTTTCCCTCCCCCTGTCAGAAGCAAAAGGGAATTTCCCCCCAATATTTACTGTGAGACCTTGAGATCCTGGAGGTAAAACTCATAAAACTGTGATGAGCTCCTGATGACCTAGTCCCCTTGGGATTTTTCTCTCTCATGTTTTCCCTCGATGAGCCTCCAACAATTTGTTAGTTACAGTGCATCTTATTTTACTCCAGCTCCGTCTCCAAAGACATTTCAGTTCATGAGCTCCCGCTCCAGGAAACTGTAATTCTCTATATTTGCCTGTCAGTCACTCCAGTTTGGGAGGCATTGGTTTGCCCTATGACCTCACTTCTCTTTCATATCTAAGAGTTGTTGATTGTTTTGGTTGTTCAGGGTTTTTTTTTTTTTTGAGGGGAAAGTAAAGTTTATTAGAGTGGGGGAAGGGAGAGTCGCTGCCAGTACAGCGGGCCAGTTTAAGGGAGAATCAGCATGGAAGACGCTGCTAGAACAGCAGGTCAGCTCAAAGAGAACCAACCGGTTGTTCAGGTTTTAACTTGTCATTAGAATGAAGTGGCAGCTTCCAAGCTTCTTATATATAGGACTGGACACTGCTTTAGTTCTTTTTATTTTTTCATTCATTTTTTCATTTAATAACACATATGTTTCAAGCCCCAGGTCCATCCAAAACCTTATGGTGAATTATGTAAAACAGAGACCATAGCCTCTGGTCTGAATAGTAGAGAGGATCAGTAAAACACATGCCTACTAACGATACAACATTGAATGTATTAGAGGCCATTAAAGAGTAAATCTGTCCCTTTGAGGACAGATCAGTAGAACTGTCACTTCGGGGGAATCAGGAGCATTCAGTTTTCAGTTTGATGTTGCAGGGACTCTGTGCTAAGTCACTTCAGTGATGTGTCATTCTTTGCAATGTTATGGACTGTAGCCCACTAGGCTCCTCTGTCCCTGAGATTATCCAGGCAAGAATACTGGGGTGGGTTGCCATCTCCAGGGGATCTTCCCAACCCAGGGATTGAACTACCACATCTTGTCTCCTGCATTGGCAGATGGGTTCTTTACCATTAGCACCACCTGGGACTGGGTGGCACTAAGCTGGGGCCTCCAGTCAGAAGAAGACCGTGTGCAGAGGCAAAGATGAAAAGATATGCTCTGTGATGGATGGCAAGAGCCATGGGTGTGCAAGGGGGCGGGTGTGATGGGGGAAGTGAAGAAGAGCAGACTGTAAAGGTGAGCTGAGCCCTGCATACCCCTTTAGGGAAAAAGTTGGGTGTTATTTGGTAGGCAGTGAAGATTAGAACTGGGTTTTCCAGGTAACACAATAGTAAAGACTGCCTGCCAATGCAGAAGATGAGGGAGAGTTGGGTTCAATCCCCGGGTCAGGAAATCCCCTGGAGTAGGCAGTGGCAACCCACTCTAGTATTCTTGCCTGGAAAAGTCCCTGGACAGAGGGGTCTGGCGGGCTATAGTCCATGGGGACAAAAAGAGCCAAACATAACTGAGCGCCCACACATACAGTACAAAGATTAGAACCTCCTGAGGAAACTGTTTCAATAGCTGCTCATTTTTAAAGTCCTGTAGGAGTTTGGCCGACTAAAACACTGGTTTGAATTTACCTTTCTGTGGGCATGGGTTTATCCTCAGACTTCAAGAATCCTCCTTTTGGGGCTTCCCTGGTGGTCCAGTGGTAAGGACACTGCCTTGCAGTGCAAGGGGCGCCAGTTCAATCCCTAGCCTCGGAAGATTCCACGTGCCACGGAGCGACTGGACCGATGTGTCCAATTACCGAGCTGGAGCTCTGGAGCACGTACGCCCAGAGTCGGTGCTCAGCGACAACAGAGGCCACTGTGATGGGAGGCCCACACTGGCCAAAGGACAAAGATGGATGAAAATAGATAAATGAAAGACCAATAGAAGTGGCCCACCTGTCCCCCTTCCTCTCCAACCCTCTCCTCAAAAAAAAAAAAAAAAACTTTAAAAAAGAATCCTCCTTTTGGCATTTAGCCGAAAGTTCATTTCACAGAAAAACCTAGATTCTTTTTTCCCAGATTTAATATCAAGAGCAGAGGAACAGTAGCGCTCCAGTCTATTGATCATGTGGGGCAGCTTCTGTTCAACACTGAGTCAGTCTTCACTCTCATCTTTTATGTTCCAGGTCAATTCCTGTTTTGTAGTTCACTTTTTTTTTTTTTTTTAATTTTATTTATTTATCTTTTGGGTGGTGGGGTGGGGAGGGAGGGGGATGGGCGGGCCACTTCAATTGGTCTTTCATTTCTCTGTTTTCATCCTTCTTTGTTCTTTGTTCCATCCGTCTTTGTTCTCCTGTGGGCCTCCCATCGCGGTGGCCTCTTGTCGCAGAGTGCCTGCTCTGGGCGCACGTGCGCCAGAGCTCCGACTCGGTAATTGGACACATCGGTCCAGCCGCTCCGCGGCACGTGGGATCTTCCCAGACCAGGGATCGAACTGGCGCCCCTTGCGCTGCAAGGCAATGTCCTTACCCACTGGACCACCAGGGGAAGACCTGTAGTTCACTTTTAATCTAAATAATGCTATAAGAATTTTTTGACAATTTTGGTAACCTCTACTTTAGTAGCACAAAGTTTACCTAAATTAAAATTAACAACACTTTAATAATAAAAACTCAAGAAAAGCTTTTGCATTAAAATCTTTAGCATTAATATTGCTAGAATTCAAATTACATGAGTTTATAAAAGCATAAAACACACTGAAGTAAAGACAAGTGAATTTAATGAAATAAATAGAACTTCAGTTTTATATTTCTCTTTATTTGCATTAAAACCACTGAATCTTCAATAAAACTCTTAAGACATGTGACCTTAATAATTATGGTTATCTTTTCTAAAAATTTAATTTTCTTGTATCTATTTTTTACAATTGAAGTACAGTTGATTTATAACATTGTGTTAGTTTCAGGTATACATCTAAGTGATCCATATATATATATATATATATATATATATATATTATCAAAGTGATATGTGTGTGTGTGTGTGTGTTCTTGCATGTTGTTTTCCCTTAAAGGCTATTATAAAACACTGAATACACTTTCCTCTGCCATACAGTAGGTCCTGTTGGTTGTCTATTTTATACATACTAGTGTATTTATCTTAATCCCAAATTCCTAATCTAGCGCCTCTCTCCCCCGGTAACCTTGTTGGTCCTCTATGTCTGTGGGTCTGTCTGTGTTCTATATAAGTTCATCTGCAGCATTTTTTTTTATTTCTCATGTAAGTGATATCATCCAGTATTTTTCTCTGCATTACATCACTCAGTATGATAATCTCTAGATCCATCCTTGTTACTACAAATGGTGTTATTTCATTTCTTTTTATGGATGAATAATATTCCATTATATAATTTTATCACATCTTCTTTATTCATTATTCTGTTGATATTTGCTTTCATGTTTTAGCTATTGTAAATAGTGCTGCAATGAACATTGTGGGAGGGCAGGTGTTTTTTCAAATTTTCATTTTCTCCAGATACCTGCCTAGGAGTAAGATTTCAGAATCACATGGTAGCTCTATTTTAATTTCTTAGGAAATCTCATAGTGTTCTCCATAGAGGCTTTACCAATTTACATTCCCACCAACAATATTGTTTTTATTCAGCCACTAAGTCATGTCTGACTCTTTGCAACCCCATACCCTGTAACACACCAGGCTCCTCTGTCCTCCACTGTCTACCAGAGTTTGCTCAAGTTCATGTCCATTGAGTCAGTGATGCTATCTAACCATCTCATCCTCTGCCGCCCCCTTCTCCTTTTGCCTTCAGTCTTTCTCAGCATCAGGATCTTTTCTGATCAGTTAGTTCTTTGCATCAGGTGGCCCAAGTATTGGAGCTTCAGCATCAGTCATTCCAGTGACTGTTTAGGGTTAATTTACACCAGGATTGACTGATTTGATCTCCTTTCTAAGGGGCTCTCAAGAGTCTTCTCCAGCAACACAGTTTAAAAACATCAATTTTTTGGTGCTCAGCCTTCTTTATGGTCCAGCTCTCACATCCATACATGACTACTGGGAAAGCAATAGCTTTGATTATATGGACATTTGTTGGCAAAGTGATATTTCTACTTTTTCATATGCTGTCTAGGTTTGTCATAGCTTTCCTTCCAAGGGGTAAGCATCTTTAAATTTCCTGGCTCAAGTCACCATCCACAGTGATTTTGGAGCCCAATAAAAGGGTATCTGTCACTGCTTCCACTATTTCCCCTTTGATTTACCATGAAGTTATGGGACCAGATACCATGATATTAGTCTTCTGAATGTTGAGTTTTAAGTCTGTCTTTTCATTCTCCTCTTTCACCCTCATCGAGAGGCTCTTCAGTTCCTCTTCACTTCTCCCATTAGAGTGGTATTATCTTCATATCTGATGTTGTTGATATTTGTCCCAGCGATCTTGATTCCAGCTTGAGTCCAGCATTTCACATGATACACTCTGCATATAATGTTAAATAAGCCAGGTGACAATATACAGGCTTGTCATATTCCATTCCCAATTTGGAACCAGTTCATTGCTCAATGTCCAGTTCTAGCTGTTACTTCTTGACCCACATACAGGTTTCTGGTTTCTTTCTCTTCACACTCTCTAGCATTTATTATTTGTAGGCTTTTTAATAATGGCCATTTTGACCAGTGTGAGTTGATACCTCATTGTAGTTTTGATTTGCATTTCTTTGATAATTAGCAGTGTTGAACATCTTTTCATATGCCTTTTGGCCATCTGTATGCCTTCTTTGCAGAAATGTCTATTTATATCTTCTGCCTAGTTTTTGATCACTTGTTTCTTACATTGAGCTGTACAAGCTGTTTATAGATTTTGAAGATTAATCCCTTGTCAGTTATATCATTTGCAAATATTTTTCTCTATTCTGTAGGCTGCCTTTTCATTTTATTTATGGTTTCCTTTGCTATTCAAAAGCTTTTATGTTTAATTAGGTCCCATTTATTTATTTTTGCTTTTATTTCCATTACTCTAGGAGAGCTGTGATTTATGTCAAAGAATATTCTATGTTTTACTGCAGAGTTTTATAGTATCTGGTCTTACATTTATATCTGTAATCCATTTTGAGTTTACTTTTGTATATGGTATTAGGGAAAGTTATAATTTCTTTCTTTTACATGTAGGTATTAAAGAAAGCACATCTATTGAAGAGAGTTTCTTTTCTCCATTGCATATTATTGCTGTCTTTGTCAGAGATTAGTTGACCATAGGTGTATGGGTTTATTTTTGGACTTTCTATCCTCGATCTCTTTTCATGCCAGTACCATACTGTTTTGATTGCTATACTATTGCTTTGTAATATAGTCTGAAGTCAGGAAGCCTGATTTCCTCAAATTGTTTTTCTTTCTTAAGAATGCTTTCACTAAGTCATCCTTAATATGTTGCTAATTTCATTTATATATAAACTATAGATTTATACATAATTTTCTATTTTGTATGATGAAGGTATGTTTATATTGATGATAATTATATTTCATTATATTTTCAGTTACATGAAAATTATGTGTTTATAAGATTACTGCTATGAAAGTATACTCGTTTCTCATAAATTAGAGCTGGGATAGAAGCTGGAGATAAAACTTAAGAAGCCTTCAGTGGGACTCATAGCTATGGATGAAAAAAACTTTTACATGATTCAGCTGTTACTTCTTGACCCTACAGTTTTTTTTTCCCACACTCTCTAGCATTTATTATTTGTAGGCTTTTTAATAATGGCCATTTTGACCAGTGTGAGTTGATACCTCATTGTAGTTTTGATTTGCATTTCTTTGATAATTAGCAGTGTTGAACATCTTTTCATATGCCTTTTGGCCATCTGTATGCCTTCTTTGCAGAAATGTCTATTTATATCTTCTGCCTAGTTTTTGATCACTTGTTTCTTACATTGAGCTGTACAAGCTGTTTATAGATTTTGAAGATTAATCCCTTGTCAGTTATATCATTTGCAAATATTTTTCTCTATTCTGTAGGCTGCCTTTTCATTTTATTTATGGTTTCCTTTGCTATTCAAAAGCTTTTATGTTTAATTAGGTCCCATTTATTTATTTTTGCTTTTATTTCCATTACTCTAGGAGAGCTGTGATTTATGTCAAAGAATATTCTATGTTTTACTGCAGAGTTTTATAGTATCTGGTCTTACATTTATATCTGTAATCCATTTTGAGTTTACTTTTGTATATGGTATTAGGGAAAGTTATAATTTCTTTCTTTTACATGTAGGTATTAAAGAAAGCACATCTATTGAAGAGAGTTTCTTTTCTCCATTGCATATTATTGCTGTCTTTGTCAGAGATTAGTTGACCATAGGTGTATGGGTTTATTTTTGGACTTTCTATCCTCGATCTCTTTTCATGCCAGTACCATACTGTTTTGATTGCTATACTATTGCTTTGTAATATAGTCTGAAGTCAGGAAGCCTGATTTCCTCAAATTGTTTTTCTTTCTTAAGAATGCTTTCACTAAGTCATCCTTAATATGTTGCTAATTTCATTTATATATAAACTATAGATTTATACATAATTTTCTATTTTGTATGATGAAGGTATGTTTATATTGATGATAATTATATTTCATTATATTTTCAGTTACATGAAAATTATGTGTTTATAAGATTACTGCTATGAAAGTATACTCGTTTCTCATAAATTAGAGCTGGGATAGAAGCTGGAGATAAAACTTAAGAAGCCTTCAGTGGGACTCATAGCTATGGATGAATCATAAAACTGAGGAACTGTTTAGAAAGTACATGATTTCCATTTCCTCTTAGAAATTATGCCAGATGGAATTATCACTTTGTTTGAATCACAGCTAAAACTAATATTCCTGGTTTTTTCCAATAATTAGATATTTAAACATAGTATCTAGTTTTATACTTAAATCTCTTTAAATTATAAGAAGGAGGTTTTATAAATATTTAAATAGTAAATATAAAATCCCTTAACTGTAGAAACCTTTTTCTTTTTTCATGTGAAATGGAAATCTCATCAACAAATATACCTTCAGATTTCATCTAAAAAGGAAAATTTTAGAGAGACCAGCAAAATAGCTAAAATAAGAGCAGAAAACCCTATAATAATTTTCTTTGTACTATCCAGTTTCCTTTAAATTATGTGTGTATGTGTGTGTGTGTAGGTTGCCCTGTTCTGAAACGTTTTTATATCTTAATATTAAAATATTAGTAATATTAAAGTTGAAATTAGTTGTTTTCCTTGATATATGATTAATGTTTTCTGAAGTTAAAATAGCTCATTCCCAAAGAAAACACAGTGTAAAAAGATGCTTCTGAGGGTTGTGGTCAAGATGGCAGAGCAGGAGGACCCTGAGCTCATTTATTCCTTCAGGTACACCAAAATTGCCACTATTTACAGAGCAACTATTTGTATGAACAACCTGACAACTAATAGAAAAGATTTTTCATAGATTAAGACATCAAAAAGAAGCCACAACAAAATAGGAAGGATAGAGACACGGTATGATCAGGACCCATACCTTGGGTCAGGAACCAGCAAACAGGAGGAACATCACAACTGTAGAGGTTCTTCCAAAGGAGCAGAGGGGCTGAGCTCCACATCATACCTCCTAGCCTGAGGGCTCTAGACCAGGAGTATGAGTCCTAGGATGTCTGGCTTTGCTAATGAACAAGGCCTTTTTGTTTGTGAGAGCTGAAAGGCAATAAGAAACAGACTCTATTTTTAAAAGGCATGCACAAAATCTCGTATGCTGAGAGTTCCAGCACAAAGATAGTAGTCTGACTGACAAGCACTGTTTTAGAATCCTTCCTCTAGATTATTGGCTTTGAAGGCTTGCCCCACTCACTAGCAAGCCTGCAGCTGCCATACATCCCTGGGCCTCATCGTCAGCCACAAGGGGACCCAACCCACTAACGGGGCCCATGGCTACCACACAAGGCAAAACTCCACATCCAGTTGATTCAAGGTGCATCCTTACTTACCAGCATGCCCACAGCAGTCACCCCTACCACAACAGAAGGAAAAATGCAACCCATAGCCCACAAAGCATATAACTCTGGTGACCATAGAGGGGTGTGCAGTTGGGCCCCATAGGAGGTCTATTCATAAAAGACCACTTCTCCAAGGTCAGAGACGTAACTGACCTTCATAATATGTAGAAATAAAGATAGAGAATTAGGCAAAATGAGAAGATAAAGGAATATGCTCCCTCAAAAAAGATCAAGACAAAAATCTCAAGAAAAGAACTAAGTGAAGCGAAGATAAGCAATCTACCTAAGAAAGAGTTCAGAATAATAGTCATAAAGATACTCACCAAATTGGGGAGCTGAATGGATGAACACAATGAGGATTTCAAAGGAAGGCATAAAAAGAACCAAAAAAAAAAAAAAAACCTAGAAAAAAAACAATAAAGGATTAAAAATATGGAAAATATCAATGGCAGATTGGATGATACAGAGGAAGGAATCAAGCAATCTGGAAGACAAAGTAGTGGAAATGACCCAAGCTGAACCAAAATAAATATTTTAAAATAAATAGTTCATGACACCTCTAAGATAATACCATTTACATTATACATGGTCTCAAGAGAACAGAGGGCGAGCAAAAAAAAAAAGGTTTATGGAAGGAAATATGCATTCAGGTCAATAGAGACACGTAGATCAGGACCTATACCTTGGGTCAGGAACCAGCAAACAGGAGGAACATCACAACTGTAGAGGTTCTTCCAAAGGAGCAGAGGGGCTGAGCTCCACATCATACCTCCTAGCCTGAGGGCTCTAGACCAGGAGTATGAGTCCTAGGATGTCTGGCTTTGCTAATGAACAAGGCCTTTTTGTTTGTGAGAGCTGAAAGGCAATAAGAAACAGACTCTATTTTTAAAAGGCATGCACAAAATCTCGTATGCTGAGAGTTCCAGCACAAAGATAGTAGTCTGACTGACAAGCACTGTTTTAGAATCCTTCCTCTAGATTATTGGCTTTGAAGGCTTGCCCCACTCACTAGCAAGCCTGCAGCTGCCATACATCCCTGGGCCTCATCGTCAGCCACAAGGGGACCCAACCCACTAACGGGGCCCATGGCTACCACACAAGGCAAAACTCCACATCCAGTTGATTCAAGGTGCATCCTTACTTACCAGCATGCCCACAGCAGTCACCCCTACCACAACAGAAGGAAAAATGCAACCCATAGCCCACAAAGCATATAACTCTGGTGACCATAGAGGGGTGTGCAGTTGGGCCCCATAGGAGGTCTATTCATAAAAGACCACTTCTCCAAGGTCAGAGACGTAACTGACCTTCATAATATGTAGAAATAAAGATAGAGAATTAGGCAAAATGAGAAGATAAAGGAATATGCTCCCTCAAAAAAGATCAAGACAAAAATCTCAAGAAAAGAACTAAGTGAAGCGAAGATAAGCAATCTACCTAAGAAAGAGTTCAGAATAATAGTCATAAAGATACTCACCAAATTGGGGAGCTGAATGGATGAACACAATGAGGATTTCAAAGGAAGGCATAAAAAGAACCAAAAAAAAAAAAAAAACCTAGAAAAAAAACAATAAAGGATTAAAAATATGGAAAATATCAATGGCAGATTGGATGATACAGAGGAAGGAATCAAGCAATCTGGAAGACAAAGTAGTGGAAATGACCCAAGCTGAACCAAAATAAAAATTTTTAATAGAAATAGTTCATGACACCTCTAAGATAATACCATTTACATTATACATGGTCTCAAGAGAACAGAGGGCGAGCAAAAGGGTAAGAGAAATTATTTGAAGTAATAACTGGAAGGTTCCCTAACCTGGGGAAGGAAATATGCATTCAGGTCTAGGAAGCACAGAGAGTCCAAAACAAGATCAAACCAAAGAGGTCTACACTAAGGTACACTGTAATTAAAATGGTAAAAATTAAAGATAAAGGAAGAATCTTTAAAAAAAAAAAAATTATTTATTTATTTATTTATTTTGTGGGAAGCGGGTTGGGGAGGGAGGGGGTGAGCAGGCCACTTCTATTGGTCTTTCATTTGTCTATTTTCATCCGTCTTTGTTCTTTGGCTCTTGTGGGCCTCCCATCGCAGTGGCCTCTGTTGTCGCAGAGCACTGGCTCTGGGCGCACACACTCCAGAGCTCCAGCTCGGCAATTGGACACATCAGTCCAGCTGCTCCGTGGCACGTGGGATCTTCCCAGGCCAGGGATCGAACTGGTGGCCCTTGCACTGCAAGGTGATGTCCTTACCCACTGCCCCACCAGGGAAGCCCAAGGAAGAATCTTAAAATCAGCAAGGGAAAAACAACTAGTTACGCACAAGGGAATTCTCATAAGACTATTAAATAACTGCAGCAGAAATTTTGCAGTCTAGAAGGGAGAGGAACAATATATACAAAGATGAGAAGGAAAAAAAAAACAACTAAAGAACCTAAACCTGTAAGAAAAGAATATTCTTTTCAACAAAGCTATCATTCACATTGGAGATAGAGATAGAATTTCATAGAAAAACAAAAGCTAAAAGAATTCAGCACTGAACTGGTATTACAAGAAATGTTAAAGGGTCTTTTCTAAGTGGAAAAGACCACAAATAGAAATACAGTTAGCAAAGGGAAAGCGTTTCATTAGTAGATGAAAATATACAGTAAAGATAGTGGATCAGCAACTTTTAAGTCAGTAAGAAAGTTGATAGACAAACATACTAAAAGTCACCTGTATCCACAATAAGTAAAGAGATACATAAAGTTGTAAAATCATATGTCAAAACCGTTCAATGTGGTGAAAGGATTAAAATGTAATGTAGTTAGACTATGTTTAAACTTGATTGTCAAGTTAAAATCATCACAAATATATAAAGCTTGTTATATGTGAACCTCATGACCACAAACCAAAAACAGATACATAAAATGATAAACGAATCCAAACGTAACAGCAGTAAAGATAGCTGTCAAGTCATAAGGGAAGAAAGTAAAAGAAGAAGAAAGGAACCAAAATAACCACAAAAAAAAAAAACTGAAAAAACAATTAAAATGGAAATAAATACATATCTATTACTATATCAATAATTGCTTTAAGTATAAATGGATTAAATGTGCCAATTAAAAGACAAAGAGTAGCTGAATGCATTTAAAAAAAAAAAAGTAAGGCTCATGTATTACATACACTGCTGCATACATAAGACTCAAACACAGACTGAAAGTAAGGGGATAGGAAGAGGCATTTCATGAAAATGGAAATAAAAAGAAAGCCAAGGAAACATATGTAGACAAAATTGACTTTAAAACAAAGTATGTACAAGAGACAAAGAAAGACATTAAATAATGACAATAAATACATTTAAGAAGAAGATACAATTTTAAAAATATAGGTACCCACTATATGAACACCTAAATATATAAACAATAACATAAAGGGGGAAATGGACAGTGATGCAGTAATAGTATGGGACTTTAATGCCCTACTTACTTCAATTCTCAGATCATCCAGACAGAAAATCACTGAGGAAACTCTGGCCAGATAAAATTAATAAATAGACACAGCACATCTGTCCCAAACCAGCAGAACCCATATTCTTTTCAATTACAAATGAAATATTCTCGAGAATGGATCAGATGCTAGGCTCAATAAATTTAAGAAGTCTGAAATCTTACCAAGCATTTCTTCCAACCACAAAGGCAAGAGATTAGACAAACTATAAGAAAAAAACTTCAAAAAAGCAAACAAAAATATGTGGTTGCTAAACAATAGGCTACTAAACAACCAATGGGTCACTGAACAAATTAAAGAGGAAATGAAAAATGACTGGTAACAAATGAAAACAAAAGCACAACAGTCCAACATTTGTGGGATACAGCAAAAGCAATTCTAAGAGGAAAGTTGATAGCTATACAAGTCAAAACCGTTCAATGTGGTGAAAGGATTAAAATGTAATGTAGTTAGACTATGTTTAAACTTGATTGTCAAGTTAAAATCATCACAAATATATAAAGCTTGTTATATGTGAACCTCATGACCACAAACCAAAAACAGATACATAAAATGATAAACGAATCCAAACGTAACAGCAGTAAAGATAGCTGTCAAGTCATAAGGGAAGAAAGTAAAAGAAGAAGAAAGGAACCAAAATAACCACAAAAAAAAAAAACTGAAAAAACAATTAAAATGGAAATAAATACATATCTATTACTATATCAATAATTGCTTTAAGTATAAATGGATTAAATGTGCCAATTAAAAGACAAAGAGTAGCTGAATGCATTTAAAAAAAAAAAAGTAAGGCTCATGTATTACATACACTGCTGCATACATAAGACTCAAACACAGACTGAAAGTAAGGGGATAGGAAGAGGCATTTCATGAAAATGGAAATAAAAAGAAAGCCAAGGAAACATATGTAGACAAAATTGACTTTAAAACAAAGTATGTACAAGAGACAAAGAAAGACATTAAATAATGACAATAAATACATTTAAGAAGAAGATACAATTTTAAAAATATAGGTACCCACTATATGAACACCTAAATATATAAACAATAACATAAAGGGGGAAATGGACAGTGATGCAGTAATAGTATGGGACTTTAATGCCCTACTTACTTCAATTCTCAGATCATCCAGACAGAAAATCACTGAGGAAACTCTGGCCAGATAAAATTAATAAATAGACACAGCACATCTGTCCCAAACCAGCAGAACCCATATTCTTTTCAATTACAAATGAAATATTCTCGAGAATGGATCAGATGCTAGGCTCAATAAATTTAAGAAGTCTGAAATCTTACCAAGCATTTCTTCCAACCACAAAGGCAAGAGATTAGACAAACTATAAGAAAAAAACTTCAAAAAAGCAAACAAAAATATGTGGTTGCTAAACAATAGGCTACTAAACAACCAATGGGTCACTGAACAAATTAAAGAGGAAATGAAAAATGACTGGTAACAAATGAAAACAAAAGCACAACAGTCCAACATTTGTGGGATACAGCAAAAGCAATTCTAAGAGGAAAGTTGATAGCTATACAAGCCTACCTACCTCAAGAAACAAGAAAAAACCTCAAATAAACAATCTAACCTTATACTGAAGAAACTAAATTAAGAACAAATAACACCCAAAGGTAGTAGAAGGAAGAAAATAATAAAGATGTGTGGAGATAAATGAAATAGAAAATAAAAAATAATAGAAATATCAATAAATCTAAGATCTGGCTTTTGAAGATATAAACAAAATTAATAAATCTTTAGCCAGACTCATCAAGAATTAACATACTGGGCTTCCCTGGTGGTCCAGTGGGTAAGGACACCGCCTTGCAGTGCAAGGGGTGCCAGTTCGATCCCTGGCCTGGGAAGATCCCACGTGCCGTGGAGTGGCTGGGCCAATGTGTCCAACTACTGAGCAGGAGCTCTGGGGCACACGTGCCCAGAGCTGGCGCTCTGCAGCGAGAGAGGCCACTGAGATGGGAGGCCCACACAGGCCAAAGAACAAAGACGGATGAAAACAAATAAATGAAAGATCAAAAAAAAAACCACAATATAAAAAATTAAAAAAAAAAAAGAATTAACATACTAAATGAAATAAGTCAGAGAGAGATAAATTTATTATGATATAGTTTATATGCAGAATCTTTAAAAAATGAACAAGTGAACTTATTTATAGATTGAACAGACTTACAGACTTAGAGAATAAGCTTATGGTTACCATGGGATAAGTAGGGGTGTGGGCAGGGATAGATTGGGAATTTGGAATTGACATGTACACACTGATACATTTAAAACAGATAACCAACAAGGACCTACTGTATGGCATATGGAACTCTGCTCAATATTCTATAAGCTAAATGGGAAAACAATTCAACAAAGAATAGATACATGTATATGTATAGCTGTATCACTTTGCTGTACATCTGAAACTAATACAACATTATTAATCAACTATGTTTCAATATACAAAAAGAATAAAGGAAAGCATGTCCCCTGCCAAAATAAAATGAGAAAGAAAAGTTACAACCAATACCACAAAAATACAAAGGATCATAAGATATTACCACAAATTATACACTAAAGAAAAAAATTAAACAGCCTAGAAAAAACAAATAAATTTCTAGAAACACACCATCTCCTAAGAATGAATCAGGAAGAAATATGAAATGGACAGACCCATTTCCAGTAATGAAACTGAATTAATATTTTTATAATTATCAGTAAGCAAAAGTTCATGACCATATAGCTTCAATAGTGAATTCTATTGAACATTTAATAGTTAACACCTATTCTTGTCACAATATTCCAGAAAACTTAAGAGAAAGATATGATTTTAAGCTCATTCCACAAGACCAGCATCAACCTAAATCTAACACCAAAAGGCACCAGAAAATAAATAATAAAATTATAGACCAATATCACTGATAAAAAAAGATCCAAAATATGCAACGAAATACCATCAACTTATTTTCATGTGCATTTAAAACATCATGCACATGATCAGGTGGGATCCCAGGGATATAAGGATGATTCAATATCCTCAAATTAATCAATGTGATATGTCACATTGACAAGTTAAAAAATAAAAACCTATAAGTATCTTAACAAATGCAAAAGAGCTTTAGACAAAAATCAGCATCAATTAATAATAACTCTCAACAAAGGGGTTTCGGGGGAATGTATCTCAACATAGTAAAGACTATATGACAAACCAATAGCCAACATCATACTCAACAGGGGAGTAACAAATACATATCCTTTAAGATCAGGAACAAGACAAAGATGCCAGTTCTTACCCTTTTATTCAACATAGCATTGGAAGTCCTAGCCATAGAAATCATACAAAAAAATAATTTAAAAGAATGCATATTGGAAAAAAAGAAGAGGTAAAAATGTCATGGTTTGCATATGGCATGATACTTTATATAGAAAATCCTAAAGATGCCACCAAAACCTATTACAATTAATAAATGAGATAAACATTTGTGTCTTAAAATAAGACATTGATAAAATAAATTGAAGATACAAATAGAAAGATATACAATGCTCATAGATTGGAAGAATTAATACTGTTGAAATGACCATAATCCCCAAGGAGTATGCAGTCTCTATGTTTCAATATACAAAGAATAAAGGAAAGCATGTCCCCTGCCAAAATAAAATGAGAAAGAAAAGTTACAACCAATACCACAAAAATACAAAGGATCATAAGATATTACCACAAATTATACACTAAAGAAAAAAATTAAACAGCCTAGAAAAAACAAATAAATTTCTAGAAACACACCATCTCCTAAGAATGAATCAGGAAGAAATATGAAATGGACAGACCCATTTCCAGTAATGAAACTGAATTAATATTTTTATAATTATCAGTAAGCAAAAGTTCATGACCATATAGCTTCAATAGTGAATTCTATTGAACATTTAATAGTTAACACCTATTCTTGTCACAATATTCCAGAAAACTTAAGAGAAAGATATGATTTTAAGCTCATTCCACAAGACCAGCATCAACCTAAATCTAACACCAAAAGGCACCAGAAAATAAATAATAAAATTATAGACCAATATCACTGATAAAAAAAGATCCAAAATATGCAACGAAATACCATCAACTTATTTTCATGTGCATTTAAAACATCATGCACATGATCAGGTGGGATCCCAGGGATATAAGGATGATTCAATATCCTCAAATTAATCAATGTGATATGTCACATTGACAAGTTAAAAAATAAAAACCTATAAGTATCTTAACAAATGCAAAAGAGCTTTAGACAAAAATCAGCATCAATTAATAATAACTCTCAACAAAGGGGTTTCGGGGGAATGTATCTCAACATAGTAAAGACTATATGACAAACCAATAGCCAACATCATACTCAACAGGGGAGTAACAAATACATATCCTTTAAGATCAGGAACAAGACAAAGATGCCAGTTCTTACCCTTTTATTCAACATAGCATTGGAAGTCCTAGCCATAGAAATCATACAAAAAAATAATTTAAAAGAATGCATATTGGAAAAAAAGAAGAGGTAAAAATGTCATGGTTTGCATATGGCATGATACTTTATATAGAAAATCCTAAAGATGCCACCAAAACCTATTACAATTAATAAATGAGATAAACATTTGTGTCTTAAAATAAGACATTGATAAAATAAATTGAAGATACAAATAGAAAGATATACAATGCTCATAGATTGGAAGAATTAATACTGTTGAAATGACCATAATCCCCAAGGAGTATGCAGTCTCTATCAAGATATTCATAGCATTTTTCATAGGACTACAACAAGTAATTCTAAAATTTGTATAGAAACACAAAAGTCCCTGAATAACCAAAGCAATCTTTAGAAATAAAAGCAAAGCTGAAATATCATGCTCCCTGATTTCAAACTATACTATCAACACAAAGCTCCAGTAATCAAAACAGAAAGGTACTGGCACAGCACACACATAGATAGTGGAAAAGAATAGAGAGCCCAGAATTGAATCTATATTTATAGATTCAATATCGGTGGCAAGAATATACAATGGGGAAAAGACCACCTCTTCAATAAATGGTATTGGGAAAACTGAACAGTTACATAACAAAGAATGAAAATAGACTACATTCTTCACCATATACACCATATGCAAAAATTAACTCAAAATAGACTAAAGACCTAAATGTAAGACCTGAAACCATAGAATTCTTAGAAGAAACATAGTCAGTAGGCTCTTTAACATTGGTCTTAGCAATATATTTTTGCCTATGTCTCCCGAGCAAGAAAAGCAAAAATAACAAATGTGACTACACAAACATGTAAAACTTTTACACAGTAAAAGGAACTATCAACAAAATGAATAAGTAGCCCAGTGAATGGTAGACTATATTTTCAAATGGTATATCTCATAAAGGGTTAATATTCAAAATATATAAAGAACTCATGTAGCTCAACAATTAAAAAAAAAAAAAAAGACCAAGAATAAAATTTGCAGAAGGCCTGAATAAAATTTTTTTCCAAAGAAGACATACAGATGGACAAGTGACACATGAAAAGATTGTCAACATGATTAATCCTCAAGCAAATGCATGTCCAAACCACAAGATACCATCTTACACCAGTCAAAATGGATCTAATCAAAATAACAGCAAACAATTGTTGACAAGGAAGTGGAGAAAAAAGAAATTTTTTTTTTTTTCTGTTGGTAGGAATGTAAATTGGTACACCCATTGTGGAAAACAGTATTGTCAAAAAGTTAAAAATACAACTGTCATATTATCCAGCAGTTTCACTTCTGGGTATTAGCCTGAAGAAACAAAAACACTAATTTGAAAAGATCATGTGCTTTAATGCTCATAGCAGCATTATTTACAATAGCCAATAGACTCACCTAAGTGTCCATCATAGATGAATGAAAAAAGAAGATGTGTTATAAGCATATGATGGACTGTTAGTCATAAAAATGAAACCTTGCATTGACAACATGGATAGACCAAGAGAGTATTATACTAAATGAAGTAAGTCATGGAGAGAAAGACAAATAGCAAAGCAAAATGGAAACAGATCATAGATACAGAGAACAAACAAGTAGCATCAGAAAGTAGAAGAATGGGAGGCTGAACAACATAGCTGAAAAGGCTTAAAAGGTAGAAATCTGCAATTATAAAGTAAATAAGCCACAGGCTTGTGATGGTGTAAGGAATATGCTCAATAATACTGTAATAACTTTGTATAGTGACAGATGGTTAATAGACTCATAGGATCACTTTGTAATGTATACAGATGTAAAATCACTGGGTAGTACACCTGAAACTAACATAATGACATAAGTCAACTATATTTTAATAAGCATAAGTAGCTTTAAGTATTAAAAATAAGATACCATTCAGCTCATCACAGGCTCATAATTATGCATAAACGGTAGCTAACTTTTGGTGGTATAGTGGATAGGAGTCTGCCTGCCAGTGTAGGGGACACGGGTTCGATCCCTGGTCTGGGAAGATTCCACATACCTCGGAGCAACTAGACCTGTGAGTCACGACTGTCGAAGCCCCTGCTCCCTGAAGCCTGTCCTCCAAAACAGGAGAAGCCACCCCAGTGAGAAACCTGTGCACCGCCACTGGAGAGAAACCCCCATTCTCTGGAACTAGAGAAAGCCTGCATGCAACAACAAAGACCCAGAGCAACCAAAAATAAAAATAAAGTTTTTTAAAAGATACAATTTTTTTTTAAAAGGTAGTTAATGTTTGTGTTTAAGGGAAGAAAAGAAATGTATAACAGTTTACTCTGCTATCCAGCAAACCGTTCTTTATCTCTGGTTGCTGATATGGTGTGAGTTTGGATGACTCAGCCTCATCAAACCTGGTAACAGACAAGCAAAGTAGGCATATCACATTTTATTTAAAACCACTAATTTGAAAAGATCATGTGCTTTAATGCTCATAGCAGCATTATTTACAATAGCCAATAGACTCACCTAAGTGTCCATCATAGATGAATGAAAAAAGAAGATGTGTTATAAGCATATGATGGACTGTTAGTCATAAAAATGAAACCTTGCATTGACAACATGGATAGACCAAGAGAGTATTATACTAAATGAAGTAAGTCATGGAGAGAAAGACAAATAGCAAAGCAAAATGGAAACAGATCATAGATACAGAGAACAAACAAGTAGCATCAGAAAGTAGAAGAATGGGAGGCTGAACAACATAGCTGAAAAGGCTTAAAAGGTAGAAATCTGCAATTATAAAGTAAATAAGCCACAGGCTTGTGATGGTGTAAGGAATATGCTCAATAATACTGTAATAACTTTGTATAGTGACAGATGGTTAATAGACTCATAGGATCACTTTGTAATGTATACAGATGTAAAATCACTGGGTAGTACACCTGAAACTAACATAATGACATAAGTCAACTATATTTTAATAAGCATAAGTAGCTTTAAGTATTAAAAATAAGATACCATTCAGCTCATCACAGGCTCATAATTATGCATAAACGGTAGCTAACTTTTGGTGGTATAGTGGATAGGAGTCTGCCTGCCAGTGTAGGGGACACGGGTTCGATCCCTGGTCTGGGAAGATTCCACATACCTCGGAGCAACTAGACCTGTGAGTCACGACTGTCGAAGCCCCTGCTCCCTGAAGCCTGTCCTCCAAAACAGGAGAAGCCACCCCAGTGAGAAACCTGTGCACCGCCACTGGAGAGAAACCCCCATTCTCTGGAACTAGAGAAAGCCTGCATGCAACAACAAAGACCCAGAGCAACCAAAAATAAAAATAAAGTTTTTTAAAAGATACAATTTTTTTTTAAAAGGTAGTTAATGTTTGTGTTTAAGGGAAGAAAAGAAATGTATAACAGTTTACTCTGCTATCCAGCAAACCGTTCTTTATCTCTGGTTGCTGATATGGTGTGAGTTTGGATGACTCAGCCTCATCAAACCTGGTAACAGACAAGCAAAGTAGGCAGTCCTAGGTCTGGGTTTCAGGGACCAAGTTGAATCATGAAAGTGGTACTAGCCAAAGGGCTTAGAGAAGTCCATTTCAAGGAGCAGAGTCAAGTATAGGCACAATAGGCACAAAATAGCATCAGTCCTCAGATTTAAGGAGTGAGTATGAAGTAAGGCAGCAAATCTGGCAAGAGGTAAGAACCAAGAACAGGACCAATCAGGAAATTAACTATCCTCAGAAAGGAAAAAGATGACTGGATCAACTCTGGGGTCCATGGTGACAACTGTATTTGGTACTGGCCATATGAAGTCAGAGATATTAGATTAGCGGTGTTAATAGCTCAGGACATGATCAGACAGTAGAAATGTAAACAAACCATGACCAAAGTAGGAGTGTAAACAAACAAAACCAAAATACAAACACATAAAATGACACCAAAAAACCTTCCTTTTATAAAATCAGGTATCTTGGGCTTCCCTGGTGGTCCAGTGGGTAGGGGGTCCACCTTGCAGTGCAAGGGGCACCAGTTCGATCCCTGGACCGGGAAGATCCCACGTGCCATGGAGCAGCTGGACCGATGTGTCCAGTTATGGGCCTGTGCTCTGGAGCACATGTGCCCAGAGTCAGCGCTCTGCAACAAGAGAGGCCGCTGTGAAGGGAGACCCACATAAGGCCGACAAGTTAAGATGGATGAAAATAAATAAATGACCAATAAAAGAGGCCAAAATTTAAAAAAAAAAATCAGGTTTCAAAAAAATAGATATGTGAGTCACGACTGTCGAAGCCCCTGCTCCCTGAAGCCTGTCCTCCAAAACAGGAGAAGCCACCCCAGTGAGAAACCTGTGCACCGCCACTGGAGAGAAACCCCCATTCTCTGGAACTAGAGAAAGCCTGCATGCAACAACAAAGACCCAGAGCAACCAAAAATAAAAATAAAGTTTTTTAAAAGATACAATTTTTTTTTAAAAGGTAGTTAATGTTTGTGTTTAAGGGAAGAAAAGAAATGTATAACAGTTTACTCTGCTATCCAGCAAACCGTTCTTTATCTCTGGTTGCTGATATGGTGTGAGTTTGGATGACTCAGCCTCATCAAACCTGGTAACAGACAAGCAAAGTAGGCAGTCCTAGGTCTGGGTTTCAGGGACCAAGTTGAATCATGAAAGTGGTACTAGCCAAAGGGCTTAGAGAAGTCCATTTCAAGGAGCAGAGTCAAGTATAGGCACAATAGGCACAAAATAGCATCAGTCCTCAGATTTAAGGAGTGAGTATGAAGTAAGGCAGCAAATCTGGCAAGAGGTAAGAACCAAGAACAGGACCAATCAGGAAATTAACTATCCTCAGAAAGGAAAAAGATGACTGGATCAACTCTGGGGTCCATGGTGACAACTGTATTTGGTACTGGCCATATGAAGTCAGAGATATTAGATTAGCGGTGTTAATAGCTCAGGACATGATCAGACAGTAGAAATGTAAACAAACCATGACCAAAGTAGGAGTGTAAACAAACAAAACCAAAATACAAACACATAAAATGACACCAAAAAACCTTCCTTTTATAAAATCAGGTATCTTGGGCTTCCCTGGTGGTCCAGTGGGTAGGGGGTCCACCTTGCAGTGCAAGGGGCACCAGTTCGATCCCTGGACCGGGAAGATCCCACGTGCCATGGAGCAGCTGGACCGATGTGTCCAGTTATGGGCCTGTGCTCTGGAGCACATGTGCCCAGAGTCAGCGCTCTGCAACAAGAGAGGCCGCTGTGAAGGGAGACCCACATAAGGCCGACAAGTTAAGATGGATGAAAATAAATAAATGACCAATAAAAGAGGCCAAAATTTAAAAAAAAAAATCAGGTTTCTTAATATACCTGAGAAAAGATTTAGTTGGCAGCCATATGGCCCATCTCCTTCCTCAATAATCACTCCTTGAAAAAAAAAAACATTTTAAATAGTCATTATGAAACTAAATCCTCCAAGTATTATCTTCGCCAAGTTGGACAGTTTCCCTCACTTTCCTTTATCCCAAGGAAACCTCACATGCCCTTTTTTCTTGTACAACGAAGTTCTTGGATTTGCACTTTTATATTGGCATGTGTACAGTAATACTTTGACATTCTCAAAGATTATCAAAGATACTCTAGAAACTTTAAATGTCATTATTTCAGCTCTTAATAGCAAATAGAAATGAAATCCAAATGTTTGACCATATAAAATTCAGGATAAAAAATGTCACAATCACTATTCCTGAGATGTTAATGAAGAAATCAAATGGGACATGATTTCACTTGACCTGAAGTAAAATTTTAGTTTCTATAATTTTATGAATATTCATTTTTCTCTTACTATTAGGTCAAAATATAAGATAAACTGAATTAAGTTCAAGTCACTTTCTCACTTTATTGCTAAAAGTTTTTTTTAATTTTTATGTTTAAGTATTATAGTTGCTCTATTCAAAGATGTAAAGTATTTTACACTTTGGCTTTTCTTAAATCAGAGTCTCTCTTAGAACCCACATGTGTATTTATTGTATTCTCAGAAGCTGTTAACTAATTTGAAATTGCTTCTTAGAATTAAGAAATTCAGCATAAAAATTGTAATAATCTTATAAGAAAATAAGCTTAATAAGACATATCTAGATTAGTGAACAAATTCTAAATTTTGATGCAGAGAATCTGAGATAGTTGTTTGAATAGTAGATAGACTACATGCATTTATTTTCTCTGCGTCTCTAGATTCCATTAAAATTATATCAAAATGAAAAAGGCTTCTCTTCAGAGGATCTTCCCAACCCAAGAATCGAACCCAGGTGTCCTGCATATTCTTTAGAACCTGAGCCATCAGGAAAGCCCTATAAAAAGCATATTGAATTACTTCTCAGCCTTTTGGCTAAGATCAAGTGTAAAAAGTGTATTATACAAGGATAAAGGGAAAGGAAAAAAAATGCCAACCACAAAATTTCAGATGCTATAGGAGTGATGGATAAGTAATAGCTCACTTAGCAATAGCAAAACCAAATCATGAAAGAAAATCTTAAGCCAGGTAGGAAAAACAAAGAAATATAATTCACACTGCAAAACCTTAAAAGCACAGGAATTGAAGACATCAGTTTCTTCTACAGGAGAAAGGATAAAAACTGAAGGACAGTTGAGTTAAAGAGGAAGAAAGCAAACAAACAAGCAAACAAAAAAAATGATTACTAATATACTAGTATAGATAAGAGAGATTACATGCATTTTTAAAAAGTATGCCTAAAAAACATGTCTTGGAAATTGAAACCTTGATAAGTATAGGGGCAACAAAATTTAGGAAGTATCCCAGAAATTAGGATAGAAAGATTAAGAGCTGGAAAATAAGATAAAATAAGTGGTAAAGTTAAAGGATTAGCCCAGAAGTTCCGACATTTAAATAATAGGAGCTGGATAAAAAGAAACAATAGAGGGAAAATATTATAAAGCAATTCAAGAAAATTCTAAGAACCAAATGGTAAGAACATTTTTTCAGATTGAAAGTACACACATAGTACCTAATATAATGAGTAAAATGACCATATAAACTTTCCAAATACTAAAACCAAATATAAAATCCTGAAAATTTCTTGTCTTGCAACAAATTCTCCCAAAACTTGGTGACTTAACTTTTATTACGTACTTTGATTTTGTAGGTCAGTAAATTGGACAGGGTACAATAGGAATGACTGTTCCTTTTGTGTAACATCTGCAACTTCAGCTGGGAAGACTCATAGCTACAGATAACCCAACAGATGAATGGAATCATCTGAAGTCTCTTTCACTCACATAGTTAGCATCTGATGCTGTCAGCATGAGCCTCAGCTGGGCCTGTGGACAGACACTGTCCCTGTGGCCTCTCTCTTTGCCCTGGTCTCCTTAGAGAATGGAGCCTAGAGTATTCAAACTTGTTTTTTTTTTAATTTTTTATTTATAATTTAAAAATTTTATTGAGTTATAGTCAATGTACAATACTGTATGTTTCAGGTATATAACACAGTGATTCACAATTTCTAGTTGTTATATTCCATATATGGTTATTATAAAAAATGTTAGCTGTACGCCTTGTGTTTTGATACAATGTATCCATGTAGCTTATTTATTGTATACACAGTAGTCTGTACCTCTTAATCCCCTATCTCCTATCTTACCTGTCTCCCCTAGGGTGTTCACACTCTTACAGTGCAACTCAGTGTTCCACAAATGACTGTCCCTACAAACAAGGGACGAGTCCATTGCTCTTTCTAACCTAGTCTCAAAGTTCTCACAATGTCACTTCTATCACACTGAATTGTAAGCAAGTCACTAGCCACCCCAGTTCAAGGGAAAACACACACGACTCAGTGAGAGGGTGAAAAGTTCATACTGTAGAAGAGCCTGTGAGATGAAAAGATATTTTGCAGACATTATTGGAAAATACAAGCTGCCACACCATGAAATAAGAAATTAGAATGAGTGTTCACACAGAATGGGTGAAAGCTGAGGACAATGAAATGATGCCATCCAAATGTAAAAGAAAATGTATTTTAACCTAGAATTTTATTTGCAAGAAAACTTTCAATAATATGCAGATGAAACAATGATATTTTCAGACATAAAATATGTCAGACATTTGAGATCTCCCATGCACTGTTTCTCAAAAATTTACTGAGGGCTATATGCCAAATGAAGACTTAAACTAAGAAAGAGGACGATGTGGGGAAAGAGGAAGAAAAGTTCACACAACACAAAGGCAAAGGAAATCCCCGAGGAAGTTTAAGAGGCGTGAGGATGACTTCTGTGCACTTCGTTTTGCAAAGATGAGCTTAGTAGAACACATGCCTTACTGACAGATGATCTAGGCAGTTGGCAGTGATATGGATTTAAAATAAGAGATAAAAAGCAAGATACTAATATCAGAAAGAAAATAAAAGCCTACAGGAACATAAACACTTGATACAACATTGTGCAGGTATGAACAGTGTTTACATACTAATGAACACATTTCACAAAATGTATAATATACTGTTCTAACAAAACTTACCGAATTAAAAAGGAGGGGGTATGGAAGCTTGCATGTGTGTGGTAGGTTATAAAAGAGAGCGACATCCTTTTTTCATGGTGAGAGTTAAGAAAAAATGGCTAAAAATGAAAATCTCTGAAGAAGCAATTTGAGCATATTATTTAGAAATGTGGAGAGAAGAATCAGCCAAAACATTTAAAGAGACTATTCCTACAGAATGGGAAAGAGGATTTCTGCTTTTGTAATAAAACTTGCAGAAACGATTTACATGAACATATAACATTGCTAAGAGCAAATAGAACATAAACCAAAAAGACGGGGCGTAGAAATTTCTGTTAAATTTGTCTCTGAAGGTTTTCAGGGTCTTAGGTTTGTACTGTTGGTGGCTGTGGTGGTTTGCTGTGTTGAGTTACATGATAATATCTTTCAGTAGGGGGACTTTTCATAGTAGCCTGACTAAACATTAGAATCACCATATTTCCGAGGCTTACCCACCCATAGGGATTTTGGCTAATGATCCAGAGTGGGAGATAATCATAGATCCCTTTCTAAAGCTTCCAAGTTGAGAACTACTACACTGGCAATGGGTCTGCAAAATTTTTCTATAAAAAGCCAGGTAATTACTTAGATTTTGGCCACAGAAGGCCTCCGTCACATGTGCCTCTATGTTTTGTTTTGCCTTTACAACCCTTTAAAAATGTAAAAGCCAGGCTTAACTCATGGGCCATTTTTACAGGCCCTGGGGCCAGGTTTGGCCAGCAGGCAGTAATTTGCTAACCCTGGTGTGAGAGATCCCTTCCCAGTTATCCTTCAGCACCGAGTACCCTCTGCTTTCTCCCTGTTCATGGCAATTTCAACTAAATATTATATATTCACCACATAAATTTATTTTTCTTTCCCTCTAGAAGACTTACTGACAGTTAAGTATTTTAAAAGGGACAAATATAAAGGTAAAGGTGAGAAAGGTGAGGTGATGGCAGCAGATGAGGAATGTCAGTCAATCACTGGAAAAGAAAAACAACGAACAAATAGTTGGAAATTGGCACCTGACCAAGCACAGTGGGGAGAGCTAACATGTGGGCTCTTTCTAAGGGGATTACAAGTGTGAATTAAGCCAAAATATCTCGTGGTAGCCTCTAAGGCCTCAGGATTTGAAGCTACAGCAGAAACTGGACTAAAGCCACATGGTAAGGGGGCTTCACTCTCAAAACCCTTTGGATTTCACTTAGAGATAATCTTGAAGAAGCAATTTGACATATACAGCCAAAACATTTAAAGAGACTATTCCTACAGAATGGGAAAGAGGATTTCTGCTTTTGTAATAAAACTTGCAGAAACGATTTACATGAACATATAACATTGCTAAGAGCAAATAGAACATAAACCAAAAGACGGGGCGTAGAAATTTCTGTTAAATTTGTCTCTGAAGGTTTTCAGGGTCTTAGGTTTGTACTGTTGGTGGCTGTGGTGGTTTGCTGTGTTGAGTTACATGATAATATCTTTCAGTAGGGGGACTTTTCATAGTAGCCTGACTAAACATTAGAATCACCATATTTCCGAGGCTTACCCACCCATAGGGATTTTGGCTAATGATCCAGAGTGGGAGATAATCATAGATCCCTTTCTAAAGCTTCCAAGTTGAGAACTACTACACTGGCAATGGGTCTGCAAAATTTTTCTATAAAAAGCCAGGTAATTACTTAGATTTTGGCCACAGAAGGCCTCCGTCACATGTGCCTCTATGTTTTGTTTTGCCTTTAAAACCCCTTTAAAAATGTAAAAGCCAGGCTTAACTCATGGGCCATTTTTACAGGCCCTGGGGCCAGGTTTGGCCAGCAGGCAGTAATTTGCTAACCCTGGTGTGAGAGATCCCTTCCCAGTTATCCTTCAGCACCGAGTACCCTCTGCTTTCTCCCTGTTCATGGCAATTTCAACTAAATATTATATATTCACCACATAAATTTATTTTTCTTTCCCTCTAGAAGACTTACTGACAGTTAAGTATTTTAAAAGGGACAAATATAAAGGTAAAGGTGAGAAAGGTGAGGTGATGGCAGCAGATGAGGAATGTCAGTCAATCACTGGAAAAGAAAAACAACGAACAAATAGTTGGAAATTGGCACCTGACCAAGCACAGTGGGGAGAGCTAACATGTGGGCTCTTTCTAAGGGGATTACAAGTGTGAATTAAGCCAAAATATCTCGTGGTAGCCTCTAAGGCCTCAGGATTTGAAGCTACAGCAGAAACTGGACTAAA
The DNA here is from genome assembly GCA_022376925.1 of Tragulus kanchil. Lineage (NCBI taxonomy): Eukaryota > Metazoa > Chordata > Mammalia > Artiodactyla > Tragulidae > Tragulus > Tragulus kanchil. The sequence goes on from JAIOJX010000028.1 coordinate 147,126,317, forward strand.
GCCACATGTAAGGGAAAACCTATTCCTCGAGCTGTGGGCCTTGCTTCACTCCCTCAAAACCCTAGGCAGTGGGTTACAGGATTTTTCAGTGAAACTGAACACTTAAAGAGAGTATACATCGTATTTCCTGTAATAAGACCACCATAAGTCTACTAGCCATTTGCTTCTTAGTCTCCATTTTTTTTAAAAATTTTTTAAAGAGTTTTTGTTTGTTTGGGTTTTTTTTTTTTTTTTTGCCTCTTTTATTGGTTTTTTATTTATTTTGTTTTCATCCATCTTTATTCTTTGGCCTGTGTGGGTCTGCCACTGCAGTGGCCTCTTGTTGCAGAGCACCAGCTCTGGGCACATGAGCTCCAAAGCGCTGGTTTGCAATTGGGCACACTGGTCCGGCTGCTCTGCAGCATGTGGGATCCTACCAGGCCAGGGATCGAACCAGTGTCCCTTGCACTGCAAGGCGGACTATTTACCAAGTGGACCACCAGGGAAGCCCTTGGTCTCCTTTTAAATACAAATCGGGAGCCAAGTATTGCCGTGTACTAGAGAAAAGTCTTTAATGTATCAACAGGCCAAAAATAACAGGAATGGAGGCCAGAGAAAACAAAGCATGTGCAAGGAGAACATGAAAACTTCCAAAAATGTATCACTAATCTCAAAAAAATTGAGAATGCATTTCAATCTCAAAGCAACAGTAACAGTTTATTTCAAAGGGACAAGTAAGACCTTTAAAATGGTTAAACATAGAATAACTAAAATAAAAATTCAACAGGAGATTTGGAAGATAAAGTTGAGGAAATTTCTAAGAAAACCAGAATAAAAAGACAGATGGAAAATTAGATGGAAAATTGATTTTAGTGTTAAGAAAGTTAGGGGATCAGTATAGAAAGCCCAATACTTCAAATAATAGACGTTCAAGAATGAAAAATAAAAGGAGAGAAAATCATTACAGAAGTATTTACTAAGCCAGTTTTCAGAATCAGAGGACAAAAATCACCAGTTGAGGAGAGTCTAAGTCGTATATAGTACAATGGAGGATACACAGTATGACACATCATGATGAAAGTTAGAACCCCAGGATATAAAAGAAAGAATGCAACTCCCTCCCCCAAGTGCTAAACCTTTAGGAGGAGAAAACAGATCAGCCTCTAAAAAAAAAGCCACATGTAAGGGAAAACCTATTCCTCGAGCTGTGGGCCTTGCTTCACCCCTCAAAACCCTAGGCAGTGGGTTACAGGATTTTTCAGTGAAACTGAACACTTAAAGAGAGTATACATCGTATTTCCTGTAATAAGACCACCATAAGTCTACTAGCCATTTGCTTCTTAGTCTCCATTTTTTTTAAAAATTTTTTAAAGAGTTTTTGTTTGTTTGGGTTTTTTTTTTTTTTTTTGCCTCTTTTATTGGTTTTTTATTTATTTTGTTTTCATCCATCTTTATTCTTTGGCCTGTGTGGGTCTGCCACTGCAGTGGCCTCTTGTTGCAGAGCACCAGCTCTGGGCACATGAGCTCCAAAGCGCTGGTTTGCAATTGGGCACACTGGTCCGGCTGCTCTGCAGCATGTGGGATCCTACCAGGCCAGGGATCGAACCAGTGTCCCTTGCACTGCAAGGCGGACTATTTACCAAGTGGACCACCAGGGAAGCCCCTTGGTCTCCTTTTAAATACAAATCGGGAGCCAAGTATTGCCGTGTACTAGAGAAAAGTCTTTAATGTATCAACAGGCCAAAAATAACAGGAATGGAGGCCAGAGAAAACAAAGCATGTGCAAGGAGAACATGAAAACTTCCAAAAATGTATCACTAATCTCAAAAAAATTGAGAATGCATTTCAATCTCAAAGCAACAGTAACAGTTTATTTCAAAGGGACAAGTAAGACCTTTAAAATGGTTAAACATAGAATAACTAAAATAAAAATTCAACAGGAGATTTGGAAGATAAAGTTGAGGAAATTTCTAAGAAAACCAGAATAAAAAGACAGATGGAAAATTAGATGGAAAATTGATTTTAGTGTTAAGAAAGTTAGGGGATCAGTATAGAAAGCCCAATACTTCAAATAATAGACGTTCAAGAATGAAAAATAAAAGGAGAGAAAAATCATTACAGAAGTATTTACTAAGCCAGTTTTCAGAATCAGAGGACAAAAATCACCAGTTGAGGAGAGTCTAAGTCGTATATAGTACAATGGAGGATACACAGTATGACACATCATGATGAAAGTTAGAACCCCAGGATATAAAAGAAAGAATGCAACTCCCTCCCCCAAGTGCTAAACCTTTTAGGAGGAGAAAACAGATCATTGAGCAGAGGAATGGAAAATCAAATAGCAAGACTTTTCAACAGCAAAACTAAAATTTACAGAAAGGGAATATACAGAGCCACACTTTTTAAATTCTCTGTGAAAAATAGTCTTTGATTTAAAGGTTTTACCCCACCAAATTGTTATTTAGACATGGGAGTTGACTCTTTGCCTTTAGTTCTGAAGTGAGTCTCTTATAAGTAGTATATGTAGGGATCTTGGTTTTTAATCCAATCAGCTATCTTGATTGAGCACAGTTGATTAGAGCTTTCAGTCCATTGACATACAAAGTGGTTACTGATCGGTATGTACTTGTTGCTATTTTGTTACTCCTTTTCTGGTTGTTTTTGTAACTCTTCTCTCTTCTTTTCTCCTTTTATTCCCTTATGGTTCGATTGTTTTTCTTTAGTAGTAAATTGGTGTTGCTTTCTCTCTAGTTTTTGTGTATCTATTGTAGGTTTCTGATTTATACTTAGCATAGAATTTATGTATGTTGACCTGTAACTGTAGTTATATGGAATTTATGTATGTTGACCTTTAAAGTTATAGTCATTTAAATTCAAACACATTATAAAAGATCTGTATTTTTTACTTCCCTCCCTTTTATTGGTTTTTTTTTTTTTTTTTAAGATTTATTTATTTATTTATTTACTTTGGGCGTGGGTCGGGTTGGGGAGGGAGGGGAGCGGGCAGGCCACTCTATTGGGCTTTCATTTCTCTATTTTCATTTGTCTTCGTTCTTTGGCTCCTGTGGGCCTCCCATCGCGGTGGCGACTGTCGTTGCAGAGCACTGGCTCTGGGCGCATGCGCTCCAGAGCTCCGGCTCGGTAGTTGGACACATCAGTCCAGCCGCTCCGCAGCACGTGGGATCTTCCCAGGCCAGGGCTCGAACCGGCGCCCCTTGCACTGCAGGGCGGTGTCCTTACCCACTGGACCACCAGGGGAAGCCCTTATTGGGTTTTTGATGTCATATTTTACATCTTCATGTTTGTTCCTTTACTAATTTTTACAGCTATACTTGACTTTGCATTTGTTTTTGTCTTTTAATTTTTGCACTAGCTTAGTCACATGGTTCTCAGCCTTTACTATAAGTCTGCCTTCAGTAGTGGGATTTTTTCCTTTCCTATAGATACTTCTTGTTATATGCTTTTCTTTCCCATTTAGAGATGATCCTTCAAGATTTCTTTTAGGGTCGGTTTAATACTGATGAACTTTTTTGATATTAGCTTATGGGAGAAGTTCATTTGTATCTCTTCAGTTATAAATAATAATGTTGCTGGGAAGAATAGCTCTCATTTCAACACTTGGAGTATATCATGCCGCTATTCTCTGGCCCTCCCAAGTTTCTGAAGAAAGATTAACTGATAACCTTGTGGGGTTCCCTTATATGAGACTCTTTACTTTTCTCTTGTTACCATTAGAATTCTATATCTTTAATTTTTATCATTTTAATTGTGAAATATTTTGGTGAAGGTCTGTTTGTGTTCGTCTTGTTTAGGACCCTCTGTGCTTCTTATACCTAAGTATCTATTTCTTTCTTCAGGTTTGAAAAGTTTTCAGCCATAATTTTATCAAATACATTTTTGAACCCATTCTCTCTCTTCTTCTATTTCTGGGACTCCTATAATGCGTTTATATATTTGATGTTGACTCAGAGATCCCTTGAATTGTTTTCATTTTTCAATTTGTTTTTTCTCTTTTTTTCTTTTTGCTGTTTTGATTGGGTGATTTTCATTATTATATCTTCCAATCACTTATATGTTCTTCTTTGTCACCTAGTCTGCTGTTTATTTTTTTAGTGTGTATTTCATTTTAATTATTTTATTCTTCAGTCCTGACTAGTTCTTTTTTATATTTTCTAGTTCCTTATTAAAATTCTCTGTTCATCCTTAATTTTCCCTTAATTATGTTTACATTGTTATTACTAGTATTTTGAACTCTTTTTCTGGTAAATTTCTTATTTATGTTTATTATTTTTTCAAGTGTTTTCTAGTTCTCTTTTAGCTGAAACAAATACCTCTGATTCTCACTTCCCTCCTCTTTCTCTGTCTCTACAAAATTGCATGAAACAGTTTTCTGTGTAGTCTTGAAGGGGGTTTTCCAGTGAGTGAGTGTTCCTATATAGTCCGTGTGTGCTCTGTCGCTTTGGTGGGAGAGCTGGATCTAACATAAATACAAATCACATCTTTCCCCAGGGTCTGCTGGCAACTGGCAACCTGGTGGGAGGTGAGGCTTAAGATGAAGGGGTAACAGCCAGAGCCAGGTGTGAGCTAGGGCTTCTCCTCTGCTCAGTGGCTGTCACTGCCTTGTCTGGTGTGGGAGCAGTTCCAGGTTTCTGGAGCAGAAGATCTGAGGATTAGGTGTGAGATTCTGTTTTAAGTGTGAGTTCTCTCTCTCCCAGAACTGGTATCTTTTCCTCAGAGGTAAATAGTGCTGGAATAAGAGGGGGGCTGGTGGAGGCGCTCCGTGTGGGTCAGAGCACAAGCTGCGTCAGCCACAGAAACAGTCAGCAACTAGAACCACTTTTTTTTTTTTTTTTTAAAGATTTATTTATTTATTTTGGTGGGGGAGGGGGCGGGGGGGGCAGGTGGGCCCATTCTATTGGTCTTTCATTTGTTCATTTTCATCCATATTTTTTCTTTTTCCCTGTGGGCCTCCCATCGTGGTGGCGTCTGTTGTCGCAGAGCGCCTGGGCGCATGCGCCCCTGGGCTCGGGGCCATCGGTGCCTTGTGCAGAGCCTTGATTTTCATTATTATCTTCCAATCGACTTATATGTTCTTCCCTTTTTTTTCACATTTGTTTTTTCTCTTTTTTTCTTTTTGCTGTTTTGATTGGGTGATTTTCATTATTATATCTTCCAATCACTTATATGTTCTTCTTTGTCACCTAGTCTGCTGTTTATTTTTTTAGTGTGTATTTCATTTTAATTATTTTATTCTTCAGTCCTGACTAGTTCTTTTTTATATTTTCTAGTTCCTTATTAAAATTCTCTGTTCATCCTTAATTTTCCCTTAATTATGTTTACATTGTTATTACTAGTATTTTGAACTCTTTTTCTGGTAAATTTCTTATTTATGTTTATTATTTTTTCAAGTGTTTTCTAGTTCTCTTTTAGCTGAAACAAATACCTCTGATTCTCACTTCCCTCCTCTTTCTCTGTCTCTACAAAATTGCATGAAACAGTTTTCTGTGTAGTCTTGAAGGGGGTTTTCCAGTGAGTGAGTGTTCCTATATAGTCCGTGTGTGCTCTGTCGCTTTGGTGGGAGAGCTGGATCTAACATAAATACAAATCACATCTTTCCCCAGGGTCTGCTGGCAACTGGCAACCTGGTGGGAGGTGAGGCTTAAGATGAAGGGGTAACAGCCAGAGCCAGGTGTGAGCTAGGGCTTCTCCTCTGCTCAGTGGCTGTCACTGCCTTGTCTGGTGTGGGAGCAGTTCCAGGTTTCTGGAGCAGAAGATCTGAGGATTAGGTGTGAGATTCTGTTTTAAGTGTGAGTTCTCTCTCTCCCAGAACTGGTATCTTTTCCTCAGAGGTAAATAGTGCTGGAATAAGAGGGGGGCTGGTGGAGGCGCTCCGTGTGGGTCAGAGCACAAGCTGCGTCAGCCACAGAAACAGTCAGCAACTAGAACCACTTCTTTTTTTTTTTTTTTTTTTTAAAGATTTATTTATTTATTTTGGTGGGGGTGGGGGGGGGGAGGAGGGGAGCAGTTGGGCCACTTCTATTGGTCTTTCATTTGTTCATTTTCATCCATCTTTTTTCTTTGGCTCCTGTGGGCCTCCCATCGTGGTGGCGTCTGTTGTCGCAGAGCGCCGGCCCTGGGCGCATGCGCTCCAGAGCTCGGGCTCGGCAGCTGGACACATCGGTCCAGCCACTCCGTGGCATGTGGGATCTTCCCAGGCCAGGGCTCGAACCGGCGCCCCTTGTACTGCAAGGCGGTGTCCTCACCCACTGGACCACCAGGGAAACCCTAGAACCACTTCTGATGCCCTGTCTTGTAGACACTAGCAGTGGCTGCCCCACTATGCTCAGATGCCCTGCCGGGTCAGAGCCATCCTTGTGCCTCACAGCCAAGCTCTCCCCTTGGCTGCAGCAGCCTTCACTCCAGTATGGTGCTGTCACAGGAGACAGGAGCAGCTGGAACAGTCACTAGGCTCAGAGGAAGCGCAAGCTGACCAGTCAGGGGAAACATGAGACATGGGTCAGCGTTAGATGTAATTTCAACCCGTTCTTTCTGCCCTGTTTCAGGAGTGAACTGGGATGTGTGCACTCCGCACAAGCTTCTCACAGCCCTCCTGTTAGTCCCACCAGCCTCTAACCAGCCAAAGGTACTCGTGTTCCCAGTATGAGACCCAAGGCTGGGGTGCCCAATATGTACCCCAAAGGGCTCACTCTCCTCCCACTCCACTCCCTCAGGATCTTACCTGTGTAATTGCCTCCCTCTTGTAAGCCCCTCCCAGGGGCACAAGTCCTGACTAATCACTTTTCTTCTCTTCCCCTCTGGATCTTTCTTACAGCCTTGGTTGTACAGGAGCCTTTCTGCCAGTCCCCAGTTAGTTTTCAGTGAGACCTCTTCCACATGTAGATGTGCTCATTGAGGAAGATTTTTTTTTTTTTTCTTTAAGATTTAGTTTCATTTTTAAATTTTTTTGAGTTTGGCTGGAATAAGAGGGGGGCTGGTGGAGGCGCTCCGTGTGGGTCAGAGCACAAGCTGCGTCAGCCACAGAAACAGTCAGCAACTAGAACCACTTCTTTTTTTTTTTTTTTTTTTTAAAGATTTATTTATTTATTTTGGTGGGGGTGGGGGTGGGGAGGGAGGGGAGCAGTTGGGTCACTTCTATTGGTCTTTCATTTGTTCATTTTCATCCATCTTTTTTCTTTGGCTCCTGTGGGCCTCCCATCGTGGTGGCGTCTGTTGTCGCAGAGCGCCGGCCCTGGGCGCATGCGCTCCAGAGCTCGGGCTCGGCAGCTGGACACATCGGTCCAGCCACTCCGTGGCATGTGGGATCTTCCCAGGCCAGGGCTCGAACCGGCGCCCCTTGTACTGCAAGGCGGTGTCCTCACCCACTGGACCACCAGGGAAACCCTAGAACCACTTCTGATGCCCTGTCTTGTAGACACTAGCAGTGGCTGCCCCACTATGCTCAGATGCCCTGCCGGGTCAGAGCCATCCTTGTGCCTCACAGCCAAGCTCTCCCCTTGGCTGCAGCAGCCTTCACTCCAGTATGGTGCTGTCACAGGAGACAGGAGCAGCTGGAACAGTCACTAGGCTCAGAGGAAGCGCAAGCTGACCAGTCAGGGGAAACATGAGACATGGGTCAGCGTTAGATGTAATTTCAACCCGTTCTTTCTGCCCTGTTTCAGGAGTGAACTGGGATGTGTGCACTCCGCACAAGCTTCTCACAGCCCTCCTGTTAGTCCCACCAGCCTCTAACCAGCCAAAGGTACTCGTGTTCCCAGTATGAGACCCAAGGCTGGGGTGCCCAATATGTACCCCAAAGGGCTCACTCTCCTCCCACTCCACTCCCTCAGGATCTTACCTGTGTAATTGCCTCCCTCTTGTAAGCCCCTCCCAGGGGCACAAGTCCTGACTAATCACTTTTCTTCTCTTCCCCTCTGGATCTTTCTTACAGCCTTGGTTGTACAGGAGCCTTTCTGCCAGTCCCCAGTTAGTTTTCAGTGAGACCTCTTCCACATGTAGATGTGCTCATTGAGGAAGATGCGTTCTGCATCCTTCTGCTCCACCATCTTGATCTCTTCCATGTTAATCAGAATTCTTATTTTATTTTATTGGAAGATTGCAGTAGGGGATTACTAAAAGAGGGACTATGTAAGGGAGGTGAACCATTTTTTTAAACAAAATGATTATCCATAGATGATATCTAGGATTGGTAAAATAGAACATTTTTAAAGATGAGCATATTGTTTGAAAAATAGAGTGGTACATACCAAAAATATAGCTAAAAATGTAAAAATCTATGGCTTCTAGATAGGGAAAAATTGGCATAAATATCTTTAATAAAAAATGTTATTTTAATAAGTATATGTAAAAGAAAATTTCAAATTACCGGTAGCTTAAAATACTTCCTCCTTGAAAGGATACATTTTAACAGGATTAAAGTAGAATTAGTTTTAAGAACCCAAATAAGAAAACTATAAGCAGTTTCTCTTATGTAAATTCTAACCATAAATATTTTGGGTTATTTTATTTTCAAATATTCAAGTTGTATTGTTTTTGAAAAATCAAGGCAAAACAATATGCACAGATGATTCTCAAACTTTTAGAAGAATATAATGCAGGACATATTAAGAAAACTATGCACACATATAAATTTATATGAAGGATATCTTTGTAAGGATGCAGCTGATATTAGGAATGCCGGTTTCCTATGAGGAAGGGAACTGGAGTCTGGAGGTCAGAAATGAAAGGGAGATTTGCTTTTCTCTGTATACTTTTATTTATTTCTTATTTTAAAATATCCTTATGAATGAACAGCATTTATAATAAAGAGATTTTCGCCATGGTGGTAAAACACAGTAAGTTAATTATAGCATGTGTGTTTTATATCGTGTTAAATATTATAAACAAAACAAATATTTGCATGCATTTCATAGTTCTGACATAAGACATACAAGAAGACGAGTGGTTTGCAGCATGGAGATGTAAAATATGGGTTTCTTTTAGAATTTGCTGAGTGTAGTGCCTATGGGCTATCCAGAATCTGGAGTTGATTTGAGTCATTTGAGCTAAAGATACAGCAAGTGTCATGAAAGGCATAAGGGCACCCAGGGAAAATTTAAAGAATGAAAGGGATTGGTGAAAGCAACAGCAATTTCAAGAGCAGCACAGGAAAAGAAACTGAGATGAAGGCAAAGAATGTGTTAAGAATGTCAGTCACAGTAGCTTTCATATACTCTACATTCTGTAAGGAAGCTGCCTTGCGTGAGGGACTGGCATAAGTAATATGCTTAACTTTCATTGGCTCCCAGTTCTCCTCCCCTCCACAGCTGATTGGTTCAATCTGGGCACTAGATCTCCTCCCATCTAGGATTGGTAAAATAGAACATTTTTAAAGATGAGCATATTGTTTGAAAAATAGAGTGGTACATACCAAAAATATAGCTAAAAATGTAAAAATCTATGGCTTCTAGATAGGGAAAAATTGGCATAAATATCTTTAATAAAAAATGTTATTTTAATAAGTATATGTAAAAGAAAATTTCAAATTACCGGTAGCTTAAAATACTTCCTCCTTGAAAGGATACATTTTAACAGGATTAAAGTAGAATTAGTTTTAAGAACCCAAATAAGAAAACTATAAGCAGTTTCTCTTATGTAAATTCTAACCATAAATATTTTGGGTTATTTTATTTTCAAATATTCAAGTTGTATTGTTTATGAAAAATCAAGGCAAAAACAATATGCACAGATGATTCTCAAACTTTTAGAAGAATATAATGCAGGACATATTAAGAAAACTATGCACACATATAAATTTATATGAAGGATATCTTTGTAAGGATGCAGCTGATATTAGGAATGCCGGTTTCCTATGAGGAAGGGAACTGGAGTCTGGAGGTCAGAAATGAAAGGGAGATTTGCTTTTCTCTGTATACTTTTATTTATTTCTTATTTTAAAATATCCTTATGAATGAACAGCATTTATAATAAAGAGATTTTCGCCATGGTGGTAAAACACAGTAAGTTAATTATAGCATGTGTGTTTTATATCGTGTTAAATATTATAAACAAAACAAATATTTGCATGCATTTCATAGTTCTGACATAAGACATACAAGAAGACGAGTGGTTTGCAGCATGGAGATGTAAAATATGGGTTTCTTTTAGAATTTGCTGAGTGTAGTGCCTATGGGCTATCCAGAATCTGGAGTTGATTTGAGTCATTTGAGCTAAAGATACAGCAAGTGTCATGAAAGGCATAAGGGCACCCAGGGAAAATTTAAAGAATGAAAGGGATTGGTGAAAGCAACAGCAATTTCAAGAGCAGCACAGGAAAAGAAACTGAGATGAAGGCAAAGAATGTGTTAAGAATGTCAGTCACAGTAGCTTTCATATACTCTACATTCTGTAAGGAAGCTGCCTTGCGTGAGGGACTGGCATAAGTAATATGCTTAACTTTCATTGGCTCCCAGTTCTCCTCCCCTCCACAGCTGATTGGTTCAATCTGGGCACTAGACCTGCATCCATCCATCCACACATCCCATCCATTCACTCACTCACTCACTCACACACACACACACACACACACGCACGCACACGCACACACGCACACACACAGGCACACACACAGACATGCATTTTACTTTCTATAAATTCTTGAGAATTAAGGAAGAGGGAAACAACCATGGATTTCAGAAGACAGTATGAGGAGATATTAAGAACATGAAGTAATAAGGATATATAAACACTTTGAAACAAAGAACTAAAACATGTGCACAGAGAGAAAAGCCAATAGGTTTAAACAGAAAATATAAAACCAGAAATATCCTCCTCCTTAAAGAAGAGCATCAACTTTAATGAATGCACAAACTGGGAGGAAATCTCTGAAAATACTCACATGATGTGTTTAAATCCCTTCCTTATATTGTCATAAGAAAACGAAATTTATGACCTAGTAAATTAAACAAAGACCTCTGGTGAGCAAACTAATCTCGTTGACATGAAATTCTAAAGAATGACTACATATGACTAAGTTCTTTATCATTGGAGATATTTTTTAGAGTCCCATTCAGCGTAAAGATATACTGCCTAAAAGTTGTTCTACTTTAACAGACACATCTGACTTTCTGACATGAGGTTCATAAAACATTTTGAATCATTTTAGAAAATCCAAAATATGACTAATTGTTACAGAAACTGATTGTAATGTTAATTACTGCTTATCATGTCAGATGTAAATAGTTTTAAAATGTACCCCAGGTATTCTGAGGGTTTGGGTTTATTTTTTTCAGCCTTACATTGAATCATTTCTTCCATACACATTATAAAAACTTCAACATGATTCAATTTGTCTGGAGCCAAAGTCCCCCTGATGTATCCTCTCTGCAGTGGTTCAAATAATTTTTTTCTGATAATCTTCATACATAAAACGTAGAAGGTTGTTCAGGATTTTAACAGGAAGGAACTGACAAGATCCTCCAAAAAAAAAAAAAAATGACTGAATTAATAGTGAATTCCCAGTATGAATCTGCAAACTCTTCTTTTTTCCCCATGAAAGATAGTATATTTACTGGAATTAAGCTGTGAACATTTTGGGAGCCTATGACGACAGCTTGTGAGGATGTGAAGCGACTAAAAGTCTCATATATTGCTATGGCAGTGTAAATTAGCAACAACTGCGGGAAATGGCTTGTGCTACCAATGCCAAACCTGCCTCTGAGCCAGCAATACCACTCTACCATTCATTAAAAGTCGAAAAGTGAATGTGTTGTCTTAGGTCAGATGACAAGAAGAAAATAAGAGATCAGAAGAGTTGATAATGTTCCGTTTTTTGATCTGGTGTTGGTTACACAGATGTTCAGTTTCTGAAAATGTATTGAGCTGTTTTCTCTAGGCAGCAGTCTCGAGCTCCATCTTGAGCATGCTAACTTCCAGGTGGAGTGAATTTACCTAGTTGATGAGCTTGAAATAAAGAACAGGCAGATTCCTCCCCTTTCTCCTGAGCTGTTACTAACACTTCTCTGTGTTTTTACTTACGTTTAAAAAACTTTTTAAAACTACACTGTTTTATTGTTGTAGATGGGATTTCTTTGTAAAAATTCATTGAGTACTGTGCTTATGATGTGTACATTTATTTTTTGCAAGTTTTCCTCTCTTCCTCCCCCCAAAATGACACTACTGACACCCAGTAAAGGGATAAAACCCTTATCGTTTGTGTCTCTGGGGCTGACACAGGTTCTGCCAGAGGCTCCTCACTCTAAATTCCCTCACCGTTCCTCCCATAGATAGATGTGAGCTAGCTGAGTTGCTCAGTCATGTCCGACTCTTTGAGACCTTAAAAGACTATAGCCTGCCAGGCTCCTCTGTTTATGGGATTCTCCAGGCAAGAATACTGGAGTGGTTGCCATGCGCTCCTTCAGGGGATCTTACCAACCCAGGGATCAAACCTGCACCTCCTGTCTCCTGAATTGGCAGGCAGGTTCTTTCCCCAGTAGCACCACCTAAGACGCTCCCACAGACGAGTGGTAGGTAGATTAAAAGCTATTGAAATCATTTTAGGTGCAAGGATTGAAACCTGAGAATCATCAAGGATTAGTCCTCATTATCTGAGTACTGAAGAAACCACCAGTCAGGTGTTGGGGGAGGGTATGTTAGATTCATTTTGATATAATGAGTTTCAAGTGATTGTGAGAGATGATTACTGCATCTCAATTTTTGAAAGCGACATTTTGGGAGCCTATGACGACAGCTTGTGAGGATGTGAAGCGACTAAAAGTCTCATATATTGCTATGGCAGTGTAAATTAGCAACAACTGCGGGAAATGGCTTGTGCTACCAATGCCAAACCTGCCTCTGAGCCAGCAATACCACTCTACCATTCATTAAAAGTCGAAAAGTGAATGTGTTGTCTTAGGTCAGATGACAAGAAGAAAATAAGAGATCAGAAGAGTTGATAATGTTCCGTTTTTTGATCTGGTGTTGGTTACACAGATGTTCAGTTTCTGAAAATGTATTGAGCTGTTTTCTCTAGGCAGCAGTCTCGAGCTCCATCTTGAGCATGCTAACTTCCAGGTGGAGTGAATTTACCTAGTTGATGAGCTTGAAATAAAGAACAGGCAGATTCCTCCCCTTTCTCCTGAGCTGTTACTAACACTTCTCTGTGTTTTTACTTACGTTTAAAAAACTTTTTAAAACTACACTGTTTTATTGTTGTAGATGGGATTTCTTTGTAAAAATTCATTGAGTACTGTGCTTATGATGTGTACATTTATTTTTTGCAAGTTTTCCTCTCTTCCTCCCCCCAAAATGACACTACTGACACCCAGTAAAGGGATAAAACCCTTATCGTTTGTGTCTCTGGGGCTGACACAGGTTCTGCCAGAGGCTCCTCACTCTAAATTCCCTCACCGTTCCTCCCATAGATAGATGTGAGCTAGCTGAGTTGCTCAGTCATGTCCGACTCTTTGAGACCTTAAAAGACTATAGCCTGCCAGGCTCCTCTGTTTATGGGATTCTCCAGGCAAGAATACTGGAGTGGTTGCCATGCGCTCCTTCAGGGGATCTTACCAACCCAGGGATCAAACCTGCACCTCCTGTCTCCTGAATTGGCAGGCAGGTTCTTTCCCCAGTAGCACCACCTAAGACGCTCCCACAGACGAGTGGTAGGTAGATTAAAAGCTATTGAAATCATTTTAGGTGCAAGGATTGAAACCTGAGAATCATCAAGGATTAGTCCTCATTATCTGAGTACTGAAGAAACCACCAGTCAGGTGTTGGGGGAGGGTATGTTAGATTCATTTTGATATAATGAGTTTCAAGTGATTGTGAGAGATGATTACTGCATCTCAATTTCTTAATTACAAAAATAGGGACAATATGTGCCCTGCTTACCATCTAAACTTTGGGAAGGAGCTGACTATGTAAACACATTCTAAGCCCAAAAGTGTTAAAATATTCTAGAGCAAAAATCAACTTTCTGATTCTCTGGTTTTCAGGAGGTGGCATTTCTCTAAGCAGCAGTCTCGGGCTCCATCGTTAGCCTGCTAACTTCCAGGTGGAGTGAATACCTAGTTGATGAGCTTGAAATAAAGAATCAGGCAGGCTCCTCCCCTTTCTTCTGAGAGCAGGCATGAGGAGGTTCACAGTCTGAGTCTCCTTCGAGGTTGCTGGAGCAAGTCTCCATAGGGAGGCCTTCAGCTTTGAGGACTGCTTGTGACTTCAGTAGTCTCATGTGAAATCATCTGAAAAAAGGTAAGAATTCAATCCCTAATTCTATGGATCTGTATCAGCAAGTACGCTCTTACCAACACCTAAGTTCCTTTCCAATAGCCATGAAACTGAGAGTTTTGTATCTGCCTGAAATGTTTGCTTTTTTTTTTAAGGAACACTGGCAGAAAAAAAAAAGTTTTCTCTTTATGGTATCCCTTCAAATGCTAATACAAGCTAAAGTATTGTTTTTATGTAGCGTTATTTTCATTTGCTGCTGTTACAGTTCCCATCTGTGTTTAGTCATAATCCCTTTTGTCTTTCCTTGAACGCTTGCTGTCTATGAAATGACTATAATGGTTTTCAGAGTCCAAGATTTAACTTGTGTTTTTTTTTTTCAAGTGACATGTAAACTCAATTCAGCAAACATTTTCATGTGGCTACAAAATATCTGTGTTGTGTTAAGGCTTGAATCAAAAGAGCAATGTTCTTAAAGCAGTGCTTGTATCCTGGTCATCTTTTTTTTATCAAATTTTCTTTATGGGAACACATTTTATGTTCTGATACCAGCAATGTTAATGGAAACAAACCACATCAAAGGCTTGCTGATTGTGCTTGTTTAATACAGGAACTAGATATTCTTTTTTTCCACCTTTTTTTTCCCTTTAGCTGCAAAAAGCTTTATGGTTTCCATTTGGTCCAGGGTTTGGGAGAGGGCTCCAGGGTGGTTAAAAAGCTGCTGAGTGGCTGCAGAGAGGGGCTTCAGGCAGAAATTCTGACATCACAGGGCTCCTCAAAGGCCCTTGGGTTCCAGTGCTGCTCGTGGGTGAGCCTTGGGAAGAGTTACTCGCCCGGCCTGCGGAGGTTGGTTAGGTGGTCACCCATCTTCCAGGTGAGTTTCATCTCCTCATCTAGGAAGTGACTCTCCAGGAAGTCATGGAGGTGGGGGTCTGTATGGGTAGAACCCAGGCCATGCAGATTCAAAAGGGCCTGGTTCAGGTTCTTCTCCTTGAGAAAGGCAGCTTCCATAACATCCTGGGTTTTACCCCACTCGTCTTGAAATGGCTTCTGCATGTCATGGAGTGGAGTGCAGCCACTGTGCTGGTTTTGCATTTTCAAGAGACACTGGGTGTCCTTATGTTCCTCCTCATGGGAAATTCGCCCACATCCTCTAGAGCCACATTGTCAAAGTCGAAATAGAGCCCAGAGAGAGGGAGGTGTAGGAGGCCTGCAGATGCATGCTGACCAGGGGGTGACAGCAGCCTCCACCTTGGTGGAATAATTCAGACAATTCTGGGAGTTCATGGTTGATTGGTAATAAGGCTTTAAGCTCAAAAAATGGTGCTGAGTGGACCTGGTGATCAAGGACAGCTGAGAGGCTCATCCCCAAGATTGTGACTGGAAAAAAGGTTGGAGGGTAGTTGGAGGTTGGGTAAGGGGTGTCCTTGGCTTTGTTCCATCCAAGCACTGTTGAAGCAAGAGACAGATCTGTGGGACCACCAAGTGCATTGTCTCTTTTTTCACTTTTATATTCCAGTGTATCATCCAAAGGTTTACATTTCTCACTCCAATTAAGCTGTAAATCTTAAGATGTCCTATTTTTTTTAACTATTACTTGATTGTGAAATGAGATATCTAATCATTATAAACAATTATATCAGTATTTAAGTGAGAGGGATAAAAGCAAAACAGAATAAGCAAACAAACAGTTCAGGTTTTTTCCATTAAGAAAATGGAAGCACTGATGTGTCCAATGATCAAGCCGGAGCTCTGGGGCGCATGCGCTGAGAGCCGGTGCTCTGTGACAACAGAGGCCACCGCGATGGGAGGCCCACACGGGCCAAAGAACAAAGATGGATGAAAGTGGACAAATGAAAGACCAATAGAAGTGGCCCGCCAGCTCCCCTCCCTCCCCACCCCACCCCCACCAATAAATAAATAAATAAATAAATAAATAAATCTTTTTTAAAAAAAAGAAAGAAAATGGAAGCAGATGGCCTTTATATTCTGGCAGCACTACACAGCATGTAGGTCCTAGTTCCCCAGGCAGACTGAATCCACAGTCCCTACAGTGGAAGCATGGAGTCTTAACAACGGAACTGCCACGGGAGTCCCCACCAGGGCCTTTTTTAAAAAAGTGAAATGTAATTTACATCTATAATTATATTAGGTTCCAGTGTATGGCATTCAGTGTTTGTGTATTATTATGAAATGACCACCACAATAAGTCTAATTAATGCCCATCACTACATATAGTTATAATTTATTTTTTTGTGATGAAAACTTTTTCAGTGCTCTCAGCATACCAACTTTCAAATATGCAGTATAATATCATTAACTATAGTAGCCATGCTGTAAATTTCATCGCTAGGACTTATTTTATAACTGGAAGTGTACACATTTGGACTCCCGTAAACCCAAAATGGCAACCACAAGTCCTTTCTCTGTATCTATAAACATTTGTTTGTTGTTTTTAAGATTATCCATGTAATGAGATCATACAGTATTTGGTTTTGATTTATTTCACTTAGCACAATGCCCTTAATATCCATCGATGTTGCAAATGGCAGGATTTCATTCTGTTTATGGCTGAATAATATTCCATTGTGTGCATACATAATATCACATATTTTTTATGCATTTATCCATACACACACACATATACATCTGTGGGCTTCCCACATGGCTCAGTGGTAAAGAATTCACTTGCCAAGCAGGAGACACAGGTTTGACTCTTGTGTCAGGAAGATCCCCTGGAAAAGGAAATGGTAACTCACTCTAGTGTTCTTGCCTGGGAAAGCCCATGGACAGAGAAGCCTGGTGGGTTACATATAGTCCATGAGGTTCCAAAAGAGTCGGAAATGATCTAGCAGCTAAAGGACTGTGTGTGTGTGTATACACATACACCAAATCTTCTTCATGCATTTATCCACTGATAGGCTCTTAGGTTTTTGCGTATCTTGACTATGCTGCAACGAACATGAGGGTATAGATAACTTCTCCAGGTAGTGTTTTTATTTTATTTGGATAAATAAACAGAAGTGGAATTTCTAGATTCTATGGTAGTTGTAATTTTAACTTTTTGAGGAACATCAATACTGTTCTCTATAGTTGGTGCAACCAAATTCTACTCCCACCAGCAGCGCATGAGAGTTCCCTTTCCTCTACATCCTCACCAACACTTAATATTTCTTATCTTTTTTATAATAGCCTTTCTCACATGGGAGGTTATATCTCAGTGTGGGTTTTGATTTGCATTTCTCTAATGATTAATGATGTTGAACATCTTTTTATGTACCTGTTAACCGCCTGTATGTCTTCTTTGGAAAAATGTCTATTCAGATCCTCTGCCAGTTTTTAAATCAGATTTTTTTTTTTTTACTGTTAAGCTACCTGAGTTCTTTATATAGTAAATATTTGACATATTAAGCCCTTATCTGATACATGAGTTGCAAATATTTTCTCCCATTTATAGTTTGGCTTTTAATTTTGTTGAGAGTTTCCTTTGCTGTGCAGGAGCATCTTAGTTTGATACAGCTGTGCTTACTTAACGTTAGTTTTGTTGTCTTTGTATTTGGCATCAAGTCCAAAAAATCTTCATCAAGACCAATGCCAAGTGCTTCACTGCTTTGTTTTCTAATAGAAGTTTTATGGTTTCATGGTTTACATTCAAGTCTCTAATCCACTTGGAGTTAATTTTTGTGTATGGTGTAAAATACTCATCTAGTTTCATTCTTTTACATGTAGCTGTCTAGTTTTCCCAGTACCATTTAAAGAGGCTGTCTTCTGCCCATTATACATCTGTGGGCTTCCCACATGGCTCAGTGGTAAAGAATTCACTTGCCAAGCAGGAGACACAGGTTTGACTCTTGTGTCAGGAAGATCCCCTGGAAAAGGAAATGGTAACTCACTCTAGTGTTCTTGCCTGGGAAAGCCCATGGACAGAGAAGCCTGGTGGGTTACATATAGTCCATGAGGTTCCAAAAGAGTCGGAAATGATCTAGCAGCTAAAGGACTGTGTGTGTGTGTATACACATACACCAAATCTTCTTCATGCATTTATCCACTGATAGGCTCTTAGGTTTTTGCGTATCTTGACTATGCTGCAACGAACATGAGGGTATAGATAACTTCTCCAGGTAGTGTTTTTTATTTTATTTGGATAAATAAACAGAAGTGGAATTTCTAGATTCTATGGTAGTTGTAATTTTAACTTTTTGAGGAACATCAATACTGTTCTCTATAGTTGGTGCAACCAAATTCTACTCCCACCAGCAGCGCATGAGAGTTCCCTTTCCTCTACATCCTCACCAACACTTAATATTTCTTATCTTTTTTATAATAGCCTTTCTCACATGGGAGGTTATATCTCAGTGTGGGTTTTGATTTGCATTTCTCTAATGATTAATGATGTTGAACATCTTTTTATGTACCTGTTAACCGCCTGTATGTCTTCTTTGGAAAAATGTCTATTCAGCTCCTCTGCCAGTTTTTAAATCAGATTTTTTGTTTTACTGTTAAGCTACCTGAGTTCTTTATATAGTAAATATTTGACATATTAAGCCCTTATCTGATACATGAGTTGCAAATATTTTCTCCCATTTATAGTTTGGCTTTTAATTTTGTTGAGAGTTTCCTTTGCTGTGCAGGAGCATCTTAGTTTGATACAGCTGTGCTTACTTAACGTTAGTTTTGTTGTCTTTGTATTTGGCATCAAGTCCAAAAAATCTTCATCAAGACCAATGCCAAGTGCTTCACTGCTTTGTTTTCTAATAGAAGTTTTATGGTTTCATGGTTTACATTCAAGTCTCTAATCCACTTGGAGTTAATTTTTGTGTATGGTGTAAAATACTCATCTAGTTTCATTCTTTTACATGTAGCTGTCTAGTTTTCCCAGTACCATTTAAAGAGGCTGTCTTCTGCCCATTTTATATTCTTGCCTCCTTTGTCATAGATTAATTGCCCATAAATGTGTGGACTTATTTATGGGCTCTCTGTTCTCTTTCATTGATCTGTGTATCTTTTATGCCAGTACCATTCTGTTTTGATGACATTCATTTGTAATAGAGTTAGAAATCAGGAAGCACAATACCTCCAGTTTTGTTCTTTCTCAAGACTTCTTTTGCTATTGGGAGGGGTCTTTTGTGGCTCAAGGCAAATTTTATAATTGTTCTATATCTGTGAAAATGCCCTTGAAATTTTGATAGGGATTGCATTAAAATCTGTAGATCACTTTGGTTAGTATAGACATTTGAACAGTATTCTTTCATTTCATGATCATGGAATATCTTTTTACTTATTTGTGTCCTCTAATTTCTTTAATATTTTATAGTTTTCAGTGTATAGGTCTTTCACCTTTTTGGTTAATATTTCTCTTTTTTTGCCTGTAAGTCATCATTTTTGGTTAATTTTATGCCTAGTTATTATTTTCCTTTTTAAGGCCATGTACATGAGATTGTTTCCTTAATTTCTCTATTTAATAGCTCCTTCTTGGTGTATAGAAATGCAGCTGATTTTTGTATTCTGTAATGTTGCTGAGTTAACTTATTCTGATAGTGTTTTGGTGGGGTTTTTAGGGTTTTCTATAATTTGTCATTGGCAGATCGTAGCAGTTTTATTTCTTCCTTCCTAGTCTGAGTGGTTTTTCTTCTTCTTGTCTGATTTATAGACAGATCAGGCTAGGACCTTCAATACTAATTTGAACAAGAGTGGTGAGAGTCAGCATCTTTGACTTGTTCCTGATCTTAAGGAAAACTTTCAGCTAGATAAGCTGATACACTGTTGTGTATGTGATTAGCTGTGAGCTTGTCATATATGACCTTTATAATTTTGTTGAGAGTTTCCTTTGCTGTGCAGGAGCATCTTAGTTTGATACAGCTGTGCTTACTTAACGTTAGTTTTGTTGTCTTTGTATTTGGCATCAAGTCCAAAAAATCTTCATCAAGACCAATGCCAAGTGCTTCACTGCTTTGTTTTCTAATAGAAGTTTTATGGTTTCATGGTTTACATTCAAGTCTCTAATCCACTTGGAGTTAATTTTTGTGTATGGTGTAAAATACTCATCTAGTTTCATTCTTTTACATGTAGCTGTCTAGTTTTCCCAGTACCATTTAAAGAGGCTGTCTTCTGCCCATTTTATATTCTTGCCTCCTTTGTCATAGATTAATTGCCCATAAATGTGTGGACTTATTTATGGGCTCTCTGTTCTCTTTCATTGATCTGTGTATCTTTTTATGCCAGTACCATTCTGTTTTGATGACATTCATTTGTAATAGAGTTAGAAATCAGGAAGCACAATACCTCCAGTTTTGTTCTTTCTCAAGACTTCTTTTGCTATTGGGAGGGGTCTTTTGTGGCTCAAGGCAAATTTTATAATTGTTCTATATCTGTGAAAATGCCCTTGAAATTTTGATAGGGATTGCATTAAAATCTGTAGATCACTTTGGTTAGTATAGACATTTGAACAGTATTCTTTCATTTCATGATCATGGAATATCTTTTTACTTATTTGTGTCCTCTAATTTCTTTAATATTTTATAGTTTTCAGTGTATAGGTCTTTCACCTTTTTGGTTAATATTTCTCTTTTTTTGCCTGTAAGTCATCATTTTTGGTTAATTTTATGCCTAGTTATTATTTTCCTTTTTAAGGCCATGTACATGAGATTGTTTCCTTAATTTCTCTATTTAATAGCTCCTTCTTGGTGTATAGAAATGCAGCTGATTTTTGTATTCTGTAATGTTGCTGAGTTAACTTATTCTGATAGTGTTTTGGTGGGGTTTTTAGGGTTTTCTATAATTTGTCATTGGCAGATCGTAGCAGTTTTATTTCTTCCTTCCTAGTCTGAGTGGTTTTTCTTCTTCTTGTCTGATTTATAGACAGATCAGGCTAGGACCTTCAATACTAATTTGAACAAGAGTGGTGAGAGTCAGCATCTTTGACTTGTTCCTGATCTTAAGGAAAACTTTCAGCTAGATAAGCTGATACACTGTTGTGTATGTGATTAGCTGTGAGCTTGTCATATATGACCTTTATAATATTTATAATATTGAGGTACATTTCTTCTTTACCCATTTTGTTGAAGTTTTTATTATAAATGGATGTATATTTTGTCCAAGTATTTTTCTGCACCTGCTGAGATGACCATATGATTTTTATCCTTTGTTTTGTTAATGTGACATATCGCATTGATTTCTGTGGATATTGTTGAGCCATTACTGCATCCCTGGAATAAATCTCAGTTGATCATGGTGTATGGCCCTTTTAATGTTGAATTTTGTTTGCTAATATTTTGTTGAGGATGTCCATATTTATTTTTATCAGGAATATTGACCTGTAATTTTCTTTTCTTTTAAGGTCCTTATCCATTTATGGTCTCTGGGTGATGTTAACCTCATAGTATAGATTTGTTCATTCTCTACTTTTTGGAAGAATTTGAGTATTAGTATTAATTTTTCTTTAAATGTTTGGTAGAATTCGCCAGTGAAGCCATCATGTCCTGGGCATTTGTTGTGGGATTTTTCTAAACTGATTCAATATTCTTAATAGAAACTTGTCTATATTTTATGATTCAGTTTTGATAGGTTGTATATTTCTAGGCTATTTTTAAAATTTTCTTCTCAGTTGCCCAATTTACTGGTATATAAATGTGTTCACAGTAGTCTTTTATGATCCTCTGTAGTATCCTCTGTAGTAACAATGGTAATATATTCTCTTTCATTTTGGTTTTGTGAGTCCTCTTCTCAGCTAAAGTTTGTTGTTGTTTTTTTTTGTTTGTTTATTTTTTTAAACAGCCAGTTCTTAATTTTATTGATCTTTTATGCTGTCTCTGTTGTTTCTATTTCAGTTTTTACTCCATCTTTGTTCCCTTTACTACTAACTTCAGACGTAGTTTTTTCTTTTTTCTAGTTCCTTAAACTATAAAATTAGGTTATCTGAGACATTTCTTGATATAGGCATTTATCTCTAGGAACTTTCATCTTGAAACTGCTTTTGCTGCAACCCATAATTTTGGTATATCGTATTTTTATTTCTCTCATTTTTTTAAATTTTTTATTTTTCTTTGACACATTGACCATTCAAATAGCATATTGTATAATCTGCACATATTTGTGAATTTTCCAGTTTTCTTCTGGTAATTGATTTTGTTTTATAATATTGTGGTCAATAAAAGATTAATTTTACATCTATTAAGTCTTCTTTTATGGCCTAATATGTAATTTATCCTAGCAAATGTACTGTGCGCTCTTGAGATGATACGTATTTTGTTTCTCTTAGGTAGAATTTTCTATATATGTCTTTTAAGTATATCTGGTTCAACCAATCATTCAGGCCAATGTTTCCTTACTGATTTTATGGGGTGTCTGTATGATCTATTCATTGAAGAAAGGTGGAATATTAAGTCCCTTGATATTGTTGTATTGTTGTCTTTCTCCCTTTAGGCCTGTTAATATTCGTTTTATATCTTTAAATGCTCCAATGTTTGGTATGTAAATATCCAATGTGTGGTATATAAAGATTTAGAAATCTATAGCCTCTTGTTTGATTTACCCATTTATTATTAAATACTTTCTTTGCCTCTTATCATAGTCCTTGTCTTAAAATCTTCTTTTTTCTCTCTCTTTTTCTTCATTTTTCTTTTTCTCATATCTGCATTACATAAAACATCCTTCTTTTCCAGTCTTGAAGGAGTGACTTCCTATAGCTGATCAACCCTGTCCTGGCTCTTGATTGACTCTCAGAGTTCTGATTACTCAACTAACCAACTTCATTCCTACTGGTTCCCTGTGGTTGAAGGTTTGCAAAGACCTGTCAGTGTCCCACTGGGGAGGCTTTCGGTTGGCACCTAGATTCAGGCTGACTAAAAACCAGACCCTCAGCCAGCAGGTTTTAAAGTATGCAAATATAGCTTTAGGAGAAAGACTGTGAGATGGGTGTCTGTCTGCTCCCACTGCATTGAGCTCTAGGGTAACAGTTAAAAGCTGTTTTATCGTTTGTCCAACCATCCTGCTGAATCTGCGAACACAAAGCCCTACCAGTCACCAAATCTAGGTTGACAAAGGATGTGTCTTCTGGCTGACAGCCACAAAACCAGGTCACCAGATGTGTACACAAACTTCTTTCTCAAAAGATCTTAAACTGTTTTAACCCATAATTTTGGTAGAAAACACATTGACCATTCAAATAGCATATTGTATAATCTGCACATATTTGTGAATTTTCCAGTTTTCTTCTGGTAATTGATTTTGTTTTATAATATTGTGGTCAATAAAAGATTAATTTTACATCTATTAAGTCTTCTTTTATGGCCTAATATGTAATTTATCCTAGCAAATGTACTGTGCGCTCTTGAGATGATACGTATTTTGTTTCTCTTAGGTAGAATTTTCTATATATGTCTTTTAAGTATATCTGGTTCAACCAATCATTCAGGCCAATGTTTCCTTACTGATTTTATGGGGTGTCTGTATGATCTATTCATTGAAGAAAGGTGGAATATTAAGTCCCTTGATATTGTTGTATTGTTGTCTTTCTCCCTTTAGGCCTGTTAATATTCGTTTTATATCTTTAAATGCTCCAATGTTTGGTATGTAAATATCCAATGTGTGGTATATAAAGATTTAGAAATCTATAGCCTCTTGTTTGATTTACCCATTTATTATTAAATACTTTCTTTGCCTCTTATCATAGTCCTTGTCTTAAAATCTTCTTTTTTCTCTCTCTTTTTCTTCATTTTTCTTTTTCTCATATCTGCATTACATAAAACATCCTTCTTTTCCAGTCTTGAAGGAGTGACTTCCTATAGCTGATCAACCCTGTCCTGGCTCTTGATTGACTCTCAGAGTTCTGATTACTCAACTAACCAACTTCATTCCTACTGGTTCCCTGTGGTTGAAGGTTTGCAAAGACCTGTCAGTGTCCCACTGGGGAGGCTTTCGGTTGGCACCTAGATTCAGGCTGACTAAAAACCAGACCCTCAGCCAGCAGGTTTTAAAGTATGCAAATATAGCTTTAGGAGAAAGACTGTGAGATGGGTGTCTGTCTGCTCCCACTGCATTGAGCTCTAGGGTAACAGTTAAAAGCTGTTTTATCGTTTGTCCAACCATCCTGCTGAATCTGCGAACACAAAGCCCTACCAGTCACCAAATCTAGGTTGACAAAGGATGTGTCTTCTGGCTGACAGCCACAAAACCAGGTCACCAGATGTGTACACAAACTTCTTTCTCAGAGATACCAGCAACCTGGGTCGGGCCAAAGTGGGAGCACAAAGATGACTCTCATCTGTCTCCTTAGGCTCTGGAGAGGGTGGTCCTGAGTCCTTAAATCTGTATGTAATTATAACACATCAGGCCACAGCTACAAAGATAAACTTTCACAGAAAGATTGGGAGTGCATTTTAGTCTACTATCTCTGTGCTGTGCTCTGGATAAAAACTGTTTCACCACTTATTACTGTGCTGTGGGACTTGCAAACCTAGACACTGCTGGTCACCTGAGCTAAGTGACCAAAAAGTGGTGAAAGCTGCAAAAGGGGGGCACCAGCTGTGTGTACAGATTCCTTTCCAAGAGGTATTGATGACTGACAGTGAGGCAGATGACAAAGATGAAATAGTACCCACTCCCCAAGGTCTTTGGAGAGGGCTATAGTATGTTCTACAATGCATTTTTAGTTAGAAGTCTGCTCTCAGGTCACAGGAATAAAGATAAGCAAATAGGATTCTTTCACAGGAAGAATGATTTTTAGTCATCTGCCTCAGCTGGCTTCTTGGGAGTAGCCAAATAAGTCTGTATAAGCTCTCAGAGAGTTGTTTCTCAGCTCACTAGCGTGTTATGGTCCTTGTGGACACAAGCCCTCTTGACTTTCAGAATGAGATGTTTGGGGGCTCATCCTAAAAGTTAGGATGCCTGACACCGAGTTCAAATCAGGAGCTCCTCAGGCAGACCATAAGACTTGGGAGCTCCCTTCTGCTTGTAGGCCTCCATGCCAAGGCTGGGGATTAACAGTGAGATTGTGTCAGCCTCTCCTTCCTATTTCAGTGTGGGATTTTTCTCATTTATTCATGTGTAGGAATTGCTCACCTAGTTTTGAGGTTTCTTTCAGAGCACATCTTTCTACATGTAGCTGTAGATTGTGGTGGTGTTTAGAAAACTCCTACATTGCCATCTTGAACTGGAACTGCCAGCACCAGTCACCAAATCTAGGTTGACAAAGGATGTGTCTTCTGGCTGACAGCCACAAAACCAGGTCACCAGATGTGTACACAAACTTCTTTCTCAGAGATACCAGCAACCTGGGTCGGGCCAAAGTGGGAGCACAAAGATGACTCTCATCTGTCTCCTTAGGCTCTGGAGAGGGTGGTCCTGAGTCCTTAAATCTGTATGTAATTATAACACATCAGGCCACAGCTACAAAGATAAACTTTCACAGAAAGATTGGGAGTGCATTTTAGTCTACTATCTCTGTGCTGTGCTCTGGATAAAAACTGTTTCACCACTTATTACTGTGCTGTGGGACTTGCAAACCTAGACACTGCTGGTCACCTGAGCTAAGTGACCAAAAAGTGGTGAAAGCTGCAAAAGGGGGGCACCAGCTGTGTGTACAGATTCCTTTCCAAGAGGTATTGATGACTGACAGTGAGGCAGATGACAAAGATGAAATAGTACCCACTCCCCAAGGTCTTTGGAGAGGGCTATAGTATGTTCTACAATGCATTTTTAGTTAGAAGTCTGCTCTCAGGTCACAGGAATAAAGATAAGCAAATAGGATTCTTTCACAGGAAGAATGATTTTTAGTCATCTGCCTCAGCTGGCTTCTTGGGAGTAGCCAAATAAGTCTGTATAAGCTCTCAGAGAGTTGTTTCTCAGCTCACTAGCGTGTTATGGTCCTTGTGGACACAAGCCCTCTTGACTTTCAGAATGAGATGTTTGGGGGCTCATCCTAAAAGTTAGGATGCCTGACACCGAGTTCAAATCAGGAGCTCCTCAGGCAGACCATAAGACTTGGGAGCTCCCTTCTGCTTGTAGGCCTCCATGCCAAGGCTGGGGATTAACAGTGAGATTGTGTCAGCCTCTCCTTCCTATTTCAGTGTGGGATTTTTCTCATTTATTCATGTGTAGGAATTGCTCACCTAGTTTTGAGGTTTCTTTCAGAGCACATCTTTCTACATGTAGCTGTAGATGTGGTGGTGTATCTGTGAGAGAAATCAGTTTAGAAAACTCCTACATTGCCATCTTGAACTGGAACTGCCAGCACCAGGGTTTTTAAGCTGTAAGTCATGATTATTAAACAAATATACTCAAGAAACAGTAGAACAAGTAATAATGGACTTCTGTGGTTTTTGTGCTTCTGATGGTCACAGAAGTGAAGCACCACAGTTCTGAGCAATTTCTGAGAGTATAAAAGTGTTTAATAGTTGTGTCTCAGATGATGCAAAGAGCTGACTCATTGAGAAATACCTGATTCTGGAAGAGACTGAAGGCAGGAGGAGAAGGGGATGACAGGATGAGATGGTTGAATGGCATCCTTAACTCGATGGGCATGAGTCTGAGCAAACTCCAAGAGATGGTGGAGGTCAGGGAAATGGCAACCATTCCAGTATTCTTGCCTGGAGAATCCCATGGACAGAGGAGCCTAGGGTTGCACAGAGTCAGACACAACTGAAACGACTGAGCACACGCGTATACACTGAAGATGAGGCACAAGTCCTCCCAAAGACCTGGAATTAGATGTAACCAATGGCAACTATTAAGGATCCTATAAGCATCCGTCTCTTAACTCACTGGATCAGGAAAAATGGGGAGTAAACATTAGAGTGATTTGAAGCCTAGGAAGCAGGAAAAATCATAAGAGAGATTTTACTTGCTCTGATTATTTCAATTCTCTTGGCCTGGCTAAACTTCATCTTAGGCAACAGAGAACGCATGGCTGTAATTACTGAATCACTGTGGGTAATCATTGGGAAACCATGGAAAACAGGAGGGGTGCCAAGAGACTGAAGAATGGAAAGTGTCACTCCAGTTTTCAGAAGAGGAGGGTAGATATTTATGGGATTACAGATCAGAGGGTTTGACAAAAATCCTAGAAGGGAAACTTTTTTAAAAGAATATCTGAACACTTAGAAAAGGAAGAAGTAAAGACCAGAATTAGAATGGCTTCATTAAGAACAAGTCACTGCAGACTAACCCAATTTTTTTTACTCCCCACCCCCCTAAATCTTCCATTCATGTTAAATGCATGGAAATAATCAAGTATTGTCACTGGAAATAATAAATGCTAGGATAGCAAATAAATTTCTTTTTGTTCTCTTAAATTTTTCATTTTTCATAACTACAGTTTTTTCTTTTTAATTTTCATTTTTGAAAGCAATGGCACTTTATACAGAAAACTATGTACATTCTTCTTATATAAGAATTAGTTTTTTCTGTCCAGGTGGGTTAGTGCATTCCATACTTGTCTCTTATGGTCTGAGAACTGTAAGACTTAAAAAAAAAAAAAAATGGCTGAAACCACAACTAGTACTGAACATAATTTTTTACTATATCCCACATAAATGAGATATACATATTTTTGCTTTTAAGCATTGAGCTTTATTGTGTTATTTTTAGCTTCATTGAAATATAACTGACAAATAAAATTGTAATACACTTAAAAGATACAATGTGATAGTCTAATATATGTATGTGTTATGAAAGGAGAATAAATTCAAACTCTGTAGTTTGGAAATCTAGCCCTTACTAGGCCAATTATTTTATTTTACAAAGCCAGTAGGACCCAGAATGACAGCTCTTACAATCTTTAGCAATGAAGATATATTGCTTGTGTTATAATGTTAAACAGACTGACTTACCATAATTTAAGGATCAAGCAAAGCTAGAAGGATAGTTGCTGTGATGTACTATAGAATTTTAAGCAGTCAACAGGTTAGAATAATGAGTCAAATTGAACAAAATGAATTTGAAGGGGGAAAATTAAAAAATTCAAAATCTTTTTTGAGCATCTATGCAAATTAGGTACTTTAGATTCAACATCTCCTTTAACAGGAACAAATGTTAACACTTAAGGAAAAGGAAACAGGAGGGGTGCCAAGAGACTGAAGAATGGAAAGTGTCACTCCAGTTTTCAGAAGAGGAGGGTAGATATTTATGGGATTACAGATCAGAGGGTTTGACAAAAATCCTAGAAGGGAAACTTTTTTAAAAGAATATCTGAACACTTAGAAAAGGAAGAAGTAAAGACCAGAATTAGAATGGCTTCATTAAGAACAAGTCACTGCAGACTAACCCAATTTTTTTTACTCCCCACCCCCCTAAATCTTCCATTCATGTTAAATGCATGGAAATAATCAAGTATTGTCACTGGAAATAATAAATGCTAGGATAGCAAATAAATTTCTTTTTGTTCTCTTAAATTTTTCATTTTTCATAACTACAGTTTTTTCTTTTTAATTTTCATTTTTGAAAGCAATGGCACTTTATACAGAAAACTATGTACATTCTTCTTATATAAGAATTAGTTTTTTCTGTCCAGGTGGGTTAGTGCATTCCATACTTGTCTCTTATGGTCTGAGAACTGTAAGACTTAAAAAAAAAAAAAAATGGCTGAAACCACAACTAGTACTGAACATAATTTTTTACTATATCCCACATAAATGAGATATACATATTTTTGCTTTTAAGCATTGAGCTTTATTGTGTTATTTTTAGCTTCATTGAAATATAACTGACAAATAAAATTGTAATACACTTAAAAGATACAATGTGATAGTCTAATATATGTATGTGTTATGAAAGGAGAATAAATTCAAACTCTGTAGTTTGGAAATCTAGCCCTTACTAGGCCAATTATTTTATTTTACAAAGCCAGTAGGACCCAGAATGACAGCTCTTACAATCTTTAGCAATGAAGATATATTGCTTGTGTTATAATGTTAAACAGACTGACTTACCATAATTTAAGGATCAAGCAAAGCTAGAAGGATAGTTGCTGTGATGTACTATAGAATTTTAAGCAGTCAACAGGTTAGAATAATGAGTCAAATTGAACAAAATGAATTTGAAGGGGGAAAATTAAAAAATTCAAAATCTTTTTTGAGCATCTATGCAAATTAGGTACTTTAGATTCAACATCTCCTTTAACAGGAACAAATGTTAACCTTTACATTAGAATCAGAGGACAGATTTAAAATGAGGCTGATGCAGGTTAAGTTTCAAGGCATCTTATATGCACAGATTCTTTCCAAAGCCATCATGAAGGCCCGTGGTGTGAGTGTTGCCAGATAAATACAGGATGCCCAGTTAAGTTTAAATTTCAGATAAATAGTGAATTGAGTTTTTCGTTTGTTCCAAATATTGCATGCATTCTATATTTTGTTGGATTGGTCAAAAAGTTCGTTTTGGGTTTTTCTTTAATATCCAGTATTTGCTAGTTAAATCCTATACAGGGAAGAATGAGCAGCCCAGATTGGGAGGTCATCCTCTCTGCCCTCTTGGTCTTAGATCCGTATGTAAGGTTTACAGGCTACCAGCCCTACCTCCACATCTTTCAGACCCCAGTGATAACCCTGTCCCAGGAGGACGTCAATGGTTCTCTGACAACAAAGTAAAGGACATGAATGAAAATTTTGTCCTAATCGTTGCTTGAGGTTCATTGATAGACTTTATGGTATTTCACTACCTCCTCCCCTGCTCACACCAGGACTTGTGGCAGTGGCGAGACAGGAAACAGTGGTAGCTAGGACTTGTAAACCTAGAAACCTAGAAACCAAGGAACATCCAGATTGAGATCAGCTGCTTCAGTCATCTGAGGATGACTGACACTTAGATCAGATCTGTACAGTTTAGGTCAGGTCAACAAAAGCAAATTCAGTGACTTAGCAGTGGTCCCTCACTTGCCCTCCCCTTCCCACATGCCCTGGAAAGCAGGGTCATCGCAGTGAAACTGGAGCTGGAGTTACAAGGGTAGTATTAAAACTGAAAGATTTCAATATACTTACTAGGCCAATTATTTTATTTTACAAAGCCAGTAGGACCCAGAATGACAGCTCTTACAATCTTTAGCAATGAAGATATATTGCTTGTGTTATAATGTTAAACAGACTGACTTACCATAATTTAAGGATCAAGCAAAGCTAGAAGGATAGTTGCTGTGATGTACTATAGAATTTTAAGCAGTCAACAGGTTAGAATAATGAGTCAAATTGAACAAAATGAATTTGAAGGGGGAAAATTAAAAAATTCAAAATCTTTTTTGAGCATCTATGCAAATTAGGTACTTTAGATTCAACATCTCCTTTAACAGGAACAAATGTTAACCTTTACATTAGAATCAGAGGACAGATTTAAAATGAGGCTGATGCAGGTTAAGTTTCAAGGCATCTTATATGCACAGATTCTTTCCAAAGCCATCATGAAGGCCCGTGGTGTGAGTGTTGCCAGATAAATACAGGATGCCCAGTTAAGTTTAAATTTCAGATAAATAGTGAATTGAGTTTTTCGTTTGTTCCAAATATTGCATGCATTCTATATTTTGTTGGATTGGTCAAAAAGTTCGTTTTGGGTTTTTCTTTAATATCCAGTATTTGCTAGTTAAATCCTATACAGGGAAGAATGAGCAGCCCAGATTGGGAGGTCATCCTCTCTGCCCTCTTGGTCTTAGATCCGTATGTAAGGTTTACAGGCTACCAGCCCTACCTCCACATCTTTCAGACCCCAGTGATAACCCTGTCCCAGGAGGACGTCAATGGTTCTCTGACAACAAAGTAAAGGACATGAATGAAAATTTTGTCCTAATCGTTGCTTGAGGTTCATTGATAGACTTTATGGTATTTCACTACCTCCTCCCCTGCTCACACCAGGACTTGTGGCAGTGGCGAGACAGGAAACAGTGGTAGCTAGGACTTGTAAACCTAGAAACCTAGAAACCAAGGAACATCCAGATTGAGATCAGCTGCTTCAGTCATCTGAGGATGACTGACACTTAGATCAGATCTGTACAGTTTAGGTCAGGTCAACAAAAGCAAATTCAGTGACTTAGCAGTGGTCCCTCACTTGCCCTCCCCTTCCCACATGCCCTGGAAAGCAGGGTCATCGCAGTGAAACTGGAGCTGGAGTTACAAGGGTAGTATTAAAGCTGAAAGATACTTTCCTAAACCATCAATACTTTAAATTTCACTGATCATCTTAAGGAAAGCCCGGGCTACTTTTTTTACTCTTTCCATAGAAAACATTATAAAACTACTCCAATAAGATATAGCAACCAAAGAATAGACAACCAAAAAAGAAAAATAAGTAGTTTAGAAGTGTGTCTAGAGTTTTGTATTAAAATGATTACTTTCTGGGATTTGTAATATTTCTAAGATTTGCCCATCTTTATGTATTTTAAATTATAATTTATAATTTAATTATAATTTTTCAAATTTATAATGTTCAAATTTAAATATGTCTCTAATTTTTATTCACATTATTCACATTATTTTATCCTCTTAAAAGAAAGTTTTGTATAGGCTTTTCCTCCAAAATTTTATGAGCTGTGGGTCCCACAAAAGCTGGGTCAGTCCTTAAATAGAATAAACTAATAGAATAAAACTAAGTATTACAGCTAAAGGAGAATGAACAGGGTGAAAATGGATAAATAGCATTTGAGAGTCTATTATGTTTCAAGTTCAGTGCTAATAATAGTAACATATTTATTAAGAGCTTTTCATGTGCAAGTACTGTGTAAAGAGCTTAACAGCATTTTTGCATTGCGTTAGCATGATACCAGGAGAAAAGTAGTCTACAAGTGTTATCTCCTTCGTGGAGAGAAAGTGAGACTTAAAAGGCAAGAAATTGGCTCAGGTTATATACATCTTTTCATTGCTGGTGATAAAATCCAAAGCTAGCTCTCCAAAATAACACTCTTTCTTCTTTTTTTCCTTCTTTTCATCCATCCTTTACACTGGAAAAATTCTCTTTTTCTGGAGCAGTTAATTCTGGGAGTTAAATATTCATGTTTCCCTTTATCCAGTTAACATTTCTATTTGAGTATATACCGTGTAGAGTAACTCAAAAGTTAGTTTAAACCCCAAAGTATTTATGGGCACATTTAAATAACTTTCATATTGCTTCTGTATAGAGAAACCATTAGCCACTCTTCAAAAATGTATTGTTCCAGGAGAAACTCTGGGCTGGAAATGGATACCTGCATAGCCATCTTTTTTTTTTTTTTTTAAAGATTTATTTATTTATTTTGGGCGGGGGTCGGGTTGGGGAGGGAGGGGAGTGGGCGGGCCACTTCTATTGGTCTTCCATTTCTCTATTTTTCATCCATCTTTGTTCTTTGGCTCCTGCGGGCCTCCCATCGCGGTGGTGTCTGTTGTCGCAGAGCGCCAGCTCTGGGCGCATGTGCTCCAGAGCTCTGGCTCGGTAATTGGACACATCAGTCCAGCCGCTCTGCGGCACGTGGGATCTTCCCAGGCCAGGGATCGAACCGGCACCCCTTGCACTGCAAGGCGGTGTCCTTATCCACCGGACCACCAGGGGAAGCCCTGCCTAGCCATCTTTGAGAGAACTGCCTGTCTGAGAATGGAAGCAGCATGGTGCTTAAGTGCGTCAAAAGAGGGATGAATCCAGCTCCCAGAGGTATCCCCTGGACCTACTCAGCTAAGTGAGAGGAAAATACTCCTATTTATCTGATCCAGATTGGAATGGATTTTCTGTCATTTACATCTAGAAGAATTCTGACAGATACAAGTTTCCAAAGAGGAAAATGACTCTTCTGGAATCAGTAGTGGTTTTTTCAGCCAGTGGAATAAAGTGATGCTAGCTATTTTTGTCTTTAAATCTTTTCTACAAATTCTACTAAAACTTAGATCAGATCTGTACAGTTTAGGTCAGGTCAACAAAAGCAAATTCAGTGACTTAACAGTGGTCCCTCACTTGCCCTCCCCTTCACACATGCCGTGCTTGGATGGAGATGGTGGCAGCAGGAAAGCACATGCATCTTCCATGAAGCGTCTGATGTAGAGGTGGGAGGAAGGGCTTCCAGTGAGAACTGGGTGATGGGGAGGAAGAAGAATCTCATTAGAGATAGCCAGGGTGATGAGAATGAAGGAATAGAAAGTAAGATTGAACTTAATCAAGAAGCAAAAGGAGAAAAACATGAAATAAATTAAGAGCATCAAGGAAGAAATGACGTTTTTTTCTTGTTTGTTTTAGTAGTAAAGGACCTAGAAGACCCAAAGAATGCATATAGGAAAAAAATTGCAAATAAATCATAGTTTGAAAAATTACACAAAAAAGACTAAGCTTTGACTGACAAAAGCTTTTGGTAATTATAAAGTCTATGAACAAGATGCTATGAGGGGCTTCCATGGTGGTCCAATGGGTAAGGACACTGCCTTGCAGCACAAGGGACGCTGGTTCGATCCCTGGCCTGGGAAGATCCCACGTGCCATGGAGCGGCTGGACCAATGTGTCCAATTACCGAGCCAGAGCTCTGGAGCACATGCGCCCAGAGCTGGTGCTCTGCAAAGAGAGAGGGCACTGTGATGGGAGGCCCACACAGGCCAAAGAACAAAGATAAATAGATGAAAGATCAACAGAAGTGGCCAAAAAAAAAAAAAAAAGATGCTATGAAGCATCTTAAAGACTTCAGGATTTTAAGATACTAAGCAATTAAAAATAACACAGTAATGGGAGCTTCCCTGGTGACTCGGAGATAAAGAATCTAAGTGTATTTCAGTCTAAATTGACAGTTTCATGAAAGTTACCTGACTCAGAGGTAAAGAATACGCCTGCCAATGCAGGAGACACAGGTTCGATCCCTCAGTTGGGAAGATCCCCTGGAGAAGGGAAAGGCATGGCAACCCATTCCAGTATTCTTGCCTGGAATATTTTATGCACCAGATGAGACTTGTGAGCTACAGTCCACGGGGTTGCAAAAGAGTCAGACATGATTTAGCAACTAAGCAATCAAACAAAAAAAAACCCAGTTCATTGACGGAGTTATACAATTTGGGGGAAAAAAATTTTAAAAAAGGCAAAATGAGCCAAACAAGAAAAGTATGGATCCTGGAATGAGGGGTTAGGGAGTGGTCAGGGGTTTTGGGCCAGATAATCTGACAGGCTGAGGATCTCTTGCAAAGAAAAAGAACAAAATTTGTAGAGGTTTCATCTTCTAGTGCCTTAACTCTGTTGTCTAATTCCTTCAAAATGGAGCTTAAACTATTTCCTTTGAGATTTGCCAAATGTTACAGTCAAAAGTATTGTGATCCATATATATGGAATCTAGTAGGATGGTAATGATAACACATGCAGTGAAGCGATGGAAAAACAGACATGGACAGTAGACATAGGAACATTGTGGGGAATGAACAGTGGGTGGGAGGCATAAAGGAAGTAACACGAAAACCTATACTATCATATGTGAAACAAATTTTAAAAACACAAAAAGACTAAGCTTTGACTGACAAAAGCTTTTGGTAATTATAAAGTCTATGAACAAGATGCTATGAGGGGCTTCCCTGGTGGTCCAGTGGGTAAGGACACCACCTTGCAGTGCAAGGGACGCTGGTTCGATCCCTGGCCTGGGAAGATCCCACGTGCCATGGAGCGGCTGGACCAATGTGTCCAATTACCGAGCCAGAGCTCTGGAGCACATGCGCCCAGAGCTGGTGCTCTGCAAAGAGAGAGGGCACTGTGATGGGAGGCCCACACAGGCCAAAGAACAAAGATAAATAGATGAAAGATCAACAGAAGTGGCCAAAAAAAAAAAAAAAAGATGCTATGAAGCATCTTAAAGACTTCAGGATTTTAAGATACTAAGCAATTAAAAATAACACAGTAATGGGAGCTTCCCTGGTGACTCGGAGATAAAGAATCTAAGTGTATTTCAGTCTAAATTGACAGTTTCATGAAAGTTACCTGACTCAGAGGTAAAGAATACGCCTGCCAATGCAGGAGACACAGGTTCGATCCCTCAGTTGGGAAGATCCCCTGGAGAAGGGAAAGGCATGGCAACCCATTCCAGTATTCTTGCCTGGAATATTTTATGCACCAGATGAGACTTGTGAGCTACAGTCCACGGGGTTGCAAAAGAGTCAGACATGATTTAGCAACTAAGCAATCAAACAAAAAAAAACCCAGTTCATTGACGGAGTTATACAATTTGGGGGAAAAAAATTTTAAAAAAGGCAAAATGAGCCAAACAAGAAAAGTATGGATCCTGGAATGAGGGGTTAGGGAGTGGTCAGGGGTTTTGGGCCAGATAATCTGACAGGCTGAGGATCTCTTGCAAAGAAAAAGAACAAAATTTGTAGAGGTTTCATCTTCTAGTGCCTTAACTCTGTTGTCTAATTCCTTCAAAATGGAGCTTAAACTATTTCCTTTGAGATTTGCCAAATGTTACAGTCAAAAGTATTGTGATCCATATATATGGAATCTAGTAGGATGGTAATGATAACACATGCAGTGAAGCGATGGAAAAACAGACATGGACAGTAGACATAGGAACATTGTGGGGAATGAACAGTGGGTGGGAGGCATAAAGGAAGTAACACGAAAACCTATACTATCATATGTGAAAAAAATAGCTATTGTCATTGTGCTGTGAGAAAAAGGGATGCTGCAGGGGTGCTGTGCGATGGCCTGGAGGGGTGGGATGGGGGGGATATACATATAACTAATCTGGGATCATACATATCTGTAAACAACAGAACTCTGTAAAAGTAAAAAGTAAAACAAAAATTAAAAAAAGAAAAAGTATTGCGATCATATGCTACACATTTAATTCCTTAGCACTAAGGTACTCAGGTGACAAGGGATCTTGGAACAATGAAGGATTAAACTGATATATTGCAGGAAGAATGCTGTGATCCCAAGATTTCTTCCCCTAGTTGTATATGCTCTGTATTATCCACTTCCCTGGAGGCCTCAGTGGTAAAGAAAGAGCCTGCCAATGCAGAAGGTGGAGGAGATGAGGGTTTGGTGAGGTCCCTTGGAGTAGGAAATGGAAACTCATTCCAGTATTCTTGCCTGGAGAATTCCACAGACAGAGGAGCCTGGTGGGTCCTAGTCCATGGGGCTACAAAGAGTTGGACATGACTGAGCAACTAGCACAGACATCATCCCTTCCTCTTGAGAGTCAGTGAGACAGTGGCAATGACTGGCACTCCTATAATTTATTTACTTTATATAAAAGGTGAAGAGGGGCTTCCCTGGTAGCTCAGTGGTGAACAGTTTGCCTACCAATGCAGGAGACACAGGTTCGATCCCTGATCTGGGAGGATCCCACATGCTGCAGAGCAACTAAGCCCATGAGCCACAACTGTAGAACCTGTGCTCTAGAACCTCGGACCCGCAACTATTGAGCCCATATGCCCCAGAGCCCTAGTTCCACAAGAGAAGTCACTGCAACAAGAAGCCTGCTCACCTCAGCTAGAGAGTAGCCCCCACTCCCTGCAACTAGAGAAGAGCCTGTGGCAGCAGGTTAATGTTCAGTCAAAATTCCTTCAAAATGGAGCTTAAACTATTTCCTTTGAGATTTGCCAAATGTTACAGTAAAATTTTATTTTTGGAATCTAGTAGGATGGTAATGATAACACATGCAGTGAAGCGATGGAAAAACAGACATGGACAGTAGACATAGGAACATTGTGGGGAATGAACAGTGGGTGGGAGGCATAAAGGAAGTAACACGAAAACCTATACTATCATATGTGAAAAAAATAGCTATTGTCATTGTGCTGTGAGAAAAAGGGATGCTGCAGGGGTGCTGTGCGATGGCCTGGAGGGGTGGGATGGGGGGGATATACATATAACTAATCTGGGATCATACATATCTGTAAACAACAGAACTCTGTAAAAGTAAAAAGTAAAACAAAAATTAAAAAAAGAAAAAGTATTGCGATCATATGCTACACATTTAATTCCTTAGCACTAAGGTACTCAGGTGACAAGGGATCTTGGAACAATGAAGGATTAAACTGATATATTGCAGGAAGAATGCTGTGATCCCAAGATTTCTTCCCCTAGTTGTATATGCTCTGTATTATCCACTTCCCTGGAGGCCTCAGTGGTAAAGAAAGAGCCTGCCAATGCAGAAGGTGGAGGAGATGAGGGTTTGGTGAGGTCCCTTGGAGTAGGAAATGGAAACTCACTCCATTGTTCTTGCCTGGAGAATTCCACAGACAGAGGAGCCTGGTGGGTCCTAGTCCATGGGGCTACAAAGAGTTGGACATGACTGAGCAACTAGCACAGACATCATCCCTTCCTCTTGAGAGTCAGTGAGACAGTGGCAATGACTGGCACTCCTATAATTTATTTACTTTATATAAAAGGTGAAGAGGGGCTTCCCTGGTAGCTCAGTGGTGAACAGTTTGCCTACCAATGCAGGAGACACAGGTTCGATCCCTGATCTGGGAGGATCCCACATGCTGCAGAGCAACTAAGCCCATGAGCCACAACTGTAGAACCTGTGCTCTAGAACCTCGGACCCGCAACTATTGAGCCCATATGCCCCAGAGCCCTAGTTCCACAAGAGAAGTCACTGCAACAAGAAGCCTGCTCACCTCAGCTAGAGAGTAGCCCCCACTCCCTGCAACTAGAGAAGAGCCTGTGGCAGCAGGGAAAACCCAGAATAGCCAAAAACAAATAAATTAATTAACTTAAAAAAAAAAAAAACAAAGGTGAAGAGATCTTGCAGGTATATTCAAGTCCCAAATCAGTTGAATTCTTTAAAAGAGAAATTATCTTTAGTGGATTTGACCTAATTAGATGAGCTTTTAAAAAGGACTGGGTTCTTCTCGAAGTAGGGAGTTAAAAGGGTGAAAGTGTACATGTGCCATCTCAATGTGCAGAGGGAGCCATGTGGCAGAGACATGAGAATAGCAACCAGGAGCTATGAGGGGTCCTCAGTCAATAGCCAGCCAAAAAAAAATTAAAAAATAATGAGCCTTCTGTCCTACAACACCAAAGAACTAAGTTCTGCCAGCAATGTGAATGGTGCTCTAAGTGTATCTCTCCTGAGTCAAGCTTCTAGGTGAGAATGTAACTGGCTGACACTTTGATTTCAGCCCCTGTGAACATCTGGCTAAAATGTGCCAGACTCCTCCGGACCTGTGGATTGTGAAATGATAGATTTGTGTTATTGTTCTTAAGCAGCTAAGTTTGTGGTAATTTCTTCTACAGCAGTTTAAACTGATGCAATTAGGAAACTCAGCTGCTATTTCTTTTTTTTAATCTTGTTTTCCTTGTGATTATCTGTAGTTGCTGAGAAATTGGAACTCAAACATGCAATATGGATACACATGAACCATTTTTTAAAATACAGCTGTAGTTGTACCTCTCTGAACATGTCAGGAAAAGCTGTATGTAATAAGAATATGTGATATGCCCCAAAAAAATACAGCTGTAGTTGACCTGACTCCGAAGAGGGGCTTCCCTGGTAGCTCAGTGGTGAACAGTTTGCCTACCAATGCAGGAGACACAGGTTCGATCCCTGATCTGGGAGGATCCCACATGCTGCAGAGCAACTAAGCCCATGAGCCACAACTGTAGAACCTGTGCTCTAGAACCTCGGACCCGCAACTATTGAGCCCATATGCCCCAGAGCCCTAGTTCCACAAGAGAAGTCACTGCAACAAGAAGCCTGCTCACCTCAGCTAGAGAGTAGCCCCCACTCCCTGCAACTAGAGAAGAGCCTGTGGCAGCAGGGAAAACCCAGAATAGCCAAAAACAAATAAATTAATTAACTTAAAAAAAAAAAAAACAAAGGTGAAGAGATCTTGCAGGTATATTCAAGTCCCAAATCAGTTGAATTTTTTAAAAAGAGAAATTATCTTTAGTGGATTTGACCTAATTAGATGAGCTTTTAAAAAGGACTGGGTTCTTCTCGAAGTAGGGAGTTAAAAGGGTGAAAGTGTACATGTGCCATCTCAATGTGCAGAGGGAGCCATGTGGCAGAGACATGAGAATAGCAACCAGGAGCTATGAGGGGTCCTCAGTCAATAGCCAGCCAAAAAAAAATTAAAAAATAATGAGCCTTCTGTCCTACAACACCAAAGAACTAAGTTCTGCCAGCAATGTGAATGGTGCTCTAAGTGTATCTCTCCTGAGTCAAGCTTCTAGGTGAGAATGTAACTGGCTGACACTTTGATTTCAGCCCCTGTGAACATCTGGCTAAAATGTGCCAGACTCCTCCGGACCTGTGGATTGTGAAATGATAGATTTGTGTTATTGTTCTTAAGCAGCTAAGTTTGTGGTAATTTCTTCTACAGCAGTTTAAACTGATGCAATTAGGAAACTCAGCTGCTATTTCTTTTTTTTAATCTTGTTTTCCTTGTGATTATCTGTAGTTGCTGAGAAATTGGAACTCAAACATGCAATATGGATACACATGAACCATTTTTTAAAATACAGCTGTAGTTGTACCTCTCTGAACATGTCAGGAAAAGCTGTATGTAATAAGAATATGTGATATGCCCCAAGAAATGCAATATTTTTTTGTTGTTCTTCAGTTGCTAAGTCATGTCCGACCATTGCAACCCAATGGACTCCGGCATGCCAGGCTTCTCTGTCCTTCACTATTTCCCTGAGTTTGCTCAAAATCATGTCCATTGTGTCAGTAATGCCATCTAACCATCCCTTCCTCCTCCTACCACCCTCAATCTTTCCCAACATCAGAATTCTTTCCAGTGAGTCAGGTCTTCACATCGGGTTGCCAAAGTATTGAAATTTCAGCTTGAACATTAGTCTTTGCTATGAGTATTCAGGATTGACTTCCTTTAGGGTTGACTCATTCGATCTCCTTGTTGTCCAAGGTACTCTCAAGGGTCTTCTCCATTTGAAAATGTTATGATCCACACAGTCAAAGGCTGTAGCATAGTCAATAAAGCAGAAGTAGATACTTTTCTGGAATTTCCTTGCTTTTTTCTATGACCCAGTGGATGTTGGCAATTTGATCTCTGGTTCCTCTGCCTTTTCTGAACCCAGCTTTATACATCTGGAAGTTCTCAGTTCACATACTTTTAAAGCCTAGTTTGGAAGATTTTGAGCATGACCTTGCTTGCATGTGAAATAAGTGCAATTGTATGGTAGTTTGAACATCCTTTAGCATTGTCCTTCTATAGGATTGGAATGAAAACTGACCTTTTACAGTCCTGTGGCCACTGCTGAGCTTTCCAAATTTGCTGGCATATGGAGTGTAACATTTTAACAGCATGATCTGTTTTTAATTAAATTTTTAATACTCTTTTTTTTTAAAAAAAAAGATTTATTTATTTATTTATTTATGGGGGGGCGGGTTGGGGAGAGAGGGAGTGAGCGGGCCACTTCTATTGGTCTTTCATTCGTTCATTTTCATCCATCTTTGTTCTTTGGCCCGTGTGGGCCTCCCATCGCAGTGGCCTCTGTTTTTTCTGCAGTGCACACGCTGCAGAGCTCCGGCTCGGTAACTGGACACATGGGTCCAGCTGCTCCACGGCACGTGGGATCTTCCCAGGCCAGGGATCGAACTGGCGCCCCTTGCACTGCAAGGCGGTGTCCTTACCCACTGGACCACCAGGGAAGCCCCTAAATTTTTAATACTCTTTATAGATCAATTTGTTTAAAGATATTTTGGTCTCTTTTTATTTATTTATTCAGCCTGTGTGGGCCTCCCATTGCAGTGGCCTCTCTCTTTCCAGAGCACTGGCTCTGGGTGCATGTGCACCAGAGCATTGGCTCACAATTGGACACACTGGTCCAGCCACTTCCCGGGCCAGGGATCTAACCCGTGCTCCTCGCACTGCAAGGCAGACTCTTCACCCATTGGACCATCAAGGAAGGCCCAGTATAATTTTTTTTTTTTAATTTTGACCTTTTTTATTGATTTCTTTTTTATTTATTTCCATCCATTTTTATTCTTGGGCCTGTGTGGGCCTTCCATTGCAGCGGCCTCTCTCCATCTCAGAGCACCAGCTCTGTGCGCATGCACTACAGAGCACTGGCTCGCAATGGGACACACCTGTCTAGCCACTCTGCAGTACGTGGGATCTTCCTGGGCCAGGGATTGAACTGGTGCCCCCTGCACTGCAAGACAGACTCTTTACCCACTGCACCACCAGGGAAGCCCTAGCATCATCTTTTAATATTTGAAATAGCTCATATTTCATCACCACCACTAGCTTTGTTTGTAGAAATGCTCCTAAGACCCACCTGACTTCTTTACACTCCAGGATTTCTGCCTCTATGTGAGTGATCACACCATTGCGGTTATATGGGCCACTAAGATCTTTTTTGTGCAGTTCTTTTGTGTATTCTTGCCACCTCTTCTTAATCTCTTCTGCTTCTCTTAGGTCCTTGCTGTTTCTGTCCTTTATTGTGCCCCCTTTGCATGAAATGTTCCCTTGGTATCTCTAATTTTCTTGAAGAGATCTCTGGTCTTTGCCATTCTATTGTTTTCCTCTATTTTCTTTGCATTGTTCACTTCAGAAGGCTTTCTTATCTCTTCTTGCTATTCTTTGTAACTCTGCATTCAGACAGGATGTATCTTTCCCTTTCTCTTTTGCTTTTCTTTTCTCAGCAATTTGTAAGGCCTCCTCAGATAACCATTGTGCCTTTTTGAATTTCTTTTTTTTGGAGATGGTTTTGGTCACCACCTCCTGTACAATGATATGAACCTCTGCCCATAATTGTTCAGGCACTCTATCAGAGCTTATGCCTTCAATCGATCTGACAGTTTCACTGCATGATCATAAGGGATCAGACTTAGGTCATATTTGAATGGCATAGTGGTTTTCCTTACTTTCTTCAATTTGAGCCTGAATATTGCAATAAGAAACTGATGACCTGAGCCACAGTCAGCTCCAGGTCCTGTTTTTGCTGACTGTATAGAGCTTCTCCATCTTCAGCTGCAAAGAGTGTAATCAGTCTGATGTTGGTATTGACCATCTGGTGATGTCCATGTGTAGAGTCCTCTCTTGTGTATAGGAAGAGGGTTTTGCTATGACCAGGATGTTTCCCTGGCAAAACTCTGTTAGTCGTTGCCCTGCTTCATTTTCTACTCCAAGGCCAAACTTGCCTGTGGGTATCTCTTGGCTTCCTATTTTTGATCCCAGTCCCCTATGAAGAAAAGGACATCTCTTTTTGGTGTTAGTTCCAATGGACTCCTGGGCCAGGGATTGAACTGGTGCCCCCTGCACTGCAAGACAGACTCTTTACCCACTGCACCACCAGGGAAGCCCTAGCATCATCTTTTAATATTTGAAATAGCTCATATTTCATCACCACCACTAGCTTTGTTTGTAGAAATGCTCCTAAGACCCACCTGACTTCTTTACACTCCAGGATTTCTGCCTCTATGTGAGTGATCACACCATTGCGGTTATATGGGCCACTAAGATCTTTTTTGTGCAGTTCTTTTGTGTATTCTTGCCACCTCTTCTTAATCTCTTCTGCTTCTCTTAGGTCCTTGCTGTTTCTGTCCTTTATTGTGCCCCCTTTGCATGAAATGTTCCCTTGGTATCTCTAATTTTCTTGAAGAGATCTCTGGTCTTTGCCATTCTATTGTTTTCCTCTATTTTCTTTGCATTGTTCACTTCAGAAGGCTTTCTTATCTCTTCTTGCTATTCTTTGTAACTCTGCATTCAGACAGGATGTATCTTTCCCTTTCTCTTTTGCTTTTCTTTTCTCAGCAATTTGTAAGGCCTCCTCAGATAACCATTGTGCCTTTTTGAATTTCTTTTTTGGAGATGGTTTTGGTCACCACCTCCTGTACAATGATATGAACCTCTGCCCATAATTGTTCAGGCACTCTATCAGAGCTTATGCCTTCAATCGATCTGACAGTTTCACTGCATGATCATAAGGGATCAGACTTAGGTCATATTTGAATGGCATAGTGGTTTTCCTTACTTTCTTCAATTTGAGCCTGAATATTGCAATAAGAAACTGATGACCTGAGCCACAGTCAGCTCCAGGTCCTGTTTTTGCTGACTGTATAGAGCTTCTCCATCTTCAGCTGCAAAGAGTGTAATCAGTCTGATGTTGGTATTGACCATCTGGTGATGTCCATGTGTAGAGTCCTCTCTTGTGTATAGGAAGAGGGTTTTGCTATGACCAGGATGTTTCCCTGGCAAAACTCTGTTAGTCGTTGCCCTGCTTCATTTTCTACTCCAAGGCCAAACTTGCCTGTGGGTATCTCTTGGCTTCCTATTTTTGATCCCAGTCCCCTATGAAGAAAAGGACA
This sequence comes from Tragulus kanchil, assembly GCA_022376925.1. Taxonomy (NCBI): domain Eukaryota; kingdom Metazoa; phylum Chordata; class Mammalia; order Artiodactyla; family Tragulidae; genus Tragulus; species Tragulus kanchil. Next base: position 147,169,698 of record JAIOJX010000028.1, read on the forward strand.
TCTCTTTTTTGGTGTTAGTTCTAGAAGGTCTTGCAGGTCTTTACAGAAGTGTTCAGCTTCAACTTCTTCAGCATTAGTGGTTGGGGCATAGATTTGGATTACTGTGATATTATATGGTTGCCTTGGAAAGGAACCAAGATTTGTCATTTTTGAGACTGCACCCAAGTACTGCATTTTGAACATTTTTTTTTTTTTTTTTGGCTGTAGATAGGACTACTCCATTTCCTCTCAGGGATTCTTGCCCGCAATGGTAGATATAATGGTCATCTGAATTAAAGTTGCTCATTCTTGTCCATTTTAGTTCATTGATTCCTAAAATGTTGATGTTCCCTCTTGCCATCTCCTGTTTTACTACATCCAATTAACCCTGATTCATGGACCTAACATTCCAGGTTCCTATGCAATATTGGTGCAATATGGTTCTTTACAACATCAGACTTCACTTTCATCAGCAGACACATCCACAACTGGCTGTCATTTCCACTTTGACTCAGCCTCTTCATTCTTTCTGGAGCTATTTCTCCACTCTCTCCCAGTAGCATATTGGATACTTATCCACTGGAGCGGGAGTGGGGGCGGCTGGAGTTCATTTTCCAGTTTCACATCTTTTGCCTTTCTATACTGTGCATGGGGTTCTCAAGGCAAGAACACAGAAGTGGTTTGCCATTCCTTTCTTCAGTGGATCACGTTTTGTCAGAACTCTCCACCATGACCTGTTGTCTTGGTGTCCCTGAACAGCACAGCTCATAATTTATTTCATTGGGTCACACAAGGCTATGATCATTTTGGTTAGTTTCTGTGATTGCGGTTGTCCTTCTGTCTGCCCTCTGATGAATAAGGATAAGATAGGAGGAACTGACTGTGAGGAAAACTGGGTTTTGCTCTGGAGGGCAGGGCCATGCTCAGTAAATCTTTAGTCCAGTTTTCTGCTGATGGGTGAGGCTGTGCTCCCTCCCTGTAGTTTGACCTGAGGCAACCCAGTCCTGGAGTTTGCAGTCTCTGTGGTAGTGCTAATGGTGGCCTACTCCAGGAGGACTTATGCCAACACGTTGCACCTTCCAGGACTGCTGCCACCAATGCCTCTGAACCCTCAGCAGACTACTGTTGACCCATGCCTCCACAGGAAGTCTCCCAAACACTCGCAGGCAGGTATGGCTCAGTCTCTTGTGTGGAGCGGGGAATGTTCCTTTTCCCTGAGTTCTTGTGTGCATAAGACTTTGTGTGTGTGCGCTCTCCAACAGTCTCTGGTGGGTATGGGGTTTGATTTTAACATAATTGTGCCCCCTCCTACTGTCTTGTTATAGACCCTCCTTTATTCTTCAACATGGGGTAGCTTTTTTTTGTGGTGGGGTCCAACACCCTCCTGTCAATGGTTATTCAGCAGCTAGTTGTAATTTTGCTGTTCTCACAGGAGAAAATGAGTGCATGTCCTTCTACTCTATCATCTTGAAATAGAATTGTGATGGTTTTGTCTTAAAGTAGAATGAAAGGATTTAAAAGATGTATTACAAAAAATGTTTATTTCAATATGGACATTGTGGGGAAGGAACAGAAGGTAGGAGGCATAAAGGAAGTAGCATGAAGGCCTGTACTATCATAAGTGAAGAAAATAGCTATAGTCATTGCTCTGTGAGAAAAGGGGATCCTTCAGGGGTGCTGTGTGATGGTCGGGAGGGGTGGGAAGCAGGGGATATACATATGACTAATCTGGGAACATGCATATCTGTAAACAACAAAACTCTATAAAAGTTAAAAGCAAAATAAAGGTTTAAAAAAAAACTGTTTATTTCAGAATGAAAATACTACAGCTGAAAGGGCCATTTCACTTGATATTTAGAGGGAAAGACAGGAGAAAAAAAGGGGGGGAAGGAAGGAAAAAAAATCAGAATCAACTAAATTGAACCTGAAACTTGCCATTTCTATATATCTCAAATCAGTATGGGGAATCTCTTGAATGCAAAAACACTGTAGTTTTATTTACCAGAATATGTCCATGAATGCAGCTTTTCATCAGGGGAAGGAATTCTTGATTTATTTTATTTGCCTGATTTTATATATCTGAGAAGTGTTTTCTCTTTCATTCCCCTAAACTTCAATAGAAGGATTTTTACAACATTTGTATTTACTTTCCTATCCAAGACACACTTAACAAACTAGACCACTTAAATACACCTTGGCAAATTGTGTCAAGAGGTATGGCCTCTGCAGTGTTTTGTGAAACATAAAGTCATTGTTCTAAGACATAAAAGTTTGGTCAGGATTAGCTGCTAACTACAAGATAAATCAAAATAAAATCCTGAATATCTTTAACAATGTATTATTAACCTACCGTTGTACTTTTAAATTGTGGCCCCGCCCTTTGAACATAATTGTGCCCCCTCCTACTGTCTTGTTATAGACCCTCCTTTATTCTTCAACATGGGGTAGCTTTTTTTTGTGGTGGGGTCCAACACCCTCCTGTCAATGGTTATTCAGCAGCTAGTTGTAATTTTGCTGTTCTCACAGGAGAAAATGAGTGCATGTCCTTCTACTCTATCATCTTGAAATAGAATTGTGATGGTTTTGTCTTAAAGTAGAATGAAAGGATTTAAAAGATGTATTACAAAAAATGTTTATTTCAATATGGACATTGTGGGGAAGGAACAGAAGGTAGGAGGCATAAAGGAAGTAGCATGAAGGCCTGTACTATCATAAGTGAAGAAAATAGCTATAGTCATTGCTCTGTGAGAAAAGGGGATCCTTCAGGGGTGCTGTGTGATGGTCGGGAGGGGTGGGAAGCAGGGGATATACATATGACTAATCTGGGAACATGCATATCTGTAAACAACAAAACTCTATAAAAGTTAAAAGCAAAATAAAGGTTTAAAAAAAAACTGTTTATTTCAGAATGAAAATACTACAGCTGAAAGGGCCATTTCACTTGATATTTAGAGGGAAAGACAGGAAAAAAAAAGGGGGGGAAGGAAGGAAAAAAAATCAGAATCAACTAAATTGAACCTGAAACTTGCCATTTCTATATATCTCAAATCAGTATGGGGAATCTCTTGAATGCAAAAACACTGTAGTTTTATTTACCAGAATATGTCCATGAATGCAGCTTTTCATCAGGGGAAGGAATTCTTGATTTATTTTATTTGCCTGATTTTATATATCTGAGAAGTGTTTTCTCTTTCATTCCCCTAAACTTCAATAGAAGGATTTTTACAACATTTGTATTTACTTTCCTATCCAAGACACACTTAACAAACTAGACCACTTAAATACACCTTGGCAAATTGTGTCAAGAGGTATGGCCTCTGCAGTGTTTTGTGAAACATAAAGTCATTGTTCTAAGACATAAAAGTTTGGTCAGGATTAGCTGCTAACTACAAGATAAATCAAAATAAAATCCTGAATATCTGAAAAAGGTGCATAACAATGTATTATTATAACCTACCATTTTTTATGAAATCAATGTGCGTTTGAACTGCAAGGGTCTACTTATACACACATACTTTTTAGTAGTAAATACAGTACTACATGATCCATGACTGGTTCAGTCCAGATGGGGGGGAACTGTAGATATGGAAGACTGAGTATAAATTATAGGCAGGTTAACCCTCATGTCATTCATGGGTCAGTTGTATATGCAAGGATATCACTAGAAGGATACAAAAGTTTAAAAGTAAAGGAAAAAATAACCTTGTGAACTGGAAATCAGGGTAAAAGAATGACTAAGTTGTCATTTCATATCCTTTAGTACTATTAGAATTTTTTAAACATTCAGGTATTATTTCAGTATAAGACAAAATAAACCACTCAGTATGTTACAATGAAATCCTTACATTAACCTTTTTCAGTGTCCATTTATTGTTTTACTAGCAGGTTTTTATTGAAAGAATACAAATAGCAACCAGCAAGCCCATGAGCTCCAAGGTCTTAGGGTCAATGACTCTTCATCATTCATGATACAATACCCTATCTGGGGAACTGGTCATTTCCCCTTCAGAAGTGAGAATGCATTTGATTATGGCAATTTTAATGTGAAACTAAATTCAATTTAAGGCTTTACAGTTAGCGCTAGTGGTAGAAAACCCTCCTGCTAATGCTGGAGACATAAGAGATGTGGGTTCTGTCCCAAGATCAGGGAGATTCCCTAGAGGAGAGCATGGCAACCCACTCCAGTATTCTTGCCTGGAAAATCACATGGACAGACAGAGCCTGGCAGACTACAATCCAGAGCATCAAAAAGAGCTGGACACAGCTGAAACAATTTAACATATAAGAACGACTTTCCCAAAGCAGTGTCTCCCCAACAGCAAAACTGAGTAAGTTTTAAGCTATAAGATTATATGCATATTCATGAGGGGGCTTAAGCAAAGGGGAGAATTCAGCATAGAATTGGGGCAGAAAGTTGACAGGATCTAAGCATCAGTTGATTGAAGTCCAGAGGGATAACGTCATCTTTCCATCCTCTACCTAGGTGGGAGTCTTAGATCCTGCAGAATTTTAAAATGTATTATCATGTATTGGCTGCCCTGCTGTTTATTGACTCCTCCTCCCTTGTTCATCCTTACCCTTTAGCTCATTAATTACTAAGACCTGTTCAAGGGCAAGCATTGTGGCCAGGCTTAGATCACAAAATGGCTTAGACTAAAATCAGTTCCCATATGTCAAGAAGGTCTGCCCAGGTGGCAGAAAGAATGGAACCCTCATGTCATTCATGGGTCAGTTGTATATGCAAGGATATCACTAGAAGGATACAAAAGTTTAAAAGTAAAGGAAAAAATAACCTTGTGAACTGGAAATCAGGGTAAAAGAATGACTAAGTTGTCATTTCATATCCTTTAGTACTATTAGAATTTTTTAAACATTCAGGTATTATTTCAGTATAAGACAAAATAAACCACTCAGTATGTTACAATGAAATCCTTACATTAACCTTTTTCAGTGTCCATTTATTGTTTTACTAGCAGGTTTTTATTGAAAGAATACAAATAGCAACCAGCAAGCCCATGAGCTCCAAGGTCTTAGGGTCAATGACTCTTCATCATTCATGATACAATACCCTATCTGGGGAACTGGTCATTTCCTTCAGAAGTGAGAATGCATTTGATTATGGCAATTTTAATGTGAAACTAAATTCAATTTAAGGCTTTACAGTTAGCGCTAGTGGTAGAAAACCCTCCTGCTAATGCTGGAGACATAAGAGATGTGGGTTCTGTCCCAAGATCAGGGAGATTCCCTAGAGGAGAGCATGGCAACCCACTCCAGTATTCTTGCCTGGAAAATCACATGGACAGACAGAGCCTGGCAGACTACAATCCAGAGCATCAAAAAGAGCTGGACACAGCTGAAACAATTTAACATATAAGAACGACTTTCCCAAAGCAGTGTCTCCCCAACAGCAAAACTGAGTAAGTTTTAAGCTATAAGATTATATGCATATTCATGAGGGGGCTTAAGCAAAGGGGAGAATTCAGCATAGAATTGGGGCAGAAAGTTGACAGGATCTAAGCATCAGTTGATTGAAGTCCAGAGGGATAACGTCATCTTTCCATCCTCTACCTAGGTGGGAGTCTTAGATCCTGCAGAATTTTAAAATGTATTATCATGTATTGGCTGCCCTGCTGTTTATTGACTCCTCCTCCCTTGTTCATCCTTACCCTTTAGCTCATTAATTACTAAGACCTGTTCAAGGGCAAGCATTGTGGCCAGGCTTAGATCACAAAATGGCTTAGACTAAAATCAGTTCCCATATGTCAAGAAGGTCTGCCCTGGTGAATCAGATGGTAAAGAATCTACCTGCAATGTGAGAGACTTGGGTTGGGAAGATCCCCTGGAGAAGAGAATAACTACCCACTCCAGTATTCTTGCCTGGAGAATTCCATGGAAAGAGGAGCCTGGCAGGCTACTGTCCATGGGGTAGCAAAGAGTTTGACATGACTAAGTGACTTTTACTTACACATTCAGTTTGCTAATATTTTGTTAAGGATTTTTGCATCTGTTTTCATCAGGGATGTGTTTTGTGTGCACACTCAGACATGGTCAATTCTTTGTGACCCTATGGACTGTAGCCCACTAGGCTCCTCTGGGTTCTCATTTCTTCCTCCAAGAGATCTTTCTGAACCAGGAATTGAACCTGTATCTCCTGCATCAGCAGGTGGATTCTTTACCACTGCACTACCTGGAAAGTCTTCATCAAAAAATTTTAATAGTATATCAATAGTATATTTAATAGTATATCCTATTGATAATTAAGTAATTAGAATGAGGGTTTGCTAGATGACAGTAGACAGGTTACCATGAACCGTGTCAGATTCTTGATCTCCAATGGAGAAGAATTCACATTGGGATCAAAAAAACTTGGCTTTGGTCACTCAGAGCTTCATGAAATAAAAGTTTATTAAGAAAAGAAGATAGAAAGGGAGAGCTTCCAGCATAGACACTGGAAGGGGGATAGAAGAGAGCCCCCTTAGCCAGTTTAGGTGTGGCATTTTATACTTTTTTAGTTGGTTATTAACAGTAGTTTAAAAGAATATATTGAGGCGATAAAGGTCTTACCAGACCTACACCCACAACATCTTTAGATAACATAGGTACAAGTTAAGACAAGAAACACATCCTCCAGCAAGATACATTGTTATACACCTTAGCTCTGGGCTTAAAAAAACATCTTAGGGGCTTCCCCTGGTGGTCCAGTGGGTAAGGACACCGCCTTGCAGTGCAAGGGGCGCTGGTTCGATCCCTGGCCTGGGAAGATCCCACGTGCCGCGGAGCGGCTGGGCCGATGTGTCCAATTACCTAGCCGGAGCTCTGGAGTGCATGCGCCCAGAGCCGGCGCTCTGCAACGACAGATGCCACCGCGATGGGAGGCCCACAGGAGCCAAAGAACAAAGACGGATGAACATAGAGAAATGAAAGACCAATAGAAGTGGCCCGCCTGCTCCCCTCCATCCCCAACCCGACCCTCGCCCAAAATAAATAAATAAATAAATCTTTAAAAAAAAAAAAGAACATCTTAGGCAAAATGGATTATTGTCATAGACATGGCAATCAAGGTGAAGGCACCTTGGCTAGAAATGTTTGTTCCTCCCCCTCCTCCTTCTCCTTGGAACCCACTGGCCTCCTTACCAAGTCTGTCTATTCACCCCTTTCAGGTTGTCATGACTGATACTTTACTCCATATATGTGATAGTGATAATTGAGTGGTGGTGAAGTTGCATTAAGAATATGGTAGAGGTTAAGGTGATATGGATGACTAAGTTTAGCATTGTTATAGTAGAGTTATGTAAGATGGCTGTCATTCATCCTAGGTGAGCAATTGATGAAAAGGCTATGATTTTTTGTAGTTATGCTTGCTTTAATCCTCCTCAGCCTCCAATTATAATAGATAATGTGGATATGGTTAGTATTAAATTTAAATTAATTGATGGTAAAATTTGCTACAGCACAGATATGAGTGTGAGTTTTTGTCATGGTAATAGGATTAAGCCAGATGCTAGTAAAATGACTTGTGTAACTTCTGGTATTCGAAAAGTGGAAGGGCGATATTCCCAGTCTCATGGTCAAGGCTATTGTTATTAATATAGAAGCTGTTTGGCTAAATAATTTTGTGACAATGCATTGGCCTGAGAATAACGGCTTGCTAATAATAGTTATTATGAGTAACAGTGATGTGACGGATTTTTTCTAAAATATTTACCTGACGCTTCTATGGTTCATGGGTTAAATGGTTTCCTTATAATAGGAATGATGGCTAGCATGTTTATATTTCAAATCCAATTTAGATAAGTAGTCAATGGGAGCTGATTATAATGATAATAGGTGCTAAGATTATGGGAAGGGTATAAAGCAGCATTTTGGGGGTATGCACCCAATAGCTTAATTAGTTGACCTTACTTGTAGTTGTGTGGTGTAAAAGGTAGTATGAAGATTTTGAATCCTTGGGGTAGATTCAACTCCTGTAATTCTAGAAATAGGAGGGTTTAAACCTCTGTTATTTACTTCATCAAAGTAACTTTTGTCAGACATATTTCTTATGTTTGTGAAGGAATGCATGATAGTAGATGGTTAATGATATGTGTCATATTCATAGGGCTAGTGTTAGAAAATTAGCCCCACAGGACTAGCGGGGTAGAAAATTTTTTTTCAAAGTACTTGTATTAGTTGCTCATATCAGAATCAAGGATATGATGGCTTAATTCATAGGACGGAGATACTTAATAATAGTGACTTAGTGATAAAATTAATTGTATGTAATTCTGGTATGAACAGGTTGTGGAATGCTCCTAAGAATAAAATTGTTGTGAAGATGTTTATCATGATAACGTTTGTATATTCTGCAATAAAAAATAGGTAAATGGCCCTGCTGCATATTCTGTCTTAAAACCTGACAACGAGTTCAGGTTCTCCTTCTGTTAAGTCAAAAGGAGCGTGATTGGTCTCTGCCAGGATAGAGATAAATCATATTATGGCTAATGGTCATGATAGGAAAATTAATCATAGTTGTTCTTGTGTGATGATAAGGGTAGAGTGAGTGAAGAACCTGCTTATTAAGAGGGCTGATAGGGGAATAATTGCTAGTGTTACTTCATGCAGAATTATCTGTGCTACCACTAATCGGGACCCAAGTAGTGCATACTTTGAGTTAGAGGCTTATCCTGATCATAGAATGGAGTACATGGCTAAGCTTGATACGGCTAGTATAAAGAAGACTACTAGGTTTATATTGATAAGAGGGTAGGGTATAGGTAGGGGGATTCATATGGTTAAAGCCAGACACAAGGCTAATATGGGTGCTAGAATGAATATTGAGATTGAGGTTGTGGCTGGTCATAAGGGTTCCTTAATAAATAGTTTGCATCAGCAATGGGTTGAAGTAGACTGTATGGTCCTGTGACATGTGGGCCTTTTAGAATTACACGTAACCTAGAACTTTTTGTTGACTAGTATTAAAAATGCATAGCTAGGGACTTCTCTGGTGGCCCAGTGGCTAAGACTCCTGGCTTCCAATGCAAGAGGCCTGGGTTCAAGCCCTGGTCAGGGAGCTAGATCCCACATACTGCAATTAAGACCCAGCACAGTCAAATAAATAAACATTAAAAAAAAATACACAGCTTAAATAATGGGAATAGTGAATATTAGAATTTTAGTTATGAACATTTTGTTAAGGAAAAGATTTGGATCTCTGATTGTTTAAGTTTTATGCAGTTATCAGACTCTGTCACCTTAACTAAACTATTAATTAAAATGAAATAATTGTTTTAAGGTGCTTATTTAAAGTTGACCTTATTTCTCTTGTCTTTTTTGTACTGGGAACAATGTATAGTAGAAACCAACCTGGATTATTCCCATCTGAACTCAGATCACATAGGACTTTAATCATTGAACAAATGAAACTTTAATAGTGGTTACACCACTGGTGTGTCCTGATCCAACATTGAGGTCATAAACCCTATTGTCGATATGAACTCTAAAATAGGATTGCACTGTTATCCCTAGGATGACTTGTTCCAGTGATTAATTTCTTAAATCAGTAAGTTATAATGTGACCTGACTGGTAGGTCTAGGCTTTAAAAATCACTGGAAGGATTTTCTTAGGTCACCCCAACCAAAATTTATGAGCCCATTAAAGTTGTGTTAGTCCCTTGGTAATTGCTAGTGTTACTTCATGCAGAATTATCTGTGCTACCACTAATCGGGACCCAAGTAGTGCATACTTTGAGTTAGAGGCTTATCCTGATCATAGAATGGAGTACATGGCTAAGCTTGATACGGCTAGTATAAAGAAGACTACTAGGTTTATATTGATAAGAGGGTAGGGTATAGGTAGGGGGATTCATATGGTTAAAGCCAGACACAAGGCTAATATGGGTGCTAGAATGAATATTGAGATTGAGGTTGTGGCTGGTCATAAGGGTTCCTTAATAAATAGTTTGCATCAGCAATGGGTTGAAGTAGACTGTATGGTCCTGTGACATGTGGGCCTTTTAGAATTACACGTAACCTAGAACTTTTTGTTGACTAGTATTAAAAATGCATAGCTAGGGACTTCTCTGGTGGCCCAGTGGCTAAGACTCCTGGCTTCCAATGCAAGAGGCCTGGGTTCAAGCCCTGGTCAGGGAGCTAGATCCCACATACTGCAATTAAGACCCAGCACAGTCAAATAAATAAACATTAAAAAAAAATACACAGCTTAAATAATGGGAATAGTGAATATTAGAATTTTAGTTATGAACATTTTGTTAAGGAAAAGATTTGGATCTCTGATTGTTTAAGTTTTATGCAGTTATCAGACTCTGTCACCTTAACTAAACTATTAATTAAAATGAAATAATTGTTTTAAGGTGCTTATTTAAAGTTGACCTTATTTCTCTTGTCTTTTTTGTACTGGGAACAATGTATAGTAGAAACCAACCTGGATTATTCCCATCTGAACTCAGATCACATAGGACTTTAATCATTGAACAAATGAAACTTTAATAGTGGTTACACCACTGGTGTGTCCTGATCCAACATTGAGGTCATAAACCCTATTGTCGATATGAACTCTAAAATAGGATTGCACTGTTATCCCTAGGATGACTTGTTCCAGTGATTAATTTCTTAAATCAGTAAGTTATAATGTGACCTGACTGGTAGGTCTAGGCTTTAAAAATCACTGGAAGGATTTTTTGTTCTCTGAGGTCACCCCAACCAAAATTTATGAGCCCATTAAAGTTGTGTTAGTCCCTTGGTAGTTTAATTTTGGGGTTTTTTTTTGATGGGGATGTTAATTAAATCTCCATAAGGTCTTCTTGTATTAATTTATTCCCTTCTCTTCATGGGAAGGTCGGTTTTACTGATTGAAGTGAGACAGGGCTTCCACAGTGGTTCAGTGGTAAAGAAACTGCCTGTCAATGAAAGTAAAACTGTAAAACCCTTGTGTGGTCATTCGTGTGAGTCCTTATTTAGAGAACAGTTGATTATGCAACCTTTGCTTGGTCAGGATCCCACAGCTGTTTAACAAATGCCACTGGGCAGGCAGTACCTCTAATACTAGTAATGATAGAAATGATGCTTTTGGTAAATAGGTGGGATTTGTGTTTATTGAGTTCCTTTTACTTCTTTTAATCTTTCCTTGAGTGCATGCCCATGTTAGGTTAACAGTACAGTTAATACATGATTTAATGTTAGGTTATTTTTATTTACTGTTAACTGTCAGAATAATATTTGTTGCTGACATAAACTTATGCAAGGAGAATGTTTCTTGTTACTCATTATTGCTTCGATTATTTAATAAATTAGTCTAATAGAGGATCTAGGAGTTGATTCCTTATTAATGGGATTAAGATATTTCTGTTGTTGAGCTTTAATGCTTTCATAATTGATGGCTGCTTTTAGGCCAACTATGGTATTCTTGTTTTTACTCTAGCAAAGATTGTACCCATTTCTAAAAGGCTGTACTTTTTTAGACTAACTTTTAAAAACATACTATGATTTATGGAGATTTTTGTCATTCTTTTAAAAGTTGGACTAACATTCATTTTCTGGACAACCAGCTATTACCAGGCTTGTTAGGCTTATACCTCTACATACAGATCTCACTATTTTGCCACATAGATGAGTTACTTCTGGATAAACTGTTTGTAAGTTTATCCAGAACTTTGGTTTGGGTTATTTAACATAAATTCTCTTTGTTAAATTTTTGCTAGTTAACTCCTTATGCAAAAGGTACAAGGGGTAATCTTTTTAGTACTTTCAATTTTTTTTCATCATTTACTTGTGGTGTTTTGATTCTTTAAATTTCTATCTCCTACACTTGAAATAGTTTAGTAAATGGATTACTTGATTTAACTGTGTTAGTATAATGGGGAAAACAGTGGGCTGATTTTGGTTCACTGATTTCATGAATTATGAAACCTTCTAGGTGTAAACTAGATGTTTTGTTTAAGCTATGCTTTGATTTGCCCAAACACACTTTCCAGTATGCTTACCTGGTTACAACTTGCCTCCTCTTACATAGTTAATATTTGTAAATAATTTTAATTTTATTTGTTTGAGGTGGGTGTGTGTGTGCTTTATGCCCTTCACTCAGTTCTTCCCTGGTGGCTAAGCAGTGAAGAATCTCCCTGCAATGCAGGAGCCACAGGATACCTGGGTTCAATCCCTGGGTCTAGAAGATCCCCTGGAGAAGGAAATGGCAACCCACTCCAATATTCATTCCTGGAGAATCCCATGGACAAAGGAGCCTAGAAGGCTACAGTCCATAGATAGGGTCACAAAGAGTCAGACCCGACTGAAGTGACTTAGCATTCACTCTCTTATTAACTTACTACTAAATCCTCCTTTAGTTCTTAATTTTCATAAGAATTTTTGTGTGAAATTTGCTTAAAATAGAAACTGTAGCCCATTTCTTTCCATCTCATAGGTTACTCCTTGACCAAACATTCTTATGTACTATGATAATGCTTGCTTTTATTCCAAATTTTTCTTCAATTGAGGTTTATGTAGTCATATAGGCTATACTTTCTACATAGCAAAGATTGTACCCATTTCTAAAAGGCTGTACTTTTTAGACTAACTTTTAAAACATACTATGATTTATGGAGATTTTGTCATTCTTTTAAAAGTTGGACTAACATTCATTTTCTGGACAACCAGCTATTACCAGGCTTGTTAGGCTTATACCTCTACATACAGATCTCACTATTTTGCCACATAGATGAGTTACTTCTGGATAAACTGTTTGTAAGTTTATCCAGAACTTTGGTTTGGGTTATTTAACATAAATTCTCTTTGTTAAATTTTTGCTAGTTAACTCCTTATGCAAAAGGTACAAGGGGTAATCTTTTTAGTACTTTCAATTTTTTTTCATCATTTACTTGTGGTGTTTTGATTCTTTAAATTTCTATCTCCTACACTTGAAATAGTTTAGTAAATGGATTACTTGATTTAACTGTGTTAGTATAATGGGGAAAACAGTGGGCTGATTTTGGTTCACTGATTTCATGAATTATGAAACCTTCTAGGTGTAAACTAGATGTTTTGTTTAAGCTATGCTTTGATTTGCCCAAACACACTTTCCAGTATGCTTACCTGGTTACAACTTGCCTCCTCTTACATAGTTAATATTTGTAAATAATTTTAATTTTATTTGTTTGAGGTGGGTGTGTGTGTGCTTTATGCCCTTCACTCAGTTCTTCCCTGGTGGCTAAGCAGTGAAGAATCTCCCTGCAATGCAGGAGCCACAGGATACCTGGGTTCAATCCCTGGGTCTAGAAGATCCCCTGGAGAAGGAAATGGCAACCCACTCCAATATTCATTCCTGGAGAATCCCATGGACAAAGGAGCCTAGAAGGCTACAGTCCATAGATAGGGTCACAAAGAGTCAGACCCGACTGAAGTGACTTAGCATTCACTCTCTTATTAACTTACTACTAAATCCTCCTTTAGTTCTTAATTTTCATAAGAATTTTTGTGTGAAATTTGCTTAAAATAGAAACTGTAGCCCATTTCTTTCCATCTCATAGGTTACTCCTTGACCAAACATTCTTATGTACTATGATAATGCTTGCTTTTATTCCTTTTTAGGGTTTGCTGAAGATGGTGGTATAAAGGCTGAGTTAGCAAAGGTTGGTGAGGTTTATCAAGGTTTATTCATTATAGAATAGGCTCCACTAGAAGGATAGGAAGCACTGCCAAGTCCTTTGAGTTTTAAGTTGTTGCTGGTAGTACTCTGGCGAGTAATTTTGTTTGTGTAATTATTTGTGTTTAGGGCTGAGCATAATGGAGTATCTAATCTCAATTTGGGTCTTGGCTGTCATGTGTCAGCAATATTAAAGTTACTTCCATCATTTATTTTTATTATAATTATGGCTTAAGTAAAATTTATTTTTGTAGAATTTCTAACATGCATTACACTATGCCTCCATAAATTTGGGTTAATTGTATGACCTTAGTGGCTGGAACAAAATTTACCAGCCTTTTAACTTGGTGTAACTTAGTCGAACTTTCTTTCATAGGCTTAATTTTTACCACTTCTGTTTTCATAGGAGTGTGGCTAAGCAAGGTGCTATGAGCTACTGTGCTAGTGTGCTTGATACTTGCTCCTTTTAGCCTTAGAGATCTAGAGAGCATTCTCACTAGTATACAGATGCTTGCATGTGTGATTTTATTGAAATTTAACCAAACCTATGTGTTTCACTCATACAGGCATTTTCAGTGCCTTGTTTTCATATTTAAGCTACATTAACAGTCTATGTTATTGAATAGCTGTGAAAATATATAAGTATTTTATGTAACATGGTGGATCTAGTTTTAAGGTTTTGATAAATTGATTTGTGGATTAGGGGGATGCTTATGTGTACAGGTTGTAAATGTCTAAAAGGAGGAATAAAGGAAAATAATGGTGGAGTATCCCATGGACAAAGGAGCCTAGAAGGCTACAGTCCATAGATAGGGTCACAAAGAGTCAGACCCGACTGAAGTGACTTAGCATTCACTCTCTTATTAACTTACTACTAAATCCTCCTTTAGTTCTTAATTTTCATAAGAATTTTTGTGTGAAATTTGCTTAAAATAGAAACTGTAGCCCATTTCTTTCCATCTCATAGGTTACTCCTTGACCAAACATTCTTATGTACTATGATAATGCTTGCTTTTATTCCTTTTTAGGGTTTGCTGAAGATGGTGGTATAAAGGCTGAGTTAGCAAAGGTTGGTGAGGTTTATCAAGGTTTATTCATTATAGAATAGGCTCCACTAGAAGGATAGGAAGCACTGCCAAGTCCTTTGAGTTTTAAGTTGTTGCTGGTAGTACTCTGGCGAGTAATTTTGTTTGTGTAATTATTTGTGTTTAGGGCTGAGCATAATGGAGTATCTAATCTCAATTTGGGTCTTGGCTGTCATGTGTCAGCAATATTAAAGTTACTTCCATCATTTATTTTTATTATAATTATGGCTTAAGTAAAATTTATTTTTGTAGAATTTCTAACATGCATTACACTATGCCTCCATAAATTTGGGTTAATTGTATGACCTTAGTGGCTGGAACAAAATTTACCAGCCTTTTAACTTGGTGTAACTTAGTCGAACTTTCTTTCATAGGCTTAATTTTTACCACTTCTGTTTTCATAGGAGTGTGGCTAAGCAAGGTGCTATGAGCTACTGTGCTAGTGTGCTTGATACTTGCTCCTTTTAGCCTTAGAGATCTAGAGAGCATTCTCACTAGTATACAGATGCTTGCATGTGTGATTTTATTGAAATTTAACCAAACCTATGTGTTTCACTCATACAGGCATTTTCAGTGCCTTGTTTTCATATTTAAGCTACATTAACAGTCTATGTTATTGAATAGCTGTGAAAATATATAAGTATTTTATGTAACATGGTGGATCTAGTTTTAAGGTTTTGATAAATTGATTTGTGGATTAGGGGGATGCTTATGTGTACAGGTTGTAAATGTCTAAAAGGAGGGGAATAAAGGAAAATAATGGTGGAGTATCATTTAATATATAAGATACTATTATGTCCTGATCCCATTGATTGAAAATCACCTGCCTCTTATTATGCTGGCAGTTAGTGTTCAGTTAAGTCCAGCTATAGTCAGTGTGCTGAGTTAGGGCCTCAGACAGCAGAGCTGAGTCCAGGCATCTCCCCAAGTTAAAAAATGAGCATCAAGATGTCTTATTTAAGAGGAACAAGTAGGGGCTTCCCAGTGGTCCAGTGGGTGGGGACACCCCCTTGCAGTGCAATGGGCGCCGGTTCAATCCCTGGCCTGGGAAGATCGCACATGCTGCAGAGCAGCTGGACCGGTGTTTCCAACTACTGAGCTGGAGCTCTGGAGTGCATGTGTCCAGAGCCGGTGCTCTACAGTGAGAGAGGCCACTGTGATGGGAGGCCCACACAGTCCAAAGAACAAAGGTGGATGAAAAATAAATAATGAAAGACTAATAGAAGTGGCCAAAAAAAAAAAAGAAACAAGTGGGCGATTTTAGGTGACATGGTCCTGGAGTAAGAACCAGATGTCTGATAAAGTTCTGTCAATAGAAACACTCACAAGTTATGGGCCCTAAGTGAGAAGAGGTATACCTGCTGAACAGGTTGGTGGTTTCACATGGCTCAGTGACTAAGCTTGTGATCTAGTGGAAAGGATATGCATGCTGACAAGGACTTATTTGATGTAATATACTATGTACAGTCAATAATTCTGTGTACTGTGTAATATTAATATATGTGCAAAAGTCGAATGACCAGCCTTTTAACTTGGTGTAACTTAGTCGAACTTTCTTTCATAGGCTTAATTTTTACCACTTCTGTTTTCATAGGAGTGTGGCTAAGCAAGGTGCTATGAGCTACTGTGCTAGTGTGCTTGATACTTGCTCCTTTTAGCCTTAGAGATCTAGAGAGCATTCTCACTAGTATACAGATGCTTGCATGTGTGATTTTATTGAAATTTAACCAAACCTATGTGTTTCACTCATACAGGCATTTTCAGTGCCTTGTTTTCATATTTAAGCTACATTAACAGTCTATGTTATTGAATAGCTGTGAAAATATATAAGTATTTTATGTAACATGGTGGATCTAGTTTTAAGGTTTTGATAAATTGATTTGTGGATTAGGGGGATGCTTATGTGTACAGGTTGTAAATGTCTAAAAGGAGGGGAATAAAGGAAAATAATGGTGGAGTATCATTTAATATATAAGATACTATTATGTCCTGATCCCATTGATTGAAAATCACCTGCCTCTTATTATGCTGGCAGTTAGTGTTCAGTTAAGTCCAGCTATAGTCAGTGTGCTGAGTTAGGGCCTCAGACAGCAGAGCTGAGTCCAGGCATCTCCCCAAGTTAAAAAATGAGCATCAAGATGTCTTATTTAAGAGGAACAAGTAGGGGCTTCCCAGTGGTCCAGTGGGTGGGGACACCCCCTTGCAGTGCAATGGGCGCCGGTTCAATCCCTGGCCTGGGAAGATCGCACATGCTGCAGAGCAGCTGGACCGGTGTTTCCAACTACTGAGCTGGAGCTCTGGAGTGCATGTGTCCAGAGCCGGTGCTCTACAGTGAGAGAGGCCACTGTGATGGGAGGCCCACACAGTCCAAAGAACAAAGGTGGATGAAAAATAAATAATGAAAGACTAATAGAAGTGGCCAAAAAAAAAAAAGAAACAAGTGGGCGATTTTAGGTGACATGGTCCTGGAGTAAGAACCAGATGTCTGATAAAGTTCTGTCAATAGAAACACTCACAAGTTATGGGCCCTAAGTGAGAAGAGGTATACCTGCTGAACAGGTTGGTGGTTTCACATGGCTCAGTGACTAAGCTTGTGATCTAGTGGAAAGGATATGCATGCTGACAAGGACTTATTTGATGTAATATACTATGTACAGTCAATAATTCTGTGTACTGTGTAATATTAATATATGTGCATGGGATAAATTAATCTGTAATTACACATACAGTATATTATGTACTAGTAGCATATGTGGGTATGTGGACATGCAGGTATGCATGAAGTACATAGATGGAATTTTTGAATAAACGTTAATACTGACATAGTACTTAAAAGTCTTAGAAATGTATTATAAAAACTTTTTCAGGGAGTGGTTTGAGTAGAATTTCAGCTTTGAATTTCGGCTTTAGCTTCTTCCTTGAGTCTTGAGATTTATTGTTCTCCTTTTCTGGTTTACAAGACCATAGTAATGAATATACTATGAAGATGCTTCATTTTAGGAAGTTTTTAATAATCCTAGTTTCCGGTATTAATACTAGGAGAAGTAAAAAGGATATAATGCTTGTTGTCCAATAATAATAATAAAGAGTTGTTCTACCAATTGTCCCCCAGTTCATGTAAGTGTTAGGAGGTCTGCTACTAGAATTCAGAACAGACATTGGCTGAATGGTCAGAATAACAATGTTTCATTATTTAGATATATGAAATAGTGGTATTAATACTAGGAGCTAAATGCTAGGTATTAATACTAGAGCTAAAACTCCACCTACTTTGTTAGGGATTGATTGTAGGATTGCATATGCAAATAGGGGGAGAAGTTTCATTCTGGCTTGATATGGCAGAGGTGTATTGAGGGGATTTGCTAGTTATCTGAGTCTCATAATAGAAAATAGGACTAGTATCATTAGTACAAAAACTAGTAACAAATCACCAATATGTCTTTAATTGTATAATGTGGATGAAATGGGATGTGGATGAAATAGGATTTTGCCTCTGTCAGGTGAAATTCCTGTTGGGTTGTTGGATCCTATTTTGTGGAGGAATAGTAAGTGGACTAGAGCTAGTGCTGCAATGGGAGAATAAAGTGGAAGGTGAAGAACTGTGTGAGGGTTGCTTTCTCTACAGAGAACCCCTCTCAGACTATGTTTGTGCTGATATATGGGATTGCTAAGAGTAACTTAGTAATTATGGTTGCCCCTCAAAATGATATTTGTCCCCTAGTTAATATGTAGCGTATGAATGCTGTTGGCTATTACTGTGAATAGTAGGATAACTCTGATACTTCATGTTTCTAGAAATGTGTATGATTCTTAATATAGGCCATGTCCTACATGTATAAATAAACAGTTAAAGAATATGGAGGCTTCATTTGCGTGTACATATCAGACAATTCATCTGTAATTCACATCTTGGCAAATGTGTGTGACTAATGATAATTATGGCTATTATTGTGTCTGATAGGTAGTGTATTGCTAAAAATAGGACTGTATGATTGGGAGGGAAGTTCAAGAGGGCAGAGACATAGGTATACCTATGGCTGATTAATGTTGATGTTTGTCAGAAAACAACAAAATTCTGTAAAGCAGTTATCTTTCAATTAAAAATAATTTTTAAAAATACATTATATTTAAGTACTATTTTTATGAGAGATTATGTGGGGTTTTCTTCAAAACCATCACCTATTTATGAAGGGTGTGAGTTAATTGTAAGTGGTTGTGTTGGTTGTGGTATTATATTGAATTTTGGTGGGTCCTTTTTAGGATTAATGGTATTCTTGATTGATTTAGGTGGGATGTCTGTGGTATTGGTTATACAATGGCTATGGCTCCTGAGTAATATCCTGAGGTTTGGGCTTTTAATAATACTGTCTTAGGAATATTTCTTTCTGGTTTAATGATGAAATTTTCAATGATTTTCTACACATTGAAGAATGAAGAAGTCAAGATTGTATTTAAATTTAATGGTCTAGGAGATTTAGTAATTATGCTATGGAAGATTTTGAGTATTTTAGTGAGGAGGCCATGGGGATTACAACATTGTATAGCTATGGTACTTGATTAGTGATTGTGACTGGTTGGTCATTATAGATTGTTGTTGTGCTTATTATTGAAATTACTTGTGGAAATTAAATAAGATTACGCTGATGAGTAAAGTAATGAGGAAAGAAAGAAAGTATACTTTGATTTTAATCCTTTTTGGTCTGATACTAATATAGAAGTTTTTATTTGAATAAGGGAGGTGGTTTTTGGTAAACTGTTCTCTAACCAGATTAAATCTAAGAAATAAGATGCTGATTTTTGGCTTGTTGTTAAGTTTAAATAAGGGGCTAGGCGGTGTATAATAGTGGGAAAGTATCCTAGGAGGCTGGATAATTTGAATATATTTGATGAATAATTGAACTTAAGGTTCTGTCGTGTTACTAATTTCGATGCCAGGATAAAGCCTGGAATAATTATGGCTAGGGTGGTTGGTTTGAGGTGCTGGAGTACAGTTATTTGGGAGATTGTTGTTGGAGAATATTTCTGGAGATAAACCAGAGAAAATACTTACAATTATTAGACATTTAATAAAATTAACTAGGAAGGGGTTATTCTCATTAATAATCAGAGTAGAAAATCGAGGCTGCCTACAAGTGCAAAGAAGATAATGCCAGTGCTATAGACAGCTGTAAGGAAGGTGGCAATTAGAGTTATTAAAAAGGCTCAGGCTTTGCTATAAAATATATTGATGGTTTCAATTATTAGATCTTTAGAGTAGAATCCAGTGAGGAAAAGCATTCCTGTTAGTGCTAGGCTGCCAATAATAAGGGCTGTTGTAATAAAGGGAATTGCTTTAAATAGGCCTCCTATTTTTGAATGTCTTATTTATTATTTAGGCTGTGAATAATCCAGAACACATAAATAATACAACTTTGAAAGAGCACAGGTGCAGATATGGAGGAATGCTAGGTAAAGTTGGTTGATGCCTATTATTAGGCCTCATTGACTGGAGGTAGCGAAGGCAGCGACCTTTTTGATACTGTTTTGGGTGAGGATGCATATTGCTGTAAATAATGCAGTGATAGCTGCTAGGCACAGAATAACTGAATAAATTTGTTATTTTTTTGTTGAAGGATAGATGTGAGTAGGAAGATGTCCTCTACTACCGTTGTGCTTGAGTGGAGTAGTATGGAGATGGGCATGGTCTTCTGTTGCTGAGGGTAGTCAGGGGTGTGTACCAGATTGGGCAGATTTTCTGGTTGCAGTTAGTATAAGACTTAGTAAAAGTAAGCTTGAATTATCTATATAGAGTATAAGGATTTGTTGTAAGTCTCATGCATTAAAGTTGAGTAAGAAGCATGCTATTTTTATAGTAAAGCCAATATCACGACATGGTTAAATAAGATTGCTTATAGGGCTGCTGTGTGGGCATCTGCCTTTTCATGTCATCACCCAATGAGTAGGAAGGATATAATTCCTATTCCTTCTCAGCCAATGAATAACTGGAAGAGGTTAATAGAGGTGACAAGAATTAGTATTGTGATGAGAAAAAAGGAGTAAATATTTAAAGAATCAGTTGATATTGGGATCTGAGTACATTTATTATATTGAGAGCTCTATAATTGATCATGTGACATATAGTGATACTGGTATAAATATCATTGAGAAATAGTCTACTTTGAAACTGATAGTTTGAGGATTTGAATTGTAATTCAATGCCAGTTTTAGATAATTATTTCTTGGCCTATATAAATGAATATTATTGTTGGGATTAAACTGATGATGAAGGCATATGAAATAGCAGTTTTTACGTACAGTGGATATGTGGTTTTGCAGGTATCGGTGTTTGCTATTATAATAGGTATTGTTTAATTAGATCTTTAGAGTAGAATCCAGTGAGGAAAAGCATTCCTGTTAGTGCTAGGCTGCCAATAATAAGGGCTGTTGTAATAAAGGGAATTGCTTTAAATAGGCCTCCTATTTTTGAATGTCTTATTTATTATTTAGGCTGTGAATAATCCAGAACACATAAATAATACAACTTTGAAAGAGCACAGGTGCAGATATGGAGGAATGCTAGGTAAAGTTGGTTGATGCCTATTATTAGGCCTCATTGACTGGAGGTAGCGAAGGCAGCGACCTTTTTGATACTGTTTTGGGTGAGGATGCATATTGCTGTAAATAATGCAGTGATAGCTGCTAGGCACAGAATAACTGAATAAATTTGTTATTTTTTTGTTGAAGGATAGATGTGAGTAGGAAGATGTCCTCTACTACCGTTGTGCTTGAGTGGAGTAGTATGGAGATGGGCATGGTCTTCTGTTGCTGAGGGTAGTCAGGGGTGTGTACCAGATTGGGCAGATTTTCTGGTTGCAGTTAGTATAAGACTTAGTAAAAGTAAGCTTGAATTATCTATATAGAGTATAAGGATTTGTTGTAAGTCTCATGCATTAAAGTTGAGTAAGAAGCATGCTATTTTTATAGTAAAGCCAATATCACGACATGGTTAAATAAGATTGCTTATAGGGCTGCTGTGTGGGCATCTGCCTTTTCATGTCATCACCCAATGAGTAGGAAGGATATAATTCCTATTCCTTCTCAGCCAATGAATAACTGGAAGAGGTTAATAGAGGTGACAAGAATTAGTATTGTGATGAGAAAAAAGGAGTAAATATTTAAAGAATCAGTTGATATTGGGATCTGAGTACATTTATTATATTGAGAGCTCTATAATTGATCATGTGACATATAGTGATACTGGTATAAATATCATTGAGAAATAGTCTACTTTGAAACTGATAGTTTGAGGATTTGAATTGTAATTCAATGCCAGTTTTAGATAATTATTTCTTGGCCTATATAAATGAATATTATTGTTGGGATTAAACTGATGATGAAGGCATATGAAATAGCAGTTTTTACGTACAGTGGATATGTGGTTTTGCAGGTATCGGTGTTTGCTATTATAATAGGTATTGTTAGTATAAGTAGGGTGGCCAGAGTGAAAGAGGAGAATAAATTTATTACTTCTGTTTGGAGTTGCAACAATTTTTTTTGTTTTCTAAGACCAATGGATAGCTACCATCGTTAAAAGTTTGGAAAAGGGGCTTCCCCTGGTGGTCCAGTGGGTAAGGACACCGCCTTGCAGTGCAAGGGGCGCCAGTTCGAGCCCTGGCCTGGGAAGATCCCACGTGCCGCGGAGCGGCTCGACCAATGTGTCCAATCACCGAGCCGGAGCTCTGGAGCGCATGCGCCCAGAGCCAGCGCTGTGCAACGACAGACGCCACTGCGATTGGAGGCCCACGGGAGCCAAAGAACAAAGACAGATGAAAATAGAGAAATGAAAGATCAATAGAAATGGCCCGCCCGCTCCCCTCCCTCCCCAACCAGACTCCCGCCCAAAATAAATAAATAAATAAATCTTTAAAAAAAAAAAAAAAAAAGTTTGGAAAAGCCATATTGTTAGTCGTTAGAGCATAGAATTAGCACTTCTTGCATACTTTTTCAGTAAATAAGAAGGTACAGTCTTCTGTATACTAGATTTCACAATCTAGTGTTTTTTCTAAACTATATTCAGGACAACGGGCCTAGAATGATTTTGGGATTTAGGGATACGGGAAAATGTGTAATGATATGAGAGCATTTTTTCATGTAAAAGATGGAGAGATAGTATTAATATGATGTGTGTGTTCATTGCACTGTGTTGTAGTTAGTATATATAAAGACAATAGGGCAGTGATTGATATATTAACTCCTATTAAAAATCATTGTAAAAAAAAAATCATTGTAATGTTTGAGCATGAAAAAGATATTACTACAAATAGTTCTCCAATTAAGTTAATGGTCAGGGGTAGGCTAGGTTTGTTAAGCTTGATACAGTGGAAGTGACAAATAGATACAAGGGACTAGATCTGATAGACAGCCTGAAGAACTGTGGATGGAGGTCCATAACATTGTACAGGAGGCAGTGACCAAAACCATCCCCAAGAAAAAGAAATTCAAAAGTGTAAAATTGTTATCTAAAGAGCCCTTAGCTGAGAAAAGACAAGACTCAAAAGGCAAAGGAGAAAATGAAAGATATACCCATCTGAATGCAGGATTCCAGAAAATAGCAAGGAGAGATAAGAAAGCCTTCTGAAGTGAAAAATGCAAAAAAAAAAAAAAAAAAAAGAAAAAGAGGAAAACAACAGAATGGAAAAAACTAGAAATCTCTTCAAGAAAATTAAAGATACCAAAGGGAACATTTCATGCAGAGATGGGCACAATGAAAGATAGAAATGGTATAGACCTAAAGGAAGCAAAAAATATTAAAGAGAGGTGGCAGGAATACACAGAACTGTACAAAAAAGATATTAATGACCCAGATAACTATAGTGGTATGATCACTCAACTAGAGCCAGACATCCTGGAGTGTGAAGTAAAGTGGGCCTTCAGAAACATTACTACGAACAAAGCTTGTGGGGGTAACAGAATTCCAGCTAAGCTATTTCTAATTCCAAAACATGATTCTGTTAAAGTGCTGCACTTAGTATGCCAGCAAATTTGGAAGCCTCAGCGGTGGCCACAGGACTGAGAATGCTTAGTTTTCATTCCAATACCAAAGAAGGGCAATGCCAAAAAATGTTCAAACTACCATATAATTGCACTCATTTCACACGCTTGCAAGATAATACTCAAAGTCCTCCAACATAAGCTTCAACAGTATATGAACTGAGAGCTTCCAGATGTACAGGCTGAATTTAGAACAGGCAGAGGAACCAAAGGTCAAATTGCCAACATCCACTGGACTGTAGAAAGAGGGAATCCCAGATAAACATCTACTTCTGCTTCATTAACTATTGGAAAGCCTTTGGCTATATGGATTACAACAAACTGTGGAAAATTCTGAAAGAGATGGGAATACCAGACCATCTTACCTGCCTCCTAAGAAACCTGTATGCAGGTCAGGAAGCAGCTAAGTTAGAACAAGACATGGAACAATGGACTGTTTCAAAATTAGGAAAGGAGTACGTCAAGGCTGTACATTGTCACCCTGCTTATTTAGCTTATATGCAGAGTATATCATGTGAAATGCCAGGCTTGATGAAGCACAAGCTGGAATCAAGATTGCTTGAAGAAATATCAATAACCTCAGGTATGCAGATGACACCACCCTTATGGCAGAAAGTGAAGAGGATCTAAAGATCCTCTTGATGAAGATGAAAGAGGGGAGTGAAAAATTTGGCTTAAAACCCAACATTCAAAAAACGAAGATCATGGCATCTGGCCCGATCATCTCATAGCAAATAGGGAAAAAATAAAACCAGTGACAAACTTTATTTTCTTGGACTCCAAAACCACTGAGCATGATGACTGCAGTCATGAAATTAAAAGATGCTTGCTCCTTGGAAGAAAATCTACGGCAAACCTAGAGAGCACATTAAAAACCAGAGACATCACTTTACCAATAAAGGTCCATATATAGTCAAAGCTATGGTCTTTCCAGTAGTCGTATATCAATGTGAGAGTTGGACCATAAGAAGGCTGAGTACTGAAGAACTGATGCTTTCAAACTATGGTGCTGAAGAAGACTCCTGAGAGTCCACTGAACAGTAAGAAGCTCAAAGCAGTCAATCAATCAACCCTGAATATTCATTGGGAGAACTAATGCTATGGCTGAACCTCCAGTATTTTGGCCACCTGATATGAACAGTTTTCTCACTGGGAAAGACCCTGATGCTGGGAAAGACTGAGGGCAGGAGAAGAATGTAGGGGACAGAAGATGAGATAGTTGGCTGTCATCACTGACTCAACTGATACGAGTTTGAACAAACTCTTGGTGATGGTGAAGGACAGAGAAGGTGTGCTGCAGTCCATGGGGTTGCAAAGAGTTGGACACAACTGAGCAACTGAACCACAATAGTAGTCATCAGGTTGCTGTTAGTGGGAGAAACATTTGTAGGCCTCATGGTAGAATTATTGTGTGGTTGTGGATTTACTCATAGTTTTAATTTGAAAGGCAGAAAATATAGATGATGTAAGGCCATGGGCAGTTATTAGGGCGGTAGCTCCTATAAAGTTTCAGGGTGTCTGGATAAGGATACCTACAATGGCAAATGCTATATGGCTGACAGAAGAATATGCAATGAGTGATTTTAGGTCTGTTTGATGTAAGCAAATTGATCTGGTTGTAATTATGCCCCATAAGGACAGTATAATGAATGGAAAAGTCCTGTTAGTCAGTTTAGAATTATTAAAATTCATATTATACCACAGCCTCCAAGTTTTAGCAGTACTGCTACAAGTACTGTGAAATCTGCAGTAGAGGCTTCTACGTGTGCTTTAGGTAATCAAAGGAGCACCATGAAGGCCATATAATGGCATTTTTACTATAAAGGCTATCGTGCATACTAGCCACAAATATTGGTTGAGCTCAATATTGGAGTATTAGGAAATTTCAGGATTCTACTGTATTTTGAATATAAACTGGAGTCATTGAGAGGGGACAATACCCTGCTAGTGTATAAAATAAGACATAGAGACCTGCATTAAGGCATTCTGTTTGGTTTCCTCATTGAGTAACAATGAGTCAGAAGTACTGTTGTCTCAAATAGGATATAGAACAAAATTAATTCTATAGTGGTAAATGCTATAATTAAAAATATTGCAAAAAAAATAGTTGCAGTATGACTAATATAGTATTGTAAACATTTCTTCGGGTTAGGGACTGTGTTTTTTTTTAATTTTGGCCTCTTTTATAGATTTTTTGTTTATTTATTTTCATCTGTCTTTATTCTTTGGTCTGTGTGGGCCTTCCATTGCAGTGGCCTCTCTTGTTGCAGAGCACTGGCTCTGGGCCTATGTGCTCCAGAGCGCCAGCTTGAAATTGGAAACACCTGTTCCACTGCTCTGCAGCACGCAGGATCTTCCCGGGCCAGGTATTGAACTGGTGCCCCTTGCATTGCCAGGCAGATTCTTTACCCACTGAACCACCAGGGAAGCCCAGGGACTATTTTAGTAAATAGTTCTAGCTATCCATTAGCATAAGGGTTGGTGGTTATGTAGTTTAAATCAACAGTGGTGTTCATAGGGAGTTGGAGAAAAATACTAATGAGAAATTAAGGCTATTGTCATTGAATTGATTGAGAAAAAGTAGGCTTGTGAGGCTAATTACTAAGTTGTGAGTGGTTGCATTGATCCAGATTGTTATTTTTTTGATAATCAGGTTAGAGGTATTAGTATAATTGTATAATTGTAGGGATAATTTTTAACATTGGAGTAGTTAAGATTTGGGGCATAATCAGTGCCATATGTGTTTGGTACTCTTACTAGTAGAGATAATCCGAGTGCTGATTTGCAGGCTGCAAATACTAATACCACAGTGGGTGAGCTGTGTGTTGAGGGTTATTAGGGTTGCTGTAATACATAAGAATAACATTATTCTAGGCATAGTCAGGATGATATTAAATGGGATTATTCTATAAGTGATACTGTGAATGCTATGATAATATTTATGTGTACTAAAGACATGATAACTATTTAATAGTTTAGAATTTAATGATAATCTAATGAGTCAAAATCATTTAAACTAAATATTGTCCTTTTAGGGATCATTCATAAGCCAGGCTTGCTGCTAATAACAGTATTAGAAAGAGGACTTTTAAGTATGGTGTTTAAGTTATCTGTTCATGATGCTCAGGGAAGTGGCAGGAGAAGTGTAATTTCTAGGTCGAAGAGAGAGAATGTAATGGCTGCTAGAAAAAAAAATTTATGGAGAAGGGAAGACAAGCTGATCCTATGGGGTCAAATCTGCACACATAAGCACTTGTTTTTTCCAAGTAGACATTTAGCTGGAGGACCCAAAATGCAGTGATAACAAGTAGTGTGGCTAGAACTTGTAGTATGTTAGATTTGTTAGTGCCAATATTAGGTTTATTATTCTTTTTTGGTTATACCAAAACTAACTGATTGGAAGTCAATTGCATTATTTAGTACTAAAAGAATATGAGCCTCATCAATAGATGGACATAGAAGATAGTAATACTACCTCTGTGAAGTATCAGTACCAGGCAGTGGCTTCAAAGCCAAAGTGATGATTGACTATAAATGAAATGTTAATTGACATTAAAAAAAAGAAAGATGATACAATAATTGCATGTAATCCATGAAGTCCTGTGGCTATAAAAAAAGTGGAGCCATAGACCCCATCTGAGATGGTAAAATGATATTTGTTAGTACTCTGAGGCTTATAAGAGTGTGAAATAAATGCCTAGGACAATTGTGATAAAATGGGCTTATGTGGTTTTGATTTCCTTTTGTGAGGTTATGATGGGCTCAGGTGATTGATGCTCCAGGCACTGGTAGTCCAGAGGTATTCAAGAACAGGACTTCTAAGGGATTGAGAGAACTAATGCCTGTAGGAGGTGTCCGCCTCCACCCAGTTCAGATGTTGAAACAAGACTTGAGTGATAAAAACCTCAAAAGAAACCAGTAAAAAATACGACCTCTAGGATGATTTAAAAAAAAAAAAAAAAACTCAAAAAACTATTCCATAGCAAAGTCCTTTTTGAACCATTGGTGTGTGGATACCTTGAAAGGTACTTTCTCAAATAATGTCTCATCATAATTGACATATTATAAGGATATTTGTTAACAAGCGAAGTAGAAGTAGTGCTGTTGAGTTAAAATGGAATCATATAATTAGACCAGATGCTATTAAAAGGGCTGAGAATGGTCAGGGGCTAGGGTTTACTATATGGTAGGCATGGGTTTGGTAAGTCACACACCACACACAGTTCTATGTGTTGTCATGTAAATAAAGGTTTACTAATAGTGTGAATACCTAGGCTTGAATTATAGGTTAGGTGTTGGAAATAGTATGCTGGGAAATACAACAATTAGGATGACAATATGGAGTCCTTTAATTCTTGGGGTAATGAAAGAGGCAAATAAATTTTTGTTCGTTTTAGTTCTCAAGAGGTGTTTTTATGTTTTAGTATATATTGGTTCTGGATTTGAATAGTAATTATATTTTGAAATTTGTAGTTAAAGTATAATAAATAGGACAAAACATTGATAAAATAGTAATAAATCATGTTGATGTGTCTAGCTATGGTATAGTATTAAGGGAAATTTAACTCGCAATCTCCAGCTTAAAAGATTAGTGCTAAGGCTTCCCTGGTGGTCCAGGGGGTAAAGAGTCTGCCTTGCAGTACAAGGGGTACTGGTTTGATCGCTGGCTCAGGAGGATCCCATGTGCTGCAGAGCAGCTGGGCCGGTGTGTCCTATTGTGAGCCAATGCTCTGGAGTGAGAGAGGTCACTGCAATGGGAGGCCCACAGGCCAAAGAAAAAGATGGATGAAAAATAAATAAAGAACCAACAAAAGAGGCCAAAAAGGTGAGTGCTAGCTTAGCTTATTAATGAATCTATAGTATTGATGCAGACATTTTAAACCAGGCACTGGTAGTCCAGAGGTATTCAAGAACAGGACTTCTAAGGGATTGAGAGAACTAATGCCTGTAGGAGGTGTCCGCCTCCACCCAGTTCAGATGTTGAAACAAGACTTGAGTGATAAAAACCTCAAAAGAAACCAGTAAAAAATACGACCTCTAGGATGATTTAAAAAAAAAAAAAAAAACTCAAAAAACTATTCCATAGCAAAGTCCTTTTTGAACCATTGGTGTGTGGATACCTTGAAAGGTACTTTCTCAAATAATGTCTCATCATAATTGACATATTATAAGGATATTTGTTAACAAGCGAAGTAGAAGTAGTGCTGTTGAGTTAAAATGGAATCATATAATTAGACCAGATGCTATTAAAAGGGCTGAGAATGGTCAGGGGCTAGGGTTTACTATATGGTAGGCATGGGTTTGGTAAGTCACACACCACACACAGTTCTATGTGTTGTCATGTAAATAAAGGTTTACTAATAGTGTGAATACCTAGGCTTGAATTATAGGTTAGGTGTTGGAAATAGTATGCTGGGAAATACAACAATTAGGATGACAATATGGAGTCCTTTAATTCTTGGGGTAATGAAAGAGGCAAATAAATTTTTGTTCGTTTTAGTTCTCAAGAGGTGTTTTTATGTTTTAGTATATATTGGTTCTGGATTTGAATAGTAATTATATTTTGAAATTTGTAGTTAAAGTATAATAAATAGGACAAAACATTGATAAAATAGTAATAAATCATGTTGATGTGTCTAGCTATGGTATAGTATTAAGGGAAATTTAACTCGCAATCTCCAGCTTAAAAGATTAGTGCTAAGGCTTCCCTGGTGGTCCAGGGGGTAAAGAGTCTGCCTTGCAGTACAAGGGGTACTGGTTTGATCGCTGGCTCAGGAGGATCCCATGTGCTGCAGAGCAGCTGGGCCGGTGTGTCCTATTGTGAGCCAATGCTCTGGAGTGAGAGAGGTCACTGCAATGGGAGGCCCACACAGGCCAAAGAAAAAGATGGATGAAAAATAAATAAAGAACCAACAAAAGAGGCCAAAAAAAAGGTGAGTGCTAGCTTAGCTTATTAATGAATCTATAGTATTGATGCAGATCATTTTTCAAAGTGTTTTAGTGGCACCAACTTGAGGACAATTAGTATAAGACTGTGATTTGATCCACACAATTCTGAGCATTGTTCATAGTATAAGCCTGGTCATGTTTTTTTTTTTTGGTGGGGGAGGGGTGGGGAGGGGGGGAGTGGGCGGGCCACTTCTATTGGTCTTTCATTTGTCAATTTTCATCCATCTTTGTTCTTTGGCCCATGTGTGGGCTTCCCATCACGGTGGCCTCTGTTGTCGCAGAGCACCGGCTCTGGGCGCATGCGCTCCAGAGCTTGGACTCGGTAGTTGGACACATCGGTCCAGCCACTCCGCGGCACGTGGGATCTTCCCAGGCCAGGGCTCGAACTGGCGCCCCTTGCACTGCAAGGCGGTGTCCTTACCCACTGGACCACCAGGGAAGCCCAAGCCTTGTCGTATTTATATTAGGGTTATTTGACTTTGGCCTTGGGATTGCATCTGTTTTTAGTCCTGGAGAAAGTATAGTTCATGAATGTAGTACATTTTCTGAGGGAATTAACATTTGGATAGCTACCGCTATAGGCAACATGATCTGGTGGTTGTCTACTTACAGTAGTCGAAGCTCTTCGGATTTTAAACTCTAATGTTGAGGTTATGTAGGAGTCAAAATTGAAGTAATCCATATATTCATAGCTTTAATATCATTGGTGGTGTCGCAGGCACTGTGCTGTAGCTTACTCTGATTCCTATTCTTATTAGTTCTCACTAAGAGACACTATCTTAAATAGATCAGAGACTTTTTAACAGTCACAGTGTAGTCCCCTCAGAGTCGTGAACCTCGGACTTGGACAATAAAGTGTCATGGTCTCGAGTATTGTCAAACTAAGAGTAGTTTTATTAATCACAAAACATATAATAATCAGAATCAAGATTCCATCAATCAGGATTCAAATAAAGGCAAGCAAAAGTAATCAGAAATTATCAGAACTCAATCAAATGCAAACAGATGTTCTTACCCCAGAGCTGGAGAGTCTTGGTCTCACATAGGGTGCAACCGATCTCTGTGAGCGAGCCTCCCGCAATCTTACCTTACATTTTTATATTTTTCTAACTAGAAATCTCAAGTTAACTAGTAATCATAAAAGTGGTTATTACAAGAGCTTTTTGCTTCTCTAGAGACGCAAAAGAGGTTATTACTGGAGCTTATTGCTCCTTTACTAACGCCTAGGTAAACACCTTTGTTCTCAAGGGAAAACATTTGTTTGTAGAGAAAACATTCTTAATAATTCTTAATTTACAAGGGGAACTAGGAGTTGTAAAGAGGGCACACGTGGAAAAGTTTTTGTCTAGGTAAACATCTCTATTTATGTTTGTCAAAGGAAATAGTTTAAGTCTGTAAACTGCTAATTTTATGAGTGGGGCTATTTCAGGTCCAGGCTTTTATCAGTAAAAGTATCAGCTACTTAGTCATCCTAGGAGGAGGCCTCAGAGACCGCGGGGCTGCAGACAGCACTTATCGCTAGTGTAAAGAAACATTTGTCCACTTGGCTCGGGTATCTTTTCTTGATCTTTCCTGTGAGAAGTGAATATGAAACCATCCCTTTGTACTAATGACCACCCTTGTGGGAGCATTTGACATACCCACCAAGTTAGAGTAGAGGGGTCTTCTTCCCTGCACAATTACAGGCATTCCCTGTAAATAACCTAACTTTTCTTCCTCATCACTTTCTCCATCAGAACTGTTTTCCTTATAATTAGGGTCCCAATATCTGTCAGTGAAGATGCCTTCACTTGCCCATGACAGTGTCTTATAGTTTTTATTGAAAGAGGTGGATTGTTGATTTTGTCTATTATGTATGGAATTCGTAGTGATGGAAGGGCAAATTACATTAAGATAATAACCTGTAAGATTGTTCAAATACACTGTACTTCTTGTGCATCTATTGTACTAATGTCTATAAGTTTTGTTAATATAAATGAAATGACATAAAGTACTAGTGAACTAATTTTAAAAAGATTATTAATGTGTGATTATGAAAATGAAATAATTCTTCTATAATGGGTGATGCTGCACCTTGAAAGTCTAGTTGTAGAGGATAAGTCATTGAGATATACAGGGTTTCCACCAATAACTTTGACAGCTATATGATATTTTACTAATACCTCATTAATCAAGAAAGACATGAGGGTGATGTTGGCTTGAAACCCATAGCTGGAGGGTTCAATTCCTTCTTTTTTTCTATTTTAACTTGATGTATGTAGGCCCTTCAAATGTATGATATGGCGGAGGACATCCATTTAATCATTCTAGGTTTGTAGTTAAGTCTACTGTCAATTCTTCCTGTTTTGATGCAAATGCTTCTCAAATAATAAAAATTATTAATATTGCTGCTGTTAAATGAATGAGCCTATAGATAAGATGGTATTTCAATAGAGATATTGTTCTGTAATTTTCTTTTCTTGTAGTATCTTTGCTATCAGTATGATGCTGGCCTTCAAAAATAAATTTGGGAGTGTTCCCTCATTTTAGATTTTTTAGGAAAGTATGAGAAGAATTGACAATATTTTTTTCAATATTTGATAGAATTCACCAGTAAGACCAATTAGTCCTGGGCTTTTCTGTGTTAAGAGGATTTTCAGTACTGACTCAATCTCCCTACTTGTTATTGGTCTGTTTAAATTTTCTGTTAATTTATGATAAGATCTCAGCATGTCATATGTATCTAGGAATTTATCAGTTTATTTACAGGTTATCCAATTTGTTGGCATATAATTTTTCATAGTGGTTTTTCCTCGTTTGGGCCCACAATTACAGGCATTCCCTGTAAATAACCTAACTTTTCTTCCTCATCACTTTCTCCATCAGAACTGTTTTCCTTATAATTAGGGTCCCAATATCTGTCAGTGAAGATGCCTTCACTTGCCCATGACAGTGTCTTATAGTTTTTATTGAAAGAGGTGGATTGTTGATTTTGTCTATTATGTATGGAATTCGTAGTGATGGAAGGGCAAATTACATTAAGATAATAACCTGTAAGATTGTTCAAATACACTGTACTTCTTGTGCATCTATTGTACTAATGTCTATAAGTTTTGTTAATATAAATGAAATGACATAAAGTACTAGTGAACTAATTTTAAAAGATTATTAATGTGTGATTATGAAAATGAAATAATTCTTCTATAATGGGTGATGCTGCACCTTGAAAGTCTAGTTGTAGAGGATAAGTCATTGAGATATACAGGGTTTCCACCAATAACTTTGACAGCTATATGATATTTTACTAATACCTCATTAATCAAGAAAGACATGAGGGTGATGTTGGCTTGAAACCCATAGCTGGAGGGTTCAATTCCTTCTTTTTTTCTATTTTAACTTGATGTATGTAGGCCCTTCAAATGTATGATATGGCGGAGGACATCCATTTAATCATTCTAGGTTTGTAGTTAAGTCTACTGTCAATTCTTCCTGTTTTGATGCAAATGCTTCTCAAATAATAAAAATTATTAATATTGCTGCTGTTAAATGAATGAGCCTATAGATAAGATGGTATTTCAATAGAGATATTGTTCTGTAATTTTCTTTTCTTGTAGTATCTTTGCTATCAGTATGATGCTGGCCTTCAAAAATAAATTTGGGAGTGTTCCCTCATTTTAGATTTTTTAGGAAAGTATGAGAAGAATTGACAATATTTTTTTCAATATTTGATAGAATTCACCAGTAAGACCAATTAGTCCTGGGCTTTTCTGTGTTAAGAGGATTTTCAGTACTGACTCAATCTCCCTACTTGTTATTGGTCTGTTTAAATTTTCTGTTAATTTATGATAAGATCTCAGCATGTCATATGTATCTAGGAATTTATCAGTTTATTTACAGGTTATCCAATTTGTTGGCATATAATTTTTCATAGTGGTTTCTCCTCGTTTGTACTTCTATGATATCAATTATAATGTCTCCTCTTTCATTTTTTGAGTTTATTTAGAGCCTCTCTTATAATTAACCTAACTAAAGGTTTGTCAATTTTGTTTAGCTTTTCTAAGAACCAGCTCTGATTTTTGTTAATCTTGTCTATTTTGTCTAGTTTCTGATCTGTATTGTTTTTCTGGTTTCTTTTCATTTATTTCTGCTCTGATCCTTGTTATTCCCTTCTTTTTGCTAGCCCTGGGCTTTGTTCTTTTTGTAGTTCTTTGAGATGTAAAGTGAGATTATTGAGCTCTTTGTTTCTTACCATAAGAAGACATATTTATATGTTTATGTACTTATCACTATAAACTTGCCTCTTAGAACTGATTTTGCTGCATTCCATAGATTTTGATATGTTGTGCTTCCATTTTCTCAAGTTTCTTTTTTTTTAAATTTTGGCCTCTTTTATTGGTTTTATATTTATTTTCATCCATCCTATTCCACGGCCTGTGTGGTCCTCCCATTGCAGCGGCCTCTCTCGCTGCTGAGCACCGACCCTTTGCACGTAGTCTCCAGAGCGCTGGCTCATAATTGGACACACTGGTCCAGGCGCTCCGCAACACTTGAGATATTCCCAGGCCACGGGTTGAACCGGTGCCCCTACACTGCAAGACGGACTCTTTACCCACTGGACCATCAGGGAAGCCCTTCCATTTCCTTTTGTTTCAAGGTGTTTCTTGATTTCCTTCTTGATTTCTTTGACCCATTGGTGTTCAGGAGTATGTTGTTCAATCACCACACATCTGTGAATTTTCCTTCTCCCTCAGTGATTTCTACTTTCAGACTGTTGTGGTTGGAAAAGATACTTGGTGTTATTTCAGCCTTCTTAAATTTGCTAATACATGTTTTGTGGCATATCATGTGATCTATGCTGGAGAAGGCTCTATGTGCCCTTGAAAAGAATGCATATTCTGATGCAATTGGATGGAATGTACTGTGTATGTCAGATTCATTTAGTCTAAAGTGTTATTCATTGTTTCCTTACTAATTTTGTCTCTGGATGAAATATATGTGTGTGTATATATATATATATATATATATATATATATATATATATATATATATTCTCTCTCTATATATATATAGAGAGAGAGAGAAAGTTCCCTAGTACTATTGCATTGTTGTGTATTTCTCCCTTTCATATTTGTGATAATTGTTTAATGTATTTAGGTGCCGCAAAATTGGGAGTGTATGTATCTATAATTGTGTCTTCTTGATGAATTGGCCCCTTTATCATTATATAATAACCTTCTTTGCCTCATCCTTGGTGGCTCAGGTGGTAAAGAATTTTGGGGTTTGGTCTTGAAGCTCCCCTGGAGACAGGAATTGATGTAAGTGAAGATTATTGAGCTCTTTGTTTCTTACCATAAGAAGACATATTTATATGTTTATGTACTTATCACTATAAACTTGCCTCTTAGAACTGATTTTGCTGCATTCCATAGATTTTGATATGTTGTGCTTCCATTTTCTCAAGTTTCTTTTTTTTTAAATTTTGGCCTCTTTTATTGGTTTTATATTTATTTTCATCCATCCTATTCCACGGCCTGTGTGGTCCTCCCATTGCAGCGGCCTCTCTCGCTGCTGAGCACCGACCCTTTGCACGTAGTCTCCAGAGCGCTGGCTCATAATTGGACACACTGGTCCAGGCGCTCCGCAACACTTGAGATATTCCCAGGCCACGGGTTGAACCGGTGCCCCTACACTGCAAGACGGACTCTTTACCCACTGGACCATCAGGGAAGCCCTTCCATTTCCTTTTGTTTCAAGGTGTTTCTTGATTTCCTTCTTGATTTCTTTGACCCATTGGTGTTCAGGAGTATGTTGTTCAATCACCACACATCTGTGAATTTTCCTTCTCCCTCAGTGATTTCTACTTTCAGACTGTTGTGGTTGGAAAAGATACTTGGTGTTATTTCAGCCTTCTTAAATTTGCTAATACATGTTTTGTGGCATATCATGTGATCTATGCTGGAGAAGGCTCTATGTGCCCTTGAAAAGAATGCATATTCTGATGCAATTGGATGGAATGTACTGTGTATGTCAGATTCATTTAGTCTAAAGTGTTATTCATTGTTTCCTTACTAATTTTGTCTCTGGATGAAATATATGTGTGTGTATATATATATATATATATATATATATATATATATATATATATATTCTCTCTCTATATATATATAGAGAGAGAGAGAAAGTTCCCTAGTACTATTGCATTGTTGTGTATTTCTCCCTTTCATATTTGTGATAATTGTTTAATGTATTTAGGTGCCGCAAAATTGGGAGTGTATGTATCTATAATTGTGTCTTCTTGATGAATTGGCCCCTTTATCATTATATAATAACCTTCTTTGCCTCATCCTTGGTGGCTCAGGTGGTAAAGAATCTGCCTACAGTGCAGGAGACTGGAGTTTGATCCCTGGGTCTTGAAGCTCCCCTGGAGACAGGAATGGCAACCCACTCCAGTATTCTTGCCTGGAGAATCCCATGGACAGAATAGCCTGGCTGGCAACAGTACAAGAGGTTGCAAACAGTCAGACACAACCAAGCGACTAACACTTTCACTTTTTCTTCATATCTGTAATTGTTGTATCTGTTTGATTTGACCCCTTTATCATTATATGATGATATTCTTTGCCTCGTGTTGTAATTTTTTATGCAAAGTATATTTTGATTGATAAAAGTGTAGCTATCCCAGTTCTCTTTTGGTTTCCACTTGCTTGAAATAATTATGCTTTCTGTCTAAGTGTCTTTTATGTTTCAGTGAGTATCTTGTAGGAAGCCTATAGATAGGTCTCATATTTTATACATTCAATTACTCTGCCTTTTAGTTAGCAAATTTACTTTCATTAAAAGTAATTATTGATAGGTAAAGACTTACTATTGACATATTGTTGTTTCCTAATTGTTTTGTGGTTCCTTAATTCCTTTCTCCTTTATTGTCTTTTGTGTGTGTTAACTGATGATTTTTTTGTAGTAGTTTTCTTTGATTATTTTTTATCATTTGTATATCTGTTACAGGCTTTTGCTCTGTGGTTACCATGTAGCTTTCATAACACAGCTTACAGTTAGAATTGTCTACTTTAAGTTAATTGTAACTTAACTTCAATTCCATAAGAAAGTCTTACCCATTTGCTTCTCCCCCAATTTATGCTGACTTCCTAATTTACATCTTTTTAAGTTTTGTGTGTCTATTAATATAATTTTATATTTATTTTCAACATTTTGTCTCTGTGTGTTAGATTTCAAAGAAACTTACATACCACCATGCAGTATTAGACTATTTCAAGTTTGACTATGTATTTACCTTTACCGGTGAATTTTATACTTTCATTGTTTTTATGTTACTAATTAGTGCCCTTTTATTTCAGCTTGAAGACCTCCTTTTAGCATTTTCTGTAGGGAAGGCCTAGAGGTGATAAA
Source organism: Tragulus kanchil (assembly GCA_022376925.1). Classification (NCBI taxonomy): domain Eukaryota; kingdom Metazoa; phylum Chordata; class Mammalia; order Artiodactyla; family Tragulidae; genus Tragulus; species Tragulus kanchil. The sequence goes on from JAIOJX010000028.1 coordinate 147,206,757, forward strand.
TTCCCTTGGTTTTTGTTTGCCTGGGAAAGTCTTAATTCTTTATTTGTGAATGGCAGCTTTATTGAGTTAACTATTCCTGGTTAGCACTTTTTTTTTTCCTTTAAGCACGTTGAGTGTATTATCCCACTCTCTTCTGGCCCACAAGGTTTCTGCTGAGAAATCTGATTACTTTATCCAGATTCCTTTGTGTGTAATGATTCTTTTTTTTTTTTTTTTTGTCTTGCTGCTTCTAAGATCTATCTTTGCTGTTTGAGAGCTTGATATAATGTATTTCAGTGAAGATCTCTTTGGGTTGAATCTGTTTGGTGATTTTTGAGCTTCCTATTCCTGGATGGCCATATCTCTCCCCAGATATGGGAAGTTTTCAGTCATTATTTTTCTATCTCTTTCTCCCTCTCTAATCTCTTTCTCCCTCTCTCTACTTCTGGGACTTTCATAATGTGAATATTTTTCTTTTCTTTTGGTCATGTTCCACAATTTACTTAGGCTTTTGTACCTTTTTTTAGTTCTAATTTTATTTTCTCCTGACTGGATAATTATCAAGAGATTTGTCTTGAGACTCACAGGTTTGTTCTTCTACCTGACCAAGCCAACTGCTATTGCATTTCTCATTTTGTCATTGTATGGTTTCTATTTCTTATTAAATTTCTTGTTTTGTTCATGCTTCCTAAGTTCATTGTCTATCTGTATTCTCTTTAATCTCATCGAGCCTCCTTGAATTATTTCACATTCTCTTTCAGAAAACTTGCCTGTCTCCACTTCTCTGATATTTGTTACTGAAATATTGTCTTCCTTTGGTGTATCATGTTTCCTTTACTTTTCATATTTCAGATGGATTTGTGCTGTTGTCTATGCATTTGAAGGCACAGTCATCCTACTTTATCCAGACTGGCTTGAGTAGGGAAAGTTTTTCACCTACCTAGATGTGGCTGTAAAGGTACCAACCAGGTGAGATGTAGCAGCTTTGGTTCCTGGAAAGGCACAATGGCCCAACCTCCATGCACTACACTGGCTGAGGCTGACATCAGCCAGTCTCTGAGGGTCTTCTGTGGCCAAAGTTATTGGGTTCTTCAGAAGTGAAATGTGCTGGGTCTTCCTGTTCTTTTGGTTGTTATTATTGTTTGCCTATGGGAGAAAGTTCTAGCTGAGGGGTTTCTTCTTGATGTGTGGTCTGGTGTGCTGATACACAGTGCATATGTAGCTGTATTAAAGCCAGACTCCTAGGATCAGGTGCCTGTGGGACCACCACAGTACTTGGGTCCTGAGGTGCATTTGCTATAGGTATGGAACTGGTGTTTTGGGTATGGATGTCTGTAGATATCCCATGAAACTAATATACTTGGGTCTCAGGGGCTCACCACTGTGACTCCAGCTGAGAAGTAAGGGTAAGAGGTGATAACAATGTATCAGTGGTACAGGACCTAAGATGAAAAGGCAGTAGTGACTTGGACTCAGGAGACAAGATGCAGTAATATAGTACAGCCTAGGCATGGTGGGTCAGAGTCTCCACTATGGCCCCAGTGGGCATGCAATCCCAACAGCAGCATGACTGCTAGAGATCTGTTAATGCCAGGTGTGGGGACCTGGACTCAGAGCAGAGGTAGCACAGTCTCAGCACTAATAGATAAGACATATGACCTTCATCTAGGGATAGGGATCAGGGCAACAGCAATCCAGCCCTAGCCAGAGCCACAACAGAGATAGGGGTGTCGGAGGGCTCAGGGCAGCATTAGCACCTCTGGAATTGATGAGTCAGGGCCATGACCTGGAAGAACCCAGGAGGCAGGATGTAGGGCAGCAGCTGGACAGTCTCAGAAATGATGGTTCTAAGTCTTAACTTAGAATGAGGGGGTGGGTCTCAGGGCAGCATTAGTGTCTCTGGAAATGGCTCTTCAGAGCTACAACCTGGAAGACTCGCGGGGAGGCAACATTATCAGATGATAGCCAAAGAGACTTAGGACCCTTGGGTGCATGACTCAGGGTAGTGGATATTGGTTATGGTGGAAGAAAGCCCTAGCCTGGGGTCTGGGGTGGAATCAGAGCAATGGCAGCTTGAGTTGGGCATATTGGTTATGGTGGAAAGGCAACAATCCCCCCACTGGCTGAGGCTGACATCAGCCAGTCTCTGAGGGTCTTCTGTGGCCAAAGTTATTGGGTTCTTCAGAAGTGAAATGTGCTGGGTCTTCCTGTTCTTTTGGTTGTTATTATTGTTTGCCTATGGGAGAAAGTTCTAGCTGAGGGGTTTCTTCTTGATGTGTGGTCTGGTGTGCTGATACACAGTGCATATGTAGCTGTATTAAAGCCAGACTCCTAGGATCAGGTGCCTGTGGGACCACCACAGTACTTGGGTCCTGAGGTGCCTTTGCTATAGGTATGGAACTGGTGTTTTGGGTATGGATGTCTGTAGATATCCCATGAAACTAATATACTTGGGTCTCAGGGGCTCACCACTGTGACTCCAGCTGAGAAGTAAGGGTAAGAGGTGATAACAATGTATCAGTGGTACAGGACCTAAGATGAAAAGGCAGTAGTGACTTGGACTCAGGAGACAAGATGCAGTAATATAGTACAGCCTAGGCATGGTGGGTCAGAGTCTCCACTATGGCCCCAGTGGGCATGCAATCCCAACAGCAGCATGACTGCTAGAGATCTGTTAATGCCAGGTGTGGGGACCTGGACTCAGAGCAGAGGTAGCACAGTCTCAGCACTAATAGATAAGACATATGACCTTCATCTAGGGATAGGGATCAGGGCAACAGCAATCCAGCCCTAGCCAGAGCCACAACAGAGATAGGGGTGTCGGAGGGCTCAGGGCAGCATTAGCACCTCTGGAATTGATGAGTCAGGGCCATGACCTGGAAGAACCCAGGAGGCAGGATGTAGGGCAGCAGCTGGACAGTCTCAGAAATGATGGTTCTAAGTCTTAACTTAGAATGAGGGGATGGGTCTCAGGGCAGCATTAGTGTCTCTGGAAATGGCTCTTCAGAGCTACAACCTGGAAGACTCGCGGGGAGGCAACATTATCAGATGATAGCCAAAGAGACTTAGGACCCTTGGGTGCATGACTCAGGGTAGTGGATATTGGTTATGGTGGAAGAAAGCCCTAGCCTGGGGTCTGGGGTGGAATCAGAGCAATGGCAGCTTGAGTTGGGCATATGGTAAGGTGTGGTGGCACATTATCCCAGAGTCTGGGATACCACAGCAAATGGGACCCCTGAGGGCAGATCTCACCTTAGCAACAACTGTAGCCTCTGGGAGTGGAAGCATAGTAGGGTACTCCTGGCTATTCTATTATCTAGGATCAACATCTGTGAGACTGAGGGACTTCCCTGTAGCAAAAGCTGTAAATGTCCACAATGGTGAAGCTTGCTGGGCTTTGCCTGCTCTCTATGTGGCAAAATCCCTCTGAGGAGATTCCTCTTAGTGTCCAGCAGCTCCAGACTGAGGAAATAGGATCATGTAGGCAAAATATTTCCTATACTGTTCTATGTGGTCATCATTAATATTTAAGCTCCATGAGGTCTTTGTTGCTACTATTTTATAGTCTAAAATTCTTCCTGAGCTGTTTTCTTGAGTTTTTAGTTGTTTGTTTATTCTTGCATTTTTTGTCAGGGGGATGAATGTTGGCATCTTCTAGCCCTCCATCCTGCTGACGTTCCAACATTATCTCTTCAGATATCACCTTCAGAAACAATACTTCAGATTTGCTTTCTTCTGTCTCTGGAGCTTCCAGAATTCTGATTAAATATGTTATATCCTCTCGTTCCCAACTCCACATCACAGATTCTCTTTTCTGTTTCTTTCCATCTTTTTGTCTCTTTATGCTGTATCCTATTTCTTCCAGTCTCCTAGTATATTAATTCTTTATGTCCAATGTATCCACTGGATTCTTGATTTTTATTTTATAGAAGTTCTATTTGGATCAATTTCAAATCTGTGTCACTTCGTATTGCTTGTTGTTCTTGCAAATATCTTTAAGTCTATATTTTATACTGCTAATTATTTAAAGATAATAATAATAATTGTAGTTTATTATCTGTGACTGATATTTTTTTTAATGACTTGGAACAGTTTTTTTTTTTTTTTTAATTTTGGTCTTTTTTATTGGTCTTTCATTTTTTATTTTCATCCGTCTTTGTTCTTTGGCCTGTGTGGACCTCCCATCCCTGTGGTCTCTCTTGTTGCAGAGCACTGGCTCTGAGCACCTGCGCCCCAGAGCTCTGGCTTGTAATTGGACACACCTGTCCAGCCACTCCGCGGCATGTGGGATCTTCCCAGGCCAGGGATCAAACTGGTGCCCCTTGCACTGCAAGGTGAACTTGTTACCCACTGGACCACCAGGAAAGCCTGTGACTGTTATTTTTAACATCTGAAGTCTTGTGGTTCTGCTATTGTTGCTTCTCCTTGTGTGTGCTTTTTTTTTTTTTTTTTTGGAAAAATCATTTTATTTTTTGCTATTTTCCAAAGTAGACATGTAGAATTATAGTTTAGACTTTTAAAATATTTATCTTAAGATATATTTTTAAATATAAAAAATATTTAAAGTGTTTTTAACTATTTAAATATTTAAAATGTTTTTAACTATTTAAAATGATTAAAATGTCAGAACTACAAATAAAGAGAAATAATAGATACTAATATCTGGAAAGGAAACACAGTTTAAACATCATAACATCTATATGTTTTAATCTGTAATCAAGATTTTTATTGTGAATTCAGCTCAGTAAAGTATTTGTTAAGTATTCTATAGTTAAAATATATTGTACACCATGAATAAGAACTTTTAGATACCATAGAAGACCCAAAAAAAAAAAAAAGGATATGTTTGAATAGTATATTTAGGTAATAAAATTTGTTTTATGGCAAAGCTATTGCCTTATTAGCTGTCTAGACTAATTGCCTTATTAGCTGTGTGCCTAATTTCTGGTCTTAATTTGATTTTTGAAATAAATGTTGCAACTTGCAAGGAAGCTAAGAGATTCTCTAGTTAACCTATCACTCAGTGAAAGACTCTTTTACAATGCTAACTTAAATGTCCAGAATCTTCTTGTGTACTTGTAGTGCAGGTAGATTCACTGCCTGAAAATGTGTCCAGTCTGCTTTTAAAGAGTCCCAATTAATGTATTCCTTTTATTGGATCAAAACTAGATAGCTAGTGGAACCTGCTGTATAGAGAGGGAGCACAGCTTGGTGTTCTGTGACAACCTAGATGAATGGGATGGAGGGACTGGGGTGGGAAGAAGGTCTGAGAGGAAAGGGGTGTATGCATACATATAGCTGATTTACCCAGAGTTGTACAGCAGAAACTAGCACAGTATTATAAAGCAGCTATATCCCAATTTTTAAAACAGTGGCCTCTTCCTGACTTCTTTCAGAATCCAAATACCTACTTAAATCACAAAGAGTAAGTGGTATCCATCTTCCATATATGATCCCTTTAAGTAGCTACCACAGCTACTGACACCAGCTCCGCTGTTTATTTTTACTCCTGGTGTGTTACTTCCTGCTGAGCCCGATTACCTTTGACTGTATATTGTTCACTGCACTTGAAAATTTATTTAAGGATTATCTGAGGGCTTAAGATAAAGATTTATTTCTCCAGAGAGGATTTGCCTTTGCATTGGAACTATCAGTCAGGACCCTTGATTTATGTTCAGGGTAGAAATTCATTTCCTTGTAATATGATCTCGGGCTGCAAGGGCATGGGAGAGCTCTTCAACTTCTGATTTACTCTGAGCCATGCTGGAGTCCCAGCTTGTTTTGGAGACCGTCTCCAGCTAGATTCCCATTTCAGTCAGACATGGGCATTTAATTTGTATTCTTCTCACTAAAGAGGTCTTCAGAATGAAAGTTCAAATTTGCTAAAGTCACAAAAGGCTTCAGGACAAAAGCAGTTCCCTGGTTTATCTCTCTGGGGTCCTGTTTTTCTTTCAGTTTTTGGTCAGTACTTCCTTCCTGTTTTGTCAGCTCTTCATGTTCTTTTAAGAAAGATTGTTTTTAACAATTTACTGAACTTGTTAGCTCTTTTCAGCGAGGGAGTTGGTCCAGATAACCAAGCCTGCCAATACTGGAAACTGAAATCTTCTCATTTCAAGTCTCAAAACATTTCAAAGCAATTTGAATGGTAATAATAATATATGATAAATTTGTAATTGCTATTAAGATGGAAAACTGGGGCATTATAAAAGACTAAGTTGATATAAATACCCTATGTTCTAGATTTTTCTTTACTAAGGGTTAGCTGGAAAGAGGAGGTAAAGGGCCTTTCCTGGCAGTCCAGTGGTAAAGACTGTATGTTTAAACAGCCAGGGACACAGGTTTGATCCCTGGTTGTGGAACTAAGATCATGCAAGCTGTGCCTCAAGGTCAAAAAGAGAATAAAAGAAAGAGATGAGTGTGGCAAAATCTATAGAGACTGTTTTTATTTGTTTTTAGTGGAGTTAAGGTCCTGTGCATACTGTGCCAAAATATGAGGCAAAGATTGAGTGAAATACATGTTACTCCATATATTCTTCTTCCTACCCACCTTCCCATGTACTTGAATCCATGAGTTTCTTTAAACTCCTCGATAATTTATATTTTTACATAAAGAAAAGTTTACTTATAGAATGTTAATTTTTCTCCTGAATTTGTTTTTGTTATTGCTATGAAAAACCTTCTGGCCAAGTCTGCATACTCAGACAATGAAAACCAGAAAAATAAACTGATAAAACTTGTTGTTTGATACTTTACAGATAAAAAATATTTCTGAACTTTTGGCTCAATGAGACATGGTTGGGGAGAGTTATAATCTGACTTTAAGTGTTTAAGTCATATGAACACTTAAACGAGGCAAACAGCCACACATGCCGTCCCATGGCTAGATACATGGGGTGCAGAGGAGGATCTATTAAGTAATTTCCCATCATCTTAGCAGTGTTTGGATTCATCATTCTTTACAGATCTAACGTGGGACTCTTTGATATAGAGAACTAAAGAGAAATAATCTGAGAAATGAATGCTGAGCCATTGTTATCGGCAATTGTGTAACTTTACTGGCAAGAGCAAGAGTTCTTTGGCAATTTGTTTTCCCAAAAATAATGTTAAAATTATCTTTTTAAATGTATGTGAAGAGTTCCAGGACACAGAGGTTTGTGAATCTGTACTTTTCAGATTGCTTTACCTACATAAACACTCAATGTTCCAGGGACGGCTTGGTTGACCATTGCTGAGACAGGTCTATTGATTATCATTTTGTATTTGTTTTTCTAAAATTCCATCTATCTACCTATATTCTGCACATTTTGGTCAAACCACTGACTCAATATTTCTTAAAGGGGTGTGCAGATGTATAGTGATGATATTTTTAGATTTCACATTTGAGAAATATTTCATTTCCTGATGATTTGTAGTAGTACCTTGTTCTATTATTGCGTAGCTTTTTTTTAAATGCCTTCTGCATAAGAAGCACTATACAAAGTGCACTATTTTCAGTATTTCTCACCCTGGAAAGTAGATATTATGATAATCCCTGCTATATGGATGGAGGGATAAAAAAGCTCAGAGAGGCTAATAGCTTGTTTCAGTTCTTGAATGGGCTGGAGTTCTAATCTTAGTCTACATGACAAAAGGACAAAAGACAGAGAAGCATAAGGCAAAGCTAAGAAGAAAACAAGAATAGAAAGCTTCAAGTTACCTCATGGCAATTTCTTCATCTGAGTGGCTGTTAGCAGCCCTTGCAATTCTGTCCATGTGGATTCTCCAGGCAAAAATACTAGAGTGGGTTGCCTTGTCCTCCTTCAGGGAATCCTCCTAACCCAGGTCTCCCATATTATAGAAGGATTCTTTACCATCTGAGCCACCAGGAAAGCCCAAGAAGACTGGAGTGAATAGACTATTCATTCTTTTTTTTTTTAAAACTTTTATTTTGCTTTTAACTTTTACAGAGTTTTGTTGTTTACAGATATGTATGTTCTCAGATTAGTCATATGTATATCCCCCCCTTCCCACCCCTCCCTAGTAGGATGGTGATGATGGCACACACAGTGAAGCGACAGAAAAAGACAGACATGTGATCTATTAAGTAATTTCCCATCATCTTAGCAGTTTGCATCATTCTTTACAGATCTAACGTGGGACTCTTTGATATAGAGAACTAAAGAGAAATAATCTGAGAAATGAATGCTGAGCCATTGTTATCGGCAATTGTGTAACTTTACTGGCAAGAGCAAGAGTTCTTTGGCAATTTGTTTTCCCAAAAATAATGTTAAAATTATCTTTTTAAATGTATGTGAAGAGTTCCAGGACACAGAGGTTTGTGAATCTGTACTTTTCAGATTGCTTTACCTACATAAACACTCAATGTTCCAGGGACGGCTTGGTTGACCATTGCTGAGACAGGTCTATTGATTATCATTTTGTATTTGTTTTTCTAAAATTCCATCTATCTACCTATATTCTGCACATTTTGGTCAAACCACTGACTCAATATTTCTTAAAGGGGTGTGCAGATGTATAGTGATGATATTTTTAGATTTCACATTTGAGAAATATTTCATTTCCTGATGATTTGTAGTAGTACCTTGTTCTATTATTGCGTAGCTTTTTTTTAAATGCCTTCTGCATAAGAAGCACTATACAAAGTGCACTATTTTCAGTATTTCTCACCCTGGAAAGTAGATATTATGATAATCCCTGCTATATGGATGGAGGGATAAAAAGCTCAGAGAGGCTAATAGCTTGTTTCAGTTCTTGAATGGGCTGGAGTTCTAATCTTAGTCTACATGACAAAAGGACAAAAGACAGAGAAGCATAAGGCAAAGCTAAGAAGAAAACAAGAATAGAAAGCTTCAAGTTACCTCATGGCAATTTCTTCATCTGAGTGGCTGTTAGCAGCCCTTGCAATTCTGTCCATGTGGATTCTCCAGGCAAAAATACTAGAGTGGGTTGCCTTGTCCTCCTTCAGGGAATCCTCCTAACCCAGGTCTCCCATATTATAGAAGGATTCTTTACCATCTGAGCCACCAGGAAAGCCCAAGAAGACTGGAGTGAATAGACTATTCATTCTTTTTTTTTTTAAAACTTTTATTTTGCTTTTAACTTTTACAGAGTTTTGTTGTTTACAGATATGTATGTTCTCAGATTAGTCATATGTATATCCCCCCCCTTCCCACCCCTCCCTAGTAGGATGGTGATGATGGCACACACAGTGAAGCGACAGAAAGACAGACATGGACAGTGGACATATGGACATTGTGGGGAAGGAACAAAAGGTGGGAGGCGTAAAGGAAGTAGCATGAAGGCCTGTACTATCATAAGTGAAGAAAATAGCTCTAGTCATTGATCTGTGAGAAAAGGGGATCCTGCAGGGGTGCTGTGTGATGGTTGGGAGGGAAATCATAAAGATCAGAGCAGAAATAAATGAATAGCCTATTCATTCTCCAGGGAATCTTTCCGACCCAGGAATTGATTCAGGGTCTCCTGAATTGCAGGGAGATTCTTTAGCAGCTGAGCTATAAGAGAGGCCTCTAAATGAAAGTGGCTTAGTTGTGTCTGACTCTTTGTGACTCGGTGGACTGCTCCAGGCAAAAATACAGGAGCAAGTAGCTGTCCCCTTCTCCAAGGGACCTTCCCCCCCCAGGGATCAAACCCAGGTCTCTCACACTGCAGGTAGATTCTTTACCAGCTGAGCTATCAGGGAAGCTCATACAAAGTACATTACTTTCAATGTCTGTAACCCTGGAAAGTAGATATTATGAAGATCCCTATTTTAGGGATGAAAAAAAAATTGGCTCAGAGAGGCTAATAACTTATTTCAGCTCAAGAAAGAGCTGGAATTCAAATCCCAATCTACATAACAGAAGTGCAGAGAGAGAAAGAAGCTTGAGGCAAAGCTAAAAAGGAAACAAGAATAGAAAGCCTCAGATTACCTCACGGGTCATCCCATGGCCGTTAGCAGCCCTTGCATTTCTGGACAGTGACCTTTTTGTTTTTCTAATAGCCACAGGCTAATGATCAGGTCAACTCTTGCTACTACAGTAGGAGATTGTATTCTTGTTCAAAATATCCATTCCTCGTTTGAAGTGCCCCTTCCAAAGAGTCGGATACAACTAAGCATACAACTAAGCATGACTAAAGTCATGGTCTCCACGGAAAGATTGTATGTTCATACTTCTTTGGCCAAGTGTCTTGTGTTGACCAGTGATATATGAACGAAAGTATCAGAGAGAAAACATGTACCTCAAGATTTACTGTGATGTTTTTTAATCACTGACATGAGCCTATGATAGGGGCTGCTCCATAAAGCTGAATAGCAGGGCACAGATGATAGTAAGTATACCTGCAAATGTGTGATGGGCAAGCAGTGTTGGTGAGGAGAGAATTCTTTGTTGAAACCACAAAGCTTTGGAGTGACTTATTGTCACTTGCTGATTTTTAATACTTCATCTATTATATGGGTTGATAATACCCATTTGTAGATATTTGAACAATGGGTAAATTATATAAGAAAATGAATTTAAAGAGCTAGACATATTGCCATATGCAATAGCTGGTAGTTGTTATTCCCCACTCCAGTGTTGAATGCTATATGTGTCTAATAATCCACTGAATTCAAGCTTTCTTATTTCTAGGGTGGGCTGTCTCCTAACAAAATGTAGATAACATCCCCATGTAAAATTTGGCAGCAAGATTTCTTTGCAGGTCAAAATAATAAGAGAATTCATTCCCCAAGTATTAATAACAGTCAGTTATCAGGCACTATGTTTCCACCTGCAGTGCAGGAGACCCAGGCTTGATTCCCGGGTCTGGAAGATGCCTTGAAGAAGGAAATAGCAACCCACTCTAGTATTCTTACCTGGAGAATCCCATGGAGAGAGGAATTAGTGAGCTACAGTCCATAGATAGCGTCGCAAATAGTTGGACATGACCAAGTGACTAACACACACACTTAGTGCTTGAGGGATGCACACACACAAACACACACACACAGATTCAGCTTTTTTCCTAAAGGATAACTAATCTAGTGGATTTATTAAACGTTGGTGAGATAAAGCTTTACCCATTGAGGGATAAACTAGGCATTGGAATTAGATGTCTTTTTTTTTTTTAACAGGGTTTTTTTTGGGGGTGGGGAGGGAGGGGCACTTCTATTGGTCTTTCATTTTTTGTTTTTTTTTTTGTTTTCATCCATCATTGTTTTTCGGCCCATGTGGGCCTCCCGTTACAGTGGCCTTTCTCGTTGCAGAGCACCAGTTCTGGGCGCATGCACTCCAGAGCTCTGGCTCGGTAGTTGGACACATCAGTCCAGCCGCTCCACGGCACATGGAATCTTCCCAGGCCAGGGATCGAACTGGCGCCCCTTGCACTGCAAGGCGGTGTCCTTACCCACTGGACCACCAGGGAAGCCCAGATGTCTTATTTAAGTCAAACTGTCATGGTAGTATTTCTAAGTAGATACCTGATTGGATCTGCTACAATGGATAACTAATTTATTAGTAATTAATAGCAGTACTAATATTAAATAATAATGCTAATATTTCAAAATAATTATTTTCAAAACCATTTGCATTTTATTTACACTACATATTTCTTCCATTCAAAATAAAAAGGTTAAATTTCAATCCAGATGTAAGGACACCAAGTTCCTCACCACTAAATAAATAACTTGCTGTTATATATAGCATTGCAATGAGCACACTTACCGAGTCCTTAGATGTACCTTCCTTTGCCTGCAGGTTTCATATTTTAGTCATTGATTTTCACAGCTCAGACCTATGACACAGTGCATCTCCTTGGAAGCCAGAGACTTGGAGCAAATGAGGCCCTTGAGCTGTGTGGGCTGAACCTTTTGGGTGTGATGTGCAGGGGAAAGCTCATCACCAGGGGGACTTGGGAGCCCAGCTACAGCATCCCATCTCTGTGGTTCTCAAGGGACCAGAAAAAAATTTTCTTTTTAAAAAATTTTGACCTCTTGTTGCTTTTCTATTTGTTTATTTTTCATCCACCTTTATTCTTCAGCCTGTGTGGGCGTACCTTTGCAGTGGCCTCTCTTGCTGCAGAGCACTAGCTCTGGGTGCATGCGCTCCAGAGCTCCAGCTCGGTAGTTGGACACATCGGTCCAGCCGCTCTGCAGCACGTGGGATCTTCCCAGGCCAGGGATCGAACCGGCGCCCCTTGCACTGCAAGGCGGTGTCCTTACCCACTGGACCACCAGGGAAGCCCAGATGTCTTATTTAAGTCAAACTGTCATGGTAGTATTTCTAAGTAGATACCTGATTGGATCTGCTACAATGGATAACTAATTTATTAGTAATTAATAGCAGTACTAATATTAAATAATAATGCTAATATTTCAAAATAATTATTTTCAAAACCATTTGCATTTTATTTACACTACATATTTCTTCCATTCAAAATAAAAAGGTTAAATTTCAATCCAGATGTAAGGACACCAAGTTCCTCACCACTAAATAAATAACTTGCTGTTATATATAGCATTGCAATGAGCACACTTACCGAGTCCTTAGATGTACCTTCCTTTGCCTGCAGGTTTCATATTTTAGTCATTGATTTTCACAGCTCAGACCTATGACACAGTGCATCTCCTTGGAAGCCAGAGACTTGGAGCAAATGAGGCCCTTGAGCTGTGTGGGCTGAACCTTTTGGGTGTGATGTGCAGGGGAAAGCTCATCACCAGGGGGACTTGGGAGCCCAGCTACAGCATCCCATCTCTGTGGTTCTCAAGGGACCAGAAAAAAATTTTCTTTTTAAAAAATTTTGACCTCTTGTTGCTTTTCTATTTGTTTATTTTTCATCCACCTTTATTCTTCAGCCTGTGTGGGCGTACCTTTGCAGTGGCCTCTCTTGCTGCAGAGCACTAGCTCTGGGTGCATGCGCTCCAGAGAGCTGGCTCATAATTGAACACACCAGTCCAGCCGCTCCATGGCAAGAGGTATCCTCCCGGGCCAGGGCTCAAACCGGCACCCCCAGCACTGCCAGGTGGACTCTTTCCCCTCTGGACCACCAGGGAAACCCCCAAAATTATTTAAATAAAAATGTTAATTAAGCATTTACTATGAACACAACATCCTGGTTTGTGGGGAACTTATAGAGTGCCACAGATACTGAAAATAGATTCTCTGACCTCAAAGAACATAGTCAACTCAGTTCAATTGCAAAAATTCTATTGTAATCTTTAATTGCTATTACTGAGAATTGGGTGGGAAGAAGCAGTATCAGTTCTCTGGATCCTTGGAAAGATTTACTGTGTATTGCCACATGTTTTCTATTGCAGAAAACAACACACACAGTTCCCTGCCAGTGGCAAACTGACATCATTTAATTAAGTATTCTAAACGTATGCTTTCACTCAGTTCTCTGTCAGCATTACCATTTAGGCAAAGATCTACTGTGAGCCCTGGCAAGATTTTTTAAGTCAAATAAAATGAAGGAATTGTTTTGAGTGTAATGCTTTTGCTGCCAGACTCTCAACAAGATTAATAATTCAAGTGAAATACATAGCCAAAGGAATTGAATGTTTTCTCTCATTTGAGCAAATGTTTAACTAATTTTCTACAGATGTGCAGGAAAGCCTGTATAAAAGTAAAATGCATCACTTGCTACCACTTTAAGTATAAATACATCCCATGGCTCCCTTTGGCATATTAAGGAATTTTGAAAGTAAATGTTTGAGTGAAACATCTCTCCCAAATAAAATCCTACTAAAAACAAATAAAATGTGAACCAAAATATCCATTTTAGTAGCCCATTCCTGAACTGATATTAGCCTCTATTGAGGATACGGAGCTATTGGAGTTGAAACAATTGGATATTCAGGTCTAAATAGAATTTCTGAAAATATACAAAGGCAATAGTAAAGTATTTGATCCAATGTGGGGGGGATGTTTTACTTCATTTTCCCCTGCCATGACCTGTTCTATTTATGAACAGGATACCTGCTTTTTAGCTCATTTCCCGTCCAAACCTAAAATGTGCCTGAATTTTTAATTTTGATGCTTACTTATTATGTCCTACACATTGTGGAGGAGCTAGCAGTGCTTAATTTGAACACACCAGTCCAGCCGCTCCATGGCAAGAGGTATCCTCCCGGGCCAGGGCTCAAACCGGCACCCCCAGCACTGCCAGGTGGACTCTTTCCCCTCTGGACCACCAGGGAAACCCCCAAAATTATTTAAATAAAAATGTTAATTAAGCATTTACTATGAACACAACATCCTGGTTTGTGGGGAACTTATAGAGTGCCACAGATACTGAAAATAGATTCTCTGACCTCAAAGAACATAGTCAACTCAGTTCAATTGCAAAAATTCTATTGTAATCTTTAATTGCTATTACTGAGAATTGGGTGGGAAGAAGCAGTATCAGTTCTCTGGATCCTTGGAAAGATTTACTGTGTATTGCCACATGTTTTCTATTGCAGAAAACAACACACACAGTTCCCTGCCAGTGGCAAACTGACATCATTTAATTAAGTATTCTAAACGTATGCTTTCACTCAGTTCTCTGTCAGCATTACCATTTAGGCAAAGATCTACTGTGAGCCCTGGCAAGATTTTTTAAGTCAAATAAAATGAAGGAATTGTTTTGAGTGTAATGCTTTTGCTGCCAGACTCTCAACAAGATTAATAATTCAAGTGAAATACATAGCCAAAGGAATTGAATGTTTTCTCTCATTTGAGCAAATGTTTAACTAATTTTCTACAGATGTGCAGGAAAGCCTGTATAAAAGTAAAATGCATCACTTGCTACCACTTTAAGTATAAATACATCCCATGGCTCCCTTTGGCATATTAAGGAATTTTGAAAGTAAATGTTTGAGTGAAACATCTCTCCCAAATAAAATCCTACTAAAAACAAATAAAATGTGAACCAAAATATCCATTTTAGTAGCCCATTCCTGAACTGATATTAGCCTCTATTGAGGATACGGAGCTATTGGAGTTGAAACAATTGGATATTCAGGTCTAAATAGAATTTCTGAAAATATACAAAGGCAATAGTAAAGTATTTGATCCAATGTGGGGGGGATGTTTTACTTCATTTTCCCCTGCCATGACCTGTTCTATTTATGAACAGGATACCTGCTTTTTAGCTCATTTCCCGTCCAAACCTAAAATGTGCCTGAATTTTTAATTTTGATGCTTACTTATTATGTCCTACACATTGTGGAGGAGCTAGCAGTGCTTAATTTCAGAGCCGTTGATGAGCTGTGTGACCTTTAGGGTAATATCTAGCTTGCTGGAAGCATGCATGCAAACCAACAAGGAATTCTGTCTTTCAAGGGCAAGGACAGATTCTTTACTGGCCACATAATCAAAGTATTTCTTAAGTTCTTTACTATTATGGCATATAGATTTTGGCGCTTGCCTCAGACAAAACTTAATTATAAGCCAGTACTGGCCAGTGGTATTATAGATGTAAGCAAAAATGGTAATGATCCATCAAATCTCGATGCAAAGAAGCTTACGATCAGAAATAGAAGGTCAAACTTTGATCCTAATCAGCCTAGTATACATGTGGTAAGAAATGGGAATACATATATATACATACATACACGTGTACACACAATTAAAAATGTCTAAATACAGTTCACCAATTTCCAGAAAATTAAATAATTGGTGGTTAAGTATTTGTGAGCAATCCACAACCCTTGGCTTATGTCCCTTTCTCTTCTGGCTAGATACCTTTTGACCATTTCACTCCTCAGGAATATTTCCAGCTGTGAGGAATCAGGGGGAATAAAAAAGGTAAATATCAGATTAGTCATTTGACCTGCTTGTCATTAGCTATGTGGATAAAGTCTAATGGGAATAACAGTGAAAATAAAACTTATGGATTGTCAGCCTCAGTGATGTCTTCATTTCTGATTTTACATGGGCAATGTAGAGTTGGTGTTGCTGCTCAAATGACACCATTTCCAAACTTCACTTGTTTTTATTTAACAAGTCAAGAAAATTCATTGATATTCATGGTTGATCATATTCTTCATAATAACAGGTTTCATTCCAAAGGTGGTTGTTAGAAAATTGCATTGGCGCTGTTTTCATATTGCAATTGACCTCTATTTTACAGGAATATATTTAGGTTTTGATACTTTGTCAATGAAACAATTGGATATTCAGGTCTAAATAGAATTTCTGAAAATATACAAAGGCAATAGTAAAGTATTTGATCCAATGTGGGGGGGATGTTTTACTTCATTTTCCCCTGCCATGACCTGTTCTATTTATGAACAGGATACCTGCTTTTTAGCTCATTTCCCGTCCAAACCTAAAATGTGCCTGAATTTTTAATTTTGATGCTTACTTATTATGTCCTACACATTGTGGAGGAGCTAGCAGTGCTTAATTTCAGAGCCGTTGATGAGCTGTGTGACCTTTAGGGTAATATCTAGCTTGCTGGAAGCATGCATGCAAACCAACAAGGAATTCTGTCTTTCAAGGGCAAGGACAGATTCTTTACTGGCCACATAATCAAAGTATTTCTTAAGTTCTTTACTATTATGGCATATAGATTTTGGCGCTTGCCTCAGACAAAACTTAATTATAAGCCAGTACTGGCCAGTGGTATTATAGATGTAAGCAAAAATGGTAATGATCCATCAAATCTCGATGCAAAGAAGCTTACGATCAGAAATAGAAGGTCAAACTTTGATCCTAATCAGCCTAGTATACATGTGGTAAGAAATGGGAATACATATATATACATACATACACGTGTACACACAATTAAAAATGTCTAAATACAGTTCACCAATTTCCAGAAAATTAAATAATTGGTGGTTAAGTATTTGTGAGCAATCCACAACCCTTGGCTTATGTCCCTTTCTCTTCTGGCTAGATACCTTTTGACCATTTCACTCCTCAGGAATATTTCCAGCTGTGAGGAATCAGGGGGAATAAAAAAGGTAAATATCAGATTAGTCATTTGACCTGCTTGTCATTAGCTATGTGGATAAAGTCTAATGGGAATAACAGTGAAAATAAAACTTATGGATTGTCAGCCTCAGTGATGTCTTCATTTCTGATTTTACATGGGCAATGTAGAGTTGGTGTTGCTGCTCAAATGACACCATTTCCAAACTTCACTTGTTTTTATTTAACAAGTCAAGAAAATTCATTGATATTCATGGTTGATCATATTCTTCATAATAACAGGTTTCATTCCAAAGGTGGTTGTTAGAAAATTGCATTGGCGCTGTTTTCATATTGCAATTGACCTCTATTTTACAGGAATATATTTAGGTTTTGATACTTTGAGCACAGAAGGTTTTCCATTTCCATTTCAATCACACCTTATAAACTGCAGAGACAGCAATTTTGGAGTTGTGGTTCAGTTGCCAAGTGATAGCCAACTCTTTAAGACCCCGTGGACTGCAACACACTAGGCCTCCCTGTCCCTCCACACCTCCCAGAGTTTGCCCAAGTTAATGTCCCTTAAATCAGTGATGCTATCCAACTGTCTTATCCTCTGTCACCTCTTCTCTTTCTGCCTACAGTCTTTTCCAACATTGGAGTCTTTTTAAGTGACTCAGCTACTCACATCAGGAGGTCAAAGTATTGGAGCTTGAGCTTAAGCATGAGTCCTTCCCATGAATATTCAGGGTTCATTTCCTTTAGGATTGACTGGTTTGATCTCCTGGTAGTCCAATGCACTCTCAACAGTCTTCTCCAACACCACAGTTCAAAGGCATGAATTCTTTGGTGCTCAGCCTTCTTTATGTTCCAGCTCTCACATTCAAACCTGACTACTTGAAAAACCATAATATTGACTATACAGACTGTTGTTGGCAAAATGATGTCTCTCCTTTTAGAACATTGTCTAGGTTTGTCATAGCTTTTCTTCCAATGAGGAAGCACCATTTAATTTCATAGCTGCAGTCACCATCCACAGTGATTTTGGGGCCCAAGGAAATAAAGCCTGTCTCTGTTTCCATTGTTTTCCTTCTATTTGCCATGAAGTGATGGCATTGGGTGCCATGATCTTTGTTTTTTTGAATGTTGAGTTTTAGGCCAGCTTTCTCACTCTCCTCTTTCACCTTCTAACTCTTGTTCCTCTTTACTTTCTGCCAAGTGTGATGCATGCAATAAAAGTCTAATGGGAATAACAGTGAAAATAAAACTTATGGATTGTCAGCCTCAGTGATGTCTTCATTTCTGATTTTACATGGGCAATGTAGAGTTGGTGTTGCTGCTCAAATGACACCATTTCCAAACTTCACTTGTTTTTATTTAACAAGTCAAGAAAATTCATTGATATTCATGGTTGATCATATTCTTCATAATAACAGGTTTCATTCCAAAGGTGGTTGTTAGAAAATTGCATTGGCGCTGTTTTCATATTGCAATTGACCTCTATTTTACAGGAATATATTTAGGTTTTGATACTTTGAGCACAGAAGGTTTTCCATTTCCATTTCAATCACACCTTATAAACTGCAGAGACAGCAATTTTGGAGTTGTGGTTCAGTTGCCAAGTGATAGCCAACTCTTTAAGACCCCGTGGACTGCAACACACTAGGCCTCCCTGTCCCTCCACACCTCCCAGAGTTTGCCCAAGTTAATGTCCCTTAAATCAGTGATGCTATCCAACTGTCTTATCCTCTGTCACCTCTTCTCTTTCTGCCTACAGTCTTTTCCAACATTGGAGTCTTTTTAAGTGACTCAGCTACTCACATCAGGAGGTCAAAGTATTGGAGCTTGAGCTTAAGCATGAGTCCTTCCCATGAATATTCAGGGTTCATTTCCTTTAGGATTGACTGGTTTGATCTCCTGGTAGTCCAATGCACTCTCAACAGTCTTCTCCAACACCACAGTTCAAAGGCATGAATTCTTTGGTGCTCAGCCTTCTTTATGTTCCAGCTCTCACATTCAAACCTGACTACTTGAAAAACCATAATATTGACTATACAGACTGTTGTTGGCAAAATGATGTCTCTGCTTTTTAGAACATTGTCTAGGTTTGTCATAGCTTTTCTTCCAATGAGGAAGCACCATTTAATTTCATAGCTGCAGTCACCATCCACAGTGATTTTGGGGCCCAAGGAAATAAAGCCTGTCTCTGTTTCCATTGTTTTCCTTCTATTTGCCATGAAGTGATGGCATTGGGTGCCATGATCTTTGTTTTTTTGAATGTTGAGTTTTAGGCCAGCTTTCTCACTCTCCTCTTTCACCTTCATTAAGAGGCTCTTAGTTCCTCTTTACTTTCTGCCATAAGGGTGGTGTCATCTGCATAGCTGAGATTATTTGTATTTCTCCCAGCAATCTTGATTCCAGTTTGTGCTTCATCCAGACCAGTATTTCTCATGATGTACTCTGCATATATGTTAAATAAGAAGGGTGACAATATACACCCTTGATGTACTCCTTTTCTAATTTAGAACCAGTCTGTTTTTCCATGTCTGGTTCTAACTGTTGTTTCTTGTCCTGAATACAGGTTTCTTAGTAGGCAGTGAAGATGGCATTCCCATCTCTTTCAGAATTTTCCACAGTTTTTTGTGATCCACACACTCAAAGGCTTTCATGTAGTCAATGAAGCAGAGTCGATGTTTTTCTGGAATTTGCTTGCTTTTTCTATGATCCAATGGATGTTGGCAATTTGCTCTCTGGTTCCTCTGCCTTTTCTACATCCAGCTTGTACACCTGGAAGTTCCTCGTTCACATGCTGCTGAAGCCTAGATTGGAGGATTTTGAGCATTACTTTGCTAACATGTGAAATGAGTGCAATTGTGCGGTAATCGGAACATTCTTTGACATTGTCCTTCTTTGGGATTGAGTGAAAATTGACCTTTTCCAGTCCTGAGGCCACTGCTATAGCCTGTACTAAATCAGTTATGCTCAAGAATAATTTGTACTTAAAGAAAAAGAACATTTATGTATGCCTTAAATTGTGATGGAAAGTATATCATTTCCATTTTCCAAGCAGACCTAAACATATTCATTGGTGCTTTCCCCTCATATAATAGTGATTAGCCCGACCAAGAGAATGTTCTTCCTCACCATGGGTACACTGAATATGCTCTCAAATGATTCTTTATAAGCTTCTCAAAAACTCCAATATTGAATTACTAAAGATACTAAGTCCTTTCCAGACAGCTGCTGAGAAACATGTGGAATATTTTACCCTGAAATGTGGTTGTGATTTAATGGCACTGCATTAAAGAAAATACACTTGGTTTAACCCTACTGGTTATCTGGTTTTTCCAGCAAATACTGGCACATGTGCTTTACAGAGGTGTTAATATAATTCAGTACCATTGAGGGGCAAGAGAGTTGTCATCAATACAAGCTGTACTTAGGACAGAATCTTTTAGCAAAAGGTAACCTTGCTATTATTTCTAATATTAATGGATAATTGTGAGTATAACCAAATATAGCTATAGTCAGAAGTTGATTATTAGTAAATACCGAAAGTAAAAAGATTTGTATTCTTAAACTGTATTTATTTGTTCGTAAACTCACTGCCTATCTCCCATAAACAAAAGCCATTGCTGAGAAATACGGAGGAGGGAAAAAGTGCAAGTTTTTTGTTTCTTTTTAAACATTTATTTTATTTATTCATCTTTTGGGGGGTGAGGTGGGGAGGGAGGGGGACAGGCGGGCCACTTCTATTGGTCTTTCATTTCTCTATTTTCACCCGTCTTTGTTCTTTGGCTCCTGCGGGTCTCCCATCGCGGTGGCCTCTGTCGTCACAGAGTGCCGGCTCTGGGTGCATGTGCCCCAGAGCTCCGGCTCGGTCATTGGACACATCAGTCCAGCCGCTCCGCGGCACATGGGCTCTTCCCAGGCCAGGGATCGAACCGGCACCCCTTGCACTGCAAGGCTGTGTCCTTACCCACTGGACCACCAGGGGAAGCCCAAAGTGCACGTTTTGAGTTACTTGAATTAGTAAAACTGCCCTTATGATTATTTTTTTTGCAGTTAGTGTTTTAATAGGAATTTGAATCTTTCTCATTCAAGATTTGCCTAAGATTTTTGAGCATATCCACTTCTCCTCCACCTACCCCATCTTCTTCCTTAACTAGATAGAAATTTCTAGCTAAATCATTATTTCTTCTTCCTCTTTCTTCTTTATTTCATGGAATACAGCACTTCAGAGTTAAAATCAAACTAGTGTTTATATCAGTCAAAATAACACTTTTGAGGATCTGGAATTCTGGATCTTTTTCCAAGGAATAAAACTTTATAAAGTACTTCAGAGAAAGTGAGTTATAGCTGTGGTAACTCAAAACTACTAAATTAGAAAATTCTCAATGTTTTCCTCTTCTTTTCATAAAGTATTTATTTATTAGACATTAGTAATAATTCAGGCTTAGAGCTACAATATAATTTCTGGGTTTTGTCTCTTTATAATACTCCCTTAACTATACTATGTTTTAGTCCCCTATTGCTGTGTAACAAGTTACCTCCTAAAATGTAGTGGCTTAAAACAATGCACGTTCATCATCTTACAATTTCTGTAAATCAGCAATTTGAAAGCCACATAACTGGGAGACTTTGACTCAGGGTCTCCCCCGAGTTGGCAATGAAGTGCTGAATGGAGCTGCATCATCTTAAGGGAGGTAGAATCTAACTGGTGTTGGAAGACCTGCTCCCAAATTCACTGTCACAGTTCTTGACAAAAGACTTTATTTCCAGTTGCCAGAGACCTCAGTTCCCCACCATGTGAGTCTCTCTAAAGGTACTTGACAGTCCCTTGCAGATGGTTTCCCCGTCTTTGTTCTTTGGCTCCTCGGTCTCCCATCGCGGTGGCCTCTGTCGTCACAGAGTGCCGGCTCTGGGTGCATGTGCCCCAGAGCTCCGGCTCGGTCATTGGACACATCAGTCCAGCCGCTCCGCGGCACATGGGCTCTTCCCAGGCCAGGGATCGAACCGGCACCCCTTGCACTGCAAGGCTGTGTCCTTACCCACTGGACCACCAGGGGAAGCCCAAAGTGCACGTTTTGAGTTACTTGAATTAGTAAAACTGCCCTTATGATTATTTTTTTTGCAGTTAGTGTTTTAATAGGAATTTGAATCTTTCTCATTCAAGATTTGCCTAAGATTTTTGAGCATATCCACTTCTCCTCCACCTACCCCATCTTCTTCCTTAACTAGATAGAAATTTCTAGCTAAATCATTATTTCTTCTTCCTCTTTCTTCTTTATTTCATGGAATACAGCACTTCAGAGTTAAAATCAAACTAGTGTTTATATCAGTCAAAATAACACTTTTGAGGATCTGGAATTCTGGATCTTTTTCCAAGGAATAAAACTTTATAAAGTACTTCAGAGAAAGTGAGTTATAGCTGTGGTAACTCAAAACTACTAAATTAGAAAATTCTCAATGTTTTCCTCTTCTTTTCATAAAGTATTTATTTATTAGACATTAGTAATAATTCAGGCTTAGAGCTACAATATAATTTCTGGGTTTTGTCTCTTTATAATACTCCCTTAACTATACTATGTTTTAGTCCCCTATTGCTGTGTAACAAGTTACCTCCTAAAATGTAGTGGCTTAAAACAATGCACGTTCATCATCTTACAATTTCTGTAAATCAGCAATTTGAAAGCCACATAACTGGGAGACTTTGACTCAGGGTCTCCCCCGAGTTGGCAATGAAGTGCTGAATGGAGCTGCATCATCTTAAGGGAGGTAGAATCTAACTGGTGTTGGAAGACCTGCTCCCAAATTCACTGTCACAGTTCTTGACAAAAGACTTTATTTCCAGTTGCCAGAGACCTCAGTTCCCCACCATGTGAGTCTCTCTAAAAGGTACTTGACAGTCCTTCTGATGTGGCAGATGGTTTCCCAGAGAAAGAGTCAAGGATATCTTACTTTTTTTCTCCCTCTCTCTTTTCCTCTTCTATTTCAGTCTACAGGTTAGCCCCAGATAGGGAGCTGCACTGCCCCCCAAAAATGGTGGCACAGACACCTAAAGTCCTGAGAGGGAATCTATCACGCTGGTCAGAGAATCCATGAAATGGACCTTTATGGTAAGATGATTGTCCAGGGAAATCCTGTTAGTTTTTCCTTTTAATTTGCTGTTTTGCCCTGAGGACAGCTCAGCTCTCACAGAATTATATGACAGCAGGAGAAGTCTAAAACTCTGAGAGAAAGCCATTTTTCTTCTCAGAGAAACTGAGAAATGAGGCCTTGGGATTTAGAAAATGAGGGGAAATCCATGAGAGGAGAGAGAGAAAGAAGTAGGTCCCATAATTTTTTGTATGAACAGATACAAGTCCCAGATATAATACTATGTGTTGACTGAATGAGTAGAACAGACACAAAAGAAGCACAGCAAATGTTTTGTTAACTCTAGTCATTGCACAAACTGTACCATGTCTGAGACTAACCCCTGAGTGAAAGACCCAAACATTACAACAGAGTTTAAGAAATTAAATTTTCAGTGGAACTAACACCCACAGAAGCCAATTCAGTATTTGTGCTCCAAACCTACATGGCTGGATTACCTGTTAAAACAATCAACATTCTCCTATGGATTTTAATGAAGCTCAGAATCCCAAAACACATTTAAAGTTTCCATAACAACTTTCACAATTATTTCACATAAAGATTTTACAGATAGAATATCTGACTAAATCTCAATGGAAAAATGAGTCAAGAGACACAACCTCTGAGATTCCTCAGATGTTGGAAGTATCAGATAAACTTTAGGGTGAACATGAAGTAAATTTGAACACTCTGGAAGTAAATGGAAATATAAAACTTCCAGGGACATAGATAGAAATAAAATATTTTTAAAATCCTAGCTGGAAATATGACACTAAAATTAAGATTTCCATGGATATCTTAAATAGCAGAAAGGAGAAGACAGGGGAAAAGGTGAGTGGACTTAAAAAATAGTAAAGTAAAAATCACCAACTCTGAGGAGTATAATGAAAAAAAGGTTGAAAAAAAATAAGTTTCACAGACTTTTAGAAGAATGATAAAATGTCTAAAATGTGTGTCACTGGAATCCCAGAAGAGAGAAAACATAAATCTGTGTAGGAAAAGAAAGGCTAAAAACTTCCCCAATCTGATAAAAATCATACATTTTCAGATTCGAGAAGCTCACAAAATTCTAAACATAATGAACTTAAAACCATGCTCAGATATATCTTAATAAAACTGCTGAAAACCAAAGGGAAAATAAAATGAAAGTAGCCAAGGAACACATTAGTTGTAACAGAACAAAATTTCTCATCAGAAACCATAGAAGCTAGATGACAGTAGGAAAACACCATTAAATTGCCAGAAAAGACTGTCAACAGTTTTATATCAACTCTTATACTGAGAGAAAATATAATTCAAGAATAAAGACATCCTCAGAAGGAAAACTAGGAATTATTTTTCAACAGATTGTCTCTAAAAGAAATATTACCAAAAGTTTCTCAAGTGGAAAGAAAATGATGAAAGAAGCAAACTTGAAGCTTCAAGAATCAAAGAAAAACAAATATAGCAAATATCAGGGTAAATAAAGTAGACTATTATTCTCTTACAGTTTTTAATGTGAATAGCTACTGAAAGAAAAATTATAACATTTGCAGTTTTGTAATGTAGATGAAAGGGATGGGTAAATAACCCATTCTCCTATGGATTTTAATGAAGTTCAGAATCCCAAAACACATTTAAAGTTTCCATAACAACTTTCACAATTATTTCACATAAAGATTTTACAGATAGAATATCTGACTAAATCTCAATGGAAAAATGAGTCAAGAGACACAACCTCTGAGATTCCTCAGATGTTGGAAGTATCAGATAAACTTTAGGGTGAACATGAAGTAAATTTGAACACTCTGGAAGTAAATGGAAATATAAAACTTCCAGGGACATAGATAGAAATAAAATATTTTTAAAATCCTAGCTGGAAATATGACACTAAAATTAAGATTTCCATGGATATCTTAAATAGCAGAAAGGAGAAGACAGGGGAAAAGGTGAGTGGACTTAAAAAATAGTAAAGTAAAAATCACCAACTCTGAGGAGTATAATGAAAAAAAGGTTGAAAAAAAATAAGTTTCACAGACTTTTAGAAGAATGATAAAATGTCTAAAATGTGTGTCACTGGAATCCCAGAAGAGAGAAAACATAAATCTGTGTAGGAAAAGAAAGGCTAAAAACTTCCCCAATCTGATAAAAATCATACATTTTCAGATTCGAGAAGCTCACAAAATTCTAAACATAATGAACTTAAAACCATGCTCAGATATATCTTAATAAAACTGCTGAAAACCAAAGGGAAAATAAAATGAAAGTAGCCAAGGAACACATTAGTTGTAACAGAACAAAATTTCTCATCAGAAACCATAGAAGCTAGATGACAGTAGGAAAACACCATTAAATTGCCAGAAAAAGACTGTCAACAGTTTTATATCAACTCTTATACTGAGAGAAAATATAATTCAAGAATAAAGACATCCTCAGAAGGAAAACTAGGAATTATTTTTCAACAGATTGTCTCTAAAAGAAATATTACCAAAAGTTTCTCAAGTGGAAAGAAAATGATGAAAGAAGCAAACTTGAAGCTTCAAGAATCAAAGAAAAACAAATATAGCAAATATCAGGGTAAATAAAGTAGACTATTATTCTCTTACAGTTTTTAATGTGAATAGCTACTGAAAGAAAAAATTATAACATTTGCTGGTGAGATTTTTCAGTATATGTAGATGAAATATGGGCTTTCCAGGTGGTACTGGAGGTAAATAACCCACCTGTCAATGCAGGAGACTTAAGATATGTGGGTTTGATCCCTGGGTCAGGAGGGCATAGCATCCCACTCCATTATACTTACCTGGAGAATCCTGTGGACTGAGGAGCCTGGTGGATTGTAGTCTAATGGGTCGTGAAGAGCTGGATAAAACTGAAGCAACTTAGCATGCCTGCATGCTGATGAAATACATATAACAACTATAACATAACAGAAATGATTTTGCTGCTTTTGTATTTTATCTAAAATTAAACAATTGTCACTTTAAGAAAGCCATGAGGGGTCATATTATATATGGTATAATCCATAGACAGACCACTAAAAGTATAGTAGAGAAAACAGGCAAAAGTCCAACAGATAAATTTAAGTGAAATTAAAAATCCTCCAACAGAAGGTATGAAATTTGAAATTGAAATTAAAAAATGAGAAAAACAGCCAAATAATAAAATGGTGAATCTAATTATACCAGTAATCACATTAGATGTAAACTGTCTAAATGTACTAAGTGAAACAATTGTCAGGTTAGATATATTTCATGTATTTACTTTAAATCAAGTGATACAGGTCAGTTAAAAACAAGGAAATGATATACCATGCAACAATAATCAGAAGAAATCTGTGGTGGCTGTATTAATATTAAACAAAGATTTTAGGGCAAAGAAAATTACCAGGGATAGAGAGAAACATTAAATAGTGATAAAAAAGGGTCAGTTCACCAAGACATAAGTCTCAAATATGCACATACTAATCACCAAAACTGTGGTAGGTACAACTTTAGGATGACCCTCCCTGACACCCCTAAACCTGTGTATAACCCCATCCTTCATTTGGGCAGAACCTGCAACTATGCTAGGATATCACTTGTGGAACTGAGTTATTTTACCTGGCAGAGAGGAAGGGATTTGGCAGATGTAATTAAGGTTCCCAAGTTACTTGTGTCTTTTATTTGGTCAAAAGGGAAGATTTCCTTTGTAAGTCTGATTTAGTCAGGAAAACCTTAAAGGAGTAATCAGTCTCTTCACGAAGAAAGAAATTCACCTGCTAGCTTTGAAAGAAGTATGCTGCCATATTGCTAGAGAGTCCGTGGAAGTGCTACATGAAAGGAACTGTAGGAACTTCTAGGAGTGGAGAGTGAAGCCCAGTCAGTAACCAGCAAGAAAACTGGGACCTCAGGTATACAAAATCAAGAGACAAAAATTATCCCAGTAACATAAGTGATCTTAGAAGAGGGCCTTGAGTCTCAGATACTAACACTGAGTGGGCTAATGTCTTGATTTCAGTCTTAGGGGATCCTGAAGAGAGGACATAACTTGATCCACAAAAGCTGGGAAACAATAAATGTTATTCTAGTCTGCTAGTTTTGTGGTCATTTGTTGCATAACAATAGAAAACTAATACAAGAGCTTCAAAATGTATGAAGGGGGAAACCCTTTGGAAGTGGAAGGAAGATCAAATCCAACATTATAGTTCAAAATTTCAACACTCTGCTCTCAATAAACAATAATAATCAAAACTTTAAAAAAAAACACAGAATATTAGCAAGGATACAGAGGACCTGAACACCATCAAAAACTATTTTACAGGAATAGAATAACATTCCTCCTAACCATTGCAGAATATATGTTTCAACTAGATATTTGTCACACAGAAAAAATTCTTGGTCCTTAAAACTAATCTTGATACGTTTAACAGACTTGTAATCTTACAAAATATGTTCCATGATCATAATGGAATTAAACTAGAAATCAAAAACATATTTTAGAAATTCCCAAAGATTTGGAGATGAACAATATTTATAACTCATGGATAAGAGGGATTATCAAGGGAAATTAGAAAATAGATTTAACAAAATGAAAATACAGCTGTTAAAATTTCAAGAATATATCTAAAGCAGTATTTACAGATAAATTTATAGTAGTAAAGGCTTATATTATACAAAATAAGTCTCAAATCAATAGCCCAAGTTTTATCTTAAGTAATGGAAAAAATGAAGAGCAAATTAAGCAAAATGTAAGTAGAAAGAGGGAAATAATAGCAGAAATCAATGAAATTTAATGTAGAAAGATAATATAGAAGATTAGTGAAACCAAAAGCTAGAAAAGTTAACTGATTAGTCGCTTAAAGGAGTAATCAGTCTCTTCACGAAGAAAGAAATTCACCTGCTAGCTTTGAAAGAAGTATGCTGCCATATTGCTAGAGAGTCCGTGGAAGTGCTACATGAAAGGAACTGTAGGAACTTCTAGGAGTGGAGAGTGAAGCCCAGTCAGTAACCAGCAAGAAAACTGGGACCTCAGGTATACAAAATCAAGAGACAAAAATTATCCCAGTAACATAAGTGATCTTAGAAGAGGGCCTTGAGTCTCAGATACTAACACTGAGTGGGCTAATGTCTTGATTTCAGTCTTAGGGGATCCTGAAGAGAGGACATAACTTGATCCACAAAAGCTGGGAAACAATAAATGTTATTCTAGTCTGCTAGTTTTGTGGTCATTTGTTGCATAACAATAGAAAACTAATACAAGAGCTTCAAAATGTATGAAGGGGAACCTTAGGAAGTGGAAGGAAGATCAAATCCAACATTATAGTTCAAAATTTCAACACTCTGCTCTCAATAAACAATAATAATCAAAACTTTAAAAAAAAACACAGAATATTAGCAAGGATACAGAGGACCTGAACACCATCAAAAACTATTTTACAGGAATAGAATAACATTCCTCCTAACCATTGCAGAATATATGTTTCAACTAGATATTTGTCACACAGAAAAAATTCTTGGTCCTTAAAACTAATCTTGATACGTTTAACAGACTTGTAATCTTACAAAATATGTTCCATGATCATAATGGAATTAAACTAGAAATCAAAAACATATTTTAGAAATTCCCAAAGATTTGGAGATGAACAATATTTATAACTCATGGATAAGAGGGATTATCAAGGGAAATTAGAAAATAGATTTAACAAAATGAAAATACAGCTGTTAAAATTTCAAGAATATATCTAAAGCAGTATTTACAGATAAATTTATAGTAGTAAAGGCTTATATTATACAAAATAAGTCTCAAATCAATAGCCCAAGTTTTATCTTAAGTAATGGAAAAAATGAAGAGCAAATTAAGCAAAATGTAAGTAGAAAGAGGGAAATAATAGCAGAAATCAATGAAATTTAATGTAGAAAGATAATATAGAAGATTAGTGAAACCAAAAGCTAGAAAAGATTAATATGGTTGCTAAAACTTCACCTGAAATGAACAAGAAAAGACATGAATTATAAAAATCTAAAATGTAAGAGACATCACTGTTAATCTATAGACATTTAAAAAGCAATGAGAGGGGCTTCCCCTCTGGTGGCCCAGTGGATAAGGACACCGCCTTGCAGTGCAAGGGGCGCCAGTTCGATCCCTGGCCTGGGAAGATCCCACATGCCGCGGAGCAGCTGGACTGATGTGTCCGATCACCGAGCTGGAGCTCTGGAGTGCATGCGCCCAGAGCTGGCGCTCTGCGACAACAGACGCCACCGCGATGGGAGGCCCGCAGGAGCCAAAGAACAAAGACCGATGAAAAATAGAGAAATGGAAGACCAATAGAAGTGGCCCGCCCACTCCCCTCTCTCCCCAACCTGACCCCCGCCCAAAATAAAAAGTAAATCTTTAAAAATAAATAAATAAATAAATAAAAAGCAATGAGAAAGTATTATGAAGAAATCTTTGCCCATAAACTTAATAATTTAGGTGAAATGGACAAAATTTTCAAGGTAAATATATTATCAGTTCTATCGAAGCTCTTACAGAAAGTAAAAGAATAAGCTTCCTAACTCATGTATGAAACCCATATAGCCTTGATACAAGAATCAAAGACAACAAAGAAGGCCCCAGACCGATATACCGCAAGAATATAAACACATTTCTGAAACCAATATTAGTTAATTTAATGCAGCAATAATTATAATTTAAAACATTGTGATCCGTTCAGATTTACAAAGGGAATGAAAGTCTTGTTCAACATTTAAAAATCAACTCTCTTAACTAACTGAAAAGGAAACCCCACAAAATTATATCAGTAAAACGAAAATGCATTTGACAAAGTTCATTGTTAAGGCATGATTTGAAAAAGAAAACAAAAAACTTAGCAAACAAGAATAGGAAAACTTTCCTAACTTGATAAAGAGTAAAAATCAAGAAAAGGAATAGAAAAAGAAATCCTACAGCTAACTTCATATTAAATCATTAATCATAGTTTTATAAATTATTTATTTATTTACTTATTTATTTTCATCCATCTTTATTCTTTTGACCTGTGTGGGCCTCCCATTGCAGTGGCCTCTCTTGTTACAGAGCATCGGCTCTGGGCACACATGCTCCAAAGCTCTGGCTTGTAATTGGACACACAGGCCCAGCCACTCTGCAGCACATGGGATCTTCCCGGGCCAGGGATTGAACTGGTGCCCCTTGCACTGCAAGGAGGACTCTTTACCAACTGGATCACCAGGGAAGCCCCAATATTTAATCATTAATCATGTTTAATAAGATTTCAGTTATTAAAATAGCTAAATTCAAGGAAATAATACAAGTTGTTGGGCTTCCCTGGTAGCTCAGTGGTGAAGAGTTCACCTACCAATACAGGAGACATGGGCTGGATCCCTGATCTGGGAGGATCCCCTATGCTGCGGAGCAGCTAATCCCGTGAGTCACAGCTACTGAGCCTGTGCTCTAGAGCCTCCAAGCTGCAACTGTTGAGCTCATGTGCTGCAACTACTGAAGCCGGTGTGCCCTAGAGTTCCACAACAGAAGAAGTCACCATAACAGGAAGCCTGCTCACGTCAACTAGAGAGCTGACCCCCGCAACTAGAGAAGAGGCTGTGGCAGCAGTGAAACCCTAGGGTAGCCAAAAATAAATAATAAAAATTTTTAAAAAGAATACAAGTTGTAATGAAGATGCAGAACAAGTAGAACTCAAATATTGCTGGTGAGAATGCAAAATGGTACAACCACCTTGAAGAAAATTTTAGAAGTTTCTGATAAAGTTAAAAACGCATTTATGATATGATCCCAACTACAGAGCTCCTAGTATTTATCTAAGAAAAATAAAAATTTGTGTTTTCACAAAAACTTGTTTATAGGTACTTATAGCAGCTTCATTCATAATTTGTAGAAAATAAAAATACGCTTCAACTAGAAAATGACATTTCATTACACAATGATTTATTCAACAATAAGAAGAACAAACAGCATGAATCAACAGCATGATTATGAATAAATCTTGAATTCAATATGCTGGGTGAAAGAAGACACTCTCAAAAGACTATAATTTAATTTTGAAATATTTTTGTACACTGTAAGTAGAGGTCAAATTTTATATTTTTCCTAAGCTGTTGTCCTAGCTAGTTTATTGAAAAGTCTATCAACACCACATATGTCATAAATCAAGTTTCCATATTGCTTGAGTTTACTATGGAAACCCTATTAATTTCTACTAATTGATTCTTCCTGAACTAATATTTTATTGGCCCATTAAATATTTACTGTCCTTCTGTTTATTTATATTCTATTTAATATAATTCATTTTCATACATCTCTAAAGTTTTATATGTCTTTGTTAAAATTGTTCTTAGATATGTATGTATTTTATGCATTACTTTTTAAAATTAGTTTTTGATGTTAAATTACACAGAACAAAACAATTTATTTTCATATGTTAATTTTGTGTCTAGCAAACTTGCTAACTTATTAATACTAATAATTTACTTGGAATCCCTTTAAATTTGGGGGGTATACAATTTTATTACTTAAGATTAAAAGGTTTTTGTTTTTTTCCTCGACCCACCCCACACACATATGCTGCTGCTTAGTCACTTGAGTCGTGTTCAACTGTGTGTGACCCATGGACAGCAGCCGTCAGGCTCCTCCATCCATGGAATTCTCCAGGCAAGAATACTGGAGTGGGTTGCCATGCCCTCCTCCAGGGGACCTTCCCAACCCAGGGATGGAACCTAGGTCTCCTGCATTGCAGGCAGATTCTCATCACTGAGCCATCAAGGAAGCCCCATATTTATATATATGTATTTGAGACTCCATGGACTGTGACTCGCCAGGCTTCTCCGTCCATGGAATTTTCCAGGCAAGAATACTGGAATGGGTTGCCATTTCCTTCTCCTCACACACACTTAGATTTGTATTGTATTTGTATATCTTTATATACGAATACATAGAAGTTGGTTTTGGTGCCCTAGCTAGAGATGGAACAAACATGACAGTAATCAATGTCTTGTTCTTGATTTTAAAGGATGGCTTCAGCACTTCAAAAGTCCTGAAGTAAAGAGATTTACTTCAACACCACCACATAAAATGTTTACTGTAGTTTTTTGAAGAATTTTCTATCAAGGTAAAGAAGTTTTCTTTTATTTCTAGTTAGCTAATTTTTTTTTTTTTATTCATGTCTGTTTGTTGAACGTTTTCAGGCATATTTTGCTCCTGTATTTAGATAATTTAATTTTTGTACACTGTAAGTAGAGGTCAAATTTTATATTTTTCCTAAGCTGTTGTCCTAGCTAGTTTATTGAAAAGTCTATCAACACCACATATGTCATAAATCAAGTTTCCATATTGCTTGAGTTTACTATGGAAACCCTATTAATTTCTACTAATTGATTCTTCCTGAACTAATATTTTATTGGCCCATTAAATATTTACTGTCCTTCTGTTTATTTATATTCTATTTAATATAATTCATTTTCATACATCTCTAAAGTTTTATATGTCTTTGTTAAAATTGTTCTTAGATATGTATGTATTTTATGCATTACTTTTTAAAATTAGTTTTTGATGTTAAATTACACAGAACAAAACAATTTATTTTCATATGTTAATTTTGTGTCTAGCAAACTTGCTAACTTATTAATACTAATAATTTACTTGGAATCCCTTTAAATTTGGGGGGTATACAATTTTATTACTTAAGATTAAAAGGTTTTTGTTTTTTTCCTCGACCCACCCCACACACATATGCTGCTGCTTAGTCACTTGAGTCGTGTTCAACTGTGTGTGACCCATGGACAGCAGCCGTCAGGCTCCTCCATCCATGGAATTCTCCAGGCAAGAATACTGGAGTGGGTTGCCATGCCCTCCTCCAGGGGACCTTCCCAACCCAGGGATGGAACCTAGGTCTCCTGCATTGCAGGCAGATTCTCATCACTGAGCCATCAAGGAAGCCCCATATTTATATATATGTATTTGAGACTCCATGGACTGTGACTCGCCAGGCTTCTCCGTCCATGGAATTTTCCAGGCAAGAATACTGGAATGGGTTGCCATTTCCTTCTCCTCACACACACTTAGATTTGTATTGTATTTGTATATCTTTATATACGAATACATAGAAGTTGGTTTTGGTGCCCTAGCTAGAGATGGAACAAACATGACAGTAATCAATGTCTTGTTCTTGATTTTAAAGGATGGCTTCAGCACTTCAAAAGTCCTGAAGTAAAGAGATTTACTTCAACACCACCACATAAAATGTTTACTGTAGTTTTTTGAAGAATTTTCTATCAAGGTAAAGAAGTTTTCTTTTATTTCTAGTTAGCTAATTTTTTTTTTTTAAGTCATGACTGATTGTTGAACGTTTTCAGGCATATTTTGCTCCTGTATTGAGATAATTGGATTGTTTTTCTCTCTCTCTTTTTTTTTGTTTTAATGGGGACTTCCCTGGTGGTTCCGTGGCTAAGACTCTGAGCTCCCAATGCAGCGGGCCTGGGTTTGATGCCTGGTCTGGGAACTCGATCCCACGCGCTGCAACTAAGACCCAGTGTTGCCAAGTAAATAAATTAAAAAAAAAAAAAAAAAGGCTTTACTTATTTATTTTAGGCTGCTGGGCCTTCATTGCTCTGCTGGCTTTCTCTAGTTGCAGTGAGTAGGGCCTACTCTCTAATTGTGGTGTGCAGGCTTCTTGTTAAGATGGTTTATCTTAAAGATTTATTTATTTATTTATTTTGGTCGGAGGTCGGGTTGGGGAGGGAGGGGATGGGCGGGCCACTTCTATTGGTTTTTCATTTCTCTATTTTCATCCGTCTTTGTTCTTTGGCTCCTGTGGGCCTCCCATCACGGTGGCATCTGTCGTTGCAGAGCGCCGGCTCTGGGCGCATGTGCTCCAGAGCTCCGGCTCGGTGATTGGACACATCAGTCCAGCTGCTCCGCGGCACGTGGGATCTTCCCAGGCCGGGGATCGAACTGGCGGCTCTTGCACTGCAAGACGGTGTCCTTACCCACTGGACCACCAGGGGAAGCCCAAGATGGTTTATCTTGATGTGATACACAGACTCGGGGGCACACAGGCTTCAGATAATTGAGGTACAATCAGTAGTTGTGGGTCCCAGGCTCTAAAGCACAGGCTCAATAGTTGGGACGGACAGGCCTGATTGCTCCATGACCTGTGGGATTTTCCAGAATCAGAGGTCAAATCTGTGTCTCTTACATTGACAGGCAGATCCTTTACGACCAAACCACTCTTATTTTATTGTGTTTATTGGCTTAATTTTCTAATGTTAAAGGATGGCTTCAGCACTTCAAAAGTCCTGAAGTAAAGAGATTTACTTCAACACCACCACATAAAATGTTTACTGTAGTTTTTGAAGAATTTTCTATCAAGGTAAAGAAGTTTTTTTTAGTTAGCTAATTTTTTTTTTTTAAGTCATGACTGATTGTTGAACGTTTTCAGGCATTTTTTGCTCCTGTATTGAGTTAATTGGATTGTTTTCTCTCTTTTTTTTTGTTTTAATGGGGACTTCCCTGGTGGTTCCGTGGCTAAGACTCTGAGCTCCCAATGCAGCGGGCCTGGGTTTGATGCCTGGTCTGGGAACTCGATCCCACGCGCTGCAACTAAGACCCAGTGTTGCCAAGTAAATAAATTAAAAAAAAAAAAAAAAAGGCTTTACTTATTTATTTTAGGCTGCTGGGCCTTCATTGCTCTGCTGGCTTTCTCTAGTTGCAGTGAGTAGGGCCTACTCTCTAATTGTGGTGTGCAGGCTTCTTGTTAAGATGGTTTATCTTAAAGATTTATTTATTTATTTATTTTGGTCGGAGGTCGGGTTGGGGAGGGAGGGGATGCGCGGGCCACTTCTTTTGGGTTTTTTCATTTCTCTATTTTCATCCGTCTTTGTTCTTTGGCTCCTGTGGGCCTCCCATCACGGTGGCATCTGTCGTTGCAGAGCGCCGGCTCTGGGCGCATGTGCTCCAGAGCTCCGGCTCGGTGATTGGACACATCAGTCCAGCTGCTCCGCGGCACGTGGGATCTTCCCAGGCCGGGGATCGAACTGGCGGCTCTTGCACTGCAAGACGGTGTCCTTACCCACTGGACCACCAGGGGAAGCCCAAGATGGTTTATCTTGATGTGATACACAGACTCGGGGGCACACAGGCTTCAGATAATTGAGGTACAATCAGTAGTTGTGGGTCCCAGGCTCTAAAGCACAGGCTCAATAGTTGGGACGGACAGGCCTGATTGCTCCATGACCTGTGGGATTTTCCAGAATCAGAGGTCAAATCTGTGTCTCTTACATTGACAGGCAGATCCTTTACGACCAAACCACTCTTATTTTATTGTGTTTATTGGCTTAATTTTCTAATGTTAATCCAAATTTAATTTGTAGGATGAATTAACTCAATTCTTTTTTTTTTTTTAAAGATTTATTTATTTATTTATTTATTTTGGGCGGGGGTCAGGTTGGGGAGGGAGGGGAGCAGGCAGGCCACTTCTATTGGTCTTTAATTTCTCCATTTTCATCCGTCTTTGTTCTTTGGCTCCTGTGGGCCTCCCATCGTGGTGGCATTTGTCACTGCAGAGCTCCGGCTCTGGGTGCATGCACTCCAGAGCTCTGGCTCGGTAATTGGACACATCAGTCCAGCCGCTCAGTGGTACGTGGGATCTTCTCAGGCCAGGGATCGAACCGGTGCCCCTTGCACTGCAAGGCGGTGCCCTTACCCACTGGACCACCAAGGGAAGCCCAATTAACTCAATTCTTGTGTATCAGTTTTTAATTTTTATACGTTACTTGATCCTGGTTATTTATATAATTTTGCATCATTTTCATGAGAGATGATTGTTGAGGCAGTCCAAGCGGAGTTGAAAAAGAATTTCCAGATGTAGGGCATTTCAGAACAGAATGAGTTTATTAAGAGCAAAGAGCAGAGATAACATGGGCACCATGAGCACAGAAGGCCAAGTTCCTGGAAAGACCAGGGAGAGCCAATACTTTTTGTGAGTTAATAGTTAATTTTTATAGCCTCAAGACAAAATTTCTTTTGGAAGGCTGGCATTAGGTGACTAGTTGGGATGCTATAGGGTGTTTATTGGAGTGGGTATCTTTGCCTAATTGGGAGTCTGGAAGCTTGTTAATGATATCAGGGGGGGTTTTGTCAGTGGTTACAAAGAGGCTCAAGTCAGTTTCAGAGATGACCTTGGCTCTGGGCTCCACTTCTGTGGCCTTGGGGGCAGTACTCAACAATGGTGACCCATAATTTTCTTATATAATCCTCATTGAGTCTGATGTCAAAATTACGTTAATTTTAAAAAACAGTGTTTTGTGTTTTTTTTCCCTCTCTTTTCTACAGTCTGTAAATAGTGTACTTACAGTTGGAGTACCTTTTCCTGGCAAAACCATCATGGCCTGATTTCTGTGTGAGCAAATTGTTACACTCAGTTGCATTTTTAAAATTGTTACATTATTTAGGCTTTCTATTTTAATTGGACTCCATTTAAATAAAGTGTTTATTTTTTATATGTAACTTGATATGTGTGGTGATTGTGGTAGTATAGTCACTCAGTCGTGTCTGACTCTTTGCAGCTTCATGGACTTTAGCCCACATGGCTCCTCTGTCCATGGAATTTTCCAGGCAAGAATATTGGAGTGGGTTGCCATTTCCTTCTCTTTGATATGTATAGTAGATTTCTATCAATATTTTCAATATATAAAATTATTAATGTCAAGATATCCATCAAATACTATTCATTTTTTGGTTTACAGTTTCATTTTAACTTTTATATAAAGTCAAATTGACTTTTTATGTTATATAGTTTTATGTTTTGACAAACGAATACAGTTGTGTAATGACCAACATGACCTATAGCAGAACAGTTCCACTACCCCAAAAATATTATTTATGCTGTCGTCAGTTCCTCCCTACCAACCCTTACCACAAGTAACCACTAATCTCTTTTTTTCTTTAATCTATTTATTTTAAATTTATTTATTTTAAATTAAACAAAGATAAATATTTTTAATGATAAAAGCTACAGTTCACAAAAAGGATAGACAGCATAAACCTATTAGACACCTTAACAACAAAGAAACAAAGATATATAAAGCAAAAATCAAAAGAAATATAAGAGAAAAGTAAAAATATATAGTCATAGTAAGACATATTAACATAATAGTTTATCAAGTGCAGGAAAAATAAGAATAGGAGCATCTTGAATGATGTCATTAATAATTTAAATATATGGCTTTATGTTTAATTAATTTATATTATATCCTACACAAATATACTTAAAATTTTGTATCTCATACATTGACATTTAGAAAAATTGGCAAAAAATAAACATTAATAAATTTCAAAAAGAATTATTTTGTGTGTGATTCAGATATACATATAATATTTTTGAAATTACTTTCCATTATATGTTTTTATAAGATATTGACTATAGTTTCCTGTGATATGCAGTAAACCTTTATTACTCATTAAATATGTATTTTTAATTAGAAATCTAGCATTCTATTCATACTAAGTCAAGCAAGTAGAATCAAAGTCATAATTTTTGGTTAGGCAAAAATTCATGTTTCCTAAAATTGTTACATTATTTAGGCTTTCTATTTTAATTGGACTCCATTTAAATAAAGTGTTTATTTTTTATATGTAACTTGATATGTGTGGTGATTGTGGTAGTATAGTCACTCAGTCGTGTCTGACTCTTTGCAGCTTCATGGACTTTAGCCCACATGGCTCCTCTGTCCATGGAATTTTCCAGGCAAGAATATTGGAGTGGGTTGCCATTTCCTTCTCTTTGATATGTATAGTAGATTTCTATCAATATTTTCAATATATAAAATTATTAATGTCAAGATATCCATCAAATACTATTCATTTTTTGGTTTACAGTTTCATTTTAACTTTTATATAAAGTCAAATTGACTTTTTATGTTATATAGTTTTATGTTTTGACAAACGAATACAGTTGTGTAATGACCAACATGACCTATAGCAGAACAGTTCCACTACCCCAAAAATATTATTTATGCTGTCGTCAGTTCCTCCCTACCAACCCTTACCACAAGTAACCACTAATCTCTTTTTTTCTTTAATCTATTTATTTTAAATTTATTTATTTTAAATTAAACAAAGATAAATATTTTTAATGATAAAAGCTACAGTTCACAAAAAGGATAGACAGCATAAACCTATTAGACACCTTAACAACAAAGAAACAAAGATATATAAAGCAAAAATCAAAAGAAATATAAGAGAAAAGTAAAAATATATAGTCATAGTAAGACATATTAACATAATAGTTTATCAAGTGCAGGAAAAATAAGAATAGGAGCATCTTGAATGATGTCATTAATAATTTAAATATATGGCTTTATGTTTAATTAATTTATATTATATCCTACACAAATATACTTAAAATTTTGTATCTCATACATTGACATTTAGAAAAATTGGCAAAAAATAAACATTAATAAATTTCAAAAAGAATTATTTTGTGTGTGATTCAGATATACATATAATATTTTTGAAATTACTTTCCATTATATGTTTTTATAAGATATTGACTATAGTTTCCTGTGATATGCAGTAAACCTTTATTACTCATTAAATATGTATTTTTAATTAGAAATCTAGCATTCTATTCATACTAAGTCAAGCAAGTAGAATCAAAGTCATAATTTTTGGTTAGGCAAAAATTCATGTTTCCTAAAAGATACATATTTAGATATTATTTATATGTGTATGTAAAGCTTTTCTAATATGCTTGATAAAGGTGTCAGAAAAAATGTCAAAAATAAAAAAGATGGAAAAATTAGAGAACATAAATGGGAGCTCTGAATATGAAGTAGAAAAAGTGAAACAAACTAGATAAAAATAAAAGACCCTAAGATAATTCTGAATGTGGTAAATGAAAGTGTATACATGCATATGTTTTCTTCTGCTCAGCCAGTCTATGTCTTTTGGTTGTTGCATTTAATCCATTTACATTTAAGGTAATTATTGATATGCATAATCCTTTTACTGTTTTCTTAATTGTTTGGGATTTATTTTCTGTAGGTAGGTCTTTTCCTTCTCTTCTTTTCTGCCTAGAGAAAAGTTAGCATTTGTTGTAAAGCTGATTTGATACTGAATTCTCTTAACTTTTGCTTGTCTGGAAAGCTTTTCATTTCCCCATTGAATGTGAAGGAGAGTCCTGCTGGGTAAAGTCTTCTTGGTTGTAGGTTCTTACATTTCATCATTTTAAATATGTCATGCTATTCTTTTCTGGCTTGTAGAGTCTCTGTTGAGAAATCAGCTGAAAGCCTCATGTGAGTTCCCTTGCATGTTAGGTGTCATTTTTCCCACGTTGCTTTTAATATTTTATCTCTGTCTTTAATTTTTATCAGTTTGATTGCTATATGTCTCAGTGTGTTTTTCCTTGTATTTATCTTACCTGGGACTCTCAGTACTGCTGGACTTGGGTGACTATTTCCTTTCCCACGTTAGGGAAGTTTTCAGCTATTATCTCCTCAAATATTCTATTGGGTTCTTTCTCTCTCCTCCTTCTGGGACCCCTAGAATGCAAATGTTCGTGCAGTTAATATTGTCCCAGAGCTCTCTTAGGCTGCTTCGTTTCCTTTAATTCCTTTTTCTATCTTCTGTTCTGTGGCAGTGATTTCCACCATTCTGTCCTCCAAGCCATTCATCTGTGCTTCTGCCTCAGTTACTCCACTATGAATTCTTCCTAGTGTATCATTCATCGCTGTTTGTTCTTTAGTTCTTTGGTAAGCATTTCTTGCATCTTCTCAATCTTTGCCTCTATTCTTTTTCCAAGATCCTGAATCATATTCACTATCATTCTTCTGTTGTTTTTCTGAAAGGCTGCCTATCTCTACTTCATTTAGTTGTTTTCTGGGATTTTTTAAAGCGCCTTTGGCTGTCTGGGAAAACAGCCCCTTAGCTGTCAGGGAAGGCCCCCTTTAACTTAGACAGCTGCTGCCCATCCACCTGTTCCAGTGGTGAGCCCCTGATCACCTCCACAGGAGACCTTCCAGCACTAGCAGAGAGCTTTGGTTCAGTGTGCTGTTGAGTCACTACTCCTTTCCTCTGAGTCCTGATAGTGCACACGGTTTTGTTTGTGCCTCCAGGACTGGAGTCTCTCTTCCCCAGTGTAGGTAGGTCTTTTCCTTCTCTTCTTTTCTGCCTAGAGAAAAGTTAGCATTTGTTGTAAAGCTGATTTGATACTGAATTCTCTTAACTTTTGCTTGTCTGGAAAGCTTTTCATTTCCCCATTGAATGTGAAGGAGAGTCCTGCTGGGTAAAGTCTTCTTGGTTGTAGGTTCTTACATTTCATCATTTTAAATATGTCATGCTATTCTTTTCTGGCTTGTAGAGTCTCTGTTGAGAAATCAGCTGAAAGCCTCATGTGAGTTCCCTTGCATGTTAGGTGTCATTTTTCCCACGTTGCTTTTAATATTTTATCTCTGTCTTTAATTTTTATCAGTTTGATTGCTATATGTCTCAGTGTGTTTTTCCTTGTATTTATCTTACCTGGGACTCTCAGTACTGCTGGACTTGGGTGACTATTTCCTTTCCCACGTTAGGGAAGTTTTCAGCTATTATCTCCTCAAATATTCTATTGGGTTCTTTCTCTCTCCTCCTTCTGGGACCCCTAGAATGCAAATGTTCGTGCAGTTAATATTGTCCCAGAGCTCTCTTAGGCTGCTTCGTTTCCTTTAATTCCTTTTTCTATCTTCTGTTCTGTGGCAGTGATTTCCACCATTCTGTCCTCCAAGCCATTCATCTGTGCTTCTGCCTCAGTTACTCCACTATGAATTCTTCCTAGTGTATCATTCATCGCTGTTTGTTCTTTAGTTCTTTGGTAAGCATTTCTTGCATCTTCTCAATCTTTGCCTCTATTCTTTTTCCAAGATCCTGAATCATATTCACTATCATTCTTCTGTTGTTTTTCTGAAAGGCTGCCTATCTCTACTTCATTTAGTTGTTTTCTGGGATTTTTTAAAGCGCCTTTGGCTGTCTGGGAAAACAGCCCCTTAGCTGTCAGGGAAGGCCCCCTTTAACTTAGACAGCTGCTGCCCATCCACCTGTTCCAGTGGTGAGCCCCTGATCACCTCCACAGGAGACCTTCCAGCACTAGCAGAGAGCTTTGGTTCAGTGTGCTGTTGAGTCACTACTCCTTTCCTCTGAGTCCTGATAGTGCACACGGTTTTGTTTGTGCCCTCCAGGACTGGAGTCTCTCTTTCCCCCAGCCCTGTGGAAGTCTTGTAATCAGATCCCATTGGCCTTCATGGTCAGATTCCCTGGGGATTCTCAGTCCGTTCACTGGGTCCTCAGGTTGGGAAACCTTATGTGTGGTTCTAAACCTTCTCAGCAGTGGGAGATATTCTTTGGCATTATTATTTTCTAGGTTTTGGGTCACTCACCTGGCAGGTATGGAATTTGATTTTATTGTAATTATGTCCCTCCTATATTCTCCCCGTGGCTACTGCTTTGTCTTTGGGTGTGGGGTGTCGTTTTTTGGTAGGCTCCAGCATCCTCCTGTCAATGGCTGTGCAACAGCTAGTTGTGATTTTGGTGCTTTTACAGGGGAGGATGAGAGCACATCTTTCGACTCTACCATCTTATAGTCTGTTCTTCACTACATTTTTGCCTTTTCCAGAATGTCATTAAGATTAAATAATACATGACTTCGACTTTGACTGCTTTCACTGAGCATAATACATTCAAGGTTCATTCCATATTGTTGTGTGTACCGTAGTTGATTCTATTGTATTACTTACTGAGGAATCTTCCATTGTATGGTTGTTCCATAGTTTATCCACCCACCTGTTGAAGAATTTTTTAATAGTTTTCAGTTGTTTATTTTAACACAGTTCATTCTTTGTTTTTAACTCTCTATATTTAATCATTTTAGATTTACAGAGAATTTCAAAGATGTTAGAGAGTTCTCTTATTTACTTATGTTTTTAATTATTTTTTAGTTCTTTACATCTATTTTTAATTAAAGGATAATAGCTTTACAGTATTGTCTTGGTTTCTGGCAGACATTAACATGAATCAGCAACAGGTACACCTATGTACTATATGTCCCCTCGTATATGTCTTATACCTACACCTATAGGTGTTCTCCCTCCTGAACTTCCTTCCCACATCCTCCCTTTCCACCCTCTCAGTTTAAAGCGCCTTTGGCTGTCTGGGAAAACAGCCCCTTAGCTGTCAGGGAAGGCCCCCTTTAACTTAGACAGCTGCTGCCCATCCACCTGTTCCAGTGGTGAGCCCCTGATCACCTCCACAGGAGACCTTCCAGCACTAGCAGAGAGCTTTGGTTCAGTGTGCTGTTGAGTCACTACTCCTTTCCTCTGAGTCCTGATAATACACACGGTTTTGTTTGTGCCCTCCAGGACCAGAGTCTCTCTTTCCCCCAGCCCTGTGGAAGTCTTGTAATCAGATCCCATTGGCCTTCATGGTCAGATTCCCTGGGGATTCTCAGTCCGTTCACTGGGTCCTCAGGTTGGGAAACCTTATGTGTGGTTCTAAACCTTCTCAGCAGTGGGAGATATTCTTTGGCATTATTATTTTCTAGGTTTTGGGTCACTCACCTGGCAGGTATGGAATTTGATTTTATTGTAATTATGTCCCTCCTATATTCTCCCCGTGGCTACTGCTTTGTCTTTGGGTGTGGGGTGTCGTTTTTTGGTAGGCTCCAGCATCCTCCTGTCAATGGCTGTGCAACAGCTAGTTGTGATTTTGGTGCTTTTACAGGGGAGGATGAGAGCACATCTTTCGACTCTACCATCTTATAGTCTGTTCTTCACTACATTTTTGCCTTTTCCAGAATGTCATTAAGATTAAATAATACATGACTTCGACTTTGACTGCTTTCACTGAGCATAATACATTCAAGGTTCATTCCATATTGTTGTGTGTACCCGTAGTTGATTCTATTGTATTACTTACTGAGGAATCTTCCATTGTATGGTTGTTCCATAGTTTATCCACCCACCTGTTGAAGAATTTTTTAATAGTTTTCAGTTTTTTATTTTTAACACAGTTCATTCTTTGTTTTTAACTCTCTATATTTAATCATTTTAGATTTACAGAGAATTTCAAAGATGTTAGAGAGTTCTCTTATTTACTTATGTTTTTAATTATTTTTTTTAGTTCTTTACATCTATTTTTAATTAAAGGATAATAGCTTTACAGTATTGTCTTGGTTTCTGGCAGACATTAACATGAATCAGCAACAGGTACACCTATGTACTATATGTCCCCTCGTATATGTCTTATACCTACACCTATAGGTGTTCTCCCTCCTGAACTTCCTTCCCACATCCCTCCCCTTTCCACCCCTCTAGGTTGTTACAGAGCCCTGGTTTGAGTTCCCTGAGTCACACAGGTGAATTCTCATTGGCTATCTATTTTATCTATGGTAATGTGTATTTCCAAGTCACACTCTCCATGTGTTTATTTCTTTTTTAAAAATTTTTATTTTACTTATAACTTTTACAGTGTTTTGTTGTTTATAGAGATGTATAATCCCAGATTAGTGTATATATATATATATATATATATATATATATATATATATATATATATATCCCTGGCTCCTATCCCTCCTCCCAGTAACCCCCTTTCCCCATCCCTTCAGGCCATCTCACAGCACCCCTGCAGGATCCCCTATTCTCACGGAACAATGACAATAGCTATCTTTTTCACATATGAAAATATAGGTTTCCATGTTACTCCCTATACGCCTCCCACCCCCTGTTCATTCCCCACAATGTCCATAAGTATGTTCTCTATCTTTGCTTTTCCAAGGCTTCACTG
This sequence comes from Tragulus kanchil, assembly GCA_022376925.1. NCBI lineage: Eukaryota > Metazoa > Chordata > Mammalia > Artiodactyla > Tragulidae > Tragulus > Tragulus kanchil. The sequence continues at coordinate 147,250,532 of JAIOJX010000028.1, forward strand.
CATGTGTTATCATTACCCTCTTACTAGATTCCATATATAGTATACTATACTTGTCTTTCTCTTTTGACTTACTTCACTTTTTATAATAGGTTCTAGATCCATCCACCTCATTAGAACTGACTCTTCTGCATTTCTTTTTATAGCTGAGTAGTACTCTATTGTATATATGTACCAGAGCTTTTTTATCCATTGATTTGTCAATGGACATGTAAGTTGCTTCCATGTTCTAACTATTGTATAGAATGCTGCAATGAACATTGGGGTACAGGTGCTTCTTTCAGTTTTGATTTAATCAGGGTATAAGCCTAAGAGTGGGATTGCTGGGTCATATGGTGCTTCTATTTTTATTTTTTTAAAGGAAACTTCATACTGTCTTCCATAGGGGCTGTATCAATTTACATTCACACCAGCAATGCAAAAGTGTTCCCTTTTCTCTGCACCCTCTCCAGCATTTATTGTCTGTAGATTTCTTTCTTCTTCTTCTTTTTTTGGCCACTTCTTTTGGTCTTACATTTATTTCCATCTTTGTTCTTTGACCTGTGTGGGCCTCCCATCGCTGTGGCCTCTCTCACTGCAGACCACCGGCTCTGGATACATGCACTCCAGAGCTCTGCCTCGGTAGTTGGACACATCAGTGCAGTCGCTCCACAGCACATGGGATCTTCCCAGGCCAAGGATCGAACTGGTACCCCTTGTACTGCAACGCGGTGTCCTTACCCACTGAACCACCAGGGAAGCCTGTCTGTAGATTTCTTGATGATGGCCATTCTGACTGATGTGAGGTGATATCTCATTGTAGTTTTGATTTGCATTTCTCTAATAATAAGCAAGATTGAGCATCGTTTCATGTGTTTTTTCGGCCATCTGTATGTCCTCTTTGGAGAGATGTCTCTTAAGGTCCCTTCCCCATTTTGGGATTGGGTTGTTCACTTTTCTGACATGGAGTTGTCTGAGTTGCTGGTAGATTTTGGAGGTTAATTCTTTGTTGTTTCATTTGCTATTATTTTCTCCCATTCTGTGGGCTGTCCGTTCACCTTTTTTGTAATTTCTTTTGGTATACAAAAGCCTTTAAGTTTCATTAGGTCCCACATGTTCATTTGTCTTTTTAGTTCCGCTATTCTAGTAGGTGGGTCAGAGAAGACCTTGCTTTGATTTATGTCCTAGAGTGTTTTGCCTGTATTCTCCTCTAAGAGTTTGAGGGTTTCTGGTCTTACATTTAGGTCTTTAATCCATTTTGAGTTGATCTTTGTGTATGGTGTCAGGGAATGTTCCAACTTCATTTTTTTGCATGTAGCTGTCCAGTTTTCCCAGCATCACTTGTTGAAGTGGCTGTCTTCATCCCATTTTATATTTTCGCCTCCTTTGTCAAAAATAAGATACCCATAGGTGTGTGGGTTTATCCCTGTGTTCTCTATCTTGTTCCATTGGTCTATATTTCTGTTTTCATGCAAGTACCATACTGTCTTGATGACTGTTGCTTTGCAGTATAGTCTGAAGTTGGGGAGGCTGATTCCTCCAGCTCCATTCTTCTTCCTCAGGATTGCTTTGGCTATTCGGGGTCTTTTGTGTTTCCATTTGAACTGTGTTATTCTTTGGTCTAGTTCTGTGAAGAATGTCATTGGGAGTTTGATAGGGATTGCACTGAATCTATAGATGACATTTGGTAGTATGGTCATTTTCACAATATTGATTCTTCCTACCCAGGAACATGCAATATCTCTCCATCTGTTTAAGTCTTCTTTAATTTCTCTCATGAGTGTCTTGTAATATTCTGTGTACAGTTCTTTTGTTTCTCTGGGTAGGTTTATTCCTAGATATTTGATTCTTTTGGTTGCAGTGGTGAAGGGGATTGCCTTTTTGATTTTGTTTTCTGATTTTTCATTGTTTGTGTATAGGAATGCCAGTGATTCCTGTGTATTGATTTTGTATCCTGCATCTTTGCTGAATTCACTGATTAGCTCTAGTAGTTTTCCCCATTTTGGGATTGGGTTGTTCACTTTTCTGACATGGAGTTGTCTGAGTTGCTGGTAGATTTTGGAGGTTAATTCTTTGTTGTTTCATTTGCTATTATTTTCTCCCATTCTGTGGGCTGTCCGTTCACCTTTTTTGTAATTTCTTTTGGTATACAAAAGCCTTTAAGTTTCATTAGGTCCCACATGTTCATTTGTCTTTTTAGTTCCGCTATTCTAGTAGGTGGGTCAGAGAAGACCTTGCTTTGATTTATGTCCTAGAGTGTTTTGCCTGTATTCTCCTCTAAGAGTTTGAGGGTTTCTGGTCTTACATTTAGGTCTTTAATCCATTTTGAGTTGATCTTTGTGTATGGTGTCAGGGAATGTTCCAACTTCATTTTTTTGCATGTAGCTGTCCAGTTTTCCCAGCATCACTTGTTGAAGTGGCTGTCTTCATCCCATTTTATATTTTCGCCTCCTTTGTCAAAAATAAGATACCCATAGGTGTGTGGGTTTATCCCTGTGTTCTCTATCTTGTTCCATTGGTCTATATTTCTGTTTTCATGCAAGTACCATACTGTCTTGATGACTGTTGCTTTGCAGTATAGTCTGAAGTTGGGGAGGCTGATTCCTCCAGCTCCATTCTTCTTCCTCAGGATTGCTTTGGCTATTCGGGGTCTTTTGTGTTTCCATTTGAACTGTGTTATTCTTTGGTCTAGTTCTGTGAAGAATGTCATTGGGAGTTTGATAGGGATTGCACTGAATCTATAGATGACATTTGGTAGTATGGTCATTTTCACAATATTGATTCTTCCTACCCAGGAACATGCAATATCTCTCCATCTGTTTAAGTCTTCTTTAATTTCTCTCATGAGTGTCTTGTAATATTCTGTGTACAGTTCTTTTGTTTCTCTGGGTAGGTTTATTCCTAGATATTTGATTCTTTTGGTTGCAGTGGTGAAGGGGATTGCCTTTTTGATTTTGTTTTCTGATTTTTCATTGTTTGTGTATAGGAATGCCAGTGATTCCTGTGTATTGATTTTGTATCCTGCATCTTTGCTGAATTCACTGATTAGCTCTAGTAGTTTTCTAGTAGTGTCTTTGGGGTTTTCTATGTATAATATTATGTTGTCTGCAAATAGAGTTTTACTTCTTCCTTTCCAATCTGGATTCCTTTGATTTCTTTCTCTTCTCTTATTGCTGTTGCTAGAACTTCCAGGACTATGTTGAATAGTAGTGGTGAAAGTGGACACCCTTGTCTTGTTCCTGATCTTAGAGGGAATGCTTTCAGTTTTTCACCATTAAGGATAATGTTCACTGTGGGCTTCTCATATATGGCTTTCACTTTGTTGAGATAGGTTCCTTTTATGTACATTTTTTCAAGAGTTTTTGTCATAAATGGGTGTTGGATTTTGTCGAAGGCTTTTTCTGCATCTATTGAGATTATGATATGATAATTGATTGATTTGCAGATATTGAAGAATCCTTGCAAGCCTGGGATGAACCCAACTTGATCATGATGTATGAGCTTTTTGATGTGTTGTTGAATTCTGTTTGCTAGGATTTTGTTGAGGATTTTGGTGTCTAAATTCATCAGTGAAATTGGTCTATAATTTTCTTTTTTTGTGTTGTCTTTGCCTGATTTTGGTACCAGGATGATGGCGGCCTTATAGAATATGTTTGGAAGTGTTCCTTCCTGTGCACTTTTTTGGAAGTTTTAGAAGGACAGGCATTAGCTCTTCTTTAAATGTTTGGTAGAATTCACCTGTGAAGCCATCTGGCCCCGGGCTTTTATTTTAGGGTAGTTCTGTGAAGAATGTCATTTTTGGGCACAATATAGATGACATTTGGTAGTATGGTCATTTTCACAATATTGATTCTTCCTACCCAGGAACATGCAATATCTCTCCATCTGTTTAAGTCTTCTTTAATTTCTCTCATGAGTGTCTTGTAATATTCTGTGTACAGTTCTTTTGTTTCTCTGGGTAGGTTTATTCCTAGATATTTGATTCTTTTGGTTGCAGTGGTGAAGGGGATTGCCTTTTTGATTTTGTTTTCTGATTTTTCATTGTTTGTGTATAGGAATGCCAGTGATTCCTGTGTATTGATTTTGTATCCTGCATCTTTGCTGAATTCACTGATTAGCTCTAGTAGTTTTCTAGTAGTGTCTTTGGGGTTTTCTATGTATAATATTATGTTGTCTGCAAATAGAGTTTTACTTCTTCCTTTCCAATCTGGATTCCTTTGATTTCTTTCTCTTCTCTTATTGCTGTTGCTAGAACTTCCAGGACTATGTTGAATAGTAGTGGTGAAAGTGGACACCCTTGTCTTGTTCCTGATCTTAGAGGGAATGCTTTCAGTTTTTCACCATTAAGGATAATGTTCACTGTGGGCTTCTCATATATGGCTTTCACTTTGTTGAGATAGGTTCCTTTTATCTAATTTTTTTCAAGAGTTTTTGTCATAAATGGGTGTTGGATTTTGTCGAAGGCTTTTTCTGCATCTATTGAGATTATGATATGATAATTGATTGATTTGCAGATATTGAAGAATCCTTGCAAGCCTGGGATGAACCCAACTTGATCATGATGTATGAGCTTTTTGATGTGTTGTTGAATTCTGTTTGCTAGGATTTTGTTGAGGATTTTGGTGTCTAAATTCATCAGTGAAATTGGTCTATAATTTTCTTTTTTTGTGTTGTCTTTGCCTGATTTTGGTACCAGGATGATGGCGGCCTTATAGAATATGTTTGGAAGTGTTCCTTCCTGTGCACTTTTTTGGAAGTTTTAGAAGGACAGGCATTAGCTCTTCTTTAAATGTTTGGTAGAATTCACCTGTGAAGCCATCTGGCCCCGGGCTTTTATTTTGGGGTAGATTTTTAATCACAAATTTGTTTTCTGAACTTGTGATGGGTTGTTCATAGTTTCTATTTCTTCCTGGTTCAGTCTTGGAAGATTAATCTTTTCCAAGAAACAGCCCATTTCCTCCAGGTTGTCCAGTTTGTTGCCATAAAGTTGTTCATAATAGTCTCTTAGAATCCTTTGGATTTCTGCATTATCTGTTGTAATCTTTCCTTTTTCATTTTTGATTTTGTTGATATGGTTCTTCTCTTTTTTTCTTGATGAGTCTGGCCAGTAGTTTCTCAACTTTATCTTTTTGAAGAACCAGCTTCTTGTTTTGTTTATCTTTACTATTGTTTCTTTCATTTCTTTTTCATTTATTTCTGCTCTGATCTTTATTATTTCTCTTCTTCTGCTGACTTTGGGGCTTTGTTGTTCTTCTTTCTCCACTTCTTTTAAGTGTAGGGTTAGGTCATTTCTTTGATATTTTTCTTGTTTCCTGAGGTAGGATTGCATTGCTATAAACTTCCCTCTTAGAACTGCTTTTGAAGTATCCCATAGGTTTTGCAGTGTTGTGTGTCCATTGTCGTTTTCTTCTAGGAATTTTTTTTATTTCTCCTTTGATTTTCTCAGTAGTCAGTTTGTTTTTTAGGTATGTGTTGTTTAATCTCCATGTGTCTGTGTTTTCAGTGGTTTTCTTCCTGCAGTTGATCTCTAATATCATTGCATTGTGGTCAGAGAAGATGGTTGCTATAATTTCAGTTTTCTTGAATTTACTGAGGTTTGATTTGTGGCACAAGATGTGGTCTATCCTGGAGAATGTTCCATGAGCACTTGAGAAGAAAGCGTATTCTGCTTTTGGATGGAAGATCGTAAAGATGTCAATGAGGTCCATCTCCTCTTGTGTGTCATTTAAAACTTGTGCTTCTTTATTAATTTTCTGTTTTGATGATCTGTCCATTGGTGTGAGAGGAGTGTTAAAGTCTCCTACTATTACTGTGTTATTGTTGATTTCTTCTTTTATATCTGAAAGTGTTTGTCTTATGTATTGGGGTGCTCCTGTGTTGGGTGCATAGATATTTATGACTGTTATGTCTTCCTCTTGGATAGATCCCTTGATCATTATATAATTTCCTGCCTTATCTCTTGTAATCTTCTTTATTTTAAAGTCTATTTTGTCTGATATGAGGATTGCTACTCCAGCTTTCTTTTGATTTCCATTTGCATAGAATATCTTTTTCCATCCCTTCACTTTCAGTCTATGAGAGTCTCTAGGTCTGAAGTGGGTTTCTTGTAAACAGCATATATATGGGTCTTGCTTTTGTATCCATTCAGCCAGCCTGTGTCTTTTGGTTGGAGCATTTAGTCCATTTACATTCAAAGTAATTGTTGATACGAACATTCCTATTGTTATCTTCTTAGATGTTTGGGGTCTGATTTGTAGGATTTCTCCTACTCTTGTATTTATTGGCTATATCAGGCCCTTTAACACTTGTTGTAAGGCTGATTTTGTGGTACAAAATTCTTTTAGCTTTTGCTTGTCTGTGAAGCTTTTGACTTCTCCATCAATTCTGAATGAGATCCTTGATGGGTAGAGTTTTCTTGGTTGTAGATTTTTCTCTTTCAGTGCTTTAAATGTGTCTTGCCACTCTCTTCTGGCCTGCAAGGTTTCTGTTGAGAGGTCAGCAGTTGAACATATGAGATTTCCCTTGTATGTTACCTGTTGTTTTTCCCTTGCTGCTCTAAGTATTCTGTCTTTGTATTTAGTCTGTGTTACCTTGATTAATATGTGTCTTGGCGTGTTTCTCCTAGGATTTATCCTGTATGGGACTCTTTGTGCTGCTTGGACCTGATTGACTATTTCCTTTTCCATGTTGAGGAAGTTTTCTGCTATAATCTCTTCAAAATTTTTTTCATAGGCTTCCTTTTTATTTTCTTCTTCCAGGATCCCTATTGTTCGAATGTTGGTGCATTTGATATTGTCCCAGAGGTCTCCGAAACCGTCCTCAGATGGTGCTGTTTCCACCATCCTGTCTCCAGCTCACTTATCCATTCTTCTGCCTTGGATACTCTACTATTGAGCCCTCCCGTAGTAATTTTAAGTTCAGCAATTGAGTTGTCTGTCTCTATTTGTTGTTTCTTAAGTTCATCAGTTGAGCTGTTTGTCTCTTTTAGTTTATTCTTAATTTCATGAATGTCTTCTCCAGTGTCAGTTCTATTATTCTATTTTCGGAGTTTTGAATCATCCTTATTATCACTCTTCTGAATTCTTTTTCTGATAGTTTGTCTATTTCTTCTTCACTCATTTGGGTCTGTATGTACATAGAGTGTTCCTTCATTTATGTGCTGTTTCTCTGTCTTTTCATTATTATGTGTTTTTGGATGTTTTATGTTTGAGTCTTGTCATCGGTGTTTTCTCTCAGGATTCCTAGGATTAGTCTTTGGCCAGTGTGTAGGGGACTCCACCTGGCGATGCGGCGCTGCACCTCTGCTGCCCAGCACTCACTGGCACTGTGCCGCGGGGTCTGATGGCACTGTCTCTCTGCCGTGAGTTCCACTGGCACCACCTCTCCACCGCACGGTCCGCTCGTGTTAATTTTTTAATTCTAATTTTTAAAAAAATTCAGCCTATTTTTAGTGATATTTTATTTATTTATTTTTATCCATCTTTTCTTTGGCCTGCATGGGCCTCCCATTGCAGTGACCTCTCTTGTTGCAGAACAGTAGCTCTGGGTGCATGTGCTCCAGAGTGCTGGTTTGTAATTGAACACACCAGTCCAGCTGCTCCTCAGCATGTGGGATCTTCCTGGGCCAGGGATCGAACTGGTGCCTCTTGCACTGCAAGGCAGACTCTTTACCCACTGTACCACCAGGGAACCCCTCCATGCATTTATTTTTTAATGTTGTGTTGGCTTCTGCCATACAGCATCATAAATCCACCAAAATTAAACATGTATCACATCCCTCTTGAGCCTTCTTCCCCTCCCCTCCTGCCACCCCTCTAGATTATCACAAAACACCAAGCTGGGCTCCCTGTGTTATACGGCAACTTCTCAACAGCTGTCTACTCTATACATGATAGTGTATATATGTTGATGCTACTTTTTCCATTCATCCCACTTACTTTTGCTTTAACTTATTGAGCCCTCCCGTAGTAATTTTAAGTTCAGCAATTGAGTTGTCTGTCTCTATTTGTTGTTTCTTAAGTTCATCAGTTGAGCTGTTTGTCTCTTTTAGTTTATTCTTAATTTCATGAATGTCTTCTCCAGTGTCAGTTCTATTATTCTATTTTCGGAGTTTTGAATCATCCTTATTATCACTCTTCTGAATTCTTTTTCTGATAGTTTGTCTATTTCTTCTTCACTCATTTGGGTCTGTATGTACATAGAGTGTTCCTTCATTTATGTGCTGTTTCTCTGTCTTTTCATTATTATGTGTTTTTGGATGTTTTATGTTTGAGTCTTGTCATCGGTGTTTTCTCTCAGGATTCCTAGGATTAGTCTTTGGCCAGTGTGTAGGGGACTCCACCTGGCGATGCGGCGCTGCACCTCTGCTGCCCAGCACTCACTGGCACTGTGCCGCGGGGTCTGATGGCACTGTCTCTCTGCCGTGAGTTCCACTGGCACCACCTCTCCACCGCACGGTCCGCTCGTGTTAATTTTTTAATTCTAATTTTTAAAAAAATTCAGCCTATTTTTAGTGATATTTTATTTATTTATTTTTATCCATCTTTTTCTTTGGCCTGCATGGGCCTCCCATTGCAGTGACCTCTCTTGTTGCAGAACAGTAGCTCTGGGTGCATGTGCTCCAGAGTGCTGGTTTGTAATTGAACACACCAGTCCAGCTGCTCCTCAGCATGTGGGATCTTCCTGGGCCAGGGATCGAACTGGTGCCTCTTGCACTGCAAGGCAGACTCTTTACCCACTGTACCACCAGGGAACCCCTCCATGCATTTATTTTTTAATGTTGTGTTGGCTTCTGCCATACAGCATCATAAATCCACCAAAATTAAACATGTATCACATCCCTCTTGAGCCTTCTTCCCCTCCCCTCCTGCCACCCCTCTAGATTATCACAAAACACCAAGCTGGGCTCCCTGTGTTATACGGCAACTTCTCAACAGCTGTCTACTCTATACATGATAGTGTATATATGTTGATGCTACTTTTTCCATTCATCCCACTCTTCCTTCCCCCGCTGTGTCCACAAGTCCATTCTCTGTATCTGCATCTCAATTCCTTCCCTGCAAATAGGTTCATCAGTGCCATTCTTCTAGATTCATTTACATTAATTCATATCATATTCTTTATCCATCTTTTCCCTGTATAACCATGAGATAGATACCCATGAACACTAAGATTTTATAAATAATTTGTTTGTTCAGTCACAAGTCATGTCTGACTATTTGTGACCCAAGGCACTGGAGAATACCAGGCTTTCCTGTCCTTTACTATCTCCCAGAGTCTGCTCAAACTCTTGTTCATTGAGTCAATGATGTCATCCAACCGTCTCATCCTCTGTCATCCCCTTCTTTTCCTGCCTTCAATCTGTTACAGATTAATTAATTTCCCATAAAAGTGTATGTCTGTTTCTGTGCTCTATATTCTCTTCCATTGATGTGTGTGTCTGTTTTGTGCCAGTTCCACATGGTTTTGATTATTGTAGCTTTGTAGTATAGTTTGAAATCAGGGAACATGATACCTCAAACTTTATTCTTCTTTCTCAAGATTGCTTTGACCATTTGGTGTCTTTTGTGCATCCGTACAAATTTTAGAGTTATTTGTTCTAATTCTGTGAAAAATGCCATTGATATTTTGATGAAATGGCAGGAATCTATAGATTACCTTGAGTATGATGGTCATTTTAACTATATAAGCTTTTCCAGTTCATGAGCACAGTTTATCATTCAATCTGTTTGTGTCATCTTCAATTTCATTCATCTGAGAACAGGTAGGTATTTTACCTCCTTAGATTTACTCCTAGGTATTTTATTCTTTTTGATGTAATTGTAAATGGCGTTGTTTCTCTTAATCTCTCTGATAGAGCATTGTTAGTATATGAAAATGCAACTGATTTCTGTATATTGACTTTATATTCTACAACTTTACTGAATGTTGTGTTGGCTTCTGCCAACACATTAAACCCCGTATCACATCCCTCTTGAGCCTTCTTCCCCTCCCCTCCTGCCACCCCTCTAGATTATCACAAAACACCAAGCTGGGCTCCCTGTGTTATACGGCAACTTCTCAACAGCTGTCTACTCTATACATGATAGTGTATATATGTTGATGCTACTTTTTCCATTCATCCCACTCTTCCTTCCCCCGCTGTGTCCACAAGTCCATTCTCTGTATCTGCATCTCAATTCCTTCCCTGCAAATAGGTTCATCAGTGCCATTCTTCTAGATTCATTTACATTAATTCATATCATATTCTTTATCCATCTTTTCCCTGTATAACCATGAGATAGATACCCATGAACACTAAGATTTTATAAATAATTTGTTTGTTCAGTCACAAGTCATGTCTGACTATTTGTGACCCAAGGCACTGGAGAATACCAGGCTTTCCTGTCCTTTACTATCTCCCAGAGTCTGCTCAAACTCTTGTTCATTGAGTCAATGATGTCATCCAACCGTCTCATCCTCTGTCATCCCCTTCTTTTCCTGCCTTCAATCTGTTACAGATTAATTAATTTCCCATAAAAGTGTATGTCTGTTTCTGTGCTCTATATTCTCTTCCATTGATGTGTGTGTCTGTTTTGTGCCAGTTCCACATGGTTTTGATTATTGTAGCTTTGTAGTATAGTTTGAAATCAGGGAACATGATACCTCAAACTTTATTCTTCTTTCTCAAGATTGCTTTGACCATTTGGTGTCTTTTGTGCATCCGTACAAATTTTAGAGTTATTTGTTCTAATTCTGTGAAAAATGCCATTGATATTTTGATGAAATGGCAGGAATCTATAGATTACCTTGAGTATGATGGTCATTTTAACTATATAAGCTTTTCCAGTTCATGAGCACAGTTTATCATTCAATCTGTTTGTGTCATCTTCAATTTCATTCATCTGAGAACAGGTAGGTATTTTACCTCCTTAGATTTACTCCTAGGTATTTTATTCTTTTTGATGTAATTGTAAATGGCGTTGTTTCTCTTAATCTCTCTGATAGAGCATTGTTAGTATATGAAAATGCAACTGATTTCTGTATATTGACTTTATATTCTACAACTTTACTGAATTCATTAATTAATTCTAATAAATTCTGGTGGTATCTTTAGGATTTTCTATGTATAGTACCATGTCATCTTCAAATAGTGACAGTTTTGTAGATCCTTCTTGATGGATCAGTGGGTAAAGAATCTGGCTGCAATGCAGGAGATACAGGCTCAATCCCTGGGTTGGGAAGATCCTCTAGAGAAGGAAATAGCAACCCACTCAAGTATTCGACAGTTTTACTTTTTCCTTTCCAGTTTGGATTCCTTTTATTTATTTATTTCTTATTTTTACTGTTGTATCTAGGAGTTCCAATACTGTCTTAAAAGCGGCAAATCTAAACATTCTTATTTTTCTTCTGACTTTAGAGGAAAAACTTTCAGTATGGTGAGTATAGTGATAGCTATGGACTTGTATTATATGGTCTTTATTACATTGAAGCATATTCCCTCTATACCTAGTTTGTTGAAATGTTTTGACATAAGTGGCTGTTTAATTTTGTCAGCAGTTTTTGTTCTGCATCTTTTACTCTTAATTTTGTTAATGAGATGTATTACATCAATTGGATTACAGATATTGAGACAGCCTTACATCTCTGGGATAGATTCCATTTGATCATGATGTATGATCCTTTTAATGTATTACTGAATTTGGTGTGCTAATATTTTTTGAGGATTTTTATTAACTTATGTGTATGTGTAATTTGCCTTTTGGGTTTTGTAGTATAGTTTGAAATCAGGGAACATGATACCTCAAACTTTATTCTTCTTTCTCAAGATTGCTTTGACCATTTGGTGTCTTTTGTGCATCCGTACAAATTTTAGAGTTATTTGTTCTAATTCTGTGAAAAATGCCATTGATATTTTGATGAAATGGCAGGAATCTATAGATTACCTTGAGTATGATGGTCATTTTAACTATATAAGCTTTTCCAGTTCATGAGCACAGTTTATCATTCAATCTGTTTGTGTCATCTTCAATTTCATTCATCTGAGAACAGGTAGGTATTTTACCTCCTTAGATTTACTCCTAGGTATTTTATTCTTTTTGATGTAATTGTAAATGGCGTTGTTTCTCTTAATCTCTCTGATAGAGCATTGTTAGTATATGAAAATGCAACTGATTTCTGTATATTGACTTTATATTCTACAACTTTACTGAATTCATTAATTAATTCTAATAAATTCTGGTGGTATCTTTAGGATTTTCTATGTATAGTACCATGTCATCTTCAAATAGTGACAGTTTTGTAGATCCTTCTTGATGGATCAGTGGGTAAAGAATCTGGCTGCAATGCAGGAGATACAGGCTCAATCCCTGGGTTGGGAAGATCCTCTAGAGAAGGAAATAGCAACCCACTCAAGTATTCGACAGTTTTACTTTTTCCTTTCCAGTTTGGATTCCTTTTATTTATTTATTTCTTATTTTTACTGTTGTATCTAGGAGTTCCAATACTGTCTTAAAAGCGGCAAATCTAAACATTCTTATTTTTCTTCTGACTTTAGAGGAAAAACTTTCAGTATGGTGAGTATAGTGATAGCTATGGACTTGTATTATATGGTCTTTATTACATTGAAGCATATTCCCTCTATACCTAGTTTGTTGAAATGTTTTGACATAAGTGGCTGTTTAATTTTGTCAGCAGTTTTTGTTCTGCATCTTTTACTCTTAATTTTGTTAATGAGATGTATTACATCAATTGGATTACAGATATTGAGACAGCCTTACATCTCTGGGATAGATTCCATTTGATCATGATGTATGATCCTTTTAATGTATTACTGAATTTGGTGTGCTAATATTTTTTGAGGATTTTTATTAACTTATGTGTATGTGTAATTTGCCTGGTTTTGGTATAAGGGTAATGCTGTTCTCATAAAATGAGTTCAGAAGGTTTCATTCTGTGCCACTTGGGGAACGGGGTGGGGATAGTTTGAGAAGAATAGGTGTTAACTCTTTTCTAAAAGTTGGGTAAAATTTGCCTGTGAAGTTCTCTGGTTCTAGACTTTGGCGGGGTGTGTTACTGGTAATTGATATACGTTTATATGTTCTATTTCTTCCTGGATTGGTCTTGGAGTATTATACATTTCTAGGAATTTGTCCATTTCTTCTAAGTTGTCATTGTTATTGATGTGCAGTTCTTTATAATATCTTACGAATAATTATCGTATACTCTGTTTTTCTGTGGTATTGGTTGTAACTTCTTTATTTCTGATTTTGTTGTTTTGGGCCCTTGCTTTTTCTTGATGAGTCTGGCTAAAGTTTTATCAATCTTGTTTACCTTTTCAATGAACCAGATCTTAGTTTCATTCATTCGTTTTCCTTTATTTTCTGTGTTAAAAAAAAATAGTAGAAATTTTATTTATTTCTTCTCTGTTGTTTATTACTTCTTTCTTTCTAGTAGGTTTCAGTTTTATTTGTTCCTCTTTTCTAGTCCCTTAAAGTATAAGATTAGGTTGTTTCAGAGTTTTTGTTTGTTTGTTTCCTGAGTAGGTTTCTATTTCTATAAACTATCCTCTTAGAACTGCTTTTGGTGCATCCCATGGACTTTTGAGAAGAAAGTGACAATGCACTCCATTATTCTTTGCCTGGAGAATGCCTATGAACAGAGGAGCCTGGTAGGCTACAGTCCATTGTGTCACAAAGAGTCGAACACAACTGAAGCAAATGAGCACAATGTATGTTTGATCTGCTGTGTTTCTGTCTTCATTTGTCTCCAGATGTTTTTTGATTTCTTCAGTGATCCATGGTTGTTTAATAGCATTTTGTTTAGCTTCCACATATTTGTGTGTTTTGCAGGTTTTTTTTTTTTTTCCTTATAGTTGATTTCTGATCTCATAGCCTTGTGATTAGAAGAAAAAGCTTGATACAATTTCAGTCTTCTTAAGTTTACTGAGACTTGTCTTGTGACTGAGCATGATATCAACCCTGTAGAATTTGCCATATGAACTTGAAAAGACTATGTATTTTGATGCTTTTGGATGGAATGTTTCATGTATAGTATGTAGATTTGATCTGATGTTTCATTTAAGGCCAGTTTTTTTTTTTTTTTATCCTATTGGTTTTCTGTCTGGATTATCTGTCCATTGATAAAAGTGAAGTATTTATGTACCCTAGTGTTGTTCAGTCGCTCAGTCATGTCCAACTCTTTGTTACCCCATGAATGGCAGCACAGCAGTCTTCCCTGTACTTTGCTATCTCCAGGAGTTATTGCAAACTCACGTTCATTCAGTCAGAGACACCTTCCAACCATCTCATCCTCTATCACCCCATTGTCCTGTCCTGTCTTTCCCAGCAGCAGGGTCTTTTCCAGTGAATTGGCTCTTTGCATCAGATGGTCAAAATATTGGAGCTTGAACTTCAGCATCAGTTCTTCCAATGAATATTCAGGGTTGATTTCCTTTATTTATGTATTTTTTAAAGATTTATTTATTTATTTATTTTTGGGAGGGTGGAACGGGGAGGGAGGGGAGCAGGCGGGCTACTTCTATTGGTCTTTCATTTGTCTATTTTTATCCATCTTTGTTCTTTGGCCCTTGTGGGCCTCCCATCGCGGTGGCCTCTGTTGTTGCAGAGCACTGGCTCTGGGCGCATGCGCCCCAGAGCTCCGGCTTGGTAATTGGACACATCAGTCCAGCCGCTCCGCGGCACGTGGGATCTTCCCAGGCCAGGGATCGAACTGGCATCCCTTGTACTGCAAGGCGGTGTCCTTACCCACTGGACCACCAGGGAAACCCCTGATTTCCTTTAGAAATGACTGGTTTGATATCCTTGCAGTCCAAGGGACTTTCAAGATTCTTCTCCAACACCACAGGTAAAAAACATCAGTTCTTTGGTGCTCAACCTTCCTTATGGTCCAACTCTCACATCCATACGTGACTATTGGAAAAACCATAGCTTTGACTGTATGGACCTTTGTCAGCAAAGTATTGTCTCTGCTTTTTAATATGTTGTCAAGCTTTGTCATAGTTTTTCTTCCAAGGAGCAAGCACCTTTTAATTTCATGGCTGCAATCACCATATGCAGTGATTTTGGAGCCCAAGAAAATAAAGCCTTTCACTGTTTTCATTTTTCCTCATCTGTTTTCCATGACACGATGGGACTACATGCTATGATCTTCGTTTTTTTGAATACTGAGTTTTAAGCCAGCTTTTTCACTCTCCTCTTTCATCTTCATCAAGAGGTTCTTTAGCTCCTCTTCACTTTCTGCCATTAAGGTGGTGTCATCTGCATATCTGAGATTATTCATATTCCTCCCAGCAGTCTTGATTCCAGCTTGTGCTTCATCCAGCCTGGCAATTCACATGATGTACTCTGTGTATAAGTTAAATAAGAAGGGTGACAATATACAGCCTTGACATACTGCTTTCCAAATTTTGAACCAGTCCATTGTTCATGTCCAGTTATAACTATTGCTTTTTGACCTGCATATAGGTTTCTCAGGAGACAGGTGAGATGGTCTGGTATCCCCCATCTCTTTCAGAATTTTCCACAGTTTGTTGTGATCACACAGTCAAAGGCTTTCACGTAGTCAGTGAAGCAGTAGATATTTTTCTGGAATCCCCTGGCTTTTTCTATGATCTAATGGATGTTGGCAATTTGATCTCTGGTTCCTCTGCCTTTCCAAAATCCAGTTTGTACATCTGGAAGTTCTTGGTTCATATACCATTGAAACCTAGCTCGAAGGGATTTTGAGCATGATCTTGCTAGTATGTGAAATGAGTGCAATCGTATGGTAGTTTAAACATCCTTTGACATTGTCCTTCTTTGGGATTAGAATGAAAACTGACCTTTTCCAGTTCTGTGGTCACTGCTGAGTTTTCCAAATTTGCTGGTGTATTGAGTGCAGCACTTTAACAGCATCATCTTTTAGGATTTGAAATAGCTCAGCTGGAATTCCATCACCTCCACTAGCTTTGTTCATAGTAATGCTTCCTAAGGTCCACTTGACTTCTTCACATTCCGGGATGTCTGGCTCTAGGTGAGTAATCACACTGTCATGGTTATCCAGGTCATTAAGATCTTTTTTTGTACAGTTCTTCTGTGTATTCTTGCCACATCTTCTTAATCTCTTTTGCTTTAGATCCATTCCATTTCTGTCCTTTCTTGTGCCCAATTTTGTATGAAATGTTCCCTTGGTATCTCTAATTTTATTGAAGACCTCTAGTCTTTCCCATTGTATTGTTTTCTTCTATTTCTTTGCATTGTTCATTTCAGAAAGCTTTCTTATCTCTCCTTGCTATTTTCTGGAACTCTGCATTCAGACGGGTATATCTTTGCTTTTCCCCTTTGCCTCCTACTTCTTTTCTCAGCTTTTTGTAAAGCCTCCTCAGACAACCATTACTGTATTGTAAATTTCTCTTTGTGTCTGTTAATATCTTCTTTTTGGTTGATCCTTTGATCATTCTGTAATGGCCTTGTGCTTCATCCAGCCTGGCAATTCACATGATGTACTCTGTGTATAAGTTAAATAAGAAGGGTGACAATATACAGCCTTGACATACTGCTTTCCAAATTTTGAACCAGTCCATTGTTCATGTCCAGTTATAACTATTGCTTTTTGACCTGCATATAGGTTTCTCAGGAGACAGGTGAGATGGTCTGGTATCCCCCATCTCTTTCAGAATTTTCCACAGTTTGTTGTGATCACACAGTCAAAGGCTTTCACGTAGTCAGTGAAGCAGTAGATATTTTTCTGGAATCCCCTGGCTTTTTCTATGATCTAATGGATGTTGGCAATTTGATCTCTGGTTCCTCTGCCTTTCCAAAATCCAGTTTGTACATCTGGAAGTTCTTGGTTCATATACCATTGAAACCTAGCTCGAAGGGATTTTGAGCATGATCTTGCTAGTATGTGAAATGAGTGCAATCGTATGGTAGTTTAAACATCCTTTGACATTGTCCTTCTTTGGGATTAGAATGAAAACTGACCTTTTCCAGTTCTGTGGTCACTGCTGAGTTTTCCAAATTTGCTGGTGTATTGAGTGCAGCACTTTAACAGCATCATCTTTTAGGATTTGAAATAGCTCAGCTGGAATTCCATCACCTCCACTAGCTTTGTTCATAGTAATGCTTCCTAAGGTCCACTTGACTTCTTCACATTCCGGGATGTCTGGCTCTAGGTGAGTAATCACACTGTCATGGTTATCCAGGTCATTAAGATCTTTTTGTGCAGTTCTTCTGTGTATTCTTGCCACATCTTCTTAATCTCTTTTGCTTTAGATCCATTCCATTTCTGTCCTTTCTTGTGCCCAATTTTGTATGAAATGTTCCCTTGGTATCTCTAATTTTATTGAAGACCTCTAGTCTTTCCCATTGTATTGTTTTCTTCTATTTCTTTGCATTGTTCATTTCAGAAAGCTTTCTTATCTCTCCTTGCTATTTTCTGGAACTCTGCATTCAGACGGGTATATCTTTGCTTTTCCCCTTTGCCTCCTACTTCTTTTCTCAGCTTTTTGTAAAGCCTCCTCAGACAACCATTACTGTATTGTAAATTTCTCTTTGTGTCTGTTAATATCTTCTTTTTGGTTGATCCTTTGATCATTCTGTAATGGCCTTCTTTGTCTATTGTTACAATCTCCTTTTTTTTTTTTTTTAAATATTGCCTCTTTTATTGGGTTTTTATTTGTTTATTTTCATCCATCTTTATTCTTTGGCCCGTGTGGGCCTCCCATTGCAGTGGCCTTTCGTGTTGCAGAGCACCAACCCTGAGCGCATGTGCTCCAGAGCGTCGGCTCGTTATTGGACACACCGGTTCAATCGCTCCTCGGCATGTGGGATCTTCTCGGACCAGGGATCGAACCAGTGCCCCTTGCACTGCAAGGCAGACTCTTTACCTGCTGGGCCACCGGGGAAGCCCTACAATCTCCTTTTTATTTTCTCTGATATCAATATTGTATGCCTAAGCTTTCTTTTCGTTTCTA
The DNA here is from genome assembly GCA_022376925.1 of Tragulus kanchil. Classification (NCBI taxonomy): domain Eukaryota; kingdom Metazoa; phylum Chordata; class Mammalia; order Artiodactyla; family Tragulidae; genus Tragulus; species Tragulus kanchil. The sequence continues at coordinate 147,268,461 of JAIOJX010000028.1, forward strand.
TTTGCATGGAATAACTTTTCCATACTCACTTTCAATCTGTGTGTTTAGATCTGAAATGAGTCTCTTATAGGCAGCATGAACATGAGTCTTGTTCTTTTTTTTTTTTTTTTTTTTTTTAATTTTGGCCTCTTTTATTGATCCTTTATCTATTTATTTTCGTCCATCCTCACCCCCCGGCCTGCATGAGCCTCCCACTGCAGTGGTCACCCTTGCATGCGCATGTGGTCCAGAGCTCAAGCCCGCAACGGGACACAACCATCCAGCCACTCCGCCGCACGCAGGATCCTCCCAGGCCAGGGATCAAACTGTGCACTGCAAGGCGGACTTCCCACCCACTGAACCATCAGGGAAGCTCCCATGAGTCTTGTTCTTGTATTCATTCAGCCACTCTGTCTTTTTATTGGAACATTTAGTTCATTTATATTTAAAGTAATTATTGAGAAATATATACTTACTGCCATTTTTGTTAATTATTTTGTGACTGTTTTGCAGTCCTTAATCATCTTTTGCTCCCTTCCCTTGTGATTTGATGACCATCTTTATGGTTATGATTAGGTTCTTTCTCTTTTTTTGTATGTGTGTATATTATAGGTTTTTTATTTGTGGTTACCAAGGTAACACATATAGATTATTATTTCTAGTTACTTTTCCCTTAAACTCAAGGATATTTTTTAAACTTTGTGTTTTTATACCTCCTTAGCAAGCATTTACTATTTTTAGCATCATATTTTGTATCTTTTTGTTTATGCCTTAACTGCTTATTGCAAATATAGTTGTACTACTTTTGTCTTTTAGCCTTTCACTAGCTTTATAGGTGGTTTATTTACTTTCTTTTCTGTATATTTGCCTTTACCAATGAGATTGTTCCTTTTATAAGTTTCATATTTCCAGTTGTGGCCTTTCGTACTTAGAAAAGTCTATTTTACATTTCTTATTAAACTAGATTCATGGTGCTGAACTCTTTCAGCTTTTGGTTGTCATTATATAAGTTTTGATTTCTCTTTCAAATCTGAAGGAGAACCTTTGTAGATCATTCTTAATTGTGGGTTTTCTTCTTTCATTACATTATATCATGCCTTCCCTTCTGACCTGCAGAGTTTCTGCTGATGAGTCAACTAATTGCCTTATGGGAGCTCCTTTGTATGTAACTTGTTGCTCTTCCCTTGCTGCTATTAGTATTCTGTCTTCATCTGTAATTTTTGCCATTTTAAATACAACGTTCCTGGTGAGTAAGTCCCCTACATTCCAAGAGCATTTGTTCTTAAGTCCAACAAAGTTAACCTAGGTACCGAACTAACACAATTGGTTATACTGTATTGTACTGTAATAGGTTTATGTTTCTCACAGAAACAGTACATAACAAGCACAAATGAAACATTTTAAATCTTACAGTACAGTACTTTGAAAAGTACAGTCATACCAGCTATATCACTGTTGCTTTTGCACTTGTTTCCAGACATGCTGAACTTGAAAGATAATATACTACTGTATTCTGTACTGTACAGTAAAGTTCACAAAAGTGCAAGTACTTGTCAAGAATGCACATGCATGACAATGTACCCCAGACGTGTGAACTATCTTACATGACTAGACATATGAATGCACTTTTGCATCTTTGAAAATTTGCAACTTGTATGTAGGGGACTTACTAAATTCTTTTTGTCTTTTTTCTGTTCAGTTTCAGTGACTTCCATTTCAGTAATTCCTTTTAGTTTACTTATTCATTCTTCTTTATTGTCTAATCTACTGTCAGTTTCTTCTAATGTATTGTTAATTTCAGTTCCATTCTTCAGCTCTGTTTGGTTCTTCTTTATGTGTTCTAGTTCTTTGTACAGTCTTCACTGTGTTCATTCATTCTTCTCCTGAGGCCTTTTGAGCATCTTTATGACTATTGCCTTAAATTCTTTTTATTTCTACTTCATTTAGTTCTTCTTCCAAGGTTTTACCTTGTTCCTTTGTTAAAAGTCTGTCCCTTAATCGATTCATTTGGCCTGATTCACTGTTTATACTTCTATGTAGTTGGTGGGTTGGTTACATTTTCCAATTGTGGAGGACTCTCCTTTTATAGGAGATATCTTATGTGCCCCAGCAGTGTACTCTTCCCCAGTCACCAGAACTATGTGCTCTAGTGGTACCCGTTATGTGGGCTTCATGGGTCTTTCTGTTATAGCTGGTTGACTGCTGTCAGAAGTCTGGTTAGCGTGGCTGCCCCACCCCCAGTCTGGTTGGGTGTCAGACCCTGCCATGTGCAGAAGCTATTGGTCACTGGTGAGTGGAACCTTGTTACAAAGCAACTGGTTCAGAGCCCCTGAGGGCTCAGGGGTGGTGATGGCTCACTGGTTGGCAGAACCAGGTCCTAGAGTTGATGGTTGTGCATCCAGGGGGCCAAGATCTACTATTGGCCTGTGACGAGTGGGGTGAGTTTCTGACATGGCTGTCTAAGGTGTCTCAAAGCTGATGTTGGCAGACTGGTGAACCTAGGTACCGAACTAACACAATTGTTTCTTACAAAGAAGAAAAACAAATGAAACATTTTAAATCTTACAGTACAGTACTTTGAAAAGTACAGTCATACCAGCTATATCACTGTTGCTTTTGCACTTGTTTCCAGACATGCTGAACTTGAAAGATAATATACTACTGTATTCTGTACTGTACAGTAAAGTTCACAAAAGTGCAAGTACTTGTCAAGAATGCACATGCATGACAATGTACCCCAGACGTGTGAACTATCTTACATGACTAGACATATGAATGCACTTTTGCATCTTTGAAAATTTGCAACTTGTATGTAGGGGACTTACTAAATTCTTTTTGTCTTTTTTCTGTTCAGTTTCAGTGACTTCCATTTCAGTAATTCCTTTTAGTTTACTTATTCATTCTTCTTTATTGTCTAATCTACTGTCAGTTTCTTCTAATGTATTGTTAATTTCAGTTCCATTCTTCAGCTCTGTTTGGTTCTTCTTTATGTGTTCTAGTTCTTTGTACAGTCTTCACTGTGTTCATTCATTCTTCTCCTGAGGCCTTTTGAGCATCTTTATGACTATTGCCTTAAATTCTTTTTATTTCTACTTCATTTAGTTCTTCTTCCAAGGTTTTACCTTGTTCCTTTGTTAAAAGTCTGTCCCTTAATCGATTCATTTGGCCTGATTCACTGTTTATACTTCTATGTAGTTGGTGGGTTGGTTACATTTTCCAATTGTGGAGGACTCTCCTTTTATAGGAGATATCTTATGTGCCCCAGCAGTGTACTCTTCCCCAGTCACCAGAACTATGTGCTCTAGTGGTACCCGTTATGTGGGCTTCATGGGTCTTTCTGTTATAGCTGGTTGACTGCTGTCAGAAGTCTGGTTAGCGTGGCTGCCCCACCCCCAGTCTGGTTGGGTGTCAGACCCTGCCATGTGCAGAAGCTATTGGTCACTGGTGAGTGGAACCTTGTTACAAAGCAACTGGTTCAGAGCCCCTGAGGGCTCAGGGGTGGTGATGGCTCACTGGTTGGCAGAACCAGGTCCTAGAGTTGATGGTTGTGCATCCAGGGGGCCAAGATCTACTATTGGCCTGTGACGAGTGGGGTGAGTTTCTGACATGGCTGTCTAAGGTGTCTCAAAGCTGATGTTGGCAGACTGGTGAGTGTGGATGGATCATGGGGTGACTGGCTGGTTATCATAAGGTGTCTTAAAGCTGGTGTCAGCCTGCTCGTGGGTGGGGTAGGTCCTGGGAATAGTACTAGTCCTCTGGTTAGGTGGGATGTGAGATCTTTGGTTTCAGGGCCCAGGCATCTGAAGCTGATATTGATCTACTGGTAAATAGGCCTGAGGAGCCTCTGGGTAACTCTCTGGTGGATGGAGCCAGGTCCAGTGTCTTTAGCTGCAGGGCCCTTGGAGTTTGTGCTTGTCCCCTGGTGAGTGAGGCTTGTCCCAGGACTAGTGTCAACCCAGTAGTGAGTGGAGCTGGGTCCCAGTGTTTCTGGTTGTAAGATCCAAGGGATCCTGAGGCTATTGCTTGTCCACCATTGGGTGGAACTAAATTCTGGGGTCTTTGGATGCAGGCCGCTTGGTGTTTCAGAGTTGATTTTCTCCCACTAGTGAGCAGGGTCAAATCACAGGGGTCCCTGGGATAGTGCCAACTCATTATTGAATGGAGCTGATCATGTGGTCTCCAGCTACAGGACCTTGAGGGTCCTAGAGCTGGTTTTGGTCACTGGTGAGTGGACTGGTTCCTAACATGGCTGATTGCAGGGTCCAGGTTATCCTGAAGCTGGTGTCTGCCTGTCAGCCCACTGGTAGGTAGGGTCGAACCTTCAGGCACTGGCCAAGGGGTCAGGGTACCCCACAGCTGATGTGGGCCTACTCCTGGCTGGGGCCAGGGCTTAGGGGGTTCTGGTGCTAGTACTGGTGCCCTGATGGGCAGGACTGGGTCCTGGACCCTCTGTGAATGGCTCACATCCACGTGGCAGCTGGGGGCTCAGGTAGTCCTAATGCAGCTGGCCTGTTGGCCAATAGGGCTGGGTCCCTGCCCAGCTAGCTGCTTGACCTAAGGCATCCAAGAACTGGTTTTGTCTCTGGTAGGTGGGGTCAGGTCCCAGTGCTAATAAGCTAGAGGGAAAACTCCAAAATGGCGCTTGCCAGAACTAATGTCTTCATGGTAGAATGAGCTTCCTATGATGTCTGCTGTTAGCATCTGTGTCCCCCAAGGTGAGCTCTGGTTGTCTTTTGCATCTTCAGGATCAGCAAGTAGGTCTGGCCCACGCTTTTTTCAAACTGCTACTGCTTCTCAGAGTTTCAGCATATGCAACATTTTGTGTGCACCCTTTAAGAGTGGAGTTTCTGTTTCCTACAGTCCTATGGTAAGCCTTGTTTGCCTTCAGACCAAATGCTCTGATGCTCATCTTCCCAGTGCAGGAAGCCCTAAGAAGGGGAACCCAGTGTGGGACTTGGATCCCTCATTCCTTGGGGAGAATTTCTGCAACTTTAATTATCCTCCCGTTTGTGGGTCACCCACCTACGAGTGTGAGACTTGACTATACTGTGTCTCTTACCATTCTATTATTGTTCTTTCTTTATATCTTTAATTGCAGATGATCTTTTCTGCTAGTGTTTAGGTCTTTCTTGTCAATAGTAGCTCTGTAAATAGTTGTAATTTTGCGTATAAAATTGTTGGGTGGAACTAAATTCTGGGGTCTTTGGATGCAGGCCGCTTGGTGTTTCAGAGTTGATTTTCTCCCACTAGTGAGCAGGGTCAAATCACAGGGGTCCCTGGGATAGTGCCAACTCATTATTGAATGGAGCTGATCATGTGGTCTCCAGCTACAGGACCTTGAGGGTCCTAGAGCTGGTTTTGGTCACTGGTGAGTGGACTGGTTCCTAACATGGCTGATTGCAGGGTCCAGGTTATCCTGAAGCTGGTGTCTGCCTGTCAGCCCACTGGTAGGTAGGGTCGAACCTTCAGGCACTGGCCAAGGGGTCAGGGTACCCCACAGCTGATGTGGGCCTACTCCTGGCTGGGGCCAGGGCTTAGGGGGTTCTGGTGCTAGTACTGGTGCCCTGATGGGCAGGACTGGGTCCTGGACCCTCTGTGAATGGCTCACATCCACGTGGCAGCTGGGGGCTCAGGTAGTCCTAATGCAGCTGGCCTGTTGGCCAATAGGGCTGGGTCCCTGCCCAGCTAGCTGCTTGACCTAAGGCATCCAAGAACTGGTTTTGTCTCTGGTAGGTGGGGTCAGGTCCCAGTGCTAATAAGCTAGAGGGAAAACTCCAAAATGGCGCTTGCCAGAACTAATGTCTTCATGGTAGAATGAGCTTCCTATGATGTCTGCTGTTAGCATCTGTGTCCCCCAAGGTGAGCTCTGGTTGTCTTTTGCATCTTCAGGATCAGCAAGTAGGTCTGGCCCACGCTTTTTTCAAACTGCTACTGCTTCTCAGAGTTTCAGCATATGCAACATTTTGTGTGCACCCTTTAAGAGTGGAGTTTCTGTTTCCTACAGTCCTATGGTAAGCCTTGTTTGCCTTCAGACCAAATGCTCTGATGCTCATCTTCCCAGTGCAGGAAGCCCTAAGAAGGGGAACCCAGTGTGGGACTTGGATCCCTCATTCCTTGGGGAGAATTTCTGCAACTTTAATTATCCTCCCGTTTGTGGGTCACCCACCTACGAGTGTGAGACTTGACTATACTGTGTCTCTTACCATTCTATTATTGTTCTTTCTTTATATCTTTAATTGCAGATGATCTTTTCTGCTAGTGTTTAGGTCTTTCTTGTCAATAGTAGCTCTGTAAATAGTTGTAATTTTGCTGTGTCTATAAGAAGAGATGTGTTCGGGGTTTTCCTACTCCATCATCTTGTCCACTTCTCTGAAAAGGCATTATTTTTAAAAACCAAAGCAGCAATGAATATATGGTCATCTTCATACATGGTCATTTAGGTGTGTATTCCAATATCAGTAAGTGTGGTAAAGGTGATGATTGCTCCTTATCTTGTTCTCTTCATTAGATATGAACTCCTCAGAGCAAAATTGTGCTTCTTCATGATGTAACTTTTTCTGTAGAGTGCACGGTACATAGTTAGTCGCTGATACAGATAGCGACAGCATTGAAGAGGAGGATGCAAATTACATTCCATATAGTAATGTCTAGGTATTTCTTTCTGACTTCCCTCTATATCTAGGTCCATCCACATCTACAAATGATCCCATTTCATTCCTTTTAATGGCTAATATTCCATTGTGTATTTGTACCACATCTTCTTTATCCATTCATCTGTTGATGGACATTTAGATTGCTTCCATGTCCTGCCTATTGTAAACAGTGCTGCAATGAACATTGTAGTGCGTGTGCATTTTTTTAACTGACACACGTATATACCCTACCATGTATAAAACGGATAGCAAGTGGGAACCAGCTGTAAAGCACAGGGAGCTCAGCTTAGTGCTCTATGGTGACATAGATGGATGGGATCAGGGAGGAGGCAGGAGAGGGAAGTCCAAGAGGAGGGATATATGTATAGATGTAGCTGAGTTACTTCACTGTACAGCAGGTACTAACACACTATTGTAAAGCAATGATACTTCAATGAAAATAATTTTTTATAGGTAAGTGGACCTCTATATAGATTCTGATATCACCCCATAGGTATGTTTTCCATATTCCCAGTGCAGGAAGCCCTAAGAAGGGAACCCAGTGTGGGACTTGGATCCCTCATTCCTTGGGAGAATTTCTGCAACTTTAATTATCCTCCGTTTGTGGGTCACCCACCTACGAGTGTGAGACTTGACTATACTGTGTCTCTTACCATTCTATTATTGTTCTTTCTTTATATCTTTAATTGCAGATGATCTTTTCTGCTAGTGTTTAGGTCTTTCTTGTCAATAGTAGCTCTGTAAATAGTTGTAATTTTGCTGTGTCTATAAGAAGAGATGTGTTCGGCGTTTTCATACTCCATCATCTTGTCCACTTCTCTGAAAAGGCATTATTTTTAAAAACCAAAGCAGCAATGAATATATGGTCATCTTCATACATGGTCATTTAGGTGTGTATTCCAATATCAGTAAGTGTGGTAAAGGTGATGATTGCTCCTTATCTTGTTCTCTTCATTAGATATGAACTCCTCAGAGCAAAATTGTGCTTCTTCATGATGTAACTTTTTCTGTAGAGTGCACGGTACATAGTTAGTCGCTGATACAGATAGCGACAGCATTGAAGAGGAGGATGCAAATTACATTCCATATAGTAATGTCTAGGTATTTCTTTCTGACTTCCCTCTATATCTAGGTCCATCCACATCTACAAATGATCCCATTTCATTCCTTTTAATGGCTAATATTCCATTGTGTATTTGTACCACATCTTCTTTATCCATTCATCTGTTGATGGACATTTAGATTGCTTCCATGTCCTGCCTATTGTAAACAGTGCTGCAATGAACATTGTAGTGCGTGTGCATTTTTTTAACTGACACACGTATATACCCTACCATGTATAAAACGGATAGCAAGTGGGAACCAGCTGTAAAGCACAGGGAGCTCAGCTTAGTGCTCTATGGTGACATAGATGGATGGGATCAGGGAGGAGGCAGGGAGAGGGAAGTCCAAGAGAGGAGGGATATATGTATAGATGTAGCTGAGTTACTTCACTGTACAGCAGGTACTAACACACTATTGTAAAGCAATGATACTTCAATGAAAATAATTTTTTATAGGTAAGTGGACCTCTATATAGATTCTGATATCACCCCATAGGTATGTTTTCCATATTCCCTGACATTATTAGAAAGTGACATATTTATAAGTTGTATACTTAGAGCACTTGTGAGAATGAAAGTCACTCAGTTGTGTCCGACTCTGCAACCCATGGACAAGCCATGGAATTCTCCAGGCAAGAATACTGAAGTGGGTAGCCTATCATTTCTCCAGGGGTTCTTCTCAACCCAGGGATCAAACTGGTATCTCTTGCATTGCAGGTGGATTCTTTACTAGCTGAGGTACAAGGGAAGCTCAAAGCTAATAATTTAGAGCTCTTAGATTCCAATAAAAACTCTTGGTCCTAAAAGAAAAGCTCCGTTCTGTGTTTTGACTTTAGTGGAAGAAATGTTTAACCACTGTGCTAAGTGGTGCATTGTTTTGTGTACGTCTGTAAGATTAGCCAGGAGTTTCCTATACTACAATATGTCTATTAAGTGGAGAATTTAATTTTAAACAGTGAGTAGTTAAGTAGACTCTTCAGTTATATGCCTTTTGAGGGATAGGTTTAAAACTATAAATGAATAGAAAAGAAAATTAATTAAAAGACATTAAAATAAACTTTAATCAGAAAGGACAACTGGTTTAAATATATCTGGGAGTCACCCAGTTTCTAGCTATTTTCCTCATCAAAACTTGCAGTGAATCTATCCTAGCTTATGAATGGCCAATGTCCTACTTCAAGTTTTGTATTTAGTTTTTACACAGGGAAGAAACGTTCTTCTAAGTGAACTCTTCCAACTTCAGTTCTTTCAGCTCTTAAAACAGTGTTGCAGTTAGGATTTCTTTGATCTGAACTACATGATGTTGAAAAGGCTTGCTGCTATATATTTGCAGGCATGGCTTTCCTAACTTAAATCAGATTTAGCACAAAAATAAGACATATTAAATTTTAAAGAGCATTTGCCTGAGAGCTCAGGTGTTAGGAGATTATAGCAAATTAAATCCTTCTTCTTGGGTATTTAACTAGTCTTACTCTTGGTATATTTGGTTTAGGCTAATGTTCCCTGAATACATATCAGTTTAATTTAATATGAAAGGGCTTTACTTCATCCAAAATTGCCTCTATGACTTCATCCTATCACAAACTTTTCCTTCCATATCACACACTTTTTCAGTCGCTAAGGATGGGCCTTGGCTGTCCTTTTATCTTTCAGAAATTGTCCTCCTTTTCACATGCAAAATGGTTTGTTCTTACAGGGCATTGGGATTTCAGTATTCTCATATTGGTCAGAAGTAAATTCTCTCTTTTCTAAATATAGAATTCCAGGAAGAAAAGGGGCATTTACTTGTGAGCTACAGTTTTAATTATCTGTCTAGTTAGGCATCCTTTTAAGTACTACATCAGAAAATAAGTCACGGCTGTATTCTGGCAAGATTAGCATAGAGTATTGCATGAAGAAATTCCAAACTACAAAACAGCTATGATCCATCCAGAAAGTAACTTTTGACCGCTAAAGATAAATGTCTTAAAGCATGCTTGGCCACTTCATCCCAGACACTGAAGCAAAAGAAACCCATCAAACTCTTCCCTTTTGTATTTGTTATCTTAGGTCATAGTTTAATGTGGCACTGAGGTCGGGGTTCAGACCATGCCGCTACCACAAAGGACCCAGTAGGAGTGCTTAGCTCTGAAGCAGAAGTTGACAGACTGTGGTCAAATCCAGGCCACTGCCTATTTCTCTACAGTGTGTAAGCTAGGAATTTTTTTCATATTTTAAAATGATTGAAACAAAATCAAAATAATAGTATTTTGATATATCATTTTATTAAATTATATGAAATTTAAATTTCAGTGATTAAAAGTAAAATTTTATTGGAACACAGTTCTTCTTATTCAAATTGTCTTTCACAGGCTTTCCTGAAACGGGTTCTTCTAAGTGAACTCTTCCAACTTCAGTTCTTTCAGCTCTTAAAACAGTGTTGCAGTTAGGATTTCTTTGATCTGAACTACATGATGTTGAAAAGGCTTGCTGCTATATATTTGCAGGCATGGCTTTCCTAACTTAAATCAGATTTAGCACAAAATAAGACATATTAAATTTTAAAGAGCATTTGCCTGAGAGCTCAGGTGTTAGGAGATTATAGCAAATTAAATCCTTCTTCTTGGGTATTTAACTAGTCTTACTCTTGGTATATTTGGTTTAGGCTAATGTTCCCTGAATACATATCAGTTTAATTTAATATGAAAGGGCTTTACTTCATCCAAAATTGCCTCTATGACTTCATCCTATCACAAACTTTTCCTTCCATATCACACACTTTTTCAGTCGCTAAGGATGGGCCTTGGCTGTCCTTTTATCTTTCAGAAATTGTCCTCCTTTTCACATGCAAAATGGTTTGTTCTTACAGGGCATTGGGATTTCAGTATTCTCATATTGGTCAGAAGTAAATTCTCTCTTTTCTAAATATAGAATTCCAGGAAGAAAAGGGGCATTTACTTGTGAGCTACAGTTTTTAATTATCTGTCTAGTTAGGCATCCTTTTAAGTACTACATCAGAAAATAAGTCACGGCTGTATTCTGGCAAGATTAGCATAGAGTATTGCATGAAGAAATTCCAAACTACAAAACAGCTATGATCCATCCAGAAAGTAACTTTTGACCGCTAAAGATAAATGTCTTAAAGCATGCTTGGCCACTTCATCCCAGACACTGAAGCAAAAGAAACCCATCAAACTCTTCCCTTTTGTATTTGTTATCTTAGGTCATAGTTTAATGTGGCACTGAGGTCGGGGTTCAGACCATGCCGCTACCACAAAGGACCCAGTAGGAGTGCTTAGCTCTGAAGCAGAAGTTGACAGACTGTGGTCAAATCCAGGCCACTGCCTATTTCTCTACAGTGTGTAAGCTAGGAATTTTTTTCATATTTTAAAATGATTGAAACAAAATCAAAATAATAGTATTTTGATATATCATTTTATTAAATTATATGAAATTTAAATTTCAGTGATTAAAAGTAAAATTTTATTGGAACACAGTTCTTCTTATTCATTTATGTATTGTCTGTGGTTGCTTTCACTACAGTGACAGGATTGAATACTTGTGATAGAAACCCTATAATCCACAGAGCCTAACATGTTCACTATCGACCTCTTCACAGAAAAAATGTTCCGACCCTTCTCTAAAACCATAGACTTTGCTCCTCATTGTTACATGGTTGTTCTCAGATTGTGTTAGTTAAAACCTCTTTGGGAAGAAGTAAAAAAAGAGAGTAACATTGTAATGATTGTGGTCTTTGCAATCTTTTTTATTGAATTTGTTTTTTTTTTTTTGATTGTTCAGTTGCTCAGGTGTGTCCAACTGTTTGCAACCCCATGGACTGTGGCCCGCTAGGCTCCTCTGTCTGTCTGTCTGATGGGATTTTTCAGGCAAGAATACTGGAGTGGGTTGCCATTTCCCTCTACAGGGGATCTTCCTGAGCCAGGGATCGAACCTGGGTCTTCTCATCTCAGATGGTCTCTTTACTGACTGAGCCATCAGGAATCTTTCCACATATATCTTTGTTCTTTGATGATGTCTGTAGCTTATTCCAAGAGAATGTCTAATATATTTTACAACTATGTTCAGTGACTTAAAATAACAGTGATGCATAGAAAGAAAAATGGCCCATTATTTTTGTGATTATGATGTATATAAAACAAATCTTAATATTTCAAGACACCCCACCCCTAAGACACCCTTCACTTATCTGTGTTTAATGTTGTAAAGTACTTGAAAATGCAGCCATATGTATGTTTATATACATATATATTTACACCCCATATGGTTTTATTACTTTTCTCTATCATCAGAGGGAGTGGATCTGGAAAATAATGCATTTGGTATCTGTGAAGAAAGGGCAAGGTTTTAATAAAATACAGAATTAAGGCAAAGACTCAAACTGAGATAAGAGGACAGTAGAAGGGAGAGATAAGAATGTAAGGAGTGTAGTTGTTGGCTTTAAAAAATAATGTTTCAGAGACTTTCCTGGTGGTCTGGTGGTTAAGACTTCGCCTTCCAATGCAGGACGTGCAGGCTCATTCCCTGGTCAGGGAGCTGAGATCCCATTTGTCTTGCAGCCAAAAAGTAGAAATGATATTGTAACAAATTCAATGAAGACTTTTAAATGGTCCACATCAAAAAGATCTTTGCAAAGAACTAACTTTTAAGGCATCGTCTGACACAGATGTGATTCTCTAGAACTCACCCCATCCAGAATTCCTACTGTGTGTATCAGGAAAACAAAAGTATCCCTACTCCAAAATGCACTACCTCAGAATACCTCAGTGATGTGGAAAACTTCATTCAGTGGCCAATTGGAGTTAAAAAGAGAGTAACATTGTAATGATTGTGGTCTTTGCAATCTTTTTTATTGAATTTGTTTTTTTTTTTTTGATTGTTCAGTTGCTCAGGTGTGTCCAACTGTTTGCAACCCCATGGACTGTGGCCCGCTAGGCTCCTCTGTCTGTCTGTCTGATGGGATTTTTCAGGCAAGAATACTGGAGTGGGTTGCCATTTCCCTCTACAGGGGATCTTCCTGAGCCAGGGATCGAACCTGGGTCTTCTCATCTCAGATGGTCTCTTTACTGACTGAGCCATCAGGAATCTTTCCACATATATCTTTGTTCTTTGATGATGTCTGTAGCTTATTCCAAGAGAATGTCTAATATATTTTACAACTATGTTCAGTGACTTAAAATAACAGTGATGCATAGAAAGAAAAATGGCCCATTATTTTTGTGATTATGATGTATATAAAACAAATCTTAATATTTCAAGACACCCCACCCCTAAGACACCCTTCACTTATCTGTGTTTAATGTTGTAAAGTACTTGAAAATGCAGCCATATGTATGTTTATATACATATATATTTACACGCACATATGGTTTTATTACTTTTCTCTATCATCAGAGGGAGTGGATCTGGAAAATAATGCATTTGGTATCTGTGAAGAAAGGGCAAGGTTTTAATAAAATACAGAATTAAGGCAAAGACTCAAACTGAGATAAGAGGACAGTAGAAGGGAGAGATAAGAATGTAAGGAGTGTAGTTGTTGGCTTTAAAAAATAATGTTTCAGAGACTTTCCTGGTGGTCTGGTGGTTAAGACTTCGCCTTCCAATGCAGGACGTGCAGGCTCATTCCCTGGTCAGGGAGCTGAGATCCCATTTGTCTTGCAGCCAAAAAGTAGAAATGATATTGTAACAAATTCAATGAAGACTTTTAAATGGTCCACATCAAAAAGATCTTTGCAAAGAACTAACTTTTAAGGCATCGTCTGACACAGATGTGATTCTCTAGAACTCACCCCATCCAGAATTCCTACTGTGTGTATCAGGAAAACAAAAGTATCCCTACTCCAAAATGCACTACCTCAGAATACCTCAGTGATGTGGAAAACTTCATTCAGTGGCCAATGGAGTTACTAGATGTTGGGTATGTTCTACCCATAATTATAGTTTTGGATTACTCACCCCTCTTCCCAGTGGCTGACCTCAGAAACCACCGTGAAGTTGTTGTTCCTTGAAAATCAGCTTCTAGGATTGCTAGTGAGGTTGACTATAATGCCCTTGAGTTTCCTGTAAGTACTAGCTCATACTCTGTTTACTCTTAGAAAATGCACGCAAAATTCTACCAACATTGGACCATCCTCTTTCCGTACACACAGGACATTCACCTTTGGACGACCTCTACAATTTCATTTCATAGATATGAAACTCCTTAGATGTATATCCTGCCCACGCTTAAGAAATCGTGACAAACTCTGCAATTATCTATCATTGATGGCCTTAGATAGAGTATTTGTTAGAAAAGCTACATGCAGCATTTACATTGATCTGTTTACAGTGTTAGAGTCAGCAAGGCTACCTTCTATAGATATCTGCTTCTAAAATCTTGGTACGTGGATATCTACCAATCTGGATTTGTGATCATTATAGTGCTGCTTCTGCCTTGGTCTTCTCTCAGGTTTGCATCTAGGAGGGGCTCTCACTTTTATCTGCTTTAGCTCCAGTTTTCCCAGGATCTCTGGAAGTCATCAGTTAAAAATTCATCCATTATTTCTGTTTTATTTTTCCTTTACTCTCCTTGATCCCACATATATGTTCTTAATTCTGGTCGCTATGTGCCTAGTATCTTTATTTCCAAAACCACTAATTTAAATTTAATTTCCATCATTTGAGACTTTACTATTACAATTGCCTCCTAAGTGATTTTTTTTTATTTCCTACAATCTGGAGCCTATGGATACTTTCCGGTGGAAAAAGTAGATCCCTGGTCAGGAGCTGAGATCCCATTTGTCTTGCAGCCAAAAAGTAGAAATGATATTGTAACAAATTCAATGAAGACTTTTAAATGGTCCACATCAAAAAGATCTTTGCAAAGAACTAACTTTTAAGGCATCGTCTGACACAGATGTGATTCTCTAGAACTCACCCCATCCAGAATTCCTACTGTGTGTATCAGGAAAACAAAAGTATCCCTACTCCAAAATGCACTACCTCAGAATACCTCAGTGATGTGGAAAACTTCATTCAGTGGCCAATGGAGTTACTAGATGTTGGGTATGTTCTACCCATAATTATAGTTTTGGATTACTCACCCCTCTTCCCAGTGGCTGACCTCAGAAACCACCGTGAAGTTGTTGTTCCTTGAAAATCAGCTTCTAGGATTGCTAGTGAGGTTGACTATAATGCCCTTGAGTTTCCTGTAAGTACTAGCTCATACTCTGTTTACTCTTAGAAAATGCACGCAAAATTCTACCAACATTGGACCATCCTCTTTCCGTACACACAGGACATTCACCTTTGGACGACCTCTACAATTTCATTTCATAGATATGAAACTCCTTAGATGTATATCCTGCCCACGCTTAAGAAATCGTGACAAACTCTGCAATTATCTATCATTGATGGCCTTAGATAGAGTATTTGTTAGAAAAGCTACATGCAGCATTTACATTGATCTGTTTACAGTGTTAGAGTCAGCAAGGCTACCTTCTATAGATATCTGCTTCTAAAATCTTGGTACGTGGATATCTACCAATCTGGATTTGTGATCATTATAGTGCTGCTTCTGCCTTGGTCTTCTCTCAGGTTTGCATCTAGGAGGGGCTCTCACTTTTATCTGCTTTAGCTCCAGTTTTCCCAGGATCTCTGGAAGTCATCAGTTAAAAATTCATCCATTATTTCTGTTTTATTTTTCCTTTACTCTCCCTTCATCCCACATATATGTTCTTAATTCTGGTCGCTATGTGCCTAGTATCTTTATTTCCAAAACCACTAATTTAAATTTAATTTCCATCATTTGAGACTTTACTATTACAATTGCCTCCTAAGTGATTTTTTTTTATTTCCTACAATCTGGAGCCTATGGACTCAAAAGAGAACCATGCATTTGGCTTCAAAATGTCCCCAAATCTTCCAAAATTGTACCCACAGATAATATTCTGAAGACTAAAGGGTTAAGCTTATATACTAGGGTATGCAATTTAACTTTGGTTGGCTGAGATGCAATTGTATTGGTTCAGGACTGATACTGATTGATTTCAATCTCCTTTTTCTGTACTATTTCTCTTTACTTAACCACTTGCTCCACTAGGCAAGTTCATAGAAGAAATGGCCAGGATTTCAGGTCTACTCCAATTCTGTATTCACACATATGACTTGAGTATTTGGTTAACTGATTAATTAATAAGAAAATTATGGGATTGGAAGCTAGTAATTATCAGTCCTCATAGAGATATAACAATTTTAACATTATTTTTATCTGTTGACATGCCTAAGAGTGAGGTTTTGGCTGTCACTGCCGTGGCCTGCGTTCAGTCCCTGGTAGGGGAACTGAGATCTTGCAGGACACAGCCAAAAACAGCGGCTTTTATAATTGTCAGGTGATACATGATATAAAACCTTAGACTTGAATTGTTGGTGTTAATTGCTCTGATGAGGAGGAGAGATGAAAAGTGGCAAGGATGGCATTAAAGATGAGGTATAAGAAGTAAATAAATACAAAAAAGGCTAATAGGCCATGTCAATGACATGGAGTTGGGGGAGATGTAAATTCCCAGGGGGTGATATAAAGGGTAAAAAAGATGTATATTTATTGTCATGTTTACTAGAAAAAAAATAACCTAAGAATTTACTGATCTTATTGTTTAGGGAAAGACTTAGAAAAAGAAGGAGGGATGGTTTAAGGAAAACTATTAGGTAAAATGTAGTGGGAGATAATTAAAATGGCAAACCATCCTGAAAGTGTAAAGGTCAGGATCTCTATCAGTTAAAAATTCATCCATTATTTCTGTTTTATTTTTCCTTTACTCTCCCTTCATCCCACATATATGTTCTTAATTCTGGTCGCTATGTGCCTAGTATCTTTATTTCCAAAACCACTAATTTAAATTTAATTTCCATCATTTGAGACTTTACTATTACAATTGCCTCCTAAGTGATTTTTTTTTATTTCCTACAATCTGGAGCCTATGGACTCAAAAGAGAACCATGCATTTGGCTTCAAAATGTCCCCAAATCTTCCAAAATTGTACCCACAGATAATATTCTGAAGACTAAAGGGTTAAGCTTATATACTAGGGTATGCAATTTAACTTTGGTTGGCTGAGATGCAATTGTATTGGTTCAGGACTGATACTGATTGATTTCAATCTCCTTTTTCTGTACTATTTCTCTTTACTTAACCACTTGCTCCACTAGGCAAGTTCATAGAAGAAATGGCCAGGATTTCAGGTCTACTCCAATTCTGTATTCACACATATGACTTGAGTATTTGGTTAACTGATTAATTAATAAGAAAATTATGGGATTGGAAGCTAGTAATTATCAGTCCTCATAGAGATATAACAATTTTAACATTATTTTTATCTGTTGACATGCCTAAGAGTGAGGTTTTGGCTGTCACTGCCGTGGCCTGCGTTCAGTCCCTGGTAGGGGAACTGAGATCTTGCAGGACACAGCCAAAAACAGCGGCTTTTATAATTGTCAGGTGATACATGATATAAAACCTTAGACTTGAATTGTTGGTGTTAATTGCTCTGATGAGGAGGAGAGATGAAAAGTGGCAAGGATGGCATTAAAGATGAGGTATAAGAAGTAAATAAATACAAAAAAGGCTAATAGGCCATGTCAATGACATGGAGTTGGGGGAGATGTAAATTCCCAGGGGGTGATATAAAGGGTAAAAAAGATGTATATTTATTGTCATGTTTACTAGAAAAAAAATAACCTAAGAATTTACTGATCTTATTGTTTAGGGAAAGACTTAGAAAAAAAGAAGGGAGGGATGGTTTAAGGAAAACTATTAGGTAAAATGTAGTGGGAGATAATTAAAATGGCAAACCATCCTGAAAGTGTAAAGGTACAGGTGAAACAGCCTATAGTCCAGGAAGCACATCATGTTAGGAGTTTAGATAAACTCCAGCTGTGAGATCTTGGCAATTTTTTTTTTTTTTCCCTAAAATTTGGCCTCTTTTTATTTATTTATTTTCATCCATCTTTATTTTTTTTGCTGATGTGGACCTCCCATCGCAGTGGCCTCTCTCGTCGCAGAGCGCAAAGCACTGGCTCGTAATTGGACACACCAGTCTAGCCACTCTGCGGCACGTAGGATCCTCCAGGGCCAGGGATTGAACCGATGCCCCTTGCACTGCAGGGTGAAGTCTTTACACACTGGACCACCAGGGAAGCCCCAAGATCTTGGCAATTCTTGTACGTAGTAAACCTCAATCTCTTCTTCTGTAACATAGTTATTACTAAGTTCTTGTAAACATTAAATGAAGCCATATTCAAACATGAAAGTGATTGGTATACCTTAAAAATCTATAGAAACTAGGTTTCCCTGGTGGTCCAGTGGGTAAAGAGTCTGTCTTGCAGTGCAAGGGGCACTGGTTTGTCCCCTGGCCCAGGAAGATTGCATGTGCCACAGAGCAGCTTGGACTGGTGCGCCCAGTTACAAGCCAGCGTTCCAAAGCGCATGCACCCAGAGCCAGTGCTCTGTGAGGAGAGAGGCCACTACAATGGGAGGCCCACACAAGCCAAAGAATAAAGATGGATGAAAATAAGTACATAAAAAACCAATTAAAGAGGCCAATTTTTTTTTAAAAAAATTTAAATCTATAGAAAAGATGAGGGCTATAGGGGGTAAGTGCAAGGATGGCATTAAAGATGAGGTATAAGAAGTAAATAAATACAAAAAAGGCTAATAGGCCATGTCAATGACATGGAGTTGGGGGAGATGTAAATTCCCAGGGGGTGATATAAAGGGTAAAAAAGATGTATATTTATTGTCATGTTTACTAGAAAAAAAATAACCTAAGAATTTACTGATCTTATTGTTTAGGGAAAGACTTAGAAAAAAAGAAGGGAGGGATGGTTTAAGGAAAACTATTAGGTAAAATGTAGTGGGAGATAATTAAAATGGCAAACCATCCTGAAAGTGTAAAGGTACAGGTGAAACAGCCTATAGTCCAGGAAGCACATCATGTTAGGAGTTTAGATAAACTCCAGCTGTGAGATCTTGGCAATTTTTTTTTTCCCTAAAATTTGGCCTCTTTTTATTTATTTATTTTCATCCATCTTTATTTTTTTTGCTGATGTGGACCTCCCATCGCAGTGGCCTCTCTCGTCGCAGAGCGCAAAGCACTGGCTCGTAATTGGACACACCAGTCTAGCCACTCTGCGGCACGTAGGATCCTCCAGGGCCAGGGATTGAACCGATGCCCCTTGCACTGCAGGGTGAAGTCTTTACACACTGGACCACCAGGGAAGCCCCAAGATCTTGGCAATTCTTGTACGTAGTAAACCTCAATCTCTTCTTCTGTAACATAGTTATTACTAAGTTCTTGTAAACATTAAATGAAGCCATATTCAAACATGAAAGTGATTGGTATACCTTAAAAATCTATAGAAACTAGGTTTCCCTGGTGGTCCAGTGGGTAAAGAGTCTGTCTTGCAGTGCAAGGGGCACTGGTTTGTCCCCTGGCCCAGGAAGATTGCATGTGCCACAGAGCAGCTTGGACTGGTGCGCCCAGTTACAAGCCAGCGTTCCAAAGCGCATGCACCCAGAGCCAGTGCTCTGTGAGGAGAGAGGCCACTACAATGGGAGGCCCACACAAGCCAAAGAATAAAGATGGATGAAAATAAGTACATAAAAAACCAATTAAAGAGGCCAATTTTTTTTTAAAAAAATTTAAATCTATAGAAACATTATTAAGTATGGTTAGAAAGGAGAACAGTCAAACTTTAATCCTTTATATACTGTGGACCCTCCACATTTTGCAATAGTATAAAGAAGAACAAGTAGAGGAGGCTGGGAAAGGTAGGGCTTAAGAATGGAGCCTTAGAGTTTTAAAATTAATTCAATACTGTATTTTGGCTCTGAATTATTTAGAATATCCCCTGAAAATGGGTATATTTTTAATGTCTACCTCTTAAGAATATTTATGAGAATTGAACAGCACATATAATGCCTCTGGCACAGACATGCTCTTACAATAACAGCAATGATTCTATTACTGCTACTATTAGATTGTTGTTGTTATTATTAAATAGGGCAGGTTGAACTGGAATTAGTCCCAACATATCTTCAAGCTTATAAAAATTCTGGCAGAGTAAATAAAAGTAGAACATAGAGAACTCTTGATACAGAGCAGCTGGAGAAACCTCTCTTATAAAAACTCTTAAAACAAGCAAACATTCCTAACAGGAGTCCTTTTTTTTGAAACTGACAGGGGAAAAAAAATGATCCAAGTAAGCATCCTAGGAGAGTATAACATGCCACGGTGATTCATCCTAGCAAGGAGAGTCATCCAGACCTGGGTTAGAAATTGTCAGAAGAGCACAAAACCATAAGGCTGGTCACCACAGAGCTTTGGAAGAAACACTGTGGATGCCAAGAATCTACAAATAGACCATCTTTCCTAAGCAGGCATCCAAATCTGGACATCACTTGTGAATATTTAACTTAACCATGTCAGCTCTGCAGAACTAACAACCATGTTCTATCACACATACTTCTAGAATTACTTCTGAGTCCCTGATTCTATAATTTGACCATGATTGCTGACTCACGTATTACTAGCTATAAATCACCTAAATGTTTAGCTACTGGATGTGGGGACATTCTCAATGCTTGGCTAAGTGAGGCAGCTGCAGCTTTGTGGCTAAACGTTCAGGCTCGAGAGCTAGGCTGCCCGGCTTTGAGTCAGTTTTGTTTCCTCTGCTTACAAGCTGGCAATGACCTGGGCTGAGTCACTTACCTTTATGTGCCTAACTTGTAAAGTGAAAATGACATGAACATTTTCCTTTTTAGGTTTTTTTGGTGTTTGGGGTGAAGTTTAAATGAGCTGGTACTTGTAAAATGCTTATAACAGTATTGTCGCAGAGTAAACCCTGTTGTCATTATAAGAAGTTACTGCGTTAAAAACGGCCATCCTCAAAGTTTGCTGCATGGGAATCATCTGGAAGGCTTGTTGTTAACACGCAGATCCCAGGTCCCATCTGTGCAGTTTCTGACTCTGTGGGTGTGGAGTGCCTGAGAATATCCCTGAAAATGGGTATATTTTTAATGTCTACCTCTTAAGAATATTTATGAGAATTGAACAGCACATATAATGCCTCTGGCACAGACATGCTCTTACAATAACAGCAATGATTCTATTACTGCTACTATTAGATTGTTGTTGTTATTATTAAA
Organism: Tragulus kanchil; assembly: GCA_022376925.1. Classification (NCBI taxonomy): domain Eukaryota; kingdom Metazoa; phylum Chordata; class Mammalia; order Artiodactyla; family Tragulidae; genus Tragulus; species Tragulus kanchil. The sequence continues at coordinate 147,289,376 of JAIOJX010000028.1, forward strand.
TAGGGCAGGTTGAACTGGAATTAGTCCCAACATATCTTCAAGCTTATAAAAATTCTGGCAGAGTAAATAAAAGTAGAACATAGAGAACTCTTGATACAGAGCAGCTGGAGAAACCTCTCTTATAAAAACTCTTAAAACAAGCAAACATTCCTAACAGGAGTCCTTTTTTTTGAAACTCACAGGGGAAAAAAAATGATCCAAGTAAGCATCCTAGGAGAGTATAACATGCCACGGTGATTCATCCTAGCAAGGAGAGTCATCCAGACCTGGGTTAGAAATTGTCAGAAGAGCACAAAACCATAAGGCTGGTCACCACAGAGCTTTGGAAGAAACACTGTGGATGCCAAGAATCTACAAATAGACCATCTTTCCTAAGCAGGCATCCAAATCTGGACATCACTTGTGAATATTTAACTTAACCATGTCAGCTCTGCAGAACTAACAACCATGTTCTATCACACATACTTCTAGAATTACTTCTGAGTCCCTGATTCTATAATTTGACCATGATTGCTGACTCACGTATTACTAGCTATAAATCACCTAAATGTTTAGCTACTGGATGTGGGGACATTCTCAATGCTTGGCTAAGTGAGGCAGCTGCAGCTTTGTGGCTAAACGTTCAGGCTCGAGAGCTAGGCTGCCCGGCTTTGAGTCAGTTTTGTTTCCTCTGCTTACAAGCTGGCAATGACCTGGGCTGAGTCACTTACCTTTATGTGCCTAACTTGTAAAGTGAAAATGACATGAACATTTTCCTTTTTAGGTTTTTTTGGTGTTTGGGGTGAAGTTTAAATGAGCTGGTACTTGTAAAATGCTTATAACAGTATTGTCGCAGAGTAAACCCTGTTGTCATTATAAGAAGTTACTGCGTTAAAAACGGCCATCCTCAAAGTTTGCTGCATGGGAATCATCTGGAAGGCTTGTTGTTAACACGCAGATCCCAGGTCCCATCTGTGCAGTTTCTGACTCTGTGGGTGTGGAGTGGAGCCTGAGAATTCCTGTTAACAAGGTCCAGGATCAGGCTGACACTGCCGGTCCCAGGACCATACCCTGAGAATCATTGCCCCAAAACATTCATTTCAAATGCCGTCAAAAGTTTAAATGCAGTGTAACGAAAGTGAAAAAGGTCTTAAGTTATACTAATTGTTTATAAATCAAAATCTTGGGAGCCCTGTCTACATTGGCAGACACTGTTAAATGAGGTCTGCGTTGCTAGGGGCGATTCTGGAGGCTGTGTTTGTGGATGGTGGGGGCGGGGGTGGAGATGAGAGAAGGGGTCGAAACTCAAACAGAAGAAAATGAGCGTTTAAACCCAGTGCGCTGGTAATCCCTGTCACAAGAGAGGCTTCTCTAATTGGTCCAAACAAAATGCAAACTGCAGGTATCATAGGTTACCATCGCTACCTCTCAGCCTTTAAACGTAACTCTGGGGACCCTCAGTCTTGAGAACAGCTCTCGATGATTTAAGCAGATCCTTAAACTGTCAACAGATGGAGGAGATAAACGTGGGTAATGTCCGGAGGCTGAAACTGCCCTGCCCACCAGCCAGAATGCGCCTGAGAAATCCTGGGAACTAGAAAGAGAGGAGGAAATGAGAAGGCGAGCAGACATCCGCGCACTCTCAGAAGTAAAGAGCCTGGTGGTCGTTTGTTAATCCTGGGCGGTGGAGCCTCAGACACAGAAGTCAACGTCGCCCCGCCCCGCCTCGCCTCCCCGCTGCTCTGGAGGGTCCCTGCACCCCGGGCAGCTGCATTCTGGACGCGCCAGCGCCGGGAGTCCATTGGTCACCTGGGCGGAGAGGTGAGCGGCTCCATCAGTCGTTTGGAGGGAAGAGGACAGGGCCGATGCCCGCGGCAGCGGTAGCGGCGTGATTGGGAATGCAGCCAGTCCTCTGCCCAGGTTGGGGCAAGGCAAGCAGCGTGGGAAGCGCAAGGGTCGCGAGCGGTGGGGCAAGTGCCCATGAGGGAGAGGAATTCAGGCAAAAAAAAGTCACCTCTTCAGTGCCAACTGCTGGATAAAAGACACTCTGAGTAAAGAAAGATTCATCAGTAGGTGGAAATCCTGATGGTGGGCACTTAGGACATTTGCCCAAAAAGGCTAAGGGAGGAGAAACTCCTGGGACTTGGGGGTAAAATGGAATGGTAAATAGACGTAAATTGACAGTTTTAAGGGGAATTGAAGCATACTGTTGAATGGGAGGATAAAGAATATTTCGAAACCTCCACTTTGCTTTTTGTCTCTGTAACAGCAGCAGTTGTTATGAGGGAACACTTTTGCTGGGTTATCTAAGCTGCAGCTTGCAAGTCTTACCTCCAGGTCTCTCTTCAGAGCAATACTCCTGAGCTCCCAGCCAGCAAGAGCAAGCCATTGGCTCACTTGGGGAGCAGAGGACCTGTCCTCACTCAGGTTTGCATACAACTCTCCATTTCTTGAGGATTTTCAGTCTTTGCCTATGTCAGGAGAGGACTCAGGACCAGGACAGAAGAGCTCAGGTATTGTCAATTTATTTTTCATTATATACATTTTCAGGTTTAAGTTTATGGGAAACCACTACCCATGTGTTTAGATTTTTGATTCTCTTTTCAGTAACTCTCAAGTGGTCAAACCCAGAACTTCTGTTTTTCTAGCTGAGAAAACTGTTTCTTTGCTTACCTAATGGTAAGAAGGTAGAAATGATGTATCTAATCATATAGCATTTATCTGAATATTTGGTAACCAGATAGTTACAATGACAAAAGTGGCCATGCAATTAAGTCTAGAATAAATTTGGGCTAAATTCTAATAATTCCATGATATTTCTATCTACATGAAGATAAAAGTAACTCAGCACTCTTTTTAATTTAATTGTAGTTTATAGCTAAAGGATGGTTGCTGGTAGAATCTAAAAGAAACCAGTCTATAAAGATCACTTCTCTTAGAAAAGCATAATAAAGATATTACAGCCTTTGTATGTTCTGAATTTCAGGCAAAAATTAGGTTTGGATCCCTGGGCTTGTCTCACATGTGGATACCAGATACCATTCTTCCAACAAGCTGAGCACATTTCTTCCCTGGATGCGCTCCTGCACCCCCAGGGCAGACGTGAGGAGGAGAAGGGACCAAGGGAAGAGGCAGAGGGATGTTCTAAGCAGAGTAGAAACAGACAGCGTCATGGCTGCCAGGGGTCAGCGTGGCCCACTGTGGTGCAGGCTCAAGCCCTCTCAGCCAATCAGGTACTATTACTTATGGTCATCATTTGGCAGTGATATGTAAAACTTGTCTTTCCTATTTTTTTTTGGCAAAGACTTAGGGCGTGTTAGGAAGAGATTTATTCATCTCTTCGGAAAATGAAACTGGATTACTTGCGGTTATCTAAGCTGCAGCTTGCAAGTCTTACCTCCAGGTCTCTCTTCAGAGCAATACTCCTGAGCTCCCAGCCAGCAAGAGCAAGCCATTGGCTCACTTGGGGAGCAGAGGACCTGTCCTCACTCAGGTTTGCATACAACTCTCCATTTCTTGAGGATTTTCAGTCTTTGCCTATGTCAGGAGAGGACTCAGGACCAGGACAGAAGAGCTCAGGTATTGTCAATTTATTTTTCATTATATACATTTTCAGGTTTAAGTTTATGGGAAACCACTACCCATGTGTTTAGATTTTTGATTCTCTTTTCAGTAACTCTCAAGTGGTCAAACCCAGAACTTCTGTTTTTCTAGCTGAGAAAACTGTTTCTTTGCTTACCTAATGGTAAGAAGGTAGAAATGATGTATCTAATCATATAGCATTTATCTGAATATTTGGTAACCAGATAGTTACAATGACAAAAGTGGCCATGCAATTAAGTCTAGAATAAATTTGGGCTAAATTCTAATAATTCCATGATATTTCTATCTACATGAAGATAAAAGTAACTCAGCACTCTTTTTAATTTAATTGTAGTTTATAGCTAAAGGATGGTTGCTGGTAGAATCTAAAAGAAACCAGTCTATAAAGATCACTTCTCTTAGAAAAGCATAATAAAGATATTACAGCCTTTGTATGTTCTGAATTTCAGGCAAAAATTAGGTTTGGATCCCTGGGCTTGTCTCACATGTGGATACCAGATACCATTCTTCCAACAAGCTGAGCACATTTCTTCCCTGGATGCGCTCCTGCACCCCCAGGGCAGACGTGAGGAGGAGAAGGGACCAAGGGAAGAGGCAGAGGGATGTTCTAAGCAGAGTAGAAACAGACAGCGTCATGGCTGCCAGGGGTCAGCGTGGCCCACTGTGGTGCAGGCTCAAGCCCTCTCAGCCAATCAGGTACTATTACTTATGGTCATCATTTGGCAGTGATATGTAAAACTTGTCTTTCCTATTTTTTTTTTTTTTTTGGCAAAGACTTAGGACGTGTTAGGAAGAGATTTATTCATCTCTTCAGTGGATTATTCCAGTTCTAAAAATGTTTTTGAAGGTTTAACACAATGAAAAAACAAGCATTACATGTTCAATGATAAAAATGTTATGAAATCTCATTTGATCACACACAGAGAAACATACACATCTAATATATAAAAGGCTAGAAGGAATATAGCAAAATATTGATTATATCTGGGTGGTAGGGAGTGTGAGTAGTTTTATTTACTCAACTTGTATTACATATGCAATACAGAAAAGTTAGAAGCTGTATCAGTTTTATAATCAGATTTTTAAGTAAAAAAGAACTACTATATAAACAGGAATCTCGTATCTTTAGGTCGTCACACTATCTCCATTATGTGTTCCATTTTATTTTTTTCAATGAATCCCTAAGTAAAAGGGATTCCTGCTTTTCATTAAGAAGTGAAAATCTGTAAAAGAATTCTCACAACAATAAATACCCTGCTTGATCACAAGTGTCCATATGAGGCCAGCACACTCTATGGCTCTGTAGAGTTACCTTTACCATAAAAGGTGCAGATGAAATTGGCCCCTAATGACCTTTCAGGAAGTTCTCACAGATTACCAGTTACTGCGTGTGGCCTACTGGAACTTTGCTCAAACCATGTTTATAACTCTGAGGCATGATGTTTTCAGGATGAAGGCAAAAGGCAGGGGAAGCACCAGCTTACTGCTCTCCTTCACTGCAATCTGCCTGGCGGCTGTCCCCGGGGGCAGGGCCTGTCCTCGCCGCTGTGCCTGCTATGTGCCTACAGAGGTCCATTGCACATTTCGGTACCTCACCTCCATCCCAGATGGCATCCTGCCTAATGTGGAACGGATCAACTTAGGGTGAGTGGGGCACTTGTCTTGCTTCCTTCTCAAGGAAGGATTGAGTACACTGGTGACTTGTCCCCAGAACATCTGTGACTTTGGGAGATAAACCACAATTCTTTTAACAATACTTTTCTTCTGAAATGAGTGCATTGAGGATCTTAAGCTTGGAGGGAGATAAAGTTTTTCCCGGTAGCTTTTACTAGGAGAAAATTCTTCTAGAACCCAAAGTCACTCATGGTAGGCTAAGAGTGCCATGATTACAGAAAAACTTCATTCTGGCTATATTTTGCTGGGTAAATAATATAGCTCACACAATGAAAAACAAGCATTACATGTTCAATGATAAAAATGTTATGAAATCTCATTTGATCACACACAGAGAAACATACACATCTAATATATAAAAGGCTAGAAGGAATATAGCAAAATATTGATTATATCTGGGTGGTAGGGAGTGTGAGTAGTTTTATTTACTCAACTTGTATTACATATGCAATACAGAAAAGTTAGAAGCTGTATCAGTTTTATAATCAGATTTTTAAGTAAAAAAGAACTACTATATAAACAGGAATCTCGTATCTTTAGGTCGTCACACTATCTCCATTATGTGTTCCATTTTATTTTTTTCAATGAATCCCTAAGTAAAAGGGATTCCTGCTTTTCATTAAGAAGTGAAAATCTGTAAAAGAATTCTCACAACAATAAATACCCTGCTTGATCACAAGTGTCCATATGAGGCCAGCACACTCTATGGCTCTGTAGAGTTACCTTTACCATAAAAGGTGCAGATGAAATTGGCCCCTAATGACCTTTCAGGAAGTTCTCACAGATTACCAGTTACTGCGTGTGGCCTACTGGAACTTTGCTCAAACCATGTTTATAACTCTGAGGCATGATGTTTTCAGGATGAAGGCAAAAGGCAGGGGAAGCACCAGCTTACTGCTCTCCTTCACTGCAATCTGCCTGGCGGCTGTCCCCGGGGGCAGGGCCTGTCCTCGCCGCTGTGCCTGCTATGTGCCTACAGAGGTCCATTGCACATTTCGGTACCTCACCTCCATCCCAGATGGCATCCTGCCTAATGTGGAACGGATCAACTTAGGGTGAGTGGGGCACTTGTCTTGCTTCCTTCTCAAGGAAGGATTGAGTACACTGGTGACTTGTCCCCAGAACATCTGTGACTTTGGGAGATAAACCACAATTCTTTTAACAATACTTTTCTTCTGAAATGAGTGCATTGAGGATCTTAAGCTTGGAGGGGAGATAAAGTTTTTCCCGGTAAGCTTTTACTAGGAGAAAATTCTTCTAGAACCCAAAGTCACTCATGGTAGGCTAAGAGTGCCATGATTACAGAAAAACTTCATTCTGGCTATATTTTTGCTGGGTAAATAATATAGCTCCTGTTAAGAATTAGGGTTATGATATATCAGTAAGAGGTAAGTATCCTATGTGTATATACATATGTGTGATATATATGAGAAGTTAACTATATCTTTTTTAAAGTCCCTTGGATGTTTTTTTCACACAGAAACCTAATTATTTAAAATACTTAAAAATACATGATTAAATCTGCTAAAAAGTGACTATATTTTGAAGGTTGGTGAAAAACTAGGTGTTGAATACATGTACAGGCAGACTTAACATCTTTTATTTGACATTAGTGAGCACCTACTATGGGTCAAACAATGGTGGTACCAGAGATACAATAATAAACAAAATCTATTATTCATTTCTAGAAACCGTAGTTAAAAAGACAAGATGTATAATCAGTACAAGTTAATAAGAACTGTAATAGAGCAAAGTGTCCAGGAACAATCACTAATGGTTAACACTGTGTCCTGGCATTGACCTAAGAAGCACTCTTCATGAATGTATTCATTTAATCTTCATAACCGTTTGAAGTAAGTTCTATTATTTGCACTTTATAGACAAGGAAACTGAAGCACATAAAGTTTGATTTTTTTTTTTTTTACCCAGCATTCGTCCTACTCCTGGGTACTTGAGCTCTAATTGTATCCAAACCATTTGGCTTCAGAGCTCAGGTTTCTCACGCATTACTTTGTGGTGATGAATTCCTCCTCAGAGAATGAGCAGCCATGTCATTAGGGAATGGCTTGGGTCTTAATAGTGTTTGTTAATAGTCAGGGCTGGAGTCTAGGGCATTCCAGCCTGAAGGAACAGAATATGTACAAGGGTCTGAAAAAGTGAAGGGATGTGGCCTGTTTCAGGAATGTGAGTAGGATAATTCTGAGACAGCAAGGGCTGGGTGGAGGGGTTGACCCTCCTCAGCATCTGATGAATTTCAATAGTATTTCAAGATTATCTCCTTACAGCACAGCAAATCTTGAGAGAGAGAGTGTGTGTGAAGAGGGGAGGGGAGTGAAATTCAGTTTGCAATGACATTTGAACTTTAGTTGATAGATTTAGCTTATGCCTAGAACTATGCTTTTATTTCAGGTACAACAGTTTGGTTAGGTTGACGGGAACAGATTTTTCTGGCCTGAACAAGTTGGAGTTACTAATGCTACACAGCAATGGCATTCACACGATCCCCGCTAAGACCTTCTCGGATTTGCAGGCCTTGCAGGTGAGACTGTTGTGGGGAAGGGTCAGGTTAATGAGGTGAGATGTGCCTCCAAAAGCTACCTGTTTCTAGAGAACCCTAAATCAACATTCTATAAATCAGACAGAAATCAGGGAAAATGTCAAATAACTGCTTTTTTAAAATTTATTTTTATTTTAGAGAGTTTTGTTGTTTGCTACTATACATAAACCTGATTCAATCATAGGTATACACTTGACCCCTCCCTCTTGAATTTCCCTCCCGTCTCCCACCCCCCACTCTGCCCTGGTTGTTGCATAGCCCCTGTGTAAGTTCCCTTAGTCTTACAGCACACTCACATTAGTTGTCTTTTTTACATATGACAATGTAAGCTTCCATGTTACTCTTTCCATACCTCTCGCCCACTCCTCCCTCTTCCCAATGTCCACAAGTCTGTTCTGTCTGATTCTCCATTGCTGCTCTGCATATACATTTATCAGTACCACCTTTCTAGATTCCATATATGTGCTAGTATACCATTTTTTTTATCCTTCTTTTTCCCTCTGATACTCAATGCTCTAATTGTATCCAAACCATTTGGCTTCAGAGCTCAGGTTTCTCACGCATTACTTTGTGGTGATGAATTCCTCCTCAGAGAATGAGCAGCCATGTCATTAGGGAATGGCTTGGGTCTTAATAGTGTTTGTTAATAGTCAGGGCTGGAGTCTAGGGCATTCCAGCCTGAAGGAACAGAATATGTACAAGGGTCTGAAAAAGTGAAGGGATGTGGCCTGTTTCAGGAATGTGAGTAGGATAATTCTGAGACAGCAAGGGCTGGGTGGAGGGGTTGACCCTCCTCAGCATCTGATGAATTTCAATAGTATTTCAAGATTATCTCCTTACAGCACAGCAAATCTTGAGAGAGAGTGTGTGTGAAGAGGGGAGGGGAGTGAAATTCAGTTTGCAATGACATTTGAACTTTAGTTGATAGATTTAGCTTATGCCTAGAACTATGCTTTTATTTCAGGTACAACAGTTTGGTTAGGTTGACGGGAACAGATTTTTCTGGCCTGAACAAGTTGGAGTTACTAATGCTACACAGCAATGGCATTCACACGATCCCCGCTAAGACCTTCTCGGATTTGCAGGCCTTGCAGGTGAGACTGTTGTGGGGAAGGGTCAGGTTAATGAGGTGAGATGTGCCTCCAAAAGCTACCTGTTTCTAGAGAACCCTAAATCAACATTCTATAAATCAGACAGAAATCAGGGAAAATGTCAAATAACTGCTTTTTTAAAATTTATTTTTATTTTAGAGAGTTTTGTTGTTTGCTACTATACATAAACCTGATTCAATCATAGGTATACACTTGACCCCTCCCTCTTGAATTTCCCTCCCGTCTCCCACCCCCCACTCTGCCCTGGTTGTTGCATAGCCCCTGTGTAAGTTCCCTTAGTCTTACAGCACACTCACATTAGTTGTCTTTTTTACATATGACAATGTAAGCTTCCATGTTACTCTTTCCATACCTCTCGCCCACTCCTCCCTCTTCCCAATGTCCACAAGTCTGTTCTGTCTGATTCTCCATTGCTGCTCTGCATATACATTTATCAGTACCACCTTTCTAGATTCCATATATGTGCTAGTATACCATATTTATCCTTCTCTCTCTGATATACTTCACTTTGCATAATAGGCTCTATGTTCATCCACCTCATTAGGACTAACTCAAATGCATTTCTTTTTACGGCTGAGTAATATTCCATTCATTGTATATGTGCCACAGCTTTTTTTATCCATTCTTTTGTTGATGGACATCTAGGTTATTTCCATATTCTAGCTATTGTAAAGAGAGCTGTAGTGAATACTGGGGTACGTGTGTCTCTTTCAGTTTCTATTTCCTCAGGGTATATGCCTAATAGTGGGATTGCTGGGTCAGATGGTGGTTTTATCCCTAGTTTTTTGAGGAATCTCCATACTATCTTCCATAGTGGCTGTATCAACTTACATTCCCACCACCAGTGCAAGAGTGTTCCCTTTCCTCCACACCATCTCCAGCATTTATTGTCTGTAGATTTTTGATGATGGTCATTCTAACTGGTGTGAGGTGATATCTCATTGTAGTTTTGATTTGCACTTCTCTAATAATGAGTGACATTGAGCACCTTTTCATGTGTTTTTTGACCATGTATATGTCTTCTTTGAGAGATGTCTGTTTAGGTCTTTTTCACATTTTTTGATTGGGTGGTTTGTTTTTTTGGTGTTGAGTTGTCTGAGCTGCTTGTATATTTTGGAAATTGTCAGTTGTTTAATTTGCTATTATTTTCTTCCATTCTAAGGGCTGTCTTTTCACCTTGTTTGTAGTTTCTTTTGCTGTGCAAAAGCTTTTATTAGGTTCCACTTGTTTATTTTCATTTTTATTTCCATTACTGTAGGAGGCATGACACAGAAGATCTTGCTTTGATTTATATCATCAAGTGTTCTCCTCTAAGAGTTTTATAGTTTCTGGTCTTACAGTTAGGCCTTTAATCCATTTTGAGTTTATCTTCTGTATGGTGTTAGGAAGTGTTTCAACTTCATTATTTTGCATGTAGCTGTCCAATTTTCCCAGCACCATTTACTGAAGAATCTGTCTTGGCCCCATTGTATGTTCTTGCCTCCTTTGTCCATAGGTGCATGGGTCTGTCTCTGGGTTCTCTATCTTGTTCCATTGGCCTACAGTTCTGTTTTTGTGCTAGTACTATACTATCTTGACTGTTGCTTTGTAGGACAGTCTGAGTTAGGCAGGTGTTCCCTCCAGCTCATTCTTCTTTCTCAAGAATGCTTTGGCTATCTGGGGCTATCTATTTCCATATGAACTGTGCTATTTTTTTTTTTTGATCTAGGTCTGTGAAAAATGCCATAGGTAATTTGATAGGGATCTCACTGAATCTGTAGATGATATTTGGTAGCATGGTCATCTTCACGATATTGATTATTCCAACCCAGGAACATGGAATCTCTCTCCATCTGTTTATGTTGTCTTTGATTTCTTTCATTAATGTCTTATAATTTTCTGTGTACAGTTCCATTGTCTCTTTATGTAGGTTTATTCCTAGATATTTTAATTAGAATAGACAGTTCCAATTGCTCAGGGATTACTAAAGCTTTAAAATGTAATTCTAAAGGGCCACTTCTAGTCATGTTCATCTGGGAATTGAATGCAGTTTCTAAGGATAACTGCTAGCTTTAGAGAGAAGTTAGCTTTCTATACAGCAACATACTTTTAAAAAATCTTTTTGAGTTAGTATGTGTTTATTTTTAATTGGAGTCTAATTGCTTTACCATGTTATGTCAGTTTCTGCTGTACAACAATGTGAATCAACTGTAAATATACATGCATACGCTCCCTCTCAAGCCTTCATCCCTCCCCTCTAGGTCATCATGGGGCACCAGACTAAGCTCCCTAAGCTACAGAGCAGCTTCCCAATATATGGGACGTTTCACACTGGGAAGTGTATGTATGTCAGTGCTCCTCTCTGTTTGTCCCACCCTCTCCGTCCCCCACTGTGTTCACAAATCTGGTCTCTTTGTCTCTATTCCTGCCTTGCAAATAGGTTCATCAGTCTCATTTTCTGGATTCCATATATATGCATTAATATGTACGGTTTGGGTTTCTAACTTAATCCACTCTGTATGACAGACTGTAGGTTCATCCACCTCATTACAACGGACAATTTCATTCCTTTTGATGGCCAAGTAACATACCATTGTATTTAGCTGCCACATCTTTATCTGTTAATTTGTTAATGGACATCTAAGTTGCTGACTACTGTAAATTGTCCTGAAATGAACATTGGATTACATGTGTCCTTTTGAATTATGGTTTTCTCAGGGTCTATGCCCAGTAGCAATGATGCTGGGCTACATGGTAGTTTTATTCCTAGTCTAAGGAACCTCCCCACTGTTCTCCACAGTGGTTGTAGAGCAATAGACTTTAAGTTTCACTTTACTTATGCACTGCTTTATTAAGATAATTTTTTTAAGTTATGAGGACTTCTAACAATGCATTGAATATTATAAGAATTACTACTCTAGTAGGTAAGAAAATAAAAGGTAGAAGAAATCTTAGGAACAAGAAGAAAGGGAATGCAGGAAACTTCAGGCATAAAGATCAGTGTATGTGCTATAAGTGGGACCTGAGGCTTTGAATAGGCAAACTCAGCTTTTGATGTCTACTCATTTTTTAATAAATTAAAAAGTAAAGCTACTGTTCAGAAGTACAACCACATCTGATTTTAAATGAGAAAAAGATGTCTCCCAAAGGGCCTCATAGACAAGAAAAGTATCAGTTCCACCCTTAGAAAAGATAAACTGCCAATGTACAGTGTGTCTTTTCACACCACATCAAGACTGTGTAAAGCCACAGATTTGAGTCTATAGATACAGCCCAGTTAAACCAAATCAACATAATCATGTAACTGGAATATGTATCTTTAGAGGATTAGATGGAATAGCTTTCATGGAATTCACATGTTTTCTTGACCACGTTTTCAACAGATATTGATGAACATTGAGTTTGGTAATATTTGGGGCAAAGCTGTTCCATGTCGCCAATTTAAATTTTCTTTGCTTATTAGGAAACTTAGCATTTTCAACAGAGATGACAAATTAGGTCAAATCAGGAAAATATGCTAAGAAATCACTGTTTTTACTAGCATTTCTTTTCTCTTTGAGAGAAAAAGTATGTTCAGCTGGTAGCTGGGAAAGGAATTGGAAAATACCTACATGCTATTAAAATACTGAAAAAATTATTTTAACTTCATTTAAAATCATACAACTCTTAATGGCTAAGAAGTAAAAAAATACCCCAAATGTCTGTCAACTCATAGATGGATAAACAAAACATGTTACATGTGTACAGTGGAATACTACTCAGTAATAAGAAGGAATAATTGTTATATACTACAACAGGGGTGAGTCTTGAAAATAAGGCTAGTTAGAAAAAGCCAAGATACAAAAGACCACATATTGTCTCACCCATGATTCTAAATGTTGACAACAGGCAAATCCATGGAAACAAAGTAAATCAGTGGTTTTCTAGGTCAGGAGGGAGGGGAAAATGACTTGTTTCACCTGTACCTCCACCTACTACTTTTCTACTTCATTGCATTGTTTTGAAACAAATCTTAAGTATCATGTTTCATCTGTAAGTACTTCAATATATATGTCAAAGAGTCTTTTAAAAATAACCATGAAACAACCATTGTTTTATCTTTAAAATTATAGCAATAATTCTTAAATATCAGAAACTGTTCATGAATGTCCCAATTTCCTTGGTACCCTCATATTTAATTTGCAGCTAGTTTGTCTGAATTAGGACCCACACAAGGTGCACATATTCCATTGGATAATCTCAGTGTAGGTTTTATTATGAATATGACTGTCCTTTTTTGTGATAATTCCTTTGACAAAACATGTGTTCTTTTTTTCTTAGGTCTTAAAAATGAGCTATAACAAGGTTCGGAAACTTCAGAAGGACACCTTTTATGGTCTCAGGAGCCTGACACGGTTGCATATGGACCACAACAACATTGAGTTTATAAACCCAGAGGTTTTCTATGGACTCACCTCTCTGCGACTGGTGCACTTGGAAGGGAACCAGCTCACTAAGCTTCATCCAGATACATTTGTCTCCTTGAGGTACCTCCGGATATTTAAAACATCTTTCATTAAGTACCTATACTTGTCTGATAACTTTCTGAGCTCTATCCCTCAAGAGATGGTCACCCACATGCCTCATCTGGAAAGCCTTTATCTTCATGGGAATCCCTGGACCTGCGACTGTCAACTGAAATGGTTGTCTGACTGGATACGGGAGAAACCAGGTACCTAGAGTATTTCTTTTGTCCTAATAGACAGAGTTTTACCAGCAAGTAGGGAGGTCAAAGTAATTAAGCCAGAAAGAAAATGAAATCTTAATGATTCCATGAGAATGAACTCTTTTTAATTCATTAGTGAGCAATCTTTCATTAATTCAGGTCAACTATCCAGTCATCACTCCTGACTTTTAGCAAATTTGGGAGATAAATGTATCATATGTTACTCTTTCCCATTTACCACAAGGCATATAAAAACCCTTCACTCTCATCTTCCTTTCAGTCATTTGGTCACGACATAATTTTTGGAGCTCAAGACCGTGTTCAGTGAAGCAGCCACCAAGAGCTGCGTGTCTGCTCTAAGTACACTTCTGGTGGGACACAAGCGAATAATTAGAGTCCCTTGATGGGGAAAGGACAATAAGTAGCTATTATACACCTATTACATACATGAAACGAGGGAGAACATAGGTATCCAAAAAGAGAACAAAACTGATTAAGGTCCCTGTTGTGCTGGGGCACAAAAGGTATACCAAAAGAAAAGGAAGGAATTTTAAGGACTGAGAAGGAAGGTAACATATGCTCAGTTTGTGTTTGGCATTGTGCTTGATGCTTTCTATTTAATTCTCAATTTACAGATGAAGAAATTGAGGTTAGGAAAGTTGGGTATCTTGGGCTGGTCTATTTAGACTCTTTCATGGATCAGTTTTCTCATCTGTAACATAGAGATATCAATAATTGGAAAAATAATTCAAATAACACATATAAAATGCTTAGCACAGTGTTTGACACAAAGTAAGCATTCAACAAATGTGATTATGATTTTCATTGTCACCCAGTTCACATAGCTAACAAAGCAGACACTCAAATGTCTAGACCTTTTTCTATAATGTATTTGGGATAGAGAAACTACTTTGTACAAAAGACAGGATAAATCTCATGAAGATGGCGATGAATAGCCCAGTTTGCCTGGCATGTGTTCAGTATAGATTGGCAAGGCGTTTTTTTAAAAACTGAAGTAGAGTTGATTTATAACATTGTGTAGTTTTTAGGGTATAGCAAAATGATTCATATATATATACACACACACACATGGGGGTATATATCCTCTTTCATATTAATTTGTTATAGTTCATGACAAGATATTGAATACTGCTCTAGAACCTTGTTGTTTTTCTATTTAATATGTAATAGTTTGTATCTGCTAATCCCAAATGCCTAATTTATACCCCTTCCTCTTTGGCAATCATAATTCTGTTTTCTAAGTCTGTGAATCTGTTTTGTAAATAAGTGCGTTTGTGTCACATTTTAAATTCCCCATATAAGGCATATCATATGCTATTTGTCTTTTGCTGTATGACGTACCTCACTTAGTATGATAGTCTCTAGGTCCATCTTGTTCCAGCAGCATTATTTCATCCTTTTTTATGGCTGAGTAATATTCCATTATACACACACCACATCTTCTTTATCTATTCATTTGTCAATGGACATGTTTTGGCTACTGTAAAAATGCTACTATGAACATTTGGGTCAGATAGATCTTTTTGAATTAGTTTGCTCTGGGTATATGCCCAGGAGTAGGATTACAGGATCATAGGTATCCAAAAGAGAACAAAACTGATTAAGGTCCCTGTTGTGCTGGGGCACAAAGGTATACCAAAAGAAAAGGAAGGAATTTTAAGGACTGAGAAGGAAGGTAACATATGCTCAGTTTGTGTTTGGCATTGTGCTTGATGCTTTCTATTTAATTCTCAATTTACAGATGAAGAAATTGAGGTTAGGAAAGTTGGGTATCTTGGGCTGGTCTATTTAGACTCTTTCATGGATCAGTTTTCTCATCTGTAACATAGAGATATCAATAATTGGAAAAATAATTCAAATAACACATATAAAATGCTTAGCACAGTGTTTGACACAAAGTAAGCATTCAACAAATGTGATTATGATTTTCATTGTCACCCAGTTCACATAGCTAACAAAGCAGACACTCAAATGTCTAGACCTTTTTCTATAATGTATTTGGGATAGAGAAACTACTTTGTACAAAAGACAGGATAAATCTCATGAAGATGGCGATGAATAGCCCAGTTTGCCTGGCATGTGTTCAGTATAGATTGGCAAGGCGTTTTTTTAAAAACTGAAGTAGAGTTGATTTATAACATTGTGTAGTTTTTAGTGTATAGCAAAATGATTCATATATATATACACACACACACACATGGGGGTATATATCCTCTTTCATATTAATTTGTTATAGTTCATGACAAGATATTGAATACTGCTCTAGAACCTTGTTGTTTTTCTATTTAATATGTAATAGTTTGTATCTGCTAATCCCAAATGCCTAATTTATACCCCTTCCTCTTTGGCAATCATAATTCTGTTTTCTAAGTCTGTGAATCTGTTTTGTAAATAAGTGCGTTTGTGTCACATTTTAAATTCCCCATATAAGGCATATCATATGCTATTTGTCTTTTGCTGTATGACGTACCTCACTTAGTATGATAGTCTCTAGGTCCATCTTGTTCCAGCAGCATTATTTCATCCTTTTTTATGGCTGAGTAATATTCCATTATACACACACCACATCTTCTTTATCTATTCATTTGTCAATGGACATGTTTTGGCTACTGTAAAAAAATGCTACTATGAACATTTGGGTCAGATAGATCTTTTTGAATTAGTTTGCTCTGGGTATATGCCCAGGAGTAGGATTACAGGATCATATGGTAATAATCTTAAGGTTGTTAAAGAACCTCCATATTGGCTGTACCAATTACCACAGCATAAGAGGGTTCCCTTTTATCTTCACCCTCTCCAGTCATATGAACTTCTGCTTTGACGTTTTTCCTTTGAAGAGACTGACAGTTTCTCATACCTTCAAATGCACACGTCAGTAGTCACATGTACCACAGCTTCATCTATTTATGGCTGTCTTCCAATCCTGGGTTCCACAAAGCTCTACGTGTTGCTTTTCTATGAAATATAGATTTGTGGGCTTTTTTCTGACAATTATTTCAAAAATATTAAATTTATGTCCTTTTACTCTATTTCCCAGGCCTTTCTATATGCACAATAACTTACTTGTTTCATCGCCAAGCATAGTGTAATCTTAATGAAAACATTTCAAGTAGCAAACTTAACATATGTAATACCAACAGTGCATGTAACTCAGTTGATGAGAAAACAATATATTGAAATAGCTATGGCATTGTTTGTATGTGTGCTGGCAGTAGTAGCTTACCAAGACAGCCAGCCGGTCAGCTGCTCTTGTAAAACAATTGTGTAAGACACATCTCAATTTATAAACCAGCATGTGGAAGAAACATGGTCTTAGAATAAGACTTCCCTTTCTCTAATCTTTCCTGTCCATCCACTTGCCAGGGTGAGAACCTTGTTGTTTTTCTATTTAATATGTAATAGTTTGTATCTGCTAATCCCAAATGCCTAATTTATACCCCTTCCTCTTTGGCAATCATAATTCTGTTTTCTAAGTCTGTGAATCTGTTTTGTAAATAAGTGCGTTTGTGTCACATTTTAAATTCCCCATATAAGGCATATCATATGCTATTTGTCTTTTGCTGTATGACGTACCTCACTTAGTATGATAGTCTCTAGGTCCATCTTGTTCCAGCAGCATTATTTCATCCTTTTTTATGGCTGAGTAATATTCCATTATACACACACCACATCTTCTTTATCTATTCATTTGTCAATGGACATGTTTTGGCTACTGTAAAAAAATGCTACTATGAACATTTGGGTCAGATAGATCTTTTTGAATTAGTTTGCTCTGGGTATATGCCCAGGAGTAGGATTACAGGATCATATGGTAATAATCTTAAGGTTGTTAAAGAACCTCCATATTGGCTGTACCAATTACCACAGCATAAGAGGGTTCCCTTTTATCTTCACCCTCTCCAGTCATATGAACTTCTGCTTTGACGTTTTTCCTTTGAAGAGACTGACAGTTTCTCATACCTTCAAATGCACACGTCAGTAGTCACATGTACCACAGCTTCATCTATTTATGGCTGTCTTCCAATCCTGGGTTCCACAAAGCTCTACGTGTTGCTTTTCTATGAAATATAGATTTGTGGGCTTTTTTCTGACAATTATTTCAAAAATATTAAATTTATGTCCTTTTACTCTATTTCCCGGCCTTTCTATATGCACAATAACTTACTTGTTTCATCGCCAAGCATAGTGTAATCTTAATGAAAACATTTCAAGTAGCAAACTTAACATATGTAATACCAACAGTGCATGTAACTCAGTTGATGAGAAAACAATATATTGAAATAGCTATGGCATTGTTTGTATGTGTGCTGGCAGTAGTAGCTTACCAAGACAGCCAGCCGGTCAGCTGCTCTTGTAAAACAATTGTGTAAGACACATCTCAATTTATAAACCAGCATGTGGAAGAAACATGGTCTTAGAATAAGACTTCCCTTTCTCTAATCTTTCCTGTCCATCCACTTGCCAGGGTGAGAACATACAGATCAACAAGTACAGGGCTTACAGTCTCGTGGAAGACAGACAACTAGACAGGTCTTTCTACTAGTGGCTGATGAGGGTTAGGATAGGAGAGGCAGAAGGTACCAGGAGAACATAAGGCAGGGAGCCCACCCAGAAGTGGCGCTCTTGCGGCTTACTGCTGAAGGAAGTAGTAAGGCAGTGCTGGAAGAGAGCCTATCAGATAGCAAGTGTATGTCAAGAGCCTGATAGGGCATGGCAGAGTTAAGGAACCAAAGGCACTTCTGTGTGAGTGGAATCTAGTATGATGCAGAGAATGGAAATAACATGATCAGATTTGCAACTGAGCTAAGATATCTCATGTGCTGAGGAGGGCTGAGCAATAATCAAATCAAGACGTGAGCATAATGCTAGAATGAGGTTTCATTAAACCAGAGGTCTGCCATGTTATTTTAGCTATAGCAGAGTTTGAGCTCAGGCTACTGGGAAGTAGGTCACAGCTGGCTGGGAAGTGCGTGGCTGAGAAGGGCCTCTTCGGAGTACTCAGAGGCTGGTAGGCTTGCCAGCTGCCGCCTCTGGGTAAACTGGGTCTTTAAAATTTGCTAAAGAATTGAGTAGCCAGATACATGGCAGTGCCTGTCACACTGAAGGGTTTAGGGTCATTGGTCAGAGAGATTTTCTCAAGCCTTTGAGACGAATTGGGCATTTACGGGAAGGTGACTTGACCCTGTCCAGCCACTCTGTCAAATGAGATCTTCTAAGAAGTACAGTGCTTCTTGCAAATGCTGTGTCTAATGATGATATGAAACAGCATGGATGTCCCTACCTGTATTTGTATAAGGTAAGATTCCATACCTCTTATCAAGTATTGCTGTGACCAGCCACTTCAAACTGGCTCACCAAAGCAGTATTTTTATTTATTTTTTCTTTGCAGAAAAGAAAGCCCTTAAATGAGAAATTACTACCATTAAAAGATACTTTAAACAAACCCCTATGTATCTGGAAATTAAAAGATACACTCCTCATTTAAATGTGGACAAAGAAGCCACAACAAGAAAAATTAGAATAGAATAAAAGTAAAAACTTACCAGAATTTGTAGCATGCAGCTGAAGCTGCTCAATTAAATACAATATGGAGTCTTGAATAAGGTATGAAAATGAAAAAAAATCTGGACTTTAGTTAATAATACTGTAATACAGCTTAATTTCCTGCCTTTTAAAAAAAAAAAAAAAAAAAAACACAATATTTCTCTATATTCTCAGACATGCTGGAGGAGATGCTCCCAGCCTCAATTTTTTTAAATCACTAAGATAATAAATGTTCTAGACTTTTAGCAGTAATACTACATGCTAAAATACATGCAACCATATCAAAGTTGAATGACTATAAATGAAAAATCTAGCATTCTATTCATACTGAGTCAAACAAGTGGAATCAAAAGGCTTTTGTATACATACATTTTAGAAAATTTATGAATTTTTACCTAGCTAAAAAAGTTATGACATTTTGGCTCCAGAGCAGTATTTCTAAGTGACTGGGTACATGATATGTGAATGAATACCTGTAAGAGGAGGATTCTATAGTTTGGAAAGACTTAGAGTGGCTCAAGAGCTAAGACTGTTTAGGCTTCCGACTTCACCAAAATGTCAGACCTTTCACAGGCTGCCCCGTCGCTTGGGCATAGTGTTCCTCTCTCCCCATGAAACCTGATCCTCCTCAACTGAGTCTACCTCAGTCACCAAAGTCACACTGTGTCTTCCTTCGCGCTTCTTCTGGATCACCCTCTCTGTTCAACCACCTCCTCACCTCCTAGTGACTGGTTCTGCCGCTGGCGTGCTTCATTATCTCGGCATCCATCTCCTTCTCTTCATTCCAAGCTAGACCAGGCCAGGGGTACCTAGCAGTTCAGTCACTGTTCTTTTTAGTAATGGAAAGAAGCTTGGGCTTTTAAGGCTATCTAAGAATGTATAAATGGCAATTTATCAAACAAGTTATCATTTAAATGACAGTGAAGTTCTCTGAGTATTCAAACATTAAATGGGAAAACAGAACTAAATAATAAATATGGTAATAAAAAGTGACAAATATAAGCATATCTTTTTGTTTTGGTAGATAAGGAAACCATTCAACTGACAGTACCAAATAGTACACCAGGTGCTTTTGGGGGGCAGGAAATATAGCTGTGAGGAAGAGACAAAATCCTTGTGCCTATGGATGTCATACTGTGGCAGGGTATAGAGACAATAGCATATTCAGAAACCAATCCAAAGACAAGAAATGGAGGAAACCCTAAAATTTCCAAACTGGTTCAAATTCTAGCAAAAGCAACTTATTCAAAAGGTTTAACTGTTAATTCATGAAGCAGACGCAATGGGCAGTAATTCCATTGTCCTTTTTTCTAGATATAATAAAATGCAAAAAGGACAGAAGTCCCTCCAGTCCTCAGCAGTGTCCACTTTGCATGAACCCCAGGACCTCGAAAGGCAAGCCCTTAGTTGCAGTCCCAGCTGCAGCCTTCCAGTGTGAAAAGCCAACTATCGACCCCTCCCTGAAAGTGAAGAGCCTGACTTTTCTGGAAGACAGCAGTTCTGTGTCCATCTCTCCCCAAGATTTCGTGGCACCCTTTGGCTCCCTGACCTTGAATATAACAGACCAGACGGGAAACAAAGCTAACATGATCTGTAGTATCCAGAAGCCCTCAGTGACATCATCCATTGCATTCACGGCAGAAACTGACTATATGGTGTTAAATGCGTCTTTTTCAACATTTCTGGTGTGTGACATAGATGACAGTCACATTCAGCCCGTGTGGCAGGTTCTGGCTTTGTACAGTGACTCTCCTCTGATCCTAGAAAGGAACCAGTTGCTCACTGAAACCCCGCAGCTCGGCTACAAATACAGACAGGGGGTACTAAAGCCTGAAGCCGTCTTTACCAACGTTGAGGCTGATCTGAGAGCAGATCCCCCGTGGTTAATGCAAAACCAAATTTCCTTGCAACTAAACAGAACAGCCACCACCCTCAGTACACTGCGGATCTGGTACTCCAGTGATGTCCAAGTCACTTTCCCAAGGTCAGAGATAAAGCGAGAGAAACACAGCTGGACCATGATCTCCAGAGATAACCGCACCAAGCTAGAACGCACTGTTTTGGTTGGTGGGACCATGGACCTAGACTGCCCTGGCCAAGGGGATCCTCCTCCACATCTGGAGTGGCTTCTAGCTGATGGAAGGAAAGTGAGAGCCCCTTATGTGAGTGAGGATGGACGAATCCTGATAGGCAGAAGTGGAAAACTGGGACTCCAGATGGCTGATAGTTCCGACACCGGCATATACCACTGCATAAGCACCAATGACGATGACGCAGATATTCTCACGTACAGGATTACCGTGGTAGAGCCCGATGTAGAAGCCCATCAGGAGAATGGAGCATGTCATCTAGTTTCCATTGGGGAAACACTGGACCTTCCATGCCATTCTACTGGTATCCCAGATGCCTCTGTTAGCTGGGTTCTTCCAGAAAACACTGTGCTCTATCAGTCCTCAAGAGAGAAGCAAGTTCTTAACAATGGCACATTAAGAATATTACAGGTCACTCAAAAAGACCAGGGTCCCTATCGTTGTGTAGCGGCCAACCCAGCAGGGGTTGATGTTTTAGTTAACCGAGTTTTAGTCAAAATGAAAGGACAACAGCCAACAGAGCCTAAGGAAGAGACAGAGGGATCTGGGTTGGATGAGCCCAATCCCCTGGCTCAGCTTCAGGACCCACATCAAGCTGCCCATTTCCCTACGTCTGTTCCAAAGAGGGTTGACACCGGAACACGAGTCTCAAGCACAAGTAAGAGTCCTAGGCAGCGGGTGTTCATACCCCAGCGGCGCGGAGAGCCAGCCAGCTGGAGTCTCAGGGAACAGAGGAGGCCATTCCTTCCCTCTGCCCGGAGAATTGACCCACAGCACTGGGCTGCGCTTTTGGAAAAAGCTAAAAAGAACGTTATACCAGAGAAACGAGAAAACACCACAGCGAAGCCATCTCCACTGGTCACCCCACTCGCAGAAGCACAGGGTGAGCAAGCTGAGTCGTCAGGCATGCTCCCTCCGAGTGAGCCACTTATGATCCTGACACCTAAAGCTCTGGATTTTTTGACAGGAACAGTGGCTGTTGCTTCCAGAAAATCACCTGACAGCCCTGTGACAAGTGTAACTGCTGGCACCCCGGTCTCCCCAATTGTGAGTCCACAGACAGTGCCACCTGGAAAGCCAAGAGATTTTAGACCATCAGCTGCTAGTAGAACTCAAGCCATGCCAAAGAATACAAACCCCACCACCTCAAGTGACATGCAAGACACAAGCAATCATAATTTACCTACTATGTGTCCTCTACAAACTGAAGCAGCTCTGTTTCAGGACACTGACGACACGCGAAGGAAAACACAGCCCTTGCAAAGGGCACCTCCTGTCACTGTGGGGGCTACTGCGACCACAGATGTCCATATCAGAATGCTGAATAGGGCAAACAGCCAAGATGATAGATTGTTAGGGTTGGCAAATGCCATGAACAGGCATCAGGCATCTCTGACCGGAGTCGGCAAACCCAGGAGCCGTCACTCCCATTCTCCCAGTACTCAGAAACCCAGCACCTCTAAGCTCCCTTCAGCCCCGTACCCTGCCGCGCCTTCTCAGTTACACATTCCTAGAAATAGTACAGTGAATGCTCCACTGTCCAGACGCTTTGGAAGATGGCGGAAATTTTGGAGTCGGGGGCGAATTATCAGCCCATATAGGACACCAGTTCTCCGACAGCATAGGTACAGCGTTGTGAGGCCGATGTTCAGAGGTTCTTCAGCAGGAAGCCTCCCTGCATTTCCAGCCACAGAGGTCAGTGCAGTGCACCCATCCTGCTCTCCCGGAGGAGAGCTCACCACGGCAGTGGCAACATTGCCTTTTCCAAGCTCTCCCCCCATCACGCCCCCTGAAGCTGAAATTGCCAGAGTCACAGCAGAACCACCTACAACTCTAGTCCACAGTTCATCATTACTATTTGAGGACAAACCAAATGTAGATGCTGAGAAGACAACCCCCACGATCAAATACTTCCATGCTGAAAGTGCCCAAGGGACTCCAGCTACTGTAGTTACGACTCATGCAGCATATATTAGTTACCCAAGTAGGTCTAAAGCCAGGGAAACCAAAGGAGATTCAGTAATTGTATCACCCCTGCCAGGTCCCACCATCAAGCCACCTGTGCTGACCACTCTGGCCATTACAAGATTTTCAAGAAGGAAAATCCCCTGGCATCAGACCTTTGTAAATAACCATATCCAAAGAGAAAAGCTAAGGAATCAGCAGACATTTGGTTCTCAAAGAAGCACAGACACAGTGCTTCCTAAACTATCTCCTGCTTTACCCACAGATAAAGTTTCTCCCTTAGATTTCACAACTCTCTCTGCTAGTGTGATGGAAATGCCATCTGTCACGCCAGCTACAAGTCACCTCAATAACATCGGAACACACAGCCTTGAAAGTCTCCCAGCAGTGACAGAGCTGCCCTCCCTACCTGTTTATCCTTCACCTCCACGTAGCTCAAGCAGAGAATCAAGTACAAATTTCCTATCAGTGCAAACAGACATATTGACAACTACTCCCACAGCCCCTGCCAATATCAGCCAAGCCCAACGAGCCAGACCCAGGGCACAAAACGCACAGAGAATAAAGGAGCCTCAGAAGAATACAAGTGGCCCAGATACCTCTTCCAGCCAAACTTCTGGGGGCTTCCCTACATTCACCACTGTGACACCTCTTGTTCTAACAGCAGCTGAAACCTCAGCCAAGCCCAGAGTGTCTGCTTTCACTCATTCTCTTCTGGAGAACACAAAAGAAATTTCAAGCACAACTGGTCTTCATCCAAGAATCTTAAATCTGACAGATGTCCTTGAAGAACCCTCCCAGGAGGGTACTCAGGCTTTGAAGAACACAACTGCTACTGAAACCACGTTGTCCGGCCAACTATACCGGAGTACCACCACTAGGAACGCAGTGAGACGCTCCACCGTGCCCGCCGTCCTGAACACTGGTCCCACTCCAGTGCCAATTCCCGCCTCCCTTCCCTTGAGTCATCAGAGGGCAGTTACTATTTGAGGACAAACCAAATGTAGATGCTGAGAAGACAACCCCCACGATCAAATACTTCCATGCTGAAAGTGCCCAAGGGACTCCAGCTACTGTAGTTACGACTCATGCAGCATATATTAGTTACCCAAGTAGGTCTAAAGCCAGGGAAACCAAAGGAGATTCAGTAATTGTATCACCCCTGCCAGGTCCCACCATCAAGCCACCTGTGCTGACCACTCTGGCCATTACAAGATTTTCAAGAAGGAAAATCCCCTGGCATCAGACCTTTGTAAATAACCATATCCAAAGAGAAAAGCTAAGGAATCAGCAGACATTTGGTTCTCAAAGAAGCACAGACACAGTGCTTCCTAAACTATCTCCTGCTTTACCCACAGATAAAGTTTCTCCCTTAGATTTCACAACTCTCTCTGCTAGTGTGATGGAAATGCCATCTGTCACGCCAGCTACAAGTCACCTCAATAACATCGGAACACACAGCCTTGAAAGTCTCCCAGCAGTGACAGAGCTGCCCTCCCTACCTGTTTATCCTTCACCTCCACGTAGCTCAAGCAGAGAATCAAGTACAAATTTCCTATCAGTGCAAACAGACATATTGACAACTACTCCCACAGCCCCTGCCAATATCAGCCAAGCCCAACGAGCCAGACCCAGGGCACAAAACGCACAGAGAATAAAGGAGCCTCAGAAGAATACAAGTGGCCCAGATACCTCTTCCAGCCAAACTTCTGGGGGCTTCCCTACATTCACCACTGTGACACCTCTTGTTCTAACAGCAGCTGAAACCTCAGCCAAGCCCAGAGTGTCTGCTTTCACTCATTCTCTTCTGGAGAACACAAAAGAAATTTCAAGCACAACTGGTCTTCATCCAAGAATCTTAAATCTGACAGATGTCCTTGAAGAACCCTCCCAGGAGGGTACTCAGGCTTTGAAGAACACAACTGCTACTGAAACCACGTTGTCCGGCCAACTATACCGGAGTACCACCACTAGGAACGCAGTGAGACGCTCCACCGTGCCCGCCGTCCTGAACACTGGTCCCACTCCAGTGCCAATTCCCGCCTCCCTTCCCTTGAGTCATCAGAGGGCAGTTACTGACACGGTGGCCACGCCCATTTTCAGGATGACGACAGATACAATAGTCGAGCCACACGGATCCTCAAAGCCCATCGCTGCTCCACAGCCATCGGCAGCCCCATCTCCCCAGCCTCACCCTAGCGCCACGTTTGCAATTGGAGCTGCCCATGTTACCCACTCCTCCCTGTTACCTTCATCTCCTGTGCCAGCACGAACAACAGCCATACCACAGAATCCTCAGCTGACTCTCTCCTCCTGGTCAGAAAACTACTTTTTACACACATCACACCCAGAAATGGCTGAAAAAGGCAACAAGCCAGTAGTGAGCATACTGCCCCCGCCGGATTTGCCAGAGGTCACCCCTCACGCTTCATATGGGGAACTACAGAAGAATGCCAAGAAAAGCGGCTTTGATCAGACACCAGTTCAAAAAATCACAGCTTCCGAACTTCTCCCCTTTGACGCCTTATCCAGAAACATACTTGAAAGGCCCAGAATAGTTGGAGGAAAAGCAGCAAGTTTTACCGTTCCAGCTAACTCAGATGCCTTTCTGCCTTGTGAGGCTGCTGGAAATCCTGTGCCCACCATCCACTGGACCAGAGTCTCATCAGGTATTTGAAATGGTTTCTTTACACTTTGTCTTTAGTAACAAAACAAGGAAAATACTGTGCTGTTTCAGGGCTACGTAGCCAAAGAACCAACATCAACCTTAAATTTCTCAGAGACACAGAAACTATTAATATCCTCATTTGATATAGCCATGGCGTTTTGCTCAAGAGAAGGCTTTAATACATATAAGACCATTTTTTAACAAATGCTTTGAAAGCAAACCCAAGTAAAAAAAAAAAAAACAAAGAATGGTCATTTTGTTGAACCATCTGACTTTACATTAAAATTGGGTTTTTTTAATCCAAAAATAATTATAGGAATCTGAAGACTAAGTATCTTAAATTCTACATATATTTATTCTCAGTAGCCTAACAAAAAGACAGCTGTCCTCTTGAGACTTATACATGAGCAATTTGTTTTCTGTCTAAACTTTGATGACCTATGGCTATAAATTTCTCTTTTCTTATCAGGACATGATTTGTCTAAGAGGAAACAGAATAGCAGGTTCCAGGTGCTCCCCAATGGCACCCTGTTCATACAGAAGGTGGACATTCAGGACCGTGGACAGTACCTGTGTTCTGCATCCAACCCATTTGGCATAGACCGCCTTCATGTCACCTTGTCTGTGGTTTCCTATCCTCCTCGCATCCTGGAGAGACGTACTAAGGAGATCACAGTCCATTCCGGAAGCACAGTGGAGCTGAAGTGCAGAGCTGAAGGGCGGCCCAGCCCTACAATTTCCTGGATTCTTGCAAACCAGACGGTGGTCTCCGAGTCACCCAAGGAGAACAGACAGGCCCTGGTGACATCTGATGGAACACTGGTCATCCACAACCTCAGCATTTATGACCGAGGCTTTTACAAATGCGTGGCCAGCAACCCAGTGGGCCAGGATGCCCTGCTGGTTAAAATCCAAGTCATCAAGGCCCCACCTGTTATTCTAGAGCAGAAGAGGCAAGTTATTGCAGGGTTTTGGGGTGAAAGTTTGAAACTGCCCTGTACTGTGAAAGGCACTCCTCAGCCTGGTGTTCACTGGGTCCTCTCTGATGGCACTGAAGTGAAACCACTGGAGTCCGTTAATTCCAAGTTTTTATTTTCCAATGGAACTCTGTTTATAAGGAACATAGCCTCTTCAGACAGGGGCACTTACGAATGCATTGCTACCAGCTCCACTGGCTCCGAGAGAAGGGTGGTAATTCTTACAGTGGAAGAACAAGAGACCATGCCAAGGATAGACCTGGCATCCCAGAAATGGACTGAGGTGAATTTGGGGGACAAACTACTCCTGAACTGCTCGGCCACTGGGGAACCAAAACCAAAGATAATCTGGAGGCTACCGTCCAAGGCTGTCGTCGACCAGTGGCACAGGTAAACCAGACCTTTGTGGCGGAGGTCATCTTTATCTGTTTAGTCTTACATCTTCTGAAATAGAGAAACGGGTGGAGCGAGGCTTGCAGCAGTGTTAGCACACAGACTCTGCACATAAAAGTCAGTCACTCAAAAGAAACCTAACCCTGTCAAGATGTATATAAAATAAATCATACACAAAGCAAGTTTCTCACATGCTGTATTCTAGGGGTCAATTTCTCAGAGTTTATAAAAGTTAAAAAGGATAAAAAAATTCTCATTTGTTTCCATTCCTGTGACAGCTTTTAAAATGGTAACCGTGTAAATGTATTCATAATCTATTTTTGTATTCAAAAATAAGAGGGAATTTTGTAACGCAATCAATGTCTGGAGAGATGCACTTCATTAATTCACTCTTCAGACTTTCTAAATAAAGCATTTTCAAATTTAGTGCAATCCATACTTAACTTATTCTTCATAAACTGCAAAGCACTTTATGAAGTCAAGGCCTTCACTGACTGACATGTATCCAGGGCCTCCATCACTCTGATGATGTCAGACACACACATAAACACTTTCTCTAGTATTTTCTGTTCCAGGCATATTAGCATTGACTTTATCTGTTTTCTTTGCGGATTAAGTCTCTTTGAAAAACAATACTTTATTAGATTATTAGCGCTTGCCATTTGTATGACTTCATGCAATGACTTTTCATAATATGATAGAAAAGATGGGGATGAGCAATTTCTATTTTATGTTTGATAGAAAATATCCATGCGGGGCTTCCCTGGTGGTCCAGTGGGTAAGGACACCGCCTTGCGGTGCAAAGGGTGCCAGTTCGATCCCTGGCCTGGGAAGATCCCACGTGCTGCGGAGCAACTGGTCCAATGCGTCCAACTACCCAGCCGGAGCTCTGGAGCGCATGCGCCCAGAGCCAGTGCTCTGCAGCAAGAGAGGCCACTGCAATGGGAGGCCCACATCGGCCAGAGAACAAAGATGGATAAAACTAGAGAAATGGAAGACCAATAGAAGTGGCCAAAAGAGAAAATATCCATGCAAGAAAAATTACACATATAAAAGATTTTTTTTTCTAGAGTCACACTATAAGTTGGTAATGGATATATTAAGAAATTTAACTTGTGATCTTTAATGCTAAAGTAAATGTTCATTTTCAAGCTTTACAAATAAGTCATCAAAATTACCTTAAGTATAACCAACATCAGTAATTTCTAAAGAACTTTTTCGCGCTTACCTTTGGCTGAAGTAGTCATGCTATGAGTTCGAGCTGATGGTAGTAAGAAAAGAAACTTGAAGGAATAAAAATGCTTGGCATGTCCCTGTCAGTCATTATCAGGCTCCCGTCAAACAGGCCCAAGATAATGCTCTTGGAAAATAAATGATAACCTGGTATTACTCAGCAATGGGTACTGGCGAAGCTTTAGAAATATTTAACACAATAACAAGAATATAGACCATACCTATAATTTATCATTTCAGATTAATACCTTTGGTAAGCATGGGTGCAGAGTTTTATAATGTGTTCATCAAATTAAACTTTTGTTCATATCTCAAAAAAATTACCTAAATTTTAAATTGAAAGTTAGATTTAAAATTTTTAAATGTGGAGTAACAATGTGTAAACTTCATGTTTATGCTTGTTATCTACCGAACATATACTCATTTGTAGCATCCAAAATGTATATTCAATAGGTTAACAGTTTTTAAGATTGTAATATCAGCATGTCCATTAATGACCTGGTAGCACGTGAGGGTGATTCTCATTTACCCGGAGATGGCTCATTATTCTGTGTAATCCTGAATACAGGGTCACTATCCATGCAGAACCCAATGCAAGAATAGAAGGTATTACACTTTTGATGGGAATAACAAAGTTCACATTCTAGGTTGTAAAGACAACGTCCAAAACATTTACTAGACATGAAGTCAATTTTTAAGAGTGTAAGAGGTATGAAAAAGTTAAGGAAATAGAATGGCTAAACTACATTAGCATCTCGACCTGGAGAGTTCAACATATCTTTCAGAGTTTAACAGCAAAGAAATTAGATGGGCTGTTTGTATTTCATTTTGAGAAAGCACTTATGGAACAAGGAAAGGCTGTTCCCGTCGTGGAGGAGGCACCACGGGGTACTGGACCACAGATGCTATCACAGGCCCATCAGAGGCACCGGCTTTCTTTTCTTTGATAACATTGGGCTATGTGTTGTCTGCTAACTGGACACTTCCATGATTATCCTGCAACAGACCACCCAAACAGGCAAAAGTACTCTTTACTTTTCCACTGTCCACAGAAATAAAAAGGGCACTTCTGTTGTTAAATAAACAGTCCCAGCTGTTCCCACTTCTTAACTCTAGAAGTTCGAATTTTAGCCTCTAAAAATGAAAATTTTCATCACAGCTACACTCATTCAGGTCTACTCCACCATGATCAAAATAAGCCCAAGATAATGCTCTTGGAAAATAAATGATAACCTGGTATTACTCAGCAATGGGTACTGGCGAAGCTTTAGAAATATTTAACACAATAACAAGAATATAGACCATACCTATAATTTATCATTTCAGATTAATACCTTTGGTAAGCATGGGTGCAGAGTTTTATAATGTGTTCATCAAATTAAACTTTTGTTCATATCTCAAAAAAATTACCTAAATTTTAAATTGAAAGTTAGATTTAAAATTTTTAAATGTGGAGTAACAATGTGTAAACTTCATGTTTATGCTTGTTATCTACCGAACATATACTCATTTGTAGCATCCAAAATGTATATTCAATAGGTTAACAGTTTTTAAGATTGTAATATCAGCATGTCCATTAATGACCTGGTAGCACGTGAGGGTGATTCTCATTTACCCGGAGATGGCTCATTATTCTGTGTAATCCTGAATACAGGGTCACTATCCATGCAGAACCCAATGCAAGAATAGAAGGTATTACACTTTTGATGGGAATAACAAAGTTCACATTCTAGGTTGTAAAGACAACGTCCAAAACATTTACTAGACATGAAGTCAATTTTTAAGAGTGTAAGAGGTATGAAAAAGTTAAGGAAATAGAATGGCTAAACTACATTAGCATCTCGACCTGGAGAGTTCAACATATCTTTCAGAGTTTAACAGCAAAGAAATTAGATGGGCTGTTTGTATTTCATTTTGAGAAAGCACTTATGGAACAAGGAAAGGCTGTTCCCGTCGTGGAGGAGGCACCACGGGTACTGGACCACAGATGCTATCACAGGCCCATCAGAGGCACCGGCTTTCTTTTCTTTGATAACATTGGGCTATGTGTTGTCTGCTAACTGGACACTTCCATGATTATCCTGCAACAGACCACCCAAACAGGCAAAAGTACTCTTTACTTTTCCACTGTCCACAGAAATAAAAAGGGCACTTCTGTTGTTAAATAAACAGTCCCAGCTGTTCCCACTTCTTAACTCTAGAAGTTCGAATTTTAGCCTCTAAAAATGAAAATTTTCATCACAGCTACACTCATTCAGGTCTACTCCACCATGATCAAAATAAGCAAAACCTTTTACTTTTTTCAAGCCAAGGTGTCAGTTGAACTATAAAAAAGCCTTTTCTGAATTCTGTTTTAACCATCTCAGAGTACTACCGGTTTACCACCACAATCTTCAGTGGAACTTACCCACCCTGTGTTTCAGACAGAACGTCCTCTGCTTCAGATCCCTGCTTCTTGAGAACTGAGAACTTGTTACAGGAACAGAACCTCAGGTCCCACCTCACATGGGCAAAAATCAGAATCTACTTTAAAAATATCCCCTGGTAGAGATATACACTGTTCACCTGACGCTGTCACAACATTGTTAATCGGCTATACCCCAATACAAAATAAAAAAATAAATTAAATCTTGGAAAAAAATATATAGTTAGGATGGTAATATTGTATGTTTTATATACACAGAACTACTTAAAAGTATTTTCATTAAATCAGCATGTGATCACTGAAGCGTGTCATTTACTTGGACAAATAAATTCTTCCAGGCTTCATGAAAATATATATATCCCCAGGTGAATCACATGCACAATAAGGTCCAAAAAACCAGTGTTTTAAAAGATTGCAGATGCTTCACTGCCCATTAATCTTCATAAAGAATTTCCTTTCTTTTACTCAAGGAAAGCTTCCACTTTCAAAAGTAAATTTTTCTCTTAAAAATATAAGCTTATAAAACAGGTCTGTGTCTTTTATGTATATTACAACTTCCAGAAGCATCCAATTTGGGGATGGGGGAAGGTCATCTTAAATCATTGCTTTTCAAAGGGTTGTCCCCCTACCAGTAGCACTGCCATCAGCTGAGAACTTGCATCTGACGCTGTTTTAACTTGCAGTCTGTGTTCTTAAAAGTCGTCCAGGTGC
Source organism: Tragulus kanchil (assembly GCA_022376925.1). Classification (NCBI taxonomy): domain Eukaryota; kingdom Metazoa; phylum Chordata; class Mammalia; order Artiodactyla; family Tragulidae; genus Tragulus; species Tragulus kanchil. The sequence continues at coordinate 147,321,012 of JAIOJX010000028.1, forward strand.
ACACTCGAATTTGAAGACTGGATCAAAAACGTAATTGCCTATAGCACACCTGAGAAGTTTGTTAAACAGTGGGTCACCCAATCCGTAGCCAGAATCTCTAAACAGGGAAAACAGTAAGCCCCCTGTAATTCTGATGTAGGTGATGAGGGAAAAGCACGGAGAACCAAGATTTGGAGCAGTGGTTCTCAGACTTTTCTGCACAAGAGAGTCATTTGGAAAATTGAGTCCAAGGTCACATTCCACACCAAATAAGTCAGAAATTCTGGAGGTGGGAGCCAGGCATCAGCACTATTTTATACAAATGATTTTAATGTGCACGCGAGTTTGAGAAACCGGGTTCTTAGCGTTAGAAAACAATGACAGCAGAGGGCAGTGGGAGGAAAGGGGAAGTTACACCTCTCAGTATCGTGTTTTTCAGCTATCTGGTGGAGAACTACCTAGAGATTAAAAAGTAAACACAAAGACCCTTGTGGCTCCTGTTCTTACATATTAAGTGCATCCATAATGATGACCTTCCTTTGCTTTACATGCCACATGAATTCTTTCCAGGCTTGAGAAAAATATAAAAGGAATGTCAGCACTTGCTTTCAGTTGTCCTACAATAAATACTCTTCCTACTTAAGATTTTTTAAAATGACTTGAAGCTCTTTGAATTGTTTAGCAGTTAGGCTAGGAAAGGTCATGTGCACTTTCACCCACCTCCCTAGTTCATCTTGCCAAAAGATTAGGAGAAACGCATGGATGAATATTTTCACCTGTAGGTGTGTTTGCATTTTTAGCAGTTACTCAGCTTCCATTGGTCTTTCTGAACTATAGTTTTACCAGAGACGTTCTGCCACCTGGTGGTTCAGTGAGGTAATAGCAGGCTGTATAGTTGCTTCAGTGAAAAAGGGTATTCACGCAGATCAACGGAACTCAGAGACCAGAGTCACCGTACAGTGGCCTGCAAAGACAGATGCTTTAGTAAGCTTCTGGGGAATTTCACCTTGGCATTCTCTCTTTATCAAAAAAGGTGAAGCTTATTTCCTAACGAAATAACTGATTAATCTCTCTTTGAAAGAGGAAATCTGGTATCTTTTCTGAGCAAGTAAATTTGAATGAAAGTTGTTCTTTACTGACACACACCACAAAATGATCACTGGATATGTAAAGTGGTCAGTACAGTTATGGGTCTAGGAAACTGGTATTTCTAACATTCTCGTTACCACTGAAAACTGAAAAAAAATTGAAATGCAAAGTAAATTCATCTGAAGTTCATCTAAGAAATACTACTTGTGTAAATTATAGAAGAGTATAACTTCATCTTTCAGAATAGCTTAGAAGACAGTAAAGAAACCAGTACTAATTTTAATTGCATTGCAACAGTTTAAGAAAATGCCCATAAAGCAAATCCTTTATAAATTGAAGTAACTCCCTTACCTTTGCTAATAGACGCACAGCTCAGTCAGTCTCTTCTTTTCTCAGGATGGGCAGCCGAATCCATGTCTATCCAAATGGATCCCTGTTTATCAGATCAGTAACAGAAAAAGACAGCGGGGACTACTTGTGTGTGGCAAGAAACAAAATGGGAGATGATCTGACTCTGATGCACGTCAGCCTAAGACAGAGACCTGCCAAAATTGACCACAAGCACCATTTTAAAAAGCAAGTGTTTTACGGGAAAGACTTTCAAGTTGACTGCAAGGCTTCTGGCTCCCCAGTACCTGAGATATCCTGGAGTCTGCCCGACGGGACGATGATAAACAACGCCATGCAGGCTGACGATAGCGGCCACAGGGCCAGGCGGTTCACCCTCTTCCACAATGGAACCTTGTACTTCAATAAGGTTGGGATGGCAGAGGAAGGAGACTACACCTGCCACGCCCAGAACACTCTAGGGAAGGATGAAATGAAAGTCCACCTAACGGTCATAACAGCCGCCCCGCGGATCCAGCAAGGTGACAAGACCAGCACGAGAATCCAGGCCGGAGACACAGCTGTCCTTGACTGTGAGGTCATCGGAGAACCCAAGCCAAAAATATTTTGGCTGCTGCCTTCCAGTGACATGATTTCATTCTCTAAGGACAGGTACACCTTCCATGCCAACGGGTCTTTGTCCATCAGCAAAGTGAAACTGCTCGATTCTGGGGAGTATGTATGTGTGGCCCGGAATCCCAGCGGGGATGACACCAAAGTGTACAGATTGGATATTGTCTCCAAGCCTCCATTGATCAATGGTCTATATACAAATAAAACTGTTATTAAAGCCACGGCCGTGAGGCATTCCAGAAAACATTTTGACTGCAGAGCCGAAGGGACACCGTCTCCTCAAATCATGTGGATCATGCCGGGGAATATTTTCCTCACAGCTCCGTACTACGGAAGCAGAATCACGGTCCACAAAAATGGAACCCTGGCCATCAGGAATGTGAGGCTTTCAGACTCGGCCGATTTCACCTGTATAGCTCGAAATGAAGGAGGAGAGAGTGTGCTGGTGATACAGTTAGAAGTGGTGGAAATGCTGAGAAGACCGACGTTCAGAAATCCATTTAATGAAAAAATAGTCACCCAGGTTGGCAAGTCCACGGTGCTGAACTGCTCTGTTGATGGAAACCCACCACCTGAGATCATCTGGATTTTACCAAATGGCACACAGTTTCCCAGTGGACCACACAATTCTCCGTATCTAATAGCCAGTAACGGTTCTTTCATCATTGATAAAACGACTCGGAACGATGCAGGAAAATACCGATGTGGGGCGAGAAATAAAGTTGGTTACATTGAAAAGTTAATTGTATTAGAAATTGGCCGAAAGCCGGTGATTCTCACTTACGCGCCAGGAACAGTTTACAGTTTCAGTGGAGACACTGTGTCGTTGTCTTGTGTCTCTCTCGGAAGCCCTAAGCCACAAATCAAGTGGACTTTGCCAAGTGGTTATGTAATAGACAGGCCTCAAATCAATGACAAATACATACTGCATGAAAACGGCACCTTAATCATCCAAGCAGCAACAGCTTATGACAGAGGAAACTACATCTGTAAGGCTCAAAACAGTCTTGGCCACGCGTTGATCACTGTTCCACTGATGGTGGTCGCCTACCCTCCCCGGATCACAAATCGCCTACCCAGGAGCGTCCTCACAAGGACAGGCGTGGCCGTTCAGCTCCCCTGTAAGGCCCTGGGCGTCCCCAAGCCAGAGATCACCTGGGAGATGCCTGACCACTCCCTGTTCTCAGTGGCAAACCAAGGGAGGACACGTGGAATTCAGCCTTTTCCCCCACAAGGTACCCTGGTCATTCGGAATCCACAAACCTCGGATTCTGGAATATATAAATGCACAGCAAAGAATTCGCTTGGAAGCGATTATAGAACAACTTACATTCAAGTAATTTAATAGCAAATAAAACTGCCTGAACAAAGTCAACATCTGGACAGAATTTATTTTTTGGAAGAAGTTTAATCAAAGGCAGCCATAGGCATGTAAATGATTTGAATACATTTACAATATTAAATTTATAATAGACATGCAAAAAAAAAAAAAGGACTTGTAAATAAGTGCATTATGTATTGATACTGATTTTGTTGAAATGGATCTCAAAACAGACTTTTAACTTAAGGCACTTTTATTTTGCCAACAAATAACAATGAACATTAAGAGGAAACTCTTGACCATAAGATAAAAAATGGCTAATGTACCTGAATTCTTCATTAAAGAATCGACTTTTTTTTTTCTTCCACTACCGTTTGCCTAGTATCCACCCTCTATCAATGTTACAAGCATGGCACTGGGGACAGACACAATGGAAAGGCTTAAATTTGCAGTCTTGACATAAGTTTGCCATTCTGATGTATAAATATTGTGGTTGGTTTATAAATATTTTACTAAAACCCACAGAAACTAAGCACTGAACTGTTTTATAATTCACCACTTTCCATATACTGAAAATTTCCATTGATGGGGAATACAAAAAAAAGTTTTAATAAGTGCATTTACAAATAAACGCAGGATGACTTTTCCTCTTGTAAAAAGTAACAATACCTGCACATCGTAAAATGTGAAAAGGGGGTTGATAATATCTATACCAAATAAAGCCATTAAAAAGCTTTTAAAATACATTTTAACACTTCTTTTTAACTTCATATCTAGCTCAGGCACCCCTGGTTTGAAATCGTTCATAAGGAAAATCTTAAGAGGAATTATTTCTTTATGAGCATTTATTCCATTAAGTGAGCATCTTTTATGTAGTAGGGAAATGTTTGGGAGAATCCAGATTGAATACATATAACAGAGTGTCACTGTATCTGATCAACCCTATACAAAATGTTGCTTTTTGTAATTCGTTGAATTTACTTATATCACCTGCTTAATTCAACCTGAATTATTTTAAGGACATTATGATTCATCTTTTCTAACTTTAGAGGTTTGCATTTTCAGTTTCTCCAAGATCTATTTAAATATTTGCCTATTATTTAAGAAGAATTACAGGAGCCTTAACAACTGACAAACAAGAAAATGCCACAGGTTTTGCTCAGGTACCTCAGCACACAAAAATAAGAACTATGTTTGCCCCTGTGTATCATTTGAGAAAAATTGGGGGTGGGGGTGGGGTGGGGGCTCACTGCATTGTGTTTTCATCTCACCAGGTTTAAGCTTGCCTCACCTAAAGAGGTGACCTGTCTCCTACTGTCTCTGATGTTGCTATCCTGTGACCAAAAGTGGTCAAAGGATACTCACTGTAATGATCATCTCATTTTACTGCTGGGCCAAGAGGAATAAATCACAGGACAAACGGAAGCCTGTTTAGGGAGGAGCCTACAGTGTCACCAGGTATATCTAAAGGTTTCCTTGTCCAGCTCCATTCTATTTCAAAGTCTCTAAGAGGAACTGGCGTCTCCATCTTATCTTCTCTGTCTCACCAAGCAAGTTACCAGGTTCTTCCAAAGGATAGGGCTATCCTTTGTGATCATTTTAAGACAAATTAATGCATATTCTAAAAAACAAAAATCTCATGGGAGAAAGGATTAAGTGGGAGGAAATATAGGAGTATACTGAAAGTTTCAGTTTCTCTCTAAATAGTACATAGGGGAAAACCAGTTCTAGGTGTTTTCTCAACTGTCTGTACAATCTTCAAATTATACATTTCTATACCAAATAAAGCCATTAAAAAGCTTTTAAAATACATTTTAACACTTCTTTTTAACTTCATATCTAGCTCAGGCACCCCTGGTTTGAAATCGTTCATAAGGAAAATCTTAAGAGGAATTATTTCTTTATGAGCATTTATTCCATTAAGTGAGCATCTTTTATGTAGTAGGGAAATGTTTGGGAGAATCCAGATTGAATACATATAACAGAGTGTCACTGTATCTGATCAACCCTATACAAAATGTTGCTTTTTGTAATTCGTTGAATTTACTTATATCACCTGCTTAATTCAACCTGAATTATTTTAAGGACATTATGATTCATCTTTTCTAACTTTAGAGGTTTGCATTTTCAGTTTCTCCAAGATCTATTTAAATATTTGCCTATTATTTAAGAAGAATTACAGGAGCCTTAACAACTGACAAACAAGAAAATGCCACAGGTTTTGCTCAGGTACCTCAGCACACAAAAATAAGAACTATGTTTGCCCCTGTGTATCATTTGAGAAAAATTGGGGTGGGGTGGGGGCTCACTGCATTGTGTTTTCATCTCACCAGGTTTAAGCTTGCCTCACCTAAAGAGGTGACCTGTCTCCTACTGTCTCTGATGTTGCTATCCTGTGACCAAAAGTGGTCAAAGGATACTCACTGTAATGATCATCTCATTTTACTGCTGGGCCAAGAGGAATAAATCACAGGACAAACGGAAGCCTGTTTAGGGAGGAGCCTACAGTGTCACCAGGTATATCTAAAGGTTTCCTTGTCCAGCTCCATTCTATTTCAAAGTCTCTAAGAGGAACTGGCGTCTCCATCTTATCTTCTCTGTCTCACCAAGCAAGTTACCAGGTTCTTCCAAAGGATAGGGCTATCCTTTGTGATCATTTTAAGACAAATTAATGCATATTCTAAAAAACAAAAATCTCATGGGAGAAAGGATTAAGTGGGAGGAAATATAGGAGTATACTGAAAGTTTCAGTTTCTCTCTAAATAGTACATAGGGGAAAACCAGTTCTAGGTGTTTTCTCAACTGTCTGTACAATCTTCAAATTATACAGCCTTAAAATTTGATCACATCTTAGCTTTCCCACCTAAAACATAGGAGATGACAGGAACAAAAGAGTATGCCCCACAGCTTTCATGTGCAAAATGATTAATAAATTAGCTTCACTAACTAACTTCTGCAAAATATAAAGTGCATACAAATGCTATGCAATTATAACACTCATTCTTGAAACAGTCTTACTACTGTTTGCAATATTGAGCTACAAATATATATGGTTCAAACTGAAAAGTGGCATTTTGAACACCAGCAATTCTTGAAAAGAAAAGAACGATCAGGAGGACTGAGCATGACACATACTCACTAGGCACAACATTCACATTTCGGTTGTTTTGCCAAGGCAGTCGTTATATATTACTTTGAAGAAAAAATAACTTTATGACTCTGAAGAGGGGAAAAAAAACAAGAAAACCAAACCTGATATATAAAACCATCTAAAATGTCAAGATTCATCCAAAAGCAGATAGAACATCTTCATTTAGTGAAAAGAATGGTCTTTAATGTTTTGGCAAAGTCTTTCCCAGCCCAGAGTAAACATGAAATGAGCAGGCTGGAGTGAAATTGTTTCACAGTGTACAAAGCAGTTCACATGGATGCTGCCACAGCAAAGTAAGCGGACATGGATTTGAGGTCGTTTGCATGAGTCAAACTTTGCAATGAGTAACTCACCTAGGAAGATATAAATTATTTATATAATGATTTGCAAAGGAAATGATTTACTAAAGTTGTACCAGCTACATTTAAAAAAAATCATTCTACATGGTTTGCTTAAAAATTATAGGGAAAAAAGTTTCTATTCCTTACAGTTTAAAAGTGCAATTTTTCACATTCAAAATTTTATGAAAGCAGGAACTGGCGTCCATCTTATCTTCTCTGTCTCACCAAGCAAGTTACCAGGTTCTTCCAAAGGATAGGGCTATCCTTTGTGATCATTTTAAGACAAATTAATGCATATTCTAAAAAACAAAAATCTCATGGGAGAAAGGATTAAGTGGGAGGAAATATAGGAGTATACTGAAAGTTTCAGTTTCTCTCTAAATAGTACATAGGGGAAAACCAGTTCTAGGTGTTTTCTCAACTGTCTGTACAATCTTCAAATTATACAGCCTTAAAATTTGATCACATCTTAGCTTTCCCACCTAAAACATAGGAGATGACAGGAACAAAAGAGTATGCCCCACAGCTTTCATGTGCAAAATGATTAATAAATTAGCTTCACTAACTAACTTCTGCAAAATATAAAGTGCATACAAATGCTATGCAATTATAACACTCATTCTTGAAACAGTCTTACTACTGTTTGCAATATTGAGCTACAAATATATATGGTTCAAACTGAAAAGTGGCATTTTGAACACCAGCAATTCTTGAAAAGAAAAGAACGATCAGGAGGACTGAGCATGACACATACTCACTAGGCACAACATTCACATTTCGGTTGTTTTGCCAAGGCAGTCGTTATATATTACTTTGAAGAAAAAATAACTTTATGACTCTGAAGAGGGGAAAAAAAACAAGAAAACCAAACCTGATATATAAAACCATCTAAAATGTCAAGATTCATCCAAAAGCAGATAGAACATCTTCATTTAGTGAAAAGAATGGTCTTTAATGTTTTGGCAAAGTCTTTCCCAGCCCAGAGTAAACATGAAATGAGCAGGCTGGAGTGAAATTGTTTCACAGTGTACAAAGCAGTTCACATGGATGCTGCCACAGCAAAGTAAGCGGACATGGATTTGAGGTCGTTTGCATGAGTCAAACTTTGCAATGAGTAACTCACCTAGGAAGATATAAATTATTTATATAATGATTTGCAAAGGAAATGATTTACTAAAGTTGTACCAGCTACATTTAAAAAAAAGTCATTCTACATGGTTTGCTCATTATAGACAAATCTATTCACAGTAGGCTCGACTACATTACATGTAAATTCATATGGCAAAAGAAAATGAATTAACACAGAACATGGGAAAATATCCCCCACATGTTTTAAAATGCCCTGCAATTTTTCACATTCAAAATTTTATGCATCTAAGTCTAAAAAAATATGGAATACTCTTAAGTTACACAAACTGATAATAATTTACTGGGTTTTTTTACTCTAATAGGAGCAAATTACCACATACTTGAACAAAGTTAAAATAGTTACTATTTCTTTATAATAAATTTGATGTATAATTTACTTGTGCTTTTTGCACCATTTTATAAATACAGTATATGCAATACACAACCAAGACAGACACCAACATTAATAATTAAATTCAAAATAGCAAATACTTACCATACAAAATAAACAGCAAATACATCTCTTATGAAAACCAGAGCCCTCTGGACTTAGGGGCCAGACTCTCTGGAAACCATGTCAAGTTTAAGCACTGTGGAATCCCAGGCCAGCTACAAGATTTTTTTTTTCCCTCAAGTTGGCATAAAGGTTCAGGAGAACCGAAACGGGACAGAGTCATTTTTGCCAAATCTGGCAAATAACTGGATCAATTCAACTGTGGCTCATTCTGGCCTTTAGAATTTACATGCTGTAGCTTCTTCACAAAGACTCTGGTCAATGAACTCGCCTCTGAAAACAAAATTTAGTACAGCTACTTCCAACGAGCTTCCACATACCTTAGGTTGGCTTTCACAGAAGCCTTGGGTTAAGTTCTTGGTCTAAGAAGTTTAAGTACTAAGCAACAATCTGTTTCAGCACCTTTTGACCACAAAAGCGAAGAAACAAAAGCAAAGAAAAATCCTACATAAATAAGAACAAAGTTCATAAAGTGCTTATGAAATGACAAACATTTCAAATTAGAGCAATGCAAATGAATGTCCATTTCACCACCAAAGGTGAATGCAGAATGGGCCACCTTCCTGTCAAGATCTGACACACGTTTCAAATCAGTAGTTTGGTCCAGCACAGTTTACAAAAAAAAAAAACAAACAAACTTCATCATCAACGAATACATACATATTTTAAATCCACCATAATTCATTCTTCCTATAACTACGAGATTCAATAAAAGCACCAATTTTAAAAGGTCTTCTACCAAACTTTTTATGGAGTAGGCCCACATGATCTATACTTTTAAACCTACTTTCAAGCTGACTGAAACAAAACCAAACCACACCCTTTCTTTTACTTTCTGTTTAAACACCTTTGTATGAAATGTGGCATAAAATATAGGAGAACTTCAAAGAAATGAAAGAACAAACGGACATGTCTAAAGATGATTAATGCATTAAATGTGATTTTTCTATTTTTCAGTGCAAACAAAAAACTTTGAATCTTTGTCTTCTTTCAGACTCAGAAGTGTGAAGGATGCCCGTAGGGAGTCACTCCTTGCTGTGGCTGGTTACCTAATGAGAAAAAGAAATTCAAATAAAACCGCGGATGCAAAATTACGCCACAGATAGAAGGTATGCACTTTTCACTGCTTTCAGTACCAGCCTCAGGAACAGGGGAACAGACTGGCCAGGAAGTCTAACACTAGCTACAGACTTGAGTGGCCATGTCTCTTAACAGCACTGCTGGATTCATTCTACAGAGGGGCCAGCTCCACATAAGAGTCCCACACCTGCTGGCCAAGAGGCCTTGGGATGTGGGTAATTGGCCCATCAAAAGTCTCTATCTCTGAACCATCTCAATACTAAAAAGAGGACTGTATCATGAAAACATTCAGAAGTTCTCAAAACTTCATAAAAGCACATTGGCAAATGACATTGTACAACATTACATACGACATTTTAACAGATGAAAGAGAAGTAGCTTGAAATGGTAGTTTTCTGCAAATGGTCGTAGATACGTCAGAGAGAACCATGCAAGAGTGTACGCACGTGAGAGAGAAGCCGCATGTATGTGATGCGAGGGTGTGCCTAAGCACGTATGCCTAAGACAACGGACAAAGAACCACGTGGAGGTTCAAAAAAATGATAGGCTTAGAAATAGATACTGCCTGTACAACTCTGGTGGGAGAGTTAAAATCCAGAGCCCCCCCTAGTATTCTCGCCTGGGAAAATCCCATGGGCAGAGGAACCTGCCAGGAACCTGTCCATGGGGTCTCAAAGTGTCGGACACAACTGAGCGAATAACATGAGGTGTTTTAGGAATTAAGTGAATTAACACATGTAACGCCATAGTGCCTGGGGGCTCCTAACCTGCTCCACAGTACACTTGAGGACATCAGCCAAGTTGCTCTCGGGGGCATCTAGCTTGGTAAGAAAAGCACCTGTTATTCCACGGGGGCCCCCAGATGGAAAGAAACATTCCCAGACTCAGACGGAAGCAACAGAAAAACATCTTGGCTGAACTCAAGGAAAAGACTGGGGCTTCTGCAGGAAAAGCAGCATTCAGACCAAGACTGAACAAAATGAGGACAGCCGGGACTAAGGTGAAACCTGAAGGCAGCACCGAGGAAGACGGTGTGGTTTTTGAGGAGCAGCCACAAGTGTATGGCTCTATCCCCTGGAAACTGTGTGTTCCTGAGGGAGGATACTTACTGGAAAGCTGCTTCTGGAGCTGCCGCACCAGGGCAGCCGTCTGCTGCTGCTGCTGGGTCTGCTGCAAGCCTTGCCTGGGGAACTGTCATTGGGAGAAAGGAGGGAGTCAGCACCCATCAGGAGCATGAGCAGAAAGCCTGCAGTGGGCCCTGACACCCTGCACAGGACCACGCCCCACAGGCAGAGGACCACGCCCCTTGGGCTGTGACCAACCTTCAGCCACACCCCGGTCTATACCTGGTCTTCGCCTTAAAGTGCCCGCTCCATTCCAACACCATCTCCAGGTGGTGATATCCCCTTTACCGGAGGAGCCCCCAGGAAGGAGTCCAGCAGTGCCCAGTGGGTCACAGAACCTTGTTCCCTCACCCATCACCAGTTGACTGGCCAGTATCACTACCGTTTGCAGCAGTGACCTGAAACCTGCCTGGTGGAAGGATTGGGTCAAGCACTACAAGGCCTGGCCTTGGGGACATGGAGACAAGAGCGTGGTAAGGGGCGCAGGGGCTGGACCTGGTTGGGACCTTGCCCTCCTGCTTGGTGAGGATGCAGCCCAGGCGGGGGTGAGACCAGAGAGGCACTGAGGACCACACTTCAAGGAGGAGCTGGCTTCCAGAGTCGAATGAATGTGCACAGGAGCAACATGAAGCCCGGGTGCCCTGGTTCCAGCCATTAAGCTGATACAAGAAATTTTGGTAGTTATTCCAAAGAGGAAGGAAAAAACCTATGTGGTGGAAGTAGAAGTACCTTTGGTTAAAATCATTCATTGTGCTGATTTACTTTTTTCCTTAACCTTCAGATTTTAGACGAATCACTCTAGTCTCCCTTTTCTTTTCTCCCTGTGACTCTGTCTCCCTTCTTTTAGCCTGGCTTACTACTGTCACAAAGGATGCATTCTGATGTGACATTATCTTAATCAGGTACACATCAGAATTAACTTACTGCCACAGGCCGATCCCCCACCTTCCTGGGGATGGAGCGCTGGCCCCCTGACCTCTAGTAGGGGCCGGGGCACACCCAGGAGATGGGCAGGGCAGGACAAGAGCAGAATGAAGTCTCTGGTATGTTTTCCTTTGCTTATAAAATCACTAAGTGTGGGATTTTATCCTTCATTGCCTTGACATCCAACAAATGAGTTATCCAAATCCAGGTGCTCTTCTGGATTCCAGGGGCACCAATGTTAGTAAACAGTCCTTGCCTCCTGACAGCAGTGTTCAGATACCTGTGACCCCACTATCAGTGAACAAAGGCAATATTTAGCTTAAACCTGCACTGCTGACTGACAGGCTTCATAGACAGACTCCACGGCGCATTCCTCCACTGGAGAGACCACACATCTTCCTCTGTACCAGCTGCAGCAGAACAGGCTGCGGCACTGCCCAGGCCCCTCTTCTGAGCGCAGACAGGACAATCAGCTCACTCAAAGAGGACCGGCAGCCAGTGGATTTCAGAGTATTTAGTATGCAATCGCCTGCAAGCTAACTATCAACTTCCATTGAACCTTTTTAAATTCTGTACTAGTGGTGACCTGAAACCTGCCTGGTGGAAGGATTGGGTCAAGCACTACAAGGCCTGGCCTTGGGGACATGGAGACAAGAGCGTGGTAAGGCGCAGGGGCTGGACCTGGTTGGGACCTTGCCCTCCTGCTTGGTGAGGATGCAGCCCAGGCGGGGGTGAGACCAGAGAGGCACTGAGGACCACACTTCAAGGAGGAGCTGGCTTCCAGAGTCGAATGAATGTGCACAGGAGCAACATGAAGCCCGGTGCCCTGGTTCCAGCCATTAAGCTGATACAAGAAATTTTGGTAGTTATTCCAAAGAGGAAGGAAAAAACCTATGTGGTGGAAGTAGAAGTACCTTTGGTTAAAATCATTCATTGTGCTGATTTACTTTTTTCCTTAACCTTCAGATTTTAGACGAATCACTCTAGTCTCCCTTTTCTTTTCTCCCTGTGACTCTGTCTCCCTTCTTTTAGCCTGGCTTACTACTGTCACAAAGGATGCATTCTGATGTGACATTATCTTAATCAGGTACACATCAGAATTAACTTACTGCCACAGGCCGATCCCCCACCTTCCTGGGGATGGAGCGCTGGCCCCCTGACCTCTAGTAGGGGCCGGGGCACACCCAGGAGATGGGCAGGGCAGGACAAGAGCAGAATGAAGTCTCTGGTATGTTTTCCTTTGCTTATAAAATCACTAAGTGTGGGATTTTATCCTTCATTGCCTTGACATCCAACAAATGAGTTATCCAAATCCAGGTGCTCTTCTGGATTCCAGGGGCACCAATGTTAGTAAACAGTCCTTGCCTCCTGACAGCAGTGTTCAGATACCTGTGACCCCACTATCAGTGAACAAAGGCAATATTTAGCTTAAACCTGCACTGCTGACTGACAGGCTTCATAGACAGACTCCACGGCGCATTCCTCCACTGGAGAGACCACACATCTTCCTCTGTACCAGCTGCAGCAGAACAGGCTGCGGCACTGCCCAGGCCCCTCTTCTGAGCGCGCAGACAGGACAATCAGCTCACTCAAAGAGGACCGGCAGCCAGTGGATTTCAGAGTATTTAGTATGCAATCGCCTGCAAGCTAACTATCAACTTCCATTGAACCTTTTTTTTAAATTCTGTACTAGTTTGTTTCTTTTAGCAAAAAAAAGAAAGGAAGAAGAAAAAGAAATCAGAAGCATCAGTGCCACAAATCCATTACCACAAATCTCCCAAGAACATCTTCCCCAACCTTCTTTCATAAATACTATTCTCTCTTTATCTTCGGGGAAAAAAAAATCCTTATTCATGCAGAGGAAGGTAACCTGGCTCAGTAAGTTCCAAGGACCCAATTTCACTTGAAAAGGAGAATAATATTATCTAGCTACTTTTAAATTCCAGAGGCATTCTGAAAATTTTCTTAGTTTCTCTGACTGGAACACATGAAGTCCTTGAGGAAGATTATAGGACAACTGCACCCTTATCTTTGACTAAAAGTTAATGCAATTATTTAAGTAACTGTCACTGCCATTATGTGTATTTTTTAAAGTACATGTTCAACATGATTAGTTAATTTTAAAAGCCATCTTTCCAAAGCTTTCTGTTAGCATGTTTTCCTGCACACCCAACTACGGCAACCTAAACTCAAGATGAAAAGACATGACAGAGCAGGATGGTGCAAACATCATGTTCTTAAAAGCTGGAAGCAACTTTAAAGAAAAAAAAATCATATTCTGCTAACACAGTCGAGTTAATTTAATCATTAACAACTCAAATGAACATTTTTCAAGTCAATCACCATAATCCAGGCTAAAGCTAGAGATGCCAAATCTAATTCTCCAGCGAGGGTACCCACTATTGCCAGATGCACTTGCTTCAAAGAAGACGAAGGACTTAAGCAAGCCCATGACAACTCCTGATTCAATTTCAAAGCACAGGCTTTGCTTACATTTTCCCTCTCAGAGAAAAGTTCTATTTTCTGACAACAGCACTTTCTGAAAAAGCACTGCTTCTGCTGTCTCTTTTGACTCTTTGGTTCACTTTTCATAAAGTGTACCTAACCAACCTGCCCACAGGAGTGTTGATGATGACTGGCCACATGACCCATGCGGTTGTCAATAAGGAAACAGTCTGACTAGGAACTGGTAGTCAAAAGCAGTGAATTCAAATACAAATGCCTTCCAAGGTCCCCTGCATTCAACCTCCTCCTTTAAGGCTTACCAAACTTCTCCTATTCCCCTTGACCTCTGGTAGGGATTGAATTATTTCCCCGTCTGAGAAATTCACTAGCATCCTAAGCATCAGTATCTCAGAAAATAACTTTAGTTGGAAACAAATTCATTAAAAAAAAAAGGGGGTGGTGGTGGTGAGGAATTTGGACACAAACACATACACAGGGAGAACATCATGAAAGGGTGGGGAAGAGTGGGTGCTGTGTCTGTGGGCCGAGGAGTGCTCAAGACTGCCAGGAAGCCACCAGAAGCGTGGGGAGTGATGTGGCTCAGGGCTCAGGGGAGAAACAGGCTCTGCCGACACCAGGATCTTGCATTTCCAGCCTCCAGAACTGTGAGACTGTCCATTTCTGATTATTTAAGCCACTCCCCTGGTGGTACATCGTTATGGCCGCCCCAACAAACACCCATCACCTCACTAGGCTTCTGCGACTTTCCAAGGGCCTGACTGCCATCCAACAGTCGATGAGTCTAAGCCATCTGGGGGCAGGAAGCAAGCGTGGCACGTCACTGCTGTGCTCCATGGCCTCCATGGCACAGTGCTGGCCTCTGCCGATTTGAATAAGCACTTGGCTGTCGACTTGTGAACATTACCAGACAGCAGAAGTGCAAGTCATGAGGAGAGTGGTGGCCATGTTGGCACCACTTTTCCCTGAGACGGCAGGGGGGACAGCTGTGAGCAAGTCAGAGCTGCTCTCTCTTCAACAGCCTGCGTACCCCTCCATCTCCAGCAAATAAACAAGCAGGGGAGGAAGAACACTGGCCAGTACCAAGAACCAGACCAGCTGGAGATGATTATAATACATACACTGGTAACACATATAATACATGTCAGTAGAAGTGATAAGACAAGGAACAGTACCAAAAGTTAAAAAGAAATAGGAAATTTGTGTGCATATTGCTGAGGCTTTGTGCTATGGCTCTTCTGAAAATATACAGCTAGAATCTTTTTCTTATGACTTCTATTTTCTTTTACTGTGAGGAGAAAGAAAAAAAAAGAGCAATGGAATATATAACAGAATATCCCCAGCATCACTGATTTTCCAACTGCAGATGATCTAAATGCTCAACAGTAGGTGGGGTGGTTGAACAAGTAATAGCAGAGCAATACAATGGACTGACTTCACAGCTGTTCACGATGAGGAACAGGCATGAATAAGCTTAAGAGTATATGTAAATTAAGCATGGTGTAATACAGTATGTAAAAAGTCATAGTAAAGTCCAAGGAATTTGGACACAAACACATACACAGGGAGAACATCATGAAAGGGTGGGGAAGAGTGGGTGCTGTGTCTGTGGGCCGAGGAGTGCTCAAGACTGCCAGGAAGCCACCAGAAGCGTGGGGAGTGATGTGGCTCAGGGCTCAGGGGAGAAACAGGCTCTGCCGACACCAGGATCTTGCATTTCCAGCCTCCAGAACTGTGAGACTGTCCATTTCTGATTATTTAAGCCACTCCCCTGGTGGTACATCGTTATGGCCGCCCCAACAAACACCCATCACCTCACTAGGCTTCTGCGACTTTCCAAGGGCCTGACTGCCATCCAACAGTCGATGAGTCTAAGCCATCTGGGGGCAGGAAGCAAGCGTGGCACGTCACTGCTGTGCTCCATGGCCTCCATGGCACAGTGCTGGCCTCTGCCGCATTTGAATAAGCACTTGGCTGTCGACTTGTGAACATTACCAGACAGCAGAAGTGCAAGTCATGAGGAGAGTGGTGGCCATGTTGGCACCACTTTTCCCTGAGACGGCAGGGGGGACAGCTGTGAGCAAGTCAGAGCTGCTCTCTCTTCAACAGCCTGCGTACCCCTCCATCTCCAGCAAATAAACAAGCAGGGGAGGAAGAACACTGGCCAGTACCAAGAACCAGACCAGCTGGAGATGATTATAATACATACACTGGTAACACATATAATACATGTCAGTAGAAGTGATAAGACAAGGAACAGTACCAAAAGTTAAAAAGAAATAGGAAATTTGTGTGCATATTGCTGAGGCTTTGTGCTATGGCTCTTCTGAAAATATACAGCTAGAATCTTTTTCTTATGACTTCTATTTTCTTTTACTGTGAGGAGAAAGAAAAAAAAAGAGCAATGGAATATATAACAGAATATCCCCAGCATCACTGATTTTCCAACTGCAGATGATCTAAATGCTCAACAGTAGGTGGGGTGGTTGAACAAGTAATAGCAGAGCAATACAATGGACTGACTTCACAGCTGTTCACGATGAGGAACAGGCATGAATAAGCTTAAGAGTATATGTAAATTAAGCATGGTGTAATACAGTATGTAAAAAAGTCTTACACTAGCATTAAAGTCCAAGATCACTGGCCATCCCTATTAACTCCTAATTCCAAAATTACCTGAAATATATCACTCTAAATATCAGCCCATCCTGAAACTTAAGACGGACAATATTCTTCCTTTGTACAAATAGCTGCTGCCTAGGTTATAATGTATTGCTCTAAATCAAAATAAAACAACTGTGCTTCTCAAGGTAGCTTTTTAAAAATTATAGCTTAAAAAAATAAAGAAAAAGCCTACTGTGGACTTCACATTCTATGAAGAGGACTGTGAAGGGAGGTCCTTTGTTTCTCTGGAATTACTATTGTAGGAATACACTGTGGGAGAATCACAATCCTGACCTGACGGACCCACTCAGTTGCTGGGATGGAAGTGTCTTAAGCCCGTGAGGGAAATACAGCCTACTGCCTTACAACAGGTCAATACTGTCTTAGAAGTCAACACTGAATGTGTGATATATGTTCTCCATGTGCAAAAAATTATTAAATATTTATTAAACCATCAGAAGAGTAGAAAGATATTAAATTTTGCTGTATGAGCTCTGCTTAATTCTAGTGGAACATGGGGCCAGGGTCTCCTCTCATTTCTGTGTAAGCCGATCCTCTGCTAACAATTATAACGAAAAAGGGTCTGAAGGCAATTTCTATCCCACTTCTCTACTTTTAACTGTCTGATAGAATCAATTTTAGTTTTTTACCCTACTCAAAATAACTATTATATCCCATGATAAGAAGAACTTCTTTAAAAGTGAAGATCACACTGGCCAAGGCAGGGGCATATCAAATTCCCTCAAGGTGTCCTACTCTGGTCCTTTAGGGGCATTATCGGCTCTTTACCATCTAACTGCACTCTATCCCATTTAATATTCTAAAGCCCTGGCCATACTGTTCCTTCATAACTGAACAGGGAACCACCACCCACCTTCCAAAGTCTGTCCTGGAGGGAGTCTACATCAGTGTCTCCCAAAGTGTGAGACACCTGCAGTCATACAGCTTGTCTCAGGCGGTGCTCACTCACCCAGCTCCTGTTGCTGAGTCACTGCAGAGCTAGTACTTATTCTACAGTATGTAAAAAAGTCTTACACTAGCATTAAAGTCCAAGATCACTGGCCATCCCTATTAACTCCTAATTCCAAAATTACCTGAAATATATCACTCTAAATATCAGCCCATCCTGAAACTTAAGACGGACAATATTCTTCCTTTGTACAAATAGCTGCTGCCTAGGTTATAATGTATTGCTCTAAATCAAAATAAAACAACTGTGCTTCTCAAGGTAGCTTTTTAAAAATTATAGCTTAAAAAAATAAAGAAAAAGCCTACTGTGGACTTCACATTCTATGAAGAGGACTGTGAAGGGAGGTCCTTTGTTTCTCTGGAATTACTATTGTAGGAATACACTGTGGGAGAATCACAATCCTGACCTGACGGACCCACTCAGTTGCTGGGATGGAAGTGTCTTAAGCCCGTGAGGGAAATACAGCCTACTGCCTTACAACAGGTCAATACTGTCTTAGAAGTCAACACTGAATGTGTGATATATGTTCTCCATGTGCAAAAAATTATTAAATATTTATTAAACCATCAGAAGAGTAGAAAGATATTAAATTTTGCTGTATGAGCTCTGCTTAATTCTAGTGGAACATGGGGCCAGGGTCTCCTCTCATTTCTGTGTAAGCCGATCCTCTGCTAACAATTATAACGAAAAAGGGTCTGAAGGCAATTTCTATCCCACTTCTCTACTTTTAACTGTCTGATAGAATCAATTTTAGTTTTTTACCCTACTCAAAATAACTATTATATCCCATGATAAGAAGAACTTCTTTAAAAGTGAAGATCACACTGGCCAAGGCAGGGGCATATCAAATTCCCTCAAGGTGTCCTACTCTGGTCCTTTAGGGGCATTATCGGCTCTTTACCATCTAACTGCACTCTATCCCATTTAATATTCTAAAGCCCTGGCCATACTGTTCCTTCATAACTGAACAGGGAACCACCACCCACCTTCCAAAGTCTGTCCTGGAGGGAGTCTACATCAGTGTCTCCCAAAGTGTGAGACACCTGCAGTCATACAGCTTGTCTCAGGCGCGGTGCTCACTCACCCAGCTCCTGTTGCTGAGTCACTGCAGAGCTAGTACTTATTCTCACAGGTATTTCCAACGGGTAACAAATGATGTGACCACTACACTGATAGTAACGATGATACGCCTCTTTTTGGAATACATATTAAGGAAATAGAAAAAGAGGCAATTCAAAAAAAAACAGTTGTAGGTAAATAAGAAAGAACATGGTACTGGCAAAAGCAGAAACGACTGAGGCTTGGAACATGTTGCCGGTTACTATGCATGGCATTTTGGAATTTGGTTTACAAAGCCACAGAAGTAAATTATAGGATTACATGAAAAATTCATGAAATCACATAGATGAATTCCATGAAAATTCTTGCAGCAAATGCTAACTGGCTAAGACTGAGAGTTTCCTTTACATCAATAAAAATCGTATTTTAGAAAGTACTCTCATGCTTCTTTGGGAATACTCAAAGAAAACTCAAAAGTCCAGTAAGATAATCTTCTAAAAATACCCAAAGTAAGTTATCATTTAAATATTGGTTAAAAAAAAAAAAACCCTTTGGGTTTTTCAATATAAATGTCTAGCCCATGAAAATGGAGAGGTCTATAGAAATGTGAAGAAGAAAAATTACTGAACACCAAATATTTATTTATACTGTCCACAAAAATAAATACACTGACTACAAGAGTAACACAGTCCTGCTCTGATGAAGTTTTAGGGAGAAACTGGCCGCACATATTTAGACTTTTTCAGCTTTTAAAAATCTTATGGGACCTGAAAAGTGCAATTTGTCTTTAAAGAACCCCACCAGAAGAGAACAAAAGAAAAACAACAAAAAGAAGAAAAAGCCCACGTGTTTGGTTTTGAAACACCAAGCCTTACCAGAGGCTGCTGGGGCTGCATTGTCTGGAGACCAAGGGTCTGACTCTGGGGCTGTGAGGACTGCTGAGCCTGGGGGGGCTGTGGGGGCTGTGGGGGCTGCTGGGGCTGCTGCATCTGGAAAGAAAGAACAAGAATTACACATTTAGAAGTAGGAGGTTAATAGCATTCCAATTTCCTCCCCCAACATACCTTCTATCTGACTATTCTAACCAAGATGACATGTCCCTGCCTCCTCCGTCTTCTTGCCAGACATCCTTCATCCTTCAGGGGCAATGCCCACGTCTTTTCCTCCATGTGCTCACAGGCTATTCCACACCAAAGACCTCTCCTTCTGAAGTCAGTGTTCACCGTCTGAGCCAACGGGTAACAAATGATGTGACCACTACACTGATAGTAACGATGATACGCCTCTTTTTGGAATACATATTAAGGAAATAGAAAAAGAGGCAATTCAAAAAAAAACAGTTGTAGGTAAATAAGAAAGAACATGGTACTGGCAAAAGCAGAAACGACTGAGGCTTGGAACATGTTGCCGGTTACTATGCATGGCATTTTGGAATTTGGTTTACAAAGCCACAGAAGTAAATTATAGGATTACATGAAAAATTCATGAAATCACATAGATGAATTCCATGAAAATTCTTGCAGCAAATGCTAACTGGCTAAGACTGAGAGTTTCCTTTACATCAATAAAAATCGTATTTTAGAAAGTACTCTCATGCTTCTTTGGGAATACTCAAAGAAAACTCAAAAGTCCAGTAAGATAATCTTCTAAAAATACCCAAAGTAAGTTATCATTTAAATATTGGTTAAAAAAAAAAAAAACCTTGGTTTCTCAATATAAATGTCTAGCCCATGAAAATGGAGAGGTCTATAGAAATGTGAAGAAGAAAAATTACTGAACACCAAATATTTATTTATACTGTCCACAAAAATAAATACACTGACTACAAGAGTAACACAGTCCTGCTCTGATGAAGTTTTAGGGAGAAACTGGCCGCACATATTTAGACTTTTTCAGCTTTTAAAAATCTTATGGGACCTGAAAAGTGCAATTTGTCTTTAAAGAACCCCACCAGAAGAGAACAAAAGAAAAACAACAAAAAGAAGAAAAAGCCCACGTGTTTGGTTTTGAAACACCAAGCCTTACCAGAGGCTGCTGGGGCTGCATTGTCTGGAGACCAAGGGTCTGACTCTGGGGCTGTGAGGACTGCTGAGCCTGGGGGGGCTGTGGGGGCTGTGGGGGCTGCTGGGGCTGCTGCATCTGGAAAGAAAGAACAAGAATTACACATTTAGAAGTAGGAGGTTAATAGCATTCCAATTTCCTCCCCCAACATACCTTCTATCTGACTATTCTAACCAAGATGACATGTCCCTGCCTCCTCCGTCTTCTTGCCAGACATCCTTCATCCTTCAGGGGCAATGCCCACGTCTTTTCCTCCATGTGCTCACAGGCTATTCCACACCAAAGACCTCTCCTTCTGAAGTCAGTGTTCACCGTCTGAGCCACCCTACACCATACAGGGACGTTCTTTGTACTTGTCATTTCCATTCCTTTCATGTCATTCGCCCTTCCACATATTTCACCCCATCTGTGCTACCGGGTGAGACAAGGACTGCTCACTCCAAGTTATCTTTTCATCCCTTATGACACTCAAAGGAACTCTTGAATTTAGATTTATTTTTTTAAAGGAAAATTTAGATGTGAGAAGTTCTGGCATAAATTACCAGCATAAAATCGTTATGTCCATGAACGCTGGCTCAAATACATGGCTCTTGGAAAACACCTCCAAATCACAAAAGAAACACAGACTAGACATCCACCAGGTGGGACACCACAGAGGAGCGGAAAATATTAGGAGCTGGTTTGTCCTGATGATCTTGAAGGTCTCCACACAAACACATCATCTTGGTGGAGATAGCACCAGACTTCTTTTCATCCTCTATGCTTTCCCACTTGGTCTGCATACTCTCCCCCAAATTATTTCTCTTCTTTAGGGCAAGGGAATCAATAGCTATTACCAGATGGCACTTACTAAGGGATAAGGGTCCTGGATTTGGAATCCTATCTGAGGTCTGGGTGGGCCACTCCCACCATGAACAATGCAAGTTGGATCAGAAATACAGCAAGTGCAATAGGAAGCCATTTCTCCATTGGGCTCTCTGTGAACCCTTTCGGGAAAAGTCAACTGAATTTTGTAATTATTCATCTGTTTCTTTGTGGAGGCAGTCAATCACCAAAAAAGGAATTAAGTGTAAATCGGATGCAAAAGCAAATCATTTTTCCTAATCTTCAAGGAACATGTTGGTAATGAAAAAAATTATTTGAAGGACATTATCATGTTAATTGGGTTAAAAAGTACACAGTAACCAATAAGAGATTCTCAAAATTTGCAGTAAAAAAGATACTAGTAGAAGATAGGAAGTGGTAAATAAATAATGTAACAACTTTCCTCAGTCATTTGGAAATGAGAAAATTTTAAAACAGAGGAAAATGTACATATCAGTCATAAAAAGTTGTGAAACATATTCAGAACTTGGGGAAAAGTGTGATTTAAGAAAATATCACTACAAGTATTAACGGTCATACTAACAATAATATTACCAAATAAGTGCTTTACTTGCATTTTCTTATTTGATTTTCACTATGCATTTAAGAGGTGGGCACAATAATTATTTGCATTTTACTTATGACAAAGCTAAGGATTAGAGGGGTTCTGATCACCTCGGAGATTATGTTTATGCAGTGAGCGGGGTTGGTCATCTGTAGGCCACAGTCTTCCCAAATCAATTACCATACGTTTTCCCAATTTTCCACATGTTAACAGGTAAAAACTGGGATGTGATTCACAGCATTTTGTAATTCTGAAGTTGTTTTGTTGAACATTGGTGTTGGCTTCAATCTGTTGGCACTGCCAACCAGAAGTCTTCGGATGAAACTGAATTCAGACCTGAAACTCATCTGAGCTAATGGTTCAGATATTTTTTTCCCACCATCAGTGTCCAGGTTGAGACATGAGAGCTCCTCTGCTGCCCCTTTCCACATGGCAGGTCTGTTTTGCACTGACCTCAGACGAAGAGTACAACCCCTGAGTACCCCAGTTTTACTGGAGTTCCCATTCCTGGGGTTGCTTTCTTTTCCTTTCTTGGAAATACATACAAGGACAGTGTGTCTTAAGTTGGACTGTTGGTAAGGCTAGAGTCCACTTACTAAGGGATAAGGGTCCTGGATTTGGAATCCTATCTGAGGTCTGGGTGGGCCACTCCCACCATGAACAATGCAAGTTGGATCAGAAATACAGCAAGTGCAATAGGAAGCCATTTCTCCATTGGGCTCTCTGTGAACCCTTTCGGGAAAAGTCAACTGAATTTTGTAATTATTCATCTGTTTCTTTGTGGAGGCAGTCAATCACCAAAAAAGGAATTAAGTGTAAATCGGATGCAAAAGCAAATCATTTTTCCTAATCTTCAAGGAACATGTTGGTAATGAAAAAAATTATTTGAAGGACATTATCATGTTAATTGGGTTAAAAAGTACACAGTAACCAATAAGAGATTCTCAAAATTTGCAGTAAAAAAGATACTAGTAGAAGATAGGAAGTGGTAAATAAATAATGTAACAACTTTCCTCAGTCATTTGGAAATGAGAAAATTTTAAAACAGAGGAAAATGTACATATCAGTCATAAAAAGTTGTGAAACATATTCAGAACTTGGGGAAAAGTGTGATTTAAGAAAATATCACTACAAGTATTAACGGTCATACTAACAATAATATTACCAAATAAGTGCTTTACTTGCATTTTCTTATTTGATTTTCACTATGCATTTAAGAGGTGGGCACAATAATTATTTGCATTTTACTTATGACAAAGCTAAGGATTAGAGGGGTTCTGATCACCTCGGAGATTATGTTTATGCAGTGAGCGGGGTTGGTCATCTGTAGGCCACAGTCTTCCCAAATCAATTACCATACGTTTTCCCAATTTTCCACATGTTAACAGGTAAAAACTGGGATGTGATTCACAGCATTTTGTAATTCTGAAGTTGTTTTGTTGAACATTGGTGTTGGCTTCAATCTGTTGGCACTGCCAACCAGAAGTCTTCGGATGAAACTGAATTCAGACCTGAAACTCATCTGAGCTAATGGTTCAGATATTTTTTTCCCACCATCAGTGTCCAGGTTGAGACATGAGAGCTCCTCTGCTGCCCCTTTCCACATGGCAGGTCTGTTTTGCACTGACCTCAGACGAAGAGTACAACCCCTGAGTACCCCAGTTTTACTGGAGTTCCCATTCCTGGGGTTGCTTTCTTTTCCTTTCTTGGAAATACATACAAGGACAGTGTGTCTTAAGTTGGACTGTTGGTAAGGCTAGAGTCCACTGAATAGGCTCATCAGGCAATGACACAGGACAAGCTTGCTAATAATAAAGACAAATGGAACAGGGAAACATACTAGCCCCTCAACAAGGGAGGCAGAAGCTGGAATGTGTCGAGGGGAAGCATTCCTCACCCAGGAGGCTCAGCTGTCTATGATGGATAAGCGAGGGACAGCTCTCTACACTACCAGAGACAAGATGAAGCATCCCTCTGAAGCAGCCTCCCTATGTCACCCCAACTTCACAATCCAATCCGACTAGAGGTGTTAAACAGAACGTTTACAGAGAATTACAAGGCCTTCTAGAAACTGATGAAAACTCTGGACAGCTTGATTAAATGAAAAAGGAAAAGCACATATAAGAACTTCTGAACTCAAATCACAAGGTCTGTAGTTAAACAGTATCTAGGGAGACTGAGGCTTATACGATTAAGATAAAGGCATCCCGAACCCTTGTGGAAGAGGAAAGACTGTCAAAGAATGTCCTGCCCAGCCTACAACCTGGCAGATGCACACAGACGGAAAGACCCCTGCCAAAGTGGAATTACATGACACCAACTTAGCTCCCAGTGTCAGGTCCACAGGCTTCCCTGGGACTTGGCAGTTACGGCCTGAAGCGCCTGTTTTTCCACGGCCCCTGAGGACCCCACCCATGCCGCACTCCCGCCCAGCTGCCTACCTGGAGGAGCCTCTGCTGCTGTCGAACCTGTGGCTGCCGGGGTCTCATGGGGTCCTGATTCACAGCATTTTGTAATTCTGAAGTTGTTTTGTTGAACATTGGTGTTGGCTTCAATCTGTTGGCACTGCCAACCAGAAGTCTTCGGATGAAACTGAATTCAGACCTGAAACTCATCTGAGCTAATGGTTCAGATATTTTTTTCCCACCATCAGTGTCCAGGTTGAGACATGAGAGCTCCTCTGCTGCCCCTTTCCACATGGCAGGTCTGTTTTGCACTGACCTCAGACGAAGAGTACAACCCCTGAGTACCCCAGTTTTACTGGAGTTCCCATTCCTGGGGTTGCTTTCTTTTCCTTTCTTGGAAATACATACAAGGACAGTGTGTCTTAAGTTGGACTGTTGGTAAGGCTAGAGTCCACTGAATAGGCTCATCAGGCAATGACACAGGACAAGCTTGCTAATAATAAAGACAAATGGAACAGGGAAACATACTAGCCCCTCAACAAGGGAGGCAGAAGCTGGAATGTGTCGAGGGGAAGCATTCCTCACCCAGGAGGCTCAGCTGTCTATGATGGATAAGCGAGGACAGCTCTCTACACTACCAGAGACAAGATGAAGCATCCCTCTGAAGCAGCCTCCCTATGTCACCCCAACTTCACAATCCAATCCGACTAGAGGTGTTAAACAGAACGTTTACAGAGAATTACAAGGCCTTCTAGAAACTGATGAAAACTCTGGACAGCTTGATTAAATGAAAAAGGAAAAGCACATATAAGAACTTCTGAACTCAAATCACAAGGTCTGTAGTTAAACAGTATCTAGGGAGACTGAGGCTTATACGATTAAGATAAAGGCATCCCGAACCCTTGTGGAAGAGGAAAGACTGTCAAAGAATGTCCTGCCCAGCCTACAACCTGGCAGATGCACACAGACGGAAAGACCCCTGCCAAAGTGGAATTACATGACACCAACTTAGCTCCCAGTGTCAGGTCCACAGGCTTCCCTGGGACTTGGCAGTTACGGCCTGAAGCGTCTGTTTTTTCCACGGCCCCTGAGGACCCCACCCATGCCGCACTCCCGCCCAGCTGCCTACCTGGAGGAGCCTCTGCTGCTGTCGAACCTGTGGCTGCCGGGGTCTCATGGGGTCCTGAGACAGGGGCACCGAGGCAAGGCTGGGATGTGTGGGAGTCAGCACCGCATCGATTCCTCCACCCACCAGAGGGCTCTGCTGAAGCGACTGATGATTCAGCCTGGCAAAGGAGGAGGAACCGGCTGTTGGCCCAAGCGTGCCGTCAGAGTCTTAATCAGTGCCACCGGCACCTTGCACACACTCAAAGAAACCATCGTGTTCAGTAATCTGTACAATTCAAATGCCATGAAGGCGAGTGGTTAAGGTCATCTGGATTCCCAGGGACACATGGGATCACCGGACAAGGGACAGCAAGTACAGTAAGATTGCAATCATGGATAAATTACTTTTAAAAAGTGTACTGACAATTTCTAATCTGTGACAGTACCTGAGCATGTCATCTGGAGCAGGCACTGTGGGAAGAGTCTGAAATCTGTTACTTTGTTTACTCCCCCCACAGCCTTCCTTTGAGGTCAGCAGTTTTGTTAGTGCTAACAATTTCTGGATCTCAGTGCAAAACAAGAATGCAGGGCTCTCTGACTGGAAAAGAGTAAGAATTTCAAGCGAGTGACAGCAGAGTATTGATACTGACCACACGGGGCTTTCTACATAGAGCCCAGTGTGACTGCACACATCTCACATCCTCAAGGCTGGCCCGGCTGGCCACATGTGGTCACTTGAAATGTGACCAGTGTGACTGACAGCAGAGGAACAATGTTTTTTAACTTAACTTTAAATAAGCCAAAATGGCTGGTAGCTATGAGAACGGACAAGCCAGTTATACACTGTCGACAAGATCCAGTTAAAGCACAAACCGAGTAAGGGTCCTGTTTGGCCCGCCATTCCTGAAGTGGAAAAGGTAAATTAAGACGCATAACAAAACTGTCACGGGCACCATGTACAATGAGAATTATAATCACAGGGTTTATATAAGGTGCCAATCAACATATTCTAGCAAGGCACTGCTGAGGATAAGCAACAATTTTTTATCTTAGATATTTATAACCAAAAAAAAACTTTTTAAAAGAGGAAGAAAAAAAGAACATTGGAGCCAACATAGTGCGATCACTGAAAATGATTACACAAATAACACAGGAGACGTGAGTCAAACAATAAGCCTTGATTGAAATAAACAAGGTGAAGCATTGCTTCTTTTGAACCACAATCTGGATGCTGCTAAAAATGAGAAGACAGAGTGAAAATGCTGGGCAAGCTCCGAAGAACAAGTATAAAACACCATGTTCTAGGGGAAGCATGGTAAAGATGAGGATCTGAGGGGCCGCCACTGCAATCACTTCCCCATGCCTCACCTCTGGGAGCCAGTCAGCGGCTGCAGGTATGGCGATGCTTGCTGCTGAATGTAGCCACTCGGTGGCTGCTGCATCTGTCTGAGTCTTTCCATGAGTGCCGGGTTGGAGTGAGCGGCCGGATAGGTTCTGGAATTATAGGTAGGAGACAGGACCACGCTGCCAGCCTGCTGCTGAGGGGTCTGCTGCAAAGGCATCTGGGTTCCATACATCGTATAGCCCTGGGCCATGGTCTGCAGGCAGGCACAAGGGAAGAAGTCAGTATTTCCATTTACCAGCTTTCCTACCACTACGATACATGGAGCCAAAACAAAGCCAGGAGGAGCCCCCTGAGACGTGCTTCTCTCAAAGGCTCATAGAACTCAAAATATGAGGAAGACCACTCTGGAGGCAAAGAGAAGCATCAGAAAATTCTAGAATGAACCAGGTTGTGTACTGATTCACCAGAAAGTTCAATGATAAAACATGAATCCTCATGTGATTAAGCAATCAGTTTTAAGGTCAGCTGCTTATTTTCAGGAAAGGTAGGTTTCTGCATTGAAATAATAAAGCAAGCATCCATACCTCTAGAGCACACATGGTATTAGTGTTCAACAGACCCCAAGCATAATTAATGCTGTTTCCAAAATTAGTCAGAAAAGCTATCCATACTCAATGTGAATAAAAGAATGGAGTCCACTTTCCTAGTGTGTAACTACACTTCCCTGGGTCTAACAAATTTTCCTTAGTAACTAACCAGTTAAGATAAAAGAAAAAAAAGTTAATTAACACCTTAACCAGAGAACGAAGGTGTCACTGAAAATATTAGTCACTCAGTCATGTCTGACTCTTTGCCACTCTATGGACTATAGGCTGCCAGGCTCCTCTGTCCATGTAATTCTCCAGGCAAGAATACTGGAGTGGGGTGCCATTTCCTCCTCCAGGGGATCTTCCCAACCCAGGGATTGGGCTGCAGGCAGTCAGATTCTTTACTATCTGAGCTACCAGGGAAGCCCAATGAGGGTGTCATTAGTGACTATTTGAATTGGACTATTTGGTTGAACTGAAGCCTGTTTCAGCACTCTATAATCTAATTAGAATACTTAATTTCTCTATTCAGCATTATATCGTAGCTGTTTCTCCAAATCTCGACACCCAACGTAAATGAAAAAATTCAGGTTCTGCTGGATCACTATCTATAATATACAGAACAGAGTGCTGATTAAAATGGAAGAAGACTTCTCTTTGGTTTCTCTAAGTACCCCACTTTAAAGTAGTTGAATGGCTCTGACTTGGAAGACAGAGGGATAGATAATGACCTTCTTGGAGGCAGTGTGCAGGCTGTGAGGCTAGGTGCCCACGAACACCAACCTCAGCCTTCCTTTCAGCTGTGGTCATAGTGTGGCCTCAACTAGAGGTCTGGCCAATGTCCCTGACTTCCTGATTATAAGAGGGATGGAGTAAAAGGGTATGGAGGCAGAAATAACTATTAGGAAAACCAGATTAGGATTTGCATCTTATTAAGGCAAATCCAGCATTTGCTGAAGAGCTGCTGTGTATCCGGGGCCATGCTATCTCCACAGGTTGTCTTAAATTGCCACAGTGTTCATTTCTGTTTTATAGAAAAGACTCAGAGTAACTTGTACAATGGTACACTGCTTGTAGGTTGTCAAGAATTTGTCAAGGCCTGATGCCAAGGCCAATTTTCTTCTTATTCTAACATGATTCCCCTTCAAAGCTCTCTTTGAATGTCATAAATTTCATCATGAAATACATCATTGTGTATTATAAGTACTCTAGAACTAGTATTTCAGTATCTACCATCATCATTAATAGAAAGGTATGAACTGATATCCTAATAATCTCCAAAAAGATGTTATGCCCTTTAATCAATCCTGAGACTTGTTTAATAATCACTGGTAATGCTTTTAGTAAAATGTCAATTATAATCTATAGGCTGAAGACAAGACTCCTCTGTCCATGTAATTCTCCAGGCAAGAATACTGGAGTGGGGTGCCATTTCCTCCTCCAGGGGATCTTCCCAACCCAGGGATTGGGCTGCAGGCAGTCAGATTCTTTACTATCTGAGCTACCAGGGAAGCCCAATGAGGGTGTCATTAGTGACTATTTGAATTGGACTATTTGGTTGAACTGAAGCCTGTTTCAGCACTCTATAATCTAATTAGAATACTTAATTTCTCTATTCAGCATTATATCGTAGCTGTTTCTCCAAATCTCGACACCCAACGTAAATGAAAAACTTCAGGTTCTGCTGGATCACTATCTATAATATACAGAACAGAGTGCTGATTAAAATGGAAGAAGACTTCTCTTTGGTTTCTCTAAGTACCCCACTTTAAAGTAGTTGAATGGCTCTGACTTGGAAGACAGAGGGATAGATAATGACCTTCTTGGAGGCAGTGTGCAGGCTGTGAGGCTAGGTGCCCACGAACACCAACCTCAGCCTTCCTTTCAGCTGTGGTCATAGTGTGGCCTCAACTAGAGGTCTGGCCAATGTCCCTGACTTCCTGATTATAAGAGGGATGGAGTAAAAGGGTATGGAGGCAGAAATAACTATTAGGAAAACCAGATTAGGATTTGCATCTTATTAAGGCAAATCCAGCATTTGCTGAAGAGCTGCTGTGTATCCGGTGCCATGCTATCTCCACAGGTTGT
Organism: Tragulus kanchil; assembly: GCA_022376925.1. NCBI lineage: Eukaryota > Metazoa > Chordata > Mammalia > Artiodactyla > Tragulidae > Tragulus > Tragulus kanchil. The sequence continues at coordinate 147,350,801 of JAIOJX010000028.1, forward strand.
CTTAAATTGCCACAGTGTTCATTTCTGTTTTATAGAAAAGACTCAGAGTAACTTGTACAATGGTACACTGCTTGTAGGTTGTCAAGAATTTGTCAAGGCCTGATGCCAAGGCCAATTTTCTTCTTATTCTAACATGATTCCCCTTCAAAGCTCTCTTTGAATGTCATAAATTTCATCATGAAATACATCATTGTGTATTATAAGTACTCTAGAACTAGTATTTCAGTATCTACCATCATCATTAATAGAAAGGTATGAACTGATATCCTAATAATCTCCAAAAAGATGTTATGCCCTTTAATCAATCCTGAGACTTGTTTAATAATCACTGGTAATGCTTTTAGTAAAATGTCAATTATAATCTATAGGCTGAAGACAAGACTAAGTCCCATACCCCAAAAGGGAACTGATGCCCTACTAACTTAGTTCCCCTGTTCAAATAAAGAGCATTAAAAGTCCCAGTAGCATCTACAAAGCAAACATGGGTACCTGTGCTTGCTGCAGCCCTGGATACTGGGGGAGCTGCGGGGAGGGCCGTGCTTGAGCAGCAAAGAGAGCAGCCTGGTCCCCCGGCTGGCCCTGGAAAACAAATCCGAGGCGGCTCTTGATCATAACAGCAAGGCTGGGACCCCAGCTCTTGGTTGATAACCCCCCAACTCCCATGACACCAAACCTTGTATGAGAACAGTACTTGCAGATTCCAAACTGCAGTAACTACTATTTCAAGTTCCTATTAACATTAGTGATCGCTGCACTTATTGTTTCTTCCACAGAAGATGATAGCTATCCCTGATGAGAACACATATGCAAACACAAGCCAAAATACTCAATGGTCTGCTCACTGGAGAGGAGCTGTACACTCCAGGATACAAATGCCTCTCGAGCTTAAAAGGTGTAAGTCTCTAAGTGCGAAATCTGAAATCTCAGAGTTGCCTCATCCTATGCCCACAGAGCAATAGAACGTGTGATACATACAAAGGGCATAAACAATCTTTATGACTTTTTAATGACTTCTTCAGAGTGACCTAAAAATCGAGTATTTAGTTACGTATGCAAGGGAAGAATTTGGTTATCTCCTGTGACTCTAATAACCAATATAACTCCTTAAAATTTATAGTAAGTTTATATCAAATACACTTCTAACCAACTGCAATATAAAGTAAAACCCATTAACATCTGTTCACCAGTCTTGATTTAATACATATTTTGGCCTGAGGAAGCATAACTATATTCCTAAAAGCAGCTGTATGTAGTCTGTGTTTTGGCCAGCAGAAGCTATTTCACAGAAGCGTGAGGTATTCATCACAGAAAGAGGCCTAGCTTCCAACCACCTCTTGTTTTTTTTTGTTTTTTTTCAGGACTTACTAATTATAAAGAAATAGGATTTATTCTAGAATATTTTAGTATTGCTTATTCTAGATGTTCTTGTTTTTTTTTTTAAGTGCTAAAATATAGCTATGTGAAACCATTTTTAATGTTCTTAGAAAGAAGCACAGATATTTCTGGCAGGGAGAAAGGTATGAACATTTAACTTGAGGGAGAACACCAACACTTATTAGGCATCTATTGTGTGTCAGGAACTAGGCTTCTTATTCTTATATCCACATTCTTACAACTCCGCAGGGAGGGAACGCAGTCCCCGTTTTCTTTGGGTAGGAAAAGCCAGGAAGAGCTCAGGCAGCTCAGCAAATTCACCCCGTTAGACCCTTAGTGCTCAGGTGAGCCTGCCTCCAAAGCTCAGGGCTTTTTCCGTTATGATAAGATGCCTCCATGTATTATCAAGGATGAAAATATTTAAAATCTTATTTGGTGCTTATTCTTTAGGGACATATTGCCTCTTAAACTTATTCCAATAAGAAAACTAAGGATAATATTTGGTAAGACTTGTTAATGATGAATGCATACATCAGACAATGAAGCATTTTTCTCTGATCTCCACATATAAAATCACTTGAGAACATTTAAGAAACTTTGGCCTCTCCTAAGGTGACTGTCTACCCATACATGGACCAAATATGAATTTCTGAGAGCATCTAACTATGGGTACCCATACATAACAGCTTCAACAAGAGTCTAACATTCCAATGTAGGGTACCATGAAGATACTCTGAGCCTTTTTCTGATTAATCTAAGTGCAATTAAATCTTTACTTGCTTTTAGTGTTCAGTTGCTAAGTCATGTCTGATTCTTTGTGACCCCAGGAACATAAGCACACCAGGCTTCCTTGTTCTTCACCATCTCCTGGAGTCTGCTCCAACTCATGTCCATTCTGTCGAAGGCGCCATCCAACCATCTCATTCTCTGTCGCCTCCTTCTCCTCCTGCCCTCAGTCTTTCCCAGCATCAGGGTCTCTTCTAATGAGGTGGATCTTCCCATCAGGTAGTTAAAGTAACAGAGTTTAAGCTTCAGTGTCCCAGTAACAGAGTTTTTAGGATTGACTGGTTTGATCTCCAGGACTTACTAATTATAAAGAAATAGGATTTATTCTAGAATATTTTAGTATTGCTTATTCTAGATGTTCTTGTTTTTTTTTTTAAGTGCTAAAATATAGCTATGTGAAACCATTTTTAATGTTCTTAGAAAGAAGCACAGATATTTCTGGCAGGGAGAAAGGTATGAACATTTAACTTGAGGGAGAACACCAACACTTATTAGGCATCTATTGTGTGTCAGGAACTAGGCTTCTTATTCTTATATCCACATTCTTACAACTCCGCAGGGAGGGAACGCAGTCCCCGTTTTCTTTGGGTAGGAAAAGCCAGGAAGAGCTCAGGCAGCTCAGCAAATTCACCCCGTTAGACCCTTAGTGCTCAGGTGAGCCTGCCTCCAAAGCTCAGGGCTTTTTCCGTTATGATAAGATGCCTCCATGTATTATCAAGGATGAAAATATTTAAAATCTTATTTGGTGCTTATTCTTTAGGGACATATTGCCTCTTAAACTTATTCCAATAAGAAAACTAAGGATAATATTTGGTAAGACTTGTTAATGATGAATGCATACATCAGACAATGAAGCATTTTTCTCTGATCTCCACATATAAAATCACTTGAGAACATTTAAGAAACTTTGGCCTCTCCTAAGGTGACTGTCTACCCATACATGGACCAAATATGAATTTCTGAGAGCATCTAACTATGGGTACCCATACATAACAGCTTCAACAAGAGTCTAACATTCCAATGTAGGGTACCATGAAGATACTCTGAGCCTTTTTCTGATTAATCTAAGTGCAATTAAATCTTTACTTGCTTTTAGTGTTCAGTTGCTAAGTCATGTCTGATTCTTTGTGACCCCAGGAACATAAGCACACCAGGCTTCCTTGTTCTTCACCATCTCCTGGAGTCTGCTCCAACTCATGTCCATTCTGTCGAAGGCGCCATCCAACCATCTCATTCTCTGTCGCCTCCTTCTCCTCCTGCCCTCAGTCTTTCCCAGCATCAGGGTCTCTTCTAATGAGGTGGATCTTCCCATCAGGTAGTTAAAGTAACAGAGTTTAAGCTTCAGTGTCAGTCCTTCTAGTGAATATTCAGAGTTAATTTCCTTTAGGATTGACTGGTTTGATCTCCTTGCAGTCCAAGGGGCTCTCAAGAGTCTCCTCTAGTACTACAGTTCCAAAGCATCAATTCTGCATCGCTCAGCCCTTTATGGTCCAACTTACACATCCATATATGATTACTGGAAAAACCACAGCTGACTAGACAGACCTTTGTTGGCAAAGTGATGTCTCTGCTTTTTAATATTCTGTTGAGGTTTGCCAGAGTTTTTCTTCCAAGGAGCAAGAGTCTTTCAATTTTGTGGCCGGAGTCACAGTGATTTTGGAGCCCAAGAAAATAAAATCTGCCACTGCTTCCACAGAAAGATACCCCAAGCTCCCTCTACATGGCACCGCAATGTAGCCATCTGGAGCCTACAAGGATCACCCCTAAGTATCCGAATTGCTCTCGATCCCCCAAACACTAAGCCAGGGAATCATTAAATCAACCAGATCTTTACGTGACACTCTTCGAACCTGTGCTCACTGAAAGCACTGTCCAAAGTGCCTGAAACATACTGTTGTGCTTCTTGGTGGGGATGACATATGGATATTAACACTTTTACAGAAGAAAAGAACAATGAATTATTAATGTGAGTTAGAGTCTCGAGATCCCTAAGTAGTCTAAAATGCCCATGCTCTTTTTTGGCTTGGAAGTAAACAAGATGTAATCTTTTCTTGTTCTTCACTTTTCCTTTGCTTCCTGAAGAAACTTATGAAGCAAACTGACTTATATGTGGGGGGGAAGAGAGAACTAGATCAATAAGTATCGGAGTTACTAGGCAACATTCTTTTAATGATAAATAGCTGAGATGGTGGAAATTTAAGAAATATGAATTATAAACTATTTCCATTTTTGAAACTCACAAAATTAACATTCAAGAAAAAACACTGTTACTTTGAAAACAAAGCAAGAAGGGGTAAAAAATTTCAAATCAGTTTTATACTCTAATATTCATGGCATTCTTCAGTGAACCATTTTTAATCCAAAAGTAAACTATTTATTTATAACTAGACTATGTTTCCTCCCTATGCTATATTTTGCCCAATTCACTACTTAAGCAGAGGAGGCAAGGACTCTAACATTCAATATTCTCACTGAGCACATCACAAATACTTTGCATCAGCCAGTACTCCCTAAGGGCTTTATTGTCACATTTAGGCTGAACGAAAAATATCCCTCTTCTCCCAAATTGAAATGACTGCCTGCTGTTCTCTGGTTTTCCCAGAACAGTGGCGGGAACAAAGTATTTCAACTTGCAGAAACAGTTCAATCCGCGGAGTAAAGACTAAATGACCAAGAAGTTCTTTAACGACTTTTGTTGTTACTCAGTCGCTCATTTGTGTCTGACTCTCTGCAGTTCCATAGACTGCAACACACCAGGTTTCCCTACCTTTCACTATCTCTCGGAGTTTAACTTAAAAGATTCTGAATGAGGACCATAATGTGGGGATAGAAACTAGAAACTCGTAGTAAAAGTCTTAAAGTCCTAATAGGGATGGTTTTGCTGCATTCAAGAAGGGATTACATAATGCATCATCCAAACTAGGACCGGCCAGGGGAACCGGGCAAAGTGAGACCATACCTGGCAAATCGCGACTTAGGGTCACCTCTGTCACAAGGAATCTACTTATCTGTTATTTTCTGAAAAAAATTGTCTAGGCTTTATTTGATTAAAAAAAAAAAATCAGTTCTTAGCACTCTGTCTGGCATATGGTAAGTGCTCAATAAATATCTATTGAGGAAATCTAAGATTTAATTTAGTTTCTCTGTTAAGTAAGAGATCCAGAGGTAAACTGATATCTGTATCTCAGCATAAATTGGTTTACCAAGTGCTTCCCAAGTGCCCCATGTTTTTGAGTACCATATTTTGCTTTAAAAACTCACTTCAATTCAGTTCTTAGCATCTGTCATTCTAATGATTTCTTCTTTCTGCTTTGCCTAGAGAGTAGCTCAACTGCCCCTCTTATTCTGCTTAACTGAAACAATCAGAGGGAACATTAGCTTCATATTTTTGTGGGTGTAAAGGGCAGTTCATGAGGCGGGTTTCTGATGGAATATTTGTGTCCAGCCAGGTGCCACACTGTGCTCTGGCTCCAGCTTCCCTGGCTCCCGGTACCAAACTTCCAAGTGCTAAGGGAGCAAGCCAGAGCTGGCTGGGCAATGCCTGTATCCACACTGAGAGACCCAAGGAAAATCCCTACACATGGCCTCTCTCTCATTTGTTTATAAATGTTTCACTTTAGGCATGGCTCTGGATAAGAAATAGAAATCTTTTTTATTTTCTGAAATTTCCACTTTCTAAAAACTTTTTAAAAAGTTGTGCTGTTCAATACTGATTCTTTTTCCTGGTCTTTCTAAGAACAATTCTCTAACTGCTTTATAATTTTTTTTTGGGGGGGGGGTGGGTGGGTGGGGAGAGCAGGGGGGCAGGCGGGCCACTTCTATTGGTCTTTCATTTATCTATTTTCATCCATCTTTTGTTCTTTTGGCCCGTGTGGGCCTCCCATCGCAGTGGCCTCTGTCATTGCAGAGCACTGGCTCTGGGCACATGCGCCCCAGAGCTCCGGCTCGGTAATTGGACACATCATTCCAGTCGCTCCGTGGCACGTGGGATCTTCCCAGGCCAGGGATCGAACCAGCGCCCCTTGCACTGCAAGGCGGTGTCCTTACCCACTGGACCACCAGGGAAGCCCACTGCTTTATTTTTAATTAGACAAGAGAGAACCTGAGCTCAAACAGACATAGACTCAAAACCTCCAGCATAGCTGGAAATGTAGTAGGTTTAAATTTTTTGATAAATCATCCTCAAAGACAATTTCCAATCTTCTGGGTCTTGTTCTTTTCATTAGTTCACTTTGAGTCAACTGAGAAAATGTGGAGCTCTCTTTCTAAAGGAGAACTGGTTACGACTCCAGTTAGCAGACAGTAAGCATTACAATCAGCAGCATTTCAGGATCAGGAATCTTCTTTCCACTTAATTCACTAGTAATGATATTTTCAAATTTCTATTTATTAATTTTTCAATAGTGTTTAAGGGTGGTGAGAAGATAGACAAGTTTTCCCTGAAAAACCACAACCAGATTTTGAGACTCTGAAAATGCTGTTTCAGGTTTCTGAAAATGTTGACTTAGGAATAATAATAATAAAACTCATCCAATGAAAACCAGTGGGCAATGTCTTATGAGTCACCAGCAAAACCCAAAAAGGGTTTTGGTGGTGATTACTGGTTTGGAAGGTACTAAGTAATGGTGCCCAAGGTTAAACAAGAAATAGTGTGAATCAAAACTTTTGGTCATCCCGTTATATGGGTATATTCTGACTGCAGACTCCAGAAACACAGACAGTTCAGTAATTAAAACAGATCTTGCTGACCAGTTTTGCTTGATTCTTTTATAAAGCTTTCATATCAAATGTAACTTAGCTGGCGATCAACAATGACATTAACTTCTGGGACAAACTGATTCATATTGAAATAAACAGACTTCATACGATAACAAACATTTAAAATATATGCTGTTAATGTGTTCATAAATTATGAATAAAACATATTGATTAGTTGAGTATATGCATTCACTACAGTCCTAATATTGGAGAATATTAAAGACAGATAAGAATAAGTGAAAAGGACAGCAAAGATATACATACACATTTCCATTATTTGAATGCATATATAGACTATATAACGCATTGACTTTAAATACTTGAGGAACAAAATATTTTGTCTATTTTTTTAAAAGTAAGCTCAATGATAAATGCAAAGTATATTCTGTTCAAATTACATTATCATCTGAACAATAACTTCCCTGCAGCAAACATAAACTATCTGCAAGGTATTTTTAAACTTGATAGTTTAATTCAAGTTTTTAAATAAACAGAAACTTCACCTGTTCCTTGTACACTACAAGTGTCAAGAAAAACTGATAGAAAAATTGACTGTTTTCAGCAAAGTCTCCAAACTTTCCTTTGCCTAAAGAACTATTAATGAAATTGCCTATATGGCAGTATTTCATTTCCTAAAGTTGTATACGCAGTTAAGGATATTTTTACCAATATATAGAAATGCTACCCATTAAATTCATAGTGAAACAAGTTGACTTACATTCACATCTGAGATGTGTGCTCTTTTTTATTGTAATGCTTCTTGGGTTTATGTTGTGGGTTGGCTACCTGACACAGAAACCTATAAGTAATTTAATGCAAAACATGCATTCTTAGCTAGCCCAGGCAAAGCAGTAGAGATGAGGTCTTATGACATGCATGCACAAGACCTAGGCTCAAAAAATTAAAAAAATCTTCTCCATACCGGAAAGAAAACAGAGATGATGGGTTCTGTGGGGAATTTAGGAAGAACCCGTGAGTGGGATGTGATGAGTAGGGCATGTTTCATAACCACTGTTTTCATTATCTTGCATTGCCCTATGAGTCAGCATGCCATGCGTTCCTCCAGTACCGATGTGAGTTACCACAGAGAGAAGCGAGAGCTCAGGAACAGATGGGCTCAAAAGTGGGACTGAGACGATGATGCGTGAACCCGCCTATGTTCCCAGGTCCAGGCCAGGGACGTCCACTGGCTTCCACACCATACACGTGTAGGAGGGGAATCATGAGGCAAGCAAAGGGGACCACTTCCAGAAATAAATATTGTTAAAGTGAACATGGGCAATGCATTCATGATTTTGTGTCATGGTCTCAAACATAAACCAAGTGAGTTAACAGTGAAATGAAGACAGAAATTATTACCAGCTATAGAGGAATAACTTGCTTTTCATTTTGATGTTCAAAGAGTAATGCTATAAAAGATTACTTAATTGAAAAAAAAAAAAAAGAAAGAAAGTAGAAGGAATGACAGCAGGGGTGTTACCATTATGTTGTCAAAGTCTTCCAGAAGGGAGACAGCAGAGTTACAGAAGTCCTACAGAAAGGGGACAGCAAGAAAACGGCAGACAACACAGATAAGATTTTTCAGCCTAATGACGTAGGTAGCCAAAACACATAAGAATTAGTTCATCTTAAAACAATGTTTCAGGGAGTCAAGATGTAACACTTGAGGCCTGGAGATATTATATTAATTTATATGCCAAACAGTATCACCATAGGCTGGGACACAGATAAATAGTATGACAATAGTCACATAATGGAATACCACAACCTGGAGGTTACATGGGGACAGATAAGAAGTAAAGGAGTGATGAGACCCAGAGGGCATCCCAAAACAAAAGGATGCTGGGCCCCCAGTGTAAGGCAAAGAGTGCCTGAGACCTTCCCAGCCCAGAGCCAGGGGAGGAGAGCTCAGGACATTTGAGCCACATGAAACAGACAAGACATTAAGTGAACAAGTCACACTATTGCAGGAGGTCATTTGATTGCTCCATCACCAGTAAATGCAAATGAAAACACAGCATCACTTTAACCACACACTCAATCAACCAAAATAGACAACAAATATTTCCAGTGCCACTCGTATTTACATGCTAACAGGGAATCTGATTTATTAATAAAAAAAAAAAAAGGGAACTCCATGCTGGGGAAAAAATTCCTATTTCTCAGGTCAATAATTTCCTTGATTAATCATTTTTATAAATGAATTCTAAGTGACATATTGTTTCAGATATTAAAGATTTTCTATTCACTGAGTTTTAGAAACAGCAATGAGGTAAAGAAATTCACAACCCTAATTAAAAAAAAAAAAGGAAAAAGTAGTTTACTATAATAAGGACTAGAAACCATAGGAGGAATTTCCCAAGCAAATAATATCTATTCTCACCATTTTAGGGGTAAGAACATAATTCACTGCATCTACCCATTTGTCTTTATATCCAACCATTAGCTTTGTATTGTATGAGTGGTTCACTTTCTCACTCCTCTACCCCAATCTTCTCTCCATTCATAAAAATCCAGCTGTGTACATTACCTTCAAGATCACTATCACTGCACAGTCATAATTCCAGCAAACGACATGCACATCTTCCTTATCATTCAAGTAAATAGAGAGCTACCAGCTATTCAGTAATAAGCAGAGTGTCCACTATCCTGAACAGTTTCCTCCCAAGAGTGATAGGCATTAGGACATATTTACTGGCTCAGCAGGTTTCATCCTCCTCTAAGTTCATTTTCATCACTGAGATGTATAAAAATAATATTCTGAGTGAATGCATGAAAGATTCTTCTCAAAACTTGATTGGTTTCAACAAGATCAATTTTCATACCTTTACCAAATAAGAACCAAATTATTTTGAAAGGTGCTCAAATTATCAGGAAAATTACAGAACAGAAAACTTAAATAGCTAGCAGTTATACAACATGCCTAAACTCTCAGGTAATCAGCAAGTACAAATTATGCCACAATACTATTTCACCAGCTTTCACTGAGATAATTAAAGGTTAATCAAAGTTTAGTGAAGATGCAGAGAAAATAAAATTTATAACTGGTGGGAATCACCACCACTTGGAAGTTAAATCTCCACTTCCACTTACGCATACATACCCTAAAACTCTGAACAAGCAGATACAAATATTTACTGTAGCATGGTTAACAGTAACAAAAAATTGGAAATAACTTAACTGATTGTCAACAGAATGGACAGATGTGAAGACTCATAATGGAATAACAACCAACCAGGATAAGCAACACCCAAGTATAACAAAGTAGGTATAATTCAGAATTAGTCAACATTTAAAAAAAGACACAAACAATACAATAATACCTGTGTGAGATGATTACATGAAGTTTGAAATCTAAAAGTAATATTATATAATTTTTATGTCAATGGATGCAAAAATATGTAGTAACATTTTAAAAACATTAATCAGAAAGGAAAACATGAAATTCAAGATAGTGATTACCTCTTTACAGGAAAGAAAGGAAATGAGAGGAGACCAGAGGCCTCATTCAGGTCTGTCATGTTTATATGAAAAAAAAAAAAAAAGATCTAGAGTAAATGAATGTGGCAGAACATTATTATTTAATAATAATTAATAGGCTAGTCAGGGACAGCTTAAATCAAATCCCCTATGAATATACAGTGCAGGTGACAAATACATTCGAGGGATAAGATCTAGTAAACAGAGTGCCTGGAGAACTATGGATGGAGCTCTGTGATATCATACAGGAGACAGAGAACAAAATCATCTCAAAGAAAACCAAATGCAAAAGAAAAAGTGGTTGTCTCAGGAGGCTTTACAAATCACAGAGGAGAGAAGAGAAGTGAAAAGCAAGGGAAAAAGGGAAAGGTACACCCAACTAAATGCAGAGTTTCAGGGACCAGCAAGGAGAAATAAGAAGGCCTTCTTCAATGAACAATGCAAACAGAGGAAAACAACAGAAAGGATATGACCAGAGATCTCTTCAAGAAAACTGGAAATATGAAAGGAACATTTCAACCAAAGATGGACAATATAAAGGACAGAAACGGTAAAGACCTAATAGAAGCAAAAGAGATCAAGAAGAGACGGCACGAATATGCAGGAGACCTGCATTTTAATAAGATCTTTAATGCCCCAGACAACTATGATGTGTGGGTTTCCCTGGTAGCTCAGACAGTAAAGGATCTGCCTACAACTCAGGAGACGCAGGTTCAATTCCTGAGTTGGAAAGATTCCCTGGAGAAGCAAATGGCAACCCACTCCAGCATTCTTGCCTACAGAATTCCACTGACAGACGAGCCTGGCAGGCCACAGTCGGTGGGGTTGTAAAGAGTCGTACACGACTGAGCTATTTTCAACTACAATGGTGTAGTCACTCACTCAGAGCCAGACATTCTGGAGTGTGAAATCAAATGGGCCTTAGGAACCACTGCTGCTAATAGTGGAGGTGGTGGAATTCCAGCTGAGCTACTCAAAATAACTGATGCTATCAAAGTGCAGCACTCAATATGTCAGCACATTTGGAAAACTCAGCAGTGGCCACAGGACTGGAAAAGGTCAAGCCTCATCTCAATTCCCAAGAAGTGCAGTACTAAAAATGTTCAAACCTCTGGACAACTGCACTCATCTTCCACGCTATTAAGGTTACGCTCAAAATCCACCACGCTAGACTTTAGCATTACATGAATTGTGAACCTGATGTTCAAGCTGGATTTAGAAAAGGCAGAGGAATTAGAGATGAAATTGCTCTCATTTGCGAGATCACAGAGAAAACAAGAGAATTCCAGAAAAACACCTATCTCTGTTTCATTGACTATGCTAACGCCTTTGACTATGTGCATCCTAACAAACTGTGGGCAACTCTTAAAGAGAAGGGGATACCAGACCATCTTCCTATCTCCTGAGAAACCTGTATGCTGGTCAAGAAGCAACAGTTAGAAGCCTATATGGAACAAATGACTGGTTCGGGATTGAGAAAGGAGTACATGAAGGCTGTTATTGTCGGTCTGTTTATTTAACGTATATGGAGAGTATATCTTGTGAAATGGCAAGCTGGGTGAGATTCAAGGCTGGAATCAAGGCTGCCGAGAGAAAGACAATATATGCATGATAGCACTCTAGTGGCAGAAAGCGAAGAGGAATGACAGAACCTCTTGATAAGGAAGAGAGTGGAAAAAACTGGCTTAAAACTCAATACTAAAAAAAACTAAGACCATACAGTCCCATCACTTCATAGCAAATAGAAGGGTAAATGGCAGAAGCAGTGACAGACTTCCTCTTCTTGGGCTCTCAAGTCACTGCGGATGGTGACTGCAGCCATGGAATTAGAAGATGACTGCTTCTTGGAAGGAAAAGCGATGACAAGCCTAGACAGTGTACTAAAAAGCAAAGATATCAGGGGCTTCCCCTGGTGGTCCAGTGGGTGGGGACACCGCCTTGCAGTGCAAGGGGCGCCGGTTCGATCCCTGGCCTGGGAAGATCCCACGTGCCGTGGAGCGACTGGGCCGATGTGTCCAACTACCGAGCCAGAGCTCTGGAGCGCGTGTGCCCAGAGCTGGTGCTCTGTGACAACAGAGGCCGCTGCGATGGGAGGCCCACAGGGGCCAAAGAACAAAGATGGATGAAAATAGAGAAATGAAAAAAAGATCAACAGAAGTGGCCCGCCCGCTCCCCTCCCTCCCCAACCCGACCCCCACCCAAAATAAATAAATAAATCTTAAAAAAAAAAAAAAAAAAGCAAAGATATCACTTTGCTGTCAAAGGTTCGCATAGTCAAGGCTATATATTTTCTAATAGTCATGCATAGATGTGAGAACTGGACAATAAAGAAAGTAGAGCTCCAAAGAACTGATGCTTTCAGACTGTGGTGCTGAAGAAGTCTCTTGAGAGTCCCTTGGACAGCTAGGATATCAAATTGATCAACCTTAAAGGAAACTAACCCTGAATACTCTTTGGAAGGACAGATGCTGAAGCTCTAATAGTTTGGCCACCTGATGCAAAGAGCTGACTCATTAGAAAAGACCCTGGTGCTGGGAAAGATTAAAGGCAGAAGAAGAAGGGGACGACGGAGGATGAGCTGGTTGGATGGCATCACGGATTCAACAGATATGAGTTTGAGCAAACTCCAGGAGATAATGAAGGACAGGGAAGCCTGGCATGCTGCAGTCCATGAGGCTACAAAGAGTAGGCCATGACCTGGCGACTGGACAACATGTTAGAGAAACACTACTAGAAAGTGAGTAGGAGGGAAAGAGCAGAGGAAGGAAACAGATATGCCAAGGTGATACCACATCCGTAAGTGAGATCATTACCAGACAAAAAGGATGCTGCTCAACTTAAATGGGCTCCATCAATCTGAAAGGCCTGCTTTCAGGATGTTATAGGGTCACTCTTGCTGAGGAGCTAACAACACTGGAAGGCTCTGACTCACTCAAGTGTTCTTTCATTAAAAACCTTAGAATGGTGTCAGTTCCTGATATTGCAGGGAGCCCCGCCCCTTGCTGCTGACTCAGCCTCCCTGCGGAGAGCACTGCTCTGCTGGGGGTGGGGGAGACTATTAAATCTCCCTCCCTTCTCTCTCATTTCTGAAATGATCCCCAAGCACAGTTTCTGGGATCATCTCCAAGCTTTCTCTGAGCCCAGTCATGGCTTGCTGACAGGGGCAGGTGATAATAAGATTTTACAGTAAGGTGCTGCACTCTTTAGTTCTTATCGAATGTGAGAATGAGTAACCCAAGTAAATCTTCAGGCTGTTCAGTAACCATCTGCTATAACTGAGCATATCATGTCTGTCTGGAAGAAATCTTCCTCTTTAGTGTCATAAAATCCTTGGGGTTCATTTGTGGCTAGCAGTGAACTGCTTTCTTCCAAATCTGCTCAGTCAAATTAAGATAAACGTAACTTTTTTACTGCACTCTCGAACTCTCTAGCATTGATTATTATAAGGAACACAAGATTGACTGTGTGTACTGAAAAGGAGAAATTAGGATTAAGTGATATCATAAATCAAGGCAGAAAATTAAGTCTTTCCTTGTGTCAAAACTTAAAATTTCCTTCAAAAGCCCCTTCCCTAGGACATATGCATACCTAGTGGTGATTCATACTGAATGTTTAGCAGAAACCAACAAAATTCTATAAAGCCATTATCCTTCAATTAAGAAAGCAAATTAATTTTTAAAAAGCCCCTTCCCTAGAAAGTTGATAAGGTGAGGGTGGGGAAGGAAAGTACCTCCTATCAGAAGAAAAATACGAGAAATAAGATAAAGGTGACTGGAAAATAATTTAAGCAGCTTTTGGCATTATTAAACCAACATTCTATATTTTAAAATAGTTCTCATGGGATATGTAGGAAATAAAACACAGCACTGATTCTTTAACAGTGAAACTGGATTTAGTTCGTCTCAAGTTTGTATCACAGAATTTAGATGATGAAAACACACTACTCTAAGAAATCTAAATGACTATCAGGAAAACTAAACAACATTCCTTTTGCTTGGTCTCTTCTACTAGTAACCACTGAGCATCTGTCATATTAGGACAATGAATGTTACACTGTTCAAGTGAAGTGTGTGGCACTGGTGGTAAGAGCCTGACTGCCAACGTGGGAGATGTTAAGACAAGGCTTCGGGGGTTCGGAGGAGGGCATGGTTGGGAAGACTATTAAATCTCCCTCCCTTCTCTCTCATTTCTGAAATGATCCCCAAGCACAGTTTCTGGGATCATCTCCAAGCTTTCTCTGAGCCCAGTCATGGCTTGCTGACAGGGGCAGGTGATAATAAGATTTTACAGTAAGGTGCTGCACTCTTTAGTTCTTATCGAATGTGAGAATGAGTAACCCAAGTAAATCTTCAGGCTGTTCAGTAACCATCTGCTATAACTGAGCATATCATGTCTGTCTGGAAGAAATCTTCCTCTTTAGTGTCATAAAATCCTTGGGGTTCATTTGTGGCTAGCAGTGAACTGCTTTCTTCCAAATCTGCTCAGTCAAATTAAGATAAACGTAACTTTTTTACTGCACTCTCGAACTCTCTAGCATTGATTATTATAAGGAACACAAGATTGACTGTGTGTACTGAAAAGGAGAAATTAGGATTAAGTGATATCATAAATCAAGGCAGAAAATTAAGTCTTTCCTTGTGTCAAAACTTAAAATTTCCTTCAAAAGCCCCTTCCCTAGGACATATGCATACCTAGTGGTGATTCATACTGAATGTTTAGCAGAAACCAACAAAATTCTATAAAGCCATTATCCTTCAATTAAGAAAGCAAATTAATTTTTAAAAAGCCCCTTCCCTAGAAAGTTGATAAGGTGAGGGTGGGGAAGGAAAGTACCTCCTATCAGAAGAAAAATACGAGAAATAAGATAAAGGTGACTGGAAAATAATTTAAGCAGCTTTTGGCATTATTAAACCAACATTCTATATTTTAAAATAGTTCTCATGGGATATGTAGGAAATAAAACACAGCACTGATTCTTTAACAGTGAAACTGGATTTAGTTCGTCTCAAGTTTGTATCACAGAATTTAGATGATGAAAACACACTACTCTAAGAAATCTAAATGACTATCAGGAAAACTAAACAACATTCCTTTTGCTTGGTCTCTTCTACTAGTAACCACTGAGCATCTGTCATATTAGGACAATGAATGTTACACTGTTCAAGTGAAGTGTGTGGCACTGGTGGTAAGAGCCTGACTGCCAACGTGGGAGATGTTAAGACAAGGCTTCGATTCCTGGTTGGGAAGATCCTCGGGAGGAGGGCATGAGAATCCACTCTAGTATTCCTGCCAGGAGAATTCCAAGAGGAGCCTGGGGGCTACAATCTATAGGATCAAAAAGAACTGGACATGGCTGAGTGACTGAGCATGCACATGGTCCTTCGCATATTTAAGAAAATAAAGATCATTTTTATGGGACCAGTATTTCCTCTGAAATAATACATCCATAAGAAAAACTAATAAAATAGTAACAGAAAGTATGGCAGTTAACATTTTTTAGGCATATACTATAAACCAGACACAGTTCTAAGGGCTGTTACACATGTTAAATCATTACTTTCACAGAATCCTATGGAGTAAATATTGCGTTAGGGGCTTCCCTGGTGGTCCAGTGGGTAAGGACACCGCCTTGCAGTGCAAGGGGTGCCAGTTTGATTCCTGGCCTGGGAAGATCCCACGTGCTGCGGAGTGGCTGGACCAATGAGTTCAACTACCTAGAGGGAGCTCTGAAGTACACGCTCCCAGAGCCATTGCTCTGCAGCAGGAGAGGCCACTGCGATGCGAGGCCCACACAGGCCAAAGAACAAAGATAAATAAATGAAGGATCAAGTGGCCTTCATGAAGGAGAAGTGGACCAAAATATATATATATATATATTGCGTTAGCTCTATTTTACAGATGAGCTTCTAGACCACAGAAAAGTGACAATGTCACTACACTGGGTCCCATTTCAATAAGGGATACTGAGTAAGGAATGGAGGTGGAGAATTTTTATTTTTATGGATGAAGACTATAACCAAGAAAAATAAAAACAAGTTTCCTGGCCAAAACATCTTTATGCAAGTCAATACACACTGAGGCCATAAGAAAATGCACTTGTTTTTTACCTTTTTGGAACCTAAATATCCATGCTATTTTACATTTAGCACTAGTTTCTAGACACTATTACACACTCCAGGAAAACTAAACAACATTCCTTTGCTTGGTCTCTTCTACTAGTAACCACTGAGCATCTGTCATATTAGGACAATGAATGTTACACTGTTCAAGTGAAGTGTGTGGCACTGGTGGTAAGAGCCTGACTGCCAACGTGGGAGATGTTAAGACAAGGCTTCGATTCCTGGTTGGGAAGATCCTCGGGAGGAGGGCATGAGAATCCACTCTAGTATTCCTGCCAGGAGAATTCCAAGAGGAGCCTGGGGGCTACAATCTATAGGATCAAAAAGAACTGGACATGGCTGAGTGACTGAGCATGCACATGGTCCTTCGCATATTTAAGAAAATAAAGATCATTTTTATGGGACCAGTATTTCCTCTGAAATAATACATCCATAAGAAAAACTAATAAAATAGTAACAGAAAGTATGGCAGTTAACATTTTTTAGGCATATACTATAAACCAGACACAGTTCTAAGGGCTGTTACACATGTTAAATCATTACTTTCACAGAATCCTATGGAGTAAATATTGCGTTAGGGGCTTCCCTGGTGGTCCAGTGGGTAAGGACACCGCCTTGCAGTGCAAGGGGTGCCAGTTTGATTCCTGGCCTGGGAAGATCCCACGTGCTGCGGAGTGGCTGGACCAATGAGTTCAACTACCTAGAGGCAGCTCTGAAGTACTTGCTCCCAAAGCCATTGCATTGCAGCAGGAGAGGCCACTGCGTTGCGAGGCCCAAACAGGCCAAAGAACAAAGATAAATAAATGAAGGATCAAGTGGCCTTCATGAAGGAGAAGTGGACCAAAATATATATATATATATATTGCGTTAGCTCTATTTTACAGATGAGCTTCTAGACCACAGAAAAGTGACAATGTCACTACACTGGGTCCCATTTCAATAAGGGATACTGAGTAAGGAATGGAGGTGGAGAATTTTTATTTTTATGGATGAAGACTATAACCAAGAAAAATAAAAACAAGTTTCCTGGCCAAAACATCTTTATGCAAGTCAATACACACTGAGGCCATAAGAAAATGCACTTGATTATAATAATAATCATGACGTCAAATAATTTGAATAGTAATACCTAACAATATCCATGCTATTTTACATTTAGCACTAGTTTCTAGACACTATTAACACACTCCTAAGGAAAGGCAAAATGATAAAAGGTAATAGATAACTGCATGACCAACTGAAGCTGGTATTTAGCCTCTAAAGCAGAATCAGTTACTTGATAATGATACTCTAGGTTTCATCATGTACCATTGACAGTTAAGAGATTCCATTATATATCAACTCTCTCCACTAGATGGAAAGAGGCTAGGAGGACCCAACCAGGTCTAAGATATTTCCAGAGTTCAGGAACTTGTGCCCTCTCTGCCCCATCTAGGTTTTCAAAACAAGCATAGCTGAGGTCGCTGCTGGAAATAGTTTCAGGAAGCACTCAAAGGAAGAGCTACGAGATGAATTTATGGATAAAAACCATGCTGCTAAGGATTAAGGCTACTAAGAAGCTCCAGGGTTGGACTTCCCTGGTGGTCCAGTGGTTAAGAATCTACCTGCCAATGTAGGGGACATGGGTTCAATCCCTGGTCCAGGAAGATTCCACATGTCATGCAGCTCCTCAGCCTATGCACCACAACTACTGAGGTCATGCCCCCTAGAGCCCGTGCTCTCCAACAAGAGAAGCAACTGGGATGAGATGCCTGTGCACCACAACTAGAGAGTAGCCCTGCTTGCTGCAACTAGAGAAAGCCCACATGCAGCAAGAAAGACCCATTGCAGCCAAAATAAATAAAGAAAGGTTTGCCTAGAAGCTACAGGAATCTGGAAATAACTGCTTAAAACATGAATACAATCAATAAACACCTCATAGATTTCTACTCTCTGCTTAGAGAATGAAAAGATGATACCAAGTATTACAAGACCCAATACTTGACCAAAGAAGAGGGGGTGAGTTGGGCGAGGAAGGTGTCACTGTTCAACCAGCCTAAGGAACACTCACATCCAAGGTTTGCAGGAGCAGGTTAGTCTTTAAAAGGATCTGTCATGATACTAAGAAAATTAAAAACAAGTTTCCTGGCCAAAACATCTTTATGCAAGTCAATACACACTGAGGCCATAAGAAAATGCACTTGATTATAATAATAATCATGACGTCAAATAATTTGAATAGTAATACCTAACAATATCCATGCTATTTTACATTTAGCACTAGTTTCTAGACACTATTAACACACTCCTAAGGAAAGGCAAAATGATAAAAGGTAATAGATAACTGCATGACCAACTGAAGCTGGTATTTAGCCTCTAAAGCAGAATCAGTTACTTGATAATGATACTCTAGGTTTCATCATGTACCATTGACAGTTAAGAGATTCCATTATATATCAACTCTCTCCACTAGATGGAAAGAGGCTAGGAGGACCCAACCAGGTCTAAGATATTTCCAGAGTTCAGGAACTTGTGCCCTCTCTGCCCCATCTAGGTTTTCAAAACAAGCATAGCTGAGGTCGCTGCTGGAAATAGTTTCAGGAAGCACTCAAAGGAAGAGCTACGAGATGAATTTATGGATAAAAACCATGCTGCTAAGGATTAAGGCTACTAAGAAGCTCCAGGGTTGGACTTCCCTGGTGGTCCAGTGGTTAAGAATCTACCTGCCAATGTAGGGGACATGGGTTCAATCCCTGGTCCAGGAAGATTCCACATGTCATGCAGCTCCTCAGCCTATGCACCACAACTACTGAGGTCATGCCCCCTAGAGCCCGTGCTCTCCAACAAGAGAAGCAACTGGGATGAGATGCCTGTGCACCACAACTAGAGAGTAGCCCTGCTTGCTGCAACTAGAGAAAGCCCACATGCAGCAAGAAAGACCCATTGCAGCCAAAATAAATAAAGAAAGGTTTGCCTAGAAGCTACAGGAATCTGGAAATAACTGCTTAAAACATGAATACAATCAATAAACACCTCATAGATTTCTACTCTCTGCTTAGAGAATGAAAAGATGATACCAAGTATTACAAGACCCAATACTTGACCAAAGAAGAGGGGGTGAGTTGGGGGCGAGGGGAAGGTGTCACTGTTCAACCAGCCTAAGGAACACTCACATCCAAGGTTTGCAGGAGCAGGTTAGTCTTTAAAAGGATCTGTCATGATACTAAGATCAATTTTGAAGGCTAAGATAATCTGAGATTCTCCAGTATGCTTGTTACATATAAGAAAATGGGTACCTGTAATTTAAAAATTGGTAGGATAAGGAGAAAAATATCTATCTCATCTTCTCTATAAGGAACCAAAAACTGAAAGAAAATAAATACAAGTTGTATAGAATACAAGTTCTGTACAAGCTGTACAGAAGCTAGAGAGGATCACACTCCATATATGCATTAACCCGAGAAAATGTTCCTGCCAAAATTAGAGTCAACTTTTCTTATTATGAAGTATATGGGTTAGTATTTACTAGAAAACAGCTAATTGCATCAAGAATCATAATCCACTGGAGGAGAGGAAAGACGCTCACATTTCTCTGAGAGTTTCCTTGGTGCAGGCCCTCGAGAGATGCTACCTACAATCTCATCTGCTCTAGGGAGGGCCACTCCACCCTGCATCTGCAACATGTATGCGTTCCTCTTCCTGTAAAGAATGCTATTTTCCTCGATTATTCAACACTTAAAGAATGGTGAGGGGCTTCCCTGGTGGTCCACTGGGTAAGAACACCGCCTTGCAGTGCAAGGGGCACTGGTTGGATCCCTGGCCTGGGAGGATCCCACATGCCGCGGAGCGGCTGGACCAATGTGTCCAATTACCGAGCTGGAGCTCTGGAGCACAAGCGCCCAGAGTCAGTGCTCTTCGACAAGAGAGGCCACCGCGAAGGGAGGCCCACAGGCGCCAAGGAACAAAGATGGATGAAAACAGATAAATGAAAGACCAAGAGAAGTGGCCCGCCCGCCCTCCCTCCCCCCCACCACCAAAAAAGAATGGTGAGGAAGAAGAAGAAGAAGAAAAAAATACCTTCTTTTGTTAAAAAAAGAATATGGGGAAGGAGAGAAGGCTATCATAAAGGCTCACCTTGGAGATTCTGTGGGCTGAGTTCTAGACCACAGCAATGCAGCAAACGCTGCAATAAAGCGGGGCCTCTCGTGTGGTGCTGGTGGTAAAGAGCCCA
Source organism: Tragulus kanchil (assembly GCA_022376925.1). Taxonomy (NCBI): domain Eukaryota; kingdom Metazoa; phylum Chordata; class Mammalia; order Artiodactyla; family Tragulidae; genus Tragulus; species Tragulus kanchil. The sequence goes on from JAIOJX010000028.1 coordinate 147,371,528, forward strand.
CCTGCCAATGCAGGAGATGTAAAAGACCTGGATTCAATCCCTGGAATGGGAAGATCCCCTGGATAAAACGAGTCATTTGAATTCTTTGATTTCCCTGTGCATCTAAAGGCTATGTTTAAACTATACTGTACAACCTGCCTGGTGGTCCAGTGGTTAAGAATCTGCTTGCCAAGGCAGGCAACAAGGGTTCCATCCCTGGTCCAGGAAGATCCCACATGCCGAAGGCAAAAGAGCCTGTGAGCCACAACTACTGAGGCTGGCGCACTCCAGGGCCTTTACTCTATAATGAGAGAAGCCCATGCACTGCTACCAGAGAGCAGTCCCTGCTCGCTACAACGTGAGAAAGCCAACAGGCTGCAACGAGGACCCAGAGCAGCCAAAATTAAATAAATAAGAGTGTTAAAATTAAACCATACCATCATCTAGTAAGTGAGCGGCAGTACTGTGTCTTTTAAAAAAAATGCATTTTAATTAAGAAATATTTGATCACTAAAAACAGTAACCATCTAGGGCTTCCCTGGTAGCTCAGTGGTAAACAGCTCACTTGCCAATGCAGGAGACACGGGTTTCATCCCTGATCCAGGAAGATCCCACATGCTACAGAGCAACTAGACCCGTGAGCCACAACTATGGAGCCTGGGCTCTAGAGCCTCAGAGCCGCAACTATTGAGCCCATGTGACGCAACTATTGAAGCCTGTGTGCCCTAGAGCCCAGGTTCCACAACAAGAGATGTCACCACACCAAGAAGCCTGCTCACCTCAACTAGAGAGTAGTCCCCACTCCCTGGAATTAGAGAAGAGCCTGAAGCCGCAGGGAAAACCCAGAATAGCCAGAAAAAAAAGAAAAAAGTAAGCATCTAAGTCTTCAGTGAGTCACAGTAATGATGAAGATCCCTGATCACCATAATAAATGCAATAATAATAAAGGCTGAAACATTGTAAGAACTACCAAAATGTAACGGAGACACACAAAGTGAGCAAATGCTGTTGGAAAAACAGCCCTGAGACTCGCTCAATGCAAGGGTGCCACAAACCTTCCATTTGTAAACAAAGCAAAGTGCCACTAAACCAGGTCTGCCAGAGCAATCACTGCTGTGGTTTTTTGAGCTTTTACTACTTGAAGAAAGAACTCCTGACTTCTCAAAGGAAAAAAGAAAAAAGAAAATATCTAAGATATAACAGAATTACTACAAAAGAATCAGTTAAAGAGCAAAGTATCAGCTAATTCCTGATCATGTAAGCAGTACAGTCCTAGATGGTATAAAAGAATACAGTCAAGTATTTTTGAGTGGCATGAATATTGGGGTCCTACGGGCATATCTGAGGTCATAAGTCTAGCTTCATATATGCAAGGATATTCTGAATACATGAAGGTTATTCTATTGAACCCCCTTTATAAAAATGCTTTTGCTTTAAGGGAAATTGCTTGTCATGGTTTGTATCAGGAAGTGAACTTTTGAAAACACACATTTCACCTATAACCAGGCCACTGAGCTGTTTCCCAGTGTTAAGAGCTACTTAGAAAAATTCAAAACTGAACCCACCAGTAACAGTTTGAAAGCCGGCTATTAATTAATAAGTCAAATTACACCTTGTGGTAAAAAGGCAGATAGGAAAAAATAAACATACTGGAAGGTAAATTTTACTTAGGCTTCAATTACTTAAGGGAGCTGAATGCATTCTAGTAGAATGATTATTTAATTTCTAGTAAATTTTTTCTCAGTAAGGATCGCAACAGTGGTGTAACCACTTCTGTTCATCCCCAGGAAAAGCTAAAATCCCAGTGAAGTATGAATGACTCTCAACATGTGGCTTGGAGAAAAATCGAGGCTTTTTAGATATTTCAATCAAATCCTCATCATCTCTCTGTAAGAAGCAACTTGGGCCCATCCTTCCTGATAACCCAGGGAGTCTGGGCCATCAAATCTCCCTGGGAAGTCGAGGGAGATGAGCCTATTGTGACTGCTGTTTACATCCTTTTGTGGTTCAAACTAGGTGCCTCTTTCCTGCCCTTCATGTAACACAGGTTCAAACAAAAAATTTTTAATGAATCATTTTTAAGACTGCACACCTAACCCCACCACTCCCATCCCCCAAACCACTAAGTGCACTGAATGCGGATGCGCTCTGTAGTACCACAGAGGTTAAGTCTAGAAAGTTACTCCAAACAAAAAGACCATTTCTAAAAGCATTGGAATTTCTTGATAATTTGAAAATCTGAGGTTGCTCTTAGAGCAAGATGCAGACTAGACTGGCTACTGCCTTTGAGGATCATGAAGCACCTCACTCAAAGGACTGCTGTGAGATCTAAGATCATCAATACACGGAAGTGCTTAGCAGCGTTTTGGCAAACAGTCAAGTGTTCTCTTAGTATTAGCAGCTCTCATCAGCATCATCACAGTGCAACTGTCCTAAGAAAACTTGGAGAACACAAAAAGAATGCAGAAACCAGAAGAAAAGGTCATTTTCTCACTTCCTTCTCTTTAATGTGTTTGTGCAGATTTTGCAGTTTGAGTCTATACTAAGTTTTTGTGACTTCCACCAACGCTTTGTGAAACAACCACTATGATCCGGAAAATTAAAGGAAATTGGAAGAAAAAAAAATAGAAAATCATGTCTAGTTTTTATGGGGTCTAAAAGTAGAAGTAAATCAATAATTAAAGATATTCCTATCCTGACTGTTACTTGATATTCATATACTAAAGTATATACTAAGTATATACTAAAATATATATCTCAGTGCAATGCAGGGCACTGCAAGAGAAAACCTAAGAAACATCAGCGCTTCGGAGATGTAACCTCAAAGTAACACACCTAATGATGAATGATGCATTTAAGTAGCGCTACAAGGAGTACAGAATATGGTGTTAATTATAATAGGAAGTGAGTGCTCAGAGCAGCTCATTTAAAAGATAAAAGCCCTGCAGCTTCCAAGTGACTAGAAAATTATCAACTCTTCTTTTGGTTGTAAAGAATAGTGTAACTTGTAAGGAATAGTTTAACAAACTAAGACATTTCAAGTTCTTCTCTGATCAATGGAACGTAAACTACAAGGGGAGAAGTATGCCTAAACCTGTACAGGAGAGTTATAGGTGCACTCACACAGGTAATCAGGGGTGGGCGGGCAGGCATGGCCACATGCCCGCACGCATCCCATGTAACACAGGTTCAAACAAAAAATTTTTAATGAATCATTTTTAAGACTGCACACCTAACCCCACCACTCCCATCCCCCAAACCACTAAGTGCACTGAATGCGGATGCGCTCTGTAGTACCACAGAGGTTAAGTCTAGAAAGTTACTCCAAACAAAAAGACCATTTCTAAAAGCATTGGAATTTCTTGATAATTTGAAAATCTGAGGTTGCTCTTAGAGCAAGATGCAGACTAGACTGGCTACTGCCTTTGAGGATCATGAAGCACCTCACTCAAAGGACTGCTGTGAGATCTAAGATCATCAATACACGGAAGTGCTTAGCAGCGTTTTGGCAAACAGTCAAGTGTTCTCTTAGTATTAGCAGCTCTCATCAGCATCATCACAGTGCAACTGTCCTAAGAAAACTTGGAGAACACAAAAAGAATGCAGAAACCAGAAGAAAAGGTCATTTTCTCACTTCCTTCTCTTTAATGTGTTTGTGCAGATTTTGCAGTTTGAGTCTATACTAAGTTTTGTGACTTCCACCAACGCTTTGTGAAACAACCACTATGATCCGGAAAATTAAAGGAAATTGGAAGAAAAAAAAATAGAAAATCATGTCTAGTTTTTATGGGGTCTAAAAGTAGAAGTAAATCAATAATTAAAGATATTCCTATCCTGACTGTTACTTGATATTCATATACTAAAGTATATACTAAGTATATACTAAAATATATATCTCAGTGCAATGCAGGGCACTGCAAGAGAAAACCTAAGAAACATCAGCGCTTCGGAGATGTAACCTCAAAGTAACACACCTAATGATGAATGATGCATTTAAGTAGCGCTACAAGGAGTACAGAATATGGTGTTAATTATAATAGGAAGTGAGTGCTCAGAGCAGCTCATTTAAAAGATAAAAGCCCTGCAGCTTCCAAGTGACTAGAAAATTATCAACTCTTCTTTTGGTTGTAAAGAATAGTGTAACTTGTAAGGAATAGTTTAACAAACTAAGACATTTCAAGTTCTTCTCTGATCAATGGAACGGTAAACTACAAGGGGGGAGAAGTATGCCTAAACCTGTACAGGAGAGTTATAGGTGCACTCACACAGGTAATCAGGGGTGGGCGGGCAGGAGCAGTCGGCCACATGCCCGCACGCATCCCTGGCGGGAGAAACGAAGGAAACGCGGAGGACATCGCTGATCTGGACAAACCTGCTGGAAAGGTCGCGTCTGGGCTTGCCTGAGAAGCCGCTGCTGCTGCTGCTGCTGCAGAAGCTTCATCTGTATTAGCTGCTGCTGCGAGGTGATGGCGTGCAGAGAGGGCGGCTGCACCACGGCCCCCGAGCGCCGCTGCAGCATGTTGGACAGAGCCTGCTTGGTGTTGGTGGGGACAAAGGAGCCCGCCGGGTCCAACCGGGAGCCACCTGCAAGAGCAATCAGAAGGATGGGCCTTGTGCGTGTGCGAATGCAATTCTTCCTGATTCAGTCAAAACACCGAAATCGCACCTTCTGAGCCTCATTTTAAGAGCAGACTGGGAAGGAGAACACTGCCCCACCCTCTAGAAATATTAAAGATCAAGTTTCAAGTTGCAGAAGTCCCAAACAGTGGAGAGGGTGGTGTCCAGAGAATGATAATATTTGAACGACTTCTCAGAGGACCCAGTTTGGTCGGTACAGTAAAATGCCTGAGATGCAGAGTCACTGGCACAATTTCAGAATCACGTGGGTTCTGCATTATGGGAGGCCCCCGGGGACATGTTACTTGCACAAAATGTGCTGCGTTCATGGGGCATTATGTCAAGTGTGCAATGGCTGGAAGAGAGACCCTTTTGTAATTTTGTCTTTTTTTTGGCCACTTCTATTGGTCTTTCATTTATTTCCATCTTTGTTCTTTGGCCTGTGTGGGCCTCGCATCGCAGCGGCCTCTCTCGCTGCAGAGCACTGGCTCTGGGCACACGCGCTCCAGAGCTCTGGCTCGGTAAATGGACACACTGGTTCGGCCGCTCCGTGGCATGTGGGATCCTCCCAGGCCAGGGATCGAACTGGCGCCCCTTGCACTGCAAGGCGGTGTCCTTACCCACTAGACCACCAAGGAAGCCCCCCTTTTGTAATTTTAAACCCTTTTGAAGTTCATGGTATTTAAGCTTCTACAAGGAGAGAAGTATGCCTAAACCTGTACAGGAGAGTTATAGGTGCACTCACACAGGTAATCAGGGGTGGGCGGGCAGGAGCAGTCGGCCACATGCCCGCACGCATCCCTGGCGGGAGAAACGAAGGAAACGCGGAGGACATCGCTGATCTGGACAAACCTGCTGGAAAGGTCGCGTCTGGGCTTGCCTGAGAAGCCGCTGCTGCTGCTGCTGCTGCAGAAGCTTCATCTGTATTAGCTGCTGCTGCGAGGTGATGGCGTGCAGAGAGGGCGGCTGCACCACGGCCCCCGAGCGCCGCTGCAGCATGTTGGACAGAGCCTGCTTGGTGTTGGTGGGGACAAAGGAGCCCGCCGGGTCCAACCGGGAGCCACCTGCAAGAGCAATCAGAAGGATGGGCCTTGTGCGTGTGCGAATGCAATTCTTCCTGATTCAGTCAAAACACCGAAATCGCACCTTCTGAGCCTCATTTTAAGAGCAGACTGGGAAGGAGAACACTGCCCCACCCTCTAGAAATATTAAAGATCAAGTTTCAAGTTGCAGAAGTCCCAAACAGTGGAGAGGGTGGTGTCCAGAGAATGATAATATTTGAACGACTTCTCAGAGGACCCAGTTTGGTCGGTACAGTAAAATGCCTGAGATGCAGAGTCACTGGCACAATTTCAGAATCACGTGGGTTCTGCATTATGGGAGGCCCCCGGGGACATGTTACTTGCACAAAATGTGCTGCGTTCATGGGGCATTATGTCAAGTGTGCAATGGCTGGAAGAGAGACCCTTTTGTAATTTTGTCTTTTTTTTGGCCACTTCTATTGGTCTTTCATTTATTTCCATCTTTGTTCTTTGGCCTGTGTGGGCCTCGCATCGCAGCGGCCTCTCTCGCTGCAGAGCACTGGCTCTGGGCACACGCGCTCCAGAGCTCTGGCTCGGTAAATGGACACACTGGTTCGGCCGCTCCGTGGCATGTGGGATCCTCCCAGGCCAGGGATCGAACTGGCGCCCCTTGCACTGCAAGGCGGTGTCCTTACCCACTAGACCACCAAGGAAGCCCCCCTTTTGTAATTTTAAACCCTTTTGAAGTTCATGGTATTTAAGCTTCTTTACCAGGGCCAAATAAAAATGCCTCTTGCAGTCGAGAGGCAAGGCAATACTTTAAAAACTTAAGATGTTTGGAAACTTCATATACCGTAATTCTAAGGACAAAACACATTTTTTATTGAAGTGTACAACTAAAACAAGAAAGGTTAATTACAGTAATGCTAACAAAAACAAATGGAAATATTAGTATATTTGCATACTTAATCTGTCAAATGCCTTTAAAAGGGGAAAAAAAAGTCAAGATTTGCTGGCCTCAAAAATGAGCCACATACCTCACACAGCTTCGTTCGCAGGAGCAGCCTCTGTCCATGCAGACGCCTCACCACGCTCCTCCCACTCCCCAACCCGGCCCTTGAATCCATGTCATTTATCATCCCACAGATGACCAGCTGGACCCCTCTAAGAAGTGGCCCCTTGCTTGTCATACCCTCTGGCGAGAACGAGTTCCCCCAAGATCCCTGTCCTGGATTGGAGCCCTTTCCTGCCAAGGCCTCCCTGTCCTCAATCTCAGGCACACCTGACAGCGCCTGGGGCCTGCCTGAGCACGCCGCTGGGGGACTGCTCTGGGGTGCCTGGCCGGCGGGGGCCTCACTACCTCTGGGCTAGAGTCAATGGGGAAGTGTGTGTGAGATGGCACAGCCCCACCTCTTCCCTCTCCTGCTGGACAACAGTGTCATCTCTTCCTTTGTTTATAAATTACCCAAGAACAGGAGCAGGTGGGGTCTAGGGCAGAGTTGTGGGTAGGAGGGCTGGGAAGTGTCCCAGACACCCGGCAAAGGAGGCGGTCTGTGGTCTGGGCTGAAGGAGGACCAGAGGAAGGTGAGGTGTTATACTCACTAGAGGAGGGCAGACAGGCAAGGGACCACTGAGCCAGAAAGGCTGGTTCCTGTCCTAGAAAGGGGCAGGTTGACCGCAGACACAGGCCCCAGCAGGCATGGAGCTGGAAAAGCCGTCCTGATTCATGTGGGATCCTCCCAGGCCAGGGATCGAACTGGCGCCTTGCACTGCAAGGCGGTGTCCTACCCACTAGACCACCAAGGAAGCCCCCCTTTTGTAATTTTAAACCCTTTTGAAGTTCATGGTATTTAAGCTTCTTTACCAGGGCCAAATAAAAATGCCTCTTGCAGTCGAGAGGCAAGGCAATACTTTAAAAACTTAAGATGTTTGGAAACTTCATATACCGTAATTCTAAGGACAAAACACATTTTTTATTGAAGTGTACAACTAAAACAAGAAAGGTTAATTACAGTAATGCTAACAAAAACAAATGGAAATATTAGTATATTTGCATACTTAATCTGTCAAATGCCTTTAAAAGGGGAAAAAAAAGTCAAGATTTGCTGGCCTCAAAAATGAGCCACATACCTCACACAGCTTCGTTCGCAGGAGCAGCCTCTGTCCATGCAGACGCCTCACCACGCTCCTCCCACTCCCCAACCCGGCCCTTGAATCCATGTCATTTATCATCCCACAGATGACCAGCTGGACCCCTCTAAGAAGTGGCCCCTTGCTTGTCATACCCTCTGGCGAGAACGAGTTCCCCCAAGATCCCTGTCCTGGATTGGAGCCCTTTCCTGCCAAGGCCTCCCTGTCCTCAATCTCAGGCACACCTGACAGCGCCTGGGGCCTGCCTGAGCACGCCGCTGGGGGACTGCTCTGGGGTGCCTGGCCGGCGGGGGCCTCACTACCTCTGGGCTAGAGTCAATGGGGAAGTGTGTGTGAGATGGCACAGCCCCACCTCTTCCCTCTCCTGCTGGACAACAGTGTCATCTCTTCCTTTGTTTATAAATTACCCAAGAACAGGAGCAGGTGGGGTCTAGGGCAGAGTTGTGGGTAGGAGGGCTGGGAAGTGTCCCAGACACCCGGCAAAGGAGGCGGTCTGTGGTCTGGGCTGAAGGAGGACCAGAGGAAGGTGAGGTGTTATACTCACTAGAGGAGGGCAGACAGGCAAGGGACCACTGAGCCAGAAAGGCTGGTTCCTGTCCTAGAAAGGGGCAGGTTGACCGCACAGACACAGGCCCCAGCAGGCATGGAGCTGGAAAAGCTCCTGATTCATACTGAATTCAGTCCCTTCTCCCAGAAGGCTGTGGCGGCTGTGGAGGGTGGGGAGGGCCTCAGCCCAAGGATGCTGCTGCATTTAGGAGCTTTTCTTATTGCCTGTTTATGAACATGTGAATCTTTATAGCAAATCCATTTTTTAAAACATGAAAAAGTTGCCTTTATGGAGACTTAGCAGAGCCAGAGTGTACACATTCCTAAACCATTAAATGTTTCTCTAATGAGCAAAAAAAAAAAAAAGAAAAAGAAAAAGAAAAAAACAAAGAGCTTAAAAAAAAATAAAAAACTACATCTAAGCATACAGTACAGATTTTAATGCAGCCACAAAAACAGAGATTACCTAAAGGTAGGTAGGCTAATCGAGAATTTCTTACAAGCAACAAAGGAAGCCAAATGTTATCTTTAAAGACAAAATAGCTCAATTTAAAATTGTATATCCAGATAAACCATCCTTCAAAAATATGGGTAAAATAAAGATTTTAGACAAAAAAAAAAAACTTTGCTGGCTTCAAGTAGCTGCCAATGCATTACTCATCAGACAGTTTATATTTTCTACTGTGTGTCAGAAACTTCTATATATATATATCTTACAAATTTTAAAGCAAGCTGTATGATAAAGACGAACATTTCAACACAGGTCACTAGAAAAAGAAACAGTCTTTTAAAGAATCAGTATCACATTCAGCAATACGGCTTACGAAGACATTCAACAGCAATTGAATTCATGAGCTTTGAGTACATGCTGTCATTTTCGGTAGGTCAATGGGGAAGGGGGGCACAGCCCCACCTCTTCCCTCTCCTGCTGGACAACAGTGTCATCTCTTCCTTTGTTTATAAATTACCCAAGAACAGGAGCAGGTGGGGTCTAGGGCAGAGTTGTGGGTAGGAGGGCTGGGAAGTGTCCCAGACACCCGGCAAAGGAGGCGGTCTGTGGTCTGGGCTGAAGGAGGACCAGAGGAAGGTGAGGTGTTATACTCACTAGAGGAGGGCAGACAGGCAAGGGACCACTGAGCCAGAAAGGCTGGTTCCTGTCCTAGAAAGGGGCAGGTTGACCGCACAGACACAGGCCCCAGCAGGCATGGAGCTGGAAAAGCTCCTGATTCATACTGAATTCAGTCCCTTCTCCCAGAAGGCTGTGGCGGCTGTGGAGGGTGGGGAGGGCCTCAGCCCAAGGATGCTGCTGCATTTAGGAGCTTTTCTTATTGCCTGTTTATGAACATGTGAATCTTTATAGCAAATCCATTTTTTAAAACATGAAAAAGTTGCCTTTATGGAGACTTAGCAGAGCCAGAGTGTACACATTCCTAAACCATTAAATGTTTCTCTAATGAGCAAAAAAAAAAAAAAGAAAAAGAAAAAAACAAAGAGCTTAAAAAAAAATAAAAAACTACATCTAAGCATACAGTACAGATTTTAATGCAGCCACAAAAACAGAGATTACCTAAAGGTAGGTAGGCTAATCGAGAATTTCTTACAAGCAACAAAGGAAGCCAAATGTTATCTTTAAAGACAAAATAGCTCAATTTAAAATTGTATATCCAGATAAACCATCCTTCAAAAATATGGGTAAAATAAAGATTTTAGACAAAAAAAAAAAACTTTGCTGGCTTCAAGTAGCTGCCAATGCATTACTCATCAGACAGTTTATATTTTCTACTGTGTGTCAGAAACTTCTATATATATATATCTTACAAATTTTAAAGCAAGCTGTATGATAAAGACGAACATTTCAACACAGGTCACTAGAAAAAGAAACAGTCTTTTAAAGAATCAGTATCACATTCAGCAATACGGCTTACGAAGACATTCAACAGCAATTGAAGAACATGTGCAAAAACGTGAGAGGCCAATTTGAGTTACATGGCTAGGTCATTTTTGTTGAAGCAAGAATTGTACTAATATATACAAAACTTACTGACTCATTTTATATGGGATATACTTTATAAATATTAGACTATGGTTTACTCTCTGAATTTTCTTAACTTTTATATAATCTTTCTTTCTTAGCTTTTATATAATCTTATACCTCTGAATCAACTAAAGAAATAAGATAGAATAAGTATGCTGAGGCCCACTGTAGCTTACCTAATTTTCTCCTCATTTTTCACTAAACGGTGCTTATTATTCACATGTATTTCCTTATAACTTTCCTATCCTGATGTGTATACATGAGAAAGAGATTGCCAAAGATTTGTGTGTGCGTGTGTCTTGAAGAGCATTGTTTTCGCATTGAACGAGAATCCTTGGTGATTTAGTGGTAAGGAATCCATCTGACAGTGTGGGGGACAACGGTTAGACCTCTGGCCTAGGAAAATTCTAGATGTTGCCAAGCAACTAAGCCCATGGACTGCAACCACTGAGCACATGGGCCACAATTACTGAAGCCTGTTGTTTCCTAGAGCCCATGCTCCACAATAACAGGGTAGCCTCTACTTTCTACAACTGGAGAAAGATTCATAACTTTATGAAAATCTATTGTTTCACAAACGTAAAATCTCCATAATTGTTTTCTACTGTTTTTTTTTTCTTACAGGTCGTGAAACCTAAGACTTACCTAATACTTTTAAGTTTCTTAACTTATAAACACCTTCTATAGTGTTCTGGGGCAAGGGGGAAAGGTATATGCCTTTATAAAATACTTAGCCTTCAATTTATAAACAGTCTTTGTGTTTGACTTCAATATCTAAAAAGTTTAAAAATGCGTAACTTCATAAGGACCTTGGAACTAATAAGGAGACAAAGTCAAAAGACCTGAGGACGAGCATGTATTATTTTCACATTTACCATTGCCTACCTTGCTCTTGAGAGTCCCTTGGGCTGCAAGGAGAGAAAACCGGTCAATCCTAAAAGAGATGAACCCTGATTGGAAGGACTGATGCTGAACTGAAGATCCAACACATTGGCTACTTGATACAAAGAGCCAACTCACTGGAAAAGACACTGATGCTGGGAAAGAGTGAAGGCAAAAGGAGAAGGGAGCAGCAGAGGATGAGATGGTTTGATGGCATCAGTGACTCAATGGACATGAGTCTGAGCAAGATGAAGGGGACAGTGGAGGACAGAGGAACCTGGAGTGCTGCCGTCCAAGGAGTGAGACACGACTTAGAAAATGAACAACAGCAACAAAACTTTGCTTGTTGTAGTCACACTCATTCACCTATGGATGATTCATGTTGATGTTTGGCAGAAAACCACAAAATCCTGTAATTAGTCTTCAACTAAAAATATAAATTCATTAAAAAAATAAAAATAAACATCAACATTCAAAAACCAAAAAAAAAAAAAAAAACCCATCAAGCTACTTTTAAGGCCCCACTATCAGCCAGATGCTGCTCTAAGTTCTGGGCACACTACAGCAGACCTATCAGAAAAAATACCTGCCCTCCTACAGCTTGCATTCTGGAGAGGAAGTAGGTAAAATACAAGGCAGAGCTGATGCCAGAAAGAAACTAAAAGAAGAGGGGAGGAACAGAGGGGTCAGGGAAAGGGTGTGGCTTACAATTTAAAAAGAAGGTGGTCAGTGCTGGCATCAACCCAAAGGAAGTAGCAGTTAGCATGCAGATACCTGAGGGAGAACAAGCTGGGCAGGGCCAGCAAATGCAGAACCTGCCTGCTGGGTCAGGCTAGCTTCTAATGCTGTATTTTTAAAAATCAACTTTAAATTATACTTGGTTGTATAGTATGTGTCTGGGTATGTAATATAAACCATACTTCATCCTTCAAAAATCAACGGGCATTTTTCGAGATCAGACGAGATCGGGCACGTTCAGGATGGTATGGCCATAGACAACAACAAGCATTTTTATCCCTTTGTTTACCGCAATGCCCTAACAACCAGAACCAGAAGACACACAATGCATGAAACTCAATGTATTTTGTTGAATGGATGGAAAATGGTATATGTCTACCTTGCTCTTGAGAGTCCCTTGGGCTGCAAGGAGACCGTCAATCCTAAAAGAGATGAACCCTGATTGGAAGGACTGATGCTGAACTGAAGATCCAACACATTGGCTACTTGATACAAAGAGCCAACTCACTGGAAAAGACACTGATGCTGGGAAAGAGTGAAGGCAAAAGGAGAAGGGAGCAGCAGAGGATGAGATGGTTTGATGGCATCAGTGACTCAATGGACATGAGTCTGAGCAAGATGAAGGGGACAGTGGAGGACAGAGGAACCTGGAGTGCTGCCGTCCAAGGAGTGAGACACGACTTAGAAAATGAACAACAGCAACAAAACTTTGCTTGTTGTAGTCACACTCATTCACCTATGGATGATTCATGTTGATGTTTGGCAGAAAACCACAAAATCCTGTAATTAGTCTTCAACTAAAAATATAAATTCATTAAAAAAATAAAAATAAACATCAACATTCAAAAACCAAAAAAAAAAAAAAAAACCCATCAAGCTACTTTTAAGGCCCCACTATCAGCCAGATGCTGCTCTAAGTTCTGGGCACACTACAGCAGACCTATCAGAAAAAATACCTGCCCTCCTACAGCTTGCATTCTGGAGAGGAAGTAGGTAAAATACAAGGCAGAGCTGATGCCAGAAAGAAACTAAAAGAAGAGGGGAGGAACAGAGGGGTCAGGGAAAGGGTGTGGCTTACAATTTAAAAAGAAGGTGGTCAGTGCTGGCATCAACCCAAAGGAAGTAGCAGTTAGCATGCAGATACCTGAGGGAGAACAAGCTGGGCAGGGCCAGCAAATGCAGAACCTGCCTGCTGGGTCAGGCTAGCTTCTAATGCTGTATTTTTAAAAATCAACTTTAAATTATACTTGGTTGTATAGTATGTGTCTGGGTATGTAATATAAACCATACTTCATCCTTCAAAAATCAACGGGCATTTTTCGAGATCAGACGAGATCGGGCACGTTCAGGATGGTATGGCCATAGACAACAACAAGCATTTTTATCCCTTTTGTTTACCGCAATGCCCTAACAACCAGAACCAGAAGACACACAATGCATGAAACTCAATGTATTTTGTTGAATGGATGACTGGATCACCCACATTCAGAGGGTATATGTTAGCATATCCACTTTACAGATGATCAGACGGAGGAACACAGAAATTCAGACTTGGTGGAGCTTATATATACAGCATGAGGGCGTTATAACTGGACTTGAACTAGAGCTATTAACTTCCAGACCACTCTCTTCACCACTAATTTAGGGGAGAAAACATGGATTCTCCACTATGGTAAGCCAAGAATCAAACCTTTTCTTCCTGAGGCCTCAAAATGTAATATTCAAATTACAGCAAAAAAAAAAAAAGTTCACAATATAGTACAGAATGAAGAAAAATATTACCTATTAAAGTGGGACATCCTAACAAAATGCAAATTGCGATTTTAAAATAAACTGTAATGCAGAAACAGGCAAACTTTCATTTAGAAAAAAATTCATTTCTAATGTAAGATTTTTTTATTTAGAAAATCTATTCCCTAGATATAAAGATTACTTGGGCTTGAATCAAAGCAATACTAACATTTACCTTGACTACTGAAGGTTTCATTAGTGATATCTGAATCTATTTGCTGGACCATATTTTTGAGATTCTTCATGGTATAAAGAATTTAAAATTCATAACATGAGAGAACAATAAAAGTCACTAGAATAATGCCTAATTTTTTTTTTTTTGGCCACTTCTGTTGATCATTCATTTATTTATCTTTGTTGTTTGGCCTGTGTGGGCCTCCTATCGCAGTGGCCTCTCTCATCGCAGGGCGCATGCGCTCCAGAGCTCCGGCTCAGTAATTGGACACATCGGTCCAGCCGCTCCGTGGAATGTGGGATCCTCCCAGGCCAGGGATGGAACCGGGGCCCTTGCATTGCAAGGCGGTGTCCCTGTCCACTGCCGGAACATAAGCTTACTAATGCTGTATTTTTAAAAATCAACTTTAAATTATACTTGGTTGTATAGTATGTGTCTGGGTATGTAATATAAACCATACTTCATCCTTCAAAAATCAACGGGCATTTTTCGAGATCAGACGAGATCGGGCACGTTCAGGATGGTATGGCCATAGACAACAACAAGCATTTTTATCCCTTTGTTTACCGCAATGCCCTAACAACCAGAACCAGAAGACACACAATGCATGAAACTCAATGTATTTTGTTGAATGGATGACTGGATCACCCACATTCAGAGGGTATATGTTAGCATATCCACTTTACAGATGATCAGACGGAGGAACACAGAAATTCAGACTTGGTGGAGCTTATATATACAGCATGAGGGCGTTATAACTGGACTTGAACTAGAGCTATTAACTTCCAGACCACTCTCTTCACCACTAATTTAGGGGAGAAAACATGGATTCTCCACTATGGTAAGCCAAGAATCAAACCTTTTCTTCCTGAGGCCTCAAAATGTAATATTCAAATTACAGCAAAAAAAAAAAAAGTTCACAATATAGTACAGAATGAAGAAAAATATTACCTATTAAAGTGGGACATCCTAACAAAATGCAAATTGCGATTTTAAAATAAACTGTAATGCAGAAACAGGCAAACTTTCATTTAGAAAAAAATTCATTTCTAATGTAAGATTTTTTTATTTAGAAAATCTATTCCCTAGATATAAAGATTACTTGGGCTTGAATCAAAGCAATACTAACATTTACCTTGACTACTGAAGGTTTCATTAGTGATATCTGAATCTATTTGCTGGACCATATTTTTGAGATTCTTCATGGTATAAAGAATTTAAAATTCATAACATGAGAGAACAATAAAAGTCACTAGAATAATGCCTAATTTTTTTTTTTTTGGCCACTTCTGTTGATCATTCATTTATTTATCTTTGTTGTTTGGCCTGTGTGGGCCTCCTATCGCAGTGGCCTCTCTCATCGCAGGGCGCATGCGCTCCAGAGCTCCGGCTCAGTAATTGGACACATCGGTCCAGCCGCTCCGTGGAATGTGGGATCCTCCCAGGCCAGGGATGGAACCGGGGCCCCTTGCATTGCAAGGCGGTGTCCCTGTCCACTGGATCACCAGAGAATCCCACCTAATCTTTTAACATGTTAATAATTTATCAGCTATAATAAGAATTATATCTGATAAAATAAACAAATTTTATAGCATAAAGCTTTTATCAGTTTTATATCTTTTAGAAGAGATTTTTATCAGTGGTTAATTTCCTTTTAGCACTGGATGAAAATCCCTGAAGTGGCACATAAACTAGTCACTGAAACCTATTTTAGAAGAAGGAAAAAACATTTTGAGCAGAGAGAATTACAGAAATGGCCCCTGAGCACTCACTTCTTAAAATAGGCAAGTTTTATAAAAGCGAAGAGAACCACAAGCTATTACTTCCCATCTTGCGTCACCCAACGTGGCTTTGTCCTTACTTACCTGGAGTGAGAGATTGGTTCTGAAGGAAGAAGCCGGGCTGCGGGGGCTGACCCATGAGGTTGTAGCTCCACAGGGTGGACTGTGGGTGGTGCATCACCTGGGAGGAGATGGGTGAGTAGTTGGGAGGCACTCGGTACATGTTGCTCTGCGAATACTCCTTCAACACATAGTTAAAGACAAAAGTTACTTAGTCCTCACACCATGCAGATGATTAACACAAATTCCTCCTGCATTATTTGACAAAGCTCCTATACCAGATGACAAGGCTATTTTGATGAAGGGGAAGACAGAGGGCAAGAGTCTCAATATATTCTCTGCAAAATACTCTTTTACATTAAAGCTCTTCTTTGACTTAAAATGCATTGGCTACCATGGGGGAGATCAACTTAGTCAATTCGAAAGGAAATCAACCCTGAATATTCATTGGAAGGATTGCTGCTGAAGCTGAAGCTCCAATACTGTGGCCACCTGATGTGAAGAGACAACTCATTGGAAAAGACCCTGATGCTGGGAAACATTGAGGCCAGAGGAGAAGGGGGTGACAGAGGACCAGATGGTTGGATGGCATCACTCACTTAATGGACACGAGTTTGAGCAAACCCTAGGAGGTAATGAAGGGCAAGGAAGCCTAGCATGCTGCAGTCCATGGGGTCACAAAGAGCTGGACATGACTTAGCGACTGAACAAGAACAGCAGTGGGGAAGACAGAAAAGGTTCTTTACTGAAATCTATTTTTTCAATACTCAAAGCACACTTAGCACACCAGTGCTGACCATCACCCAGAGCAGAAAAAGCCTTTTAAGTTCTCGAGTCTCTTGATCATTTCATCTTAGGTTTCCCTGATACCTTGGACCTGGATGGGAATTAGCCAGAAAGGTCCACAGGACTCCAAAACCAATTTCCAGCCTCAAGAGTGTCTTGGTTCCAGCTTTAAAGACAGCACTCTAAAGAAGGAGTTGCTCCTTTCCACGGTGTCCCCCTCCACCTCTCACCACACCTCCTACCCAGGGCCTTGTCCCCTTAGGGCAGCTGCGGAGACTCTCAGGATCACACCTGAATGTCTCACGGCCCCTACTGCTCCTCCTCCTCTGGCCCAAGGATGAAGGAAACATAAAAGCTCAGTTCCCTGCAATATAGCTAACTGAAAAGATGCAAGTTCAGGAGAAGTGTGGGAGAAAGGGTCATGACCAGAACTCATGTGGGGAAAGAGATGAGTGTGAGGTCTTCTAAGCATCTTAAAAGAACAGAAATCCATCCCTGTGGATAGACAGGCCAGAAGACCTAGACTAGGGAATGCAGTTTCCTTTTGGTTAAGTCTCTTCACACTTTGACAAAATCTTGCTACATGATGATTAACACAAATTCCTCCTGATTTGATCAACTGACAAGGCTATTTTGATGAAGGGAAGACAGAGGGCAAGAGTCTCAATATATTCTCTGCAAAATACTCTTTTACATTAAAGCTCTTCTTTGACTTAAAATGCATTGGCTACCATGGGGGAGATCAACTTAGTCAATTCGAAAGGAAATCAACCCTGAATATTCATTGGAAGGATTGCTGCTGAAGCTGAAGCTCCAATACTGTGGCCACCTGATGTGAAGAGACAACTCATTGGAAAAGACCCTGATGCTGGGAAACATTGAGGCCAGAGGAGAAGGGGGTGACAGAGGACCAGATGGTTGGATGGCATCACTCACTTAATGGACACGAGTTTGAGCAAACCCTAGGAGGTAATGAAGGGCAAGGAAGCCTAGCATGCTGCAGTCCATGGGGTCACAAAGAGCTGGACATGACTTAGCGACTGAACAAGAACAGCAGTGGGGAAGACAGAAAAGGTTCTTTACTGAAATCTATTTTTTCAATACTCAAAGCACACTTAGCACACCAGTGCTGACCATCACCCAGAGCAGAAAAAGCCTTTTAAGTTCTCGAGTCTCTTGATCATTTCATCTTAGGTTTCCCTGATACCTTGGACCTGGATGGGAATTAGCCAGAAAGGTCCACAGGACTCCAAAACCAATTTCCAGCCTCAAGAGTGTCTTGGTTCCAGCTTTAAAGACAGCACTCTAAAGAAGGAGTTGCTCCTTTCCACGGTGTCCCCCTCCACCTCTCACCACACCTCCTACCCAGGGCCTTGTCCCCTTAGGGCAGCTGCGGAGACTCTCAGGATCACACCTGAATGTCTCACGGCCCCTACTGCTCCTCCTCCTCTGGCCCAAGGATGAAGGAAACATAAAAGCTCAGTTCCCTGCAATATAGCTAACTGAAAAGATGCAAGTTCAGGAGAAGTGTGGGAGAAAGGGTCATGACCAGAACTCATGTGGGGAAAGAGATGAGTGTGAGGTCTTCTAAGCATCTTAAAAGAACAGAAATCCATCCCTGTGGATAGACAGGCCAGAAGACCTAGACTAGGGGGAATGGCAGTCTGGATCTGACCAGGCTTCTTTCTCAAAACAGAGAAATATTGGTTGGAAGGCTACACAAGAAGAGAGCACTGGCATTCAAGTTGCATTCAAAAGGGATGGTGGTCATTTCTAGAAGAGTATTAATCAACAAGCTATCAGCTAGGGAAAAAAATGTCTTGGTTTTGACTTAGGTGAATGATCACAATAATTAGTCACGATGACTGGTCAACAAACTGAATATTTCTTCCACTGCACAAGAATGCTCTTGAATTTTATAGAAAAAACATCACAAATTCCTTCAAGTATTTTTACAGATGAATTTAAATGATAAGACATTTTTATACATTGATTCTACGAAATTGCTTCTAAATTATTCTCTCATAGACTTCTGAGGTTTTCAAAAGAAAGGTTCTTCTAGATAGGGACAGTAACAGGGAAACAAGAAGTTAAACTATTTTAAATTATGTTCACTTCTCTCTTTACAATGTGTAAAAATATGGTAAAGAAGTAGAAACATATAGGACAGGAAGATGAAAGAGTAAGCCAGGACATCTCTGAATCATCCTCTATGTTAAATACAATCTTCTCTAAGGAAAACAAATGGTCTTTTATATTAATTTACTACAACTATTAATTGCCTAAATACAAAAAATATTTTAGGCATGCTTCATAATAAAAATACATACAAGGAGGAGATTTTCTCAGGTCAAAAAAAAAAAAAAAATCAAGCTTCAAATCTGAGAAATTCTGAGGCAGTGAAGTAGTGTGTGCTAGTCACTCAGTCATGTCCAACTCTTTGTGACCTCATGGACTACAGACTGCCAGGCTCCTCTGTCCATGGAATTCTCCAGGCAAGAATACTGGAGTACGCCCTCCTCCAGGAGACCTTCCGAAGTGACTTTGTATTCCAAAAGTTAAAACTGTACACTCTGAGCTATAAATGAGCTCCTAAACACTGTATGCAAGTCAATTATGATTTGGGTACTCTAATCAAAACATACCATTTACAGAAATTTCTTTTTAAAAAATTAAATTTTCATATCACATTTGCCTTAAGTCACAGTAAACCCATAAATTAGTTCCCCAACCCACCATAAAATAAACAACAATAACAAAAAGCTGCTAAACAATGCAAAATATTTTGCTTATTCTATTTATGGTTCCGCCAGTTGTTCACAGTCAAAGCCTAAAATGAAAACTATCAGAAGTCAAATCAAAAACTATGATTCCGTTGTCTGTGAAAAAGAAAAGTTTGTGTGCTGTTCTGTTAATTACATCTTAGCCATCAAGACAACTTGCAAACAGCCTTGTCCTGCACTTAGGAGCGTTTCTTAGGATGTAATTCAGGAACTAGTAAATCCTCTACAGGATGCTAATGTGCCCACCAACTCTCTCTACTTCCCGTACTCACGTCCACCCTCGAGCTGGATTTCGTCTTGCGCTTCCTTCCCTTTGTTTTCTTCTCTTCATCTGTTGCAGTTTTTCCCTGATCTGACAGCTCAGCTGATTTCCTCTCGGGTTCCTGAGAGACGGGCGATGTGGGCTCTTCCTCTTCCTCCTCGGGAGGCAGGGGCAGCGGCTCGAGGTAGTAACTCCGGGGCTTGGGCATGGGATGCGTGTGATACAGGAGGAGGTGATGCTGCTCCTCATACTTGACCACCTTCCGGTCCACTCGGACAGTCCCGAACCAGGCCCAGGACAGAGGAGCTGGGTTCTTCTGACCCTCAAACAAATCCCATGGGGATACCTTCTGCTTCGTAGAGACCTGCAGACCCTGTGGTGAAATAATGAGCTATATAACCAACAATGCTCAGATCTTTTCCTGATATGGAGGCCAAGCCTGCTTTAGGACACGAATTCAAAGTACATTCCGGCTCCAGGGGGCCTTAGAGAACTCTAGCACATAGCAGTCGGGCTAACTAGTGAGTCCAGGCTGACACTGGATGACTGACTGCCAGCAGTGGCTACAGGCCAGGCCTGCAAGATCCTCTCTATGGTCCTTTATACAGCCCAATATTTTTTACTGTAAATGCCATTTTTTCCATTTAGGGTCCCCCCCAGTCAAAAATAATAAAATAAAAAAAGGGAATCTCTAAAATACTACACTACAAATTTGATATCACTGTACTAAAAAACCTTTAGAATCTAGTGCTTTTAAAGATTAAAAAAAAAAATTAAGTCAAGTTATATTCAAGTTATAATTGGGCTCATATTAACTTCGATCCAAACGTGTATGGACTTGATTCAATAAGCATCTTTCAGGTACTTAATTAGGCACTTTTTAAATAGTTAAGTAATAATATTACGGAATTTACTTGTACCAACAGGTGCAAATAAAGTCCTTCAAATCAAGTTTATCTCCAAAGAGTTGAGAGGAAATGGTATTCTGTTACTGAAAAGTTTCTTATTTGAACATTAACTGGTGCTATCCTGGCATACCAATTGGAAACTATTTTCCTTCAGAGTGACCCTGAAGATAACTGCTCAAGTCATCTTGAATAACTTAGGAATGCTCCTATTCCTAACTACATGTACTCTTACCCGGGTGGCTTCATCCAAAACTAAGGCTCAGTTACCACCTGTATTTTAACTGTTTCCTAATATCTGTCTGGACATTCGAGTTCTTTGCTGGGTGCCAAGACCATGTATCCACACGACTTCCAGATGTGTAACCACTAGAGAGGCCAGTGGTGCAAAGTCACCGTGGGCCTGACTCGAGAGTTTCTCCCTCCACAGCTGTGTGGTTATCAGTGCTCAGGGTGCTCCAATTCACTGCAGCTTTGCATTTCACCTTCGAGCTACAGTCTCTCATGCCTTTGCATAAAACTTCCCTTTGCCTATAACCAGACTTTGCCCAATCTCCTGGCTAACTTTTTTTTAATTTTGGCCTCTTTTATTGGTTTTTTATTTATTTAATTTCATCCATGTTTATTCTTTGGCCTGTGCGGACCTCCCGTTGCAGTGGCCTCTCTCACTGCAGGGCACCAGCTCTGGGTGCATGTGCTCCAGAGCACTGGCTCATAATTGGACACACTGGTCCAGCCGCTCCATGGCATGTAGGATCCTCCCAGGCCAGGGATCAAACCGGTGTCCCTTGCACTGCAAGGAAGACTCTTTACCCAGAGGATGACCATGGTAATCTTAGTCAGCCCAATATTTTTACTGTAAATGCCATTTTTCCATTTAGGTCCCCAGTCAAAAATAATAAAATAAAAAGGGAATCTCTAAAATACTACACTACAAATTTGATATCACTGTACTAAAAAACCTTTAGAATCTAGTGCTTTTAAAGATTAAAAAAAATTAAGTCAAGTTATATTCAAGTTATAATTGGGCTCATATTAACTTCGATCCAAACGTGTATGGACTTGATTCAATAAGCATCTTTCAGGTACTTAATTAGGCACTTTTTAAATAGTTAAGTAATAATATTACGGAATTTACTTGTACCAACAGGTGCAAATAAAGTCCTTCAAATCAAGTTTATCTCCAAAGAGTTGAGAGGAAATGGTATTCTGTTACTGAAAAGTTTCTTATTTGAACATTAACTGGTGCTATCCTGGCATACCAATTGAAACTATTTTCCTTCAGAGTGACCCTGAAGATAACTGCTCAAGTCATCTTGAATAACTTAGGAATGCTCCTATTCCTAACTACATGTACTCTTACCCGGGTGGCTTCATCCAAAACTAAGGCTCAGTTACCACCTGTATTTTAACTGTTTCCTAATATCTGTCTGGACATTCGAGTTCTTTGCTGGGTGCCAAGACCATGTATCCACACGACTTCCAGATGTGTAACCACTAGAGAGGCCAGTGGTGCAAAGTCACCGTGGGCCTGACTCGAGAGTTTCTCCCTCCACAGCTGTGTGGTTATCAGTGCTCAGGGTGCTCCAATTCACTGCAGCTTTGCATTTCACCTTCGAGCTACAGTCTCTCATGCCTTTGCATAAAACTTCCCTTTGCCTATAACCAGACTTTGCCCAATCTCCTGGCTAACTTTTTTTTAATTTTGGCCTCTTTTATTGGTTTTTTATTTATTTAATTTCATCCATGTTTATTCTTTGGCCTGTGCGGACCTCCCGTTGCAGTGGCCTCTCTCACTGCAGGGCACCAGCTCTGGGTGCATGTGCTCCAGAGCACTGGCTCATAATTGGACACACTGGTCCAGCCGCTCCATGGCATGTAGGATCCTCCCAGGCCAGGGATCAAACCGGTGTCCCTTGCACTGCAAGGAAGACTCTTTACCCAGAGGACCACCAGGGAAGCCCCTGGCTAACTCTTATTCATCCAGAGTGATTTAAGTGTTGGGGCTTCCCTGGTAGTTCAACTGGTAAAGAATCTGCCTGCAATGTAGGAGACTCTCGTTGAATTGCTGGATTGGGAAGATACTCTAGAGGCTTCTTGGGCTTCCCTGGTGGCTCAGATGGTAAAGAATCCACCTGCAATGTGGGAAGCCTGTGTTCAATTCCTGGGTTGAGAAGAACCCCTAGAGGAGGGAATGGCAACCCACTTCAGAACTCTTACCTGGAAACTCCCCATGGACAGAGGAACCTGGCAGGTTGCAGTCCATGGGGTCACAAAGAGTCAGACATGACTAAGCAACTAAGTATGATTTAAGTGTCAGTTTTCCTGAGGATCCTGTTCTGACTACCTACCCTTTATCTGAATGTGATGGTTCCTTCTCAGGGTCCCCTAACACTCTATACCATGAGAAATCTCACCACACTGTAACTGACTATCTACTTCCCCTTAAGGGCAGGAGCTCTGTCTTTTAATCTTAATCTGCGGTTGCTCAATGTTCATTGAAAGAATAGCTGAAAGCCTCGTTCAGTTTTGAGCTTCCCAGCTGACGCAGTGGTAAAGAATCCACCTGCCAACATCGAAGATGCAGGAGGCTTGGTTTTAGTTCCTGAGTTGGGAAGATCTCCTGGAGTACGTAATGGCAATCTACTCCAGTATTATTGCCTAGGAAATCCTACCACCTGAAGAGCCTGGTGGGCTATAGTCTATAGGGTCATAGGTGAGACATGACTGAGTGACTGAATTCAGTTTTAGAGTTTTAGTCTGATTCACGCTTTAGAGAACAATGTTTAATATTCTCTGTGAAATGACTGTTCATTAAATGTTCAGTTAATAAGGAAAGAAAGTGCCGTCACTTAAAAAGAATTTAAAAAAAAAAAAAAGAATTTAAAACAGCTTATTACATGGAGTCTTTTATCAAAAAATTTTTCTCATCTACTAAATGTATTCTGTTTCCAATTCTGCAGTAAAAACAAACCTGATCTTTGCTTGTTTTCTTTCTTTTTTTTTACTTACTCTTCCCTTGATGGGCTTCAGAAATTTGCTTACATTCAAGAACAGATTTTTTTTTTTCAAGAACAGATTTAAATGAAGATCTTCAATGATCATTATCTGTATGATAATGCCAATGATCACTGCAATTAAATGACAAGGCTATGTTTTAAACAATCAAGAAACAATAAAATTAAGACGATTTGTATGCACTATAGGAAGACAAGAAAGTGTATTTTGTCTTTGTAAGTTCATGTACTTATATTCATGTACTTATATATATAAGAAACAAAGATTGACTCTTGCCTGTTTTTTATCTATAGAGTCGAATCCAGCAATTTTGTTTCCCTTTGTGTCAATCAAGGAGCCCATAGGTTCACAAGTGATGACGTCGCATGTTTGTTTCGGCAAAGGTAGCAACTGTCGAACTTTGTCAATACTTTCTGACCGCTTGTCCCCCAGCTCTTTCTAAAAAAGAGAGAGAGAGAGAGAAGTGACACAAAAATGATAACAAAGGCAAATGTTTACAAGGAGGAAGTTCCCTTATGAAACATTTCCTTTTTACAGTCAGAATGTTCTTGAACCTTTCAGCATGGTCTATGGGACAGCTCTCGTCGAGTGTGGTGTGTATGTTTCATTTCTTCTATTTAGTAGAAAACAGAACATATATAAAGACACCCTTGTTACACAATAACGCTGAAATGACAAAAATCCAGAGTAGTGTTTGCAACGAGAAGACAGGCGCTACAGCACAGAACACGTTCTCCAATCCAGTCAGGTCACAAGGTAACCACTGGCTGTTTTATTAATAAGGTTGTTGGATATGTTTATTTTTTGTCCTGCATTGTTTGTTTATAGTTTATTTCCAAAACTGTGTTAGTGGCTAGCAAAATGAATTGAATTTAGAAATAGCAATGCAAATGCTTAATTTTCAACTGCATGTTGATAGTGGAAGATGAAATTTACATTAAATCTAATGTTGGCATTTTGGTTATTCATTTGATAATGAACTTAAAAAATTTGTTTTATGAGTATAACGATTTTAAAAAAATGTTGAGCTATATATACTTAGAACTTTTGGATACTGAGAAGCTGAGGTCAAATAAAGAGCAAAATAATCACATTATGCTAAGGTGAATGCAATAAATAACATCTAATTTACAGAGTAATAAAATAGGACAGCATGCACTAAATAACAAATCCAGAAACTATATGAACTCATACTGTAAGCAGGTCACAAACTTACTTTCAGTTTCTTTACTAAGTTCATATATGCACGTTTGTTCTCTTCAGATCCCCCTGGGGATGCATTTGATAGGTCAGAGGCCAATGTTCCATTGATGAGAACACCCAGCATGTCTAGAACTGTTGTGAATAATTCACTAAGAGGAGAAAGAAAAGATTTGCACCTTAAAGCAAAACCAAAACACTCTTAATTAACTGAGCATGTTTATTTAAGGCACAGAAATTGTTAATGATACCTAAGAATATATGACGTGGAACAGTTGGTTGTCAGTGCATGAAAGCCTCCAATCTACACACATGCAGCAAAGTCACTGTGAAATGATAAGGACCTACTTGTTAGTGTGCATGTCGACCGTTCCAGAAGTAATGATCTGAAGGAGCAGAAGCGCCCAGTCTGTCGTCCACTGGGTGCTCCTCTGCACCGTGTCAAACATTCCTCCCACCTAGCACATAAAAAAATACAATGAAAAAATCTGCACAGAGAAAGGACCAACCCTACCACTCTGTACAACCAAAGTTTGACTGGTTCAAAAAAATTTTTTTAAGATGCTCAAGTTTATGGATTATCCTGTCTTCTCTCTCAACTAGCTATCTATTTGCCAGTCTTTTTGGTTTCATTAGCACAGGAATTGGTCATTCGGAAAAGGATAAAAACAAAAGAGTGGGGTATGGAGTATAGACGTATCATCAACATGAATAACATACTAGTGCAATTAGCTCTCTTTTGTTCCTAAATTTCATGATATTCAGTTTCAATGTGCAACTTGCATTCAGTTAAATCTGAATATCAAAACCACGTGACTCAGTATCAACAACTTTTGTGCTGTAACCAGTAAATTATGACTGTTGCCATAGTAACATCTGGAAAGACCCAGTAACACACAAGTAAGGATGAGTGGAAGGCTTGGCCCCTAGGACTGCTCCTTCATGAGTAGGAATTACTATCAAGTATCAGGCAAGCCCTCTTCCAGAGTAGCTTTTATCTGGTCTTGTGCAATGAGAAAAGGGAAGAGTCAACGGAATGTGCCATGCGCAAGGAATTTTCAATTTCTATAAGACCTGCCTGGGGGATTTGTTTTTATGATCAATCTGATGGCAAGTTTGATAAAATTTTGACTTAAAGAACATTTTAATACAGTTTTTTAGCTAGCAGTGTAAAAGCTAATCTTCACCTCAAATTAGTAGTTCCCTAAAACCTACTCTTGGCACAAACGGAAGAAACAGTGTGTGTCACTGGCAGTGGGGTGCAGAAGGCAAGACGATGCCAAAAATACCTACTGTTGTCTAGAAGTCAGACCATACAGGAAGGAGAGCGGCCAGGAAAACAGAAGGTCTGAGAGACAAGGAAGTAGTAAAGAGAGCAAACCGTGGGCCTCACCTTGTAACGGAGACTGTGGCCACAGCAGGAGTGGAAAGCCGGAGTGATTTTCACATTGAGATAAGTGTAATGGTTTCTTACCAAATTGAGGCGGAGCTGCAACGCCTCATGCATCATCTGCCGTGCTTTGATGTCATCTTGGTATCGTTCTTCTCTCCAGTTACTTAAAATCTAAATCACAAAATAAATGAACACGAACACAATAGCTGTTTCTCTATTAAATTTGATTTTTATCATATTTAAACTGAGCTTTTCACTGAAGCAAAGGCAACTTCTTAGTTTAATAAATTTAAAAAACCAGGGGAAAATAAAATTTTGTTTTCCTCCCCTTCCTCTACACAGATAGAAATGTATTTCCTTGGTAGCTAATAACATACCCTGTTAAGAAAAATCTTATCTAATTACATATCCTAAGTTTTAAGAAATGTTTTAGAGGATCATCAAGTTAAGCATTAACAAAAATATGGAATATATTTAAAAGACGTCATTACACTGGTCTTAGAGAAATATAAAGATAAAGGCACTTTCTCAGTGGTAAAGAATCCACCAGTCAAGAAAAAATGTAACAGACTCAGGATCAATCCCAGGATCAGGAAGATCCCTTGGAGAAGGAAATGGCAACCCATTCCAGTATTCTTGCGTGGAAAATTCCATGGACAGAAGAGTCTGGTGGACACGACTTAGTGACTGAGCCACCAACACCATAAAGACAGAGAGAGAGAGAGAGAGAATTACCTTGTGTATCAGTCTTGTCTTATATTTCTACGAACAGGCTGTGAATCCTAGCAAATGTATTATCCTGATGTTTCATTGAAGAGGAAGGCTTGCTAGTTAATAAACCTGTCTTCTTTGATAAAGGTAATGTAACCAATTTTGAAAAATGTGACATCTTGGACATCAGTCCAGTGCTGTATCAGCTTACTAAGTGCATCCTTACTGATTCAAAACAATATTGGCAAAGGGAAGGGTTACTTAGCAGGGGCAAACCACAAGTGGAGAACACCCAGGATCATACGATGTAAGCAAAAAAAAAGAAAAAAGAAAAAAACTGTACTGCCATGGGCTGAGGTAGAGCTGAAATGAGTCATATACAGAAGTAAGCAAGCCCAACAGATGTACCTTACAGATACTGCAAGGTAAATGGAGAACACTTCCCAAATCTCATCAAAAGATACAGATGAAACTCCTCCAAGGCAGGCGAAAGGTGTAAAGTGGTTAAAAACCCACAAGCTGTCATGGAGCTGACATCCTGGCAGCTGGACAAATCAAAGCAAGTGGAACCAGTGGTAAGAACCAGGGCAAGGGGACAGAGAATGAGTGAGGTCCTCCTCTTAGAGAGTGCTGGGTGGGGGTGGGACAAAGGGATGGGAGGGGACTTAAGGAAGAGACACCTGAGCAGAGACCTGCTGAACCGAGGGACCTGGCCATGCTGGCGACTTCCAGGGTAGGGGAGAAAGGCTCTGCAGCAAGAATGTGCTTGGCAAGTTCAAAGAACAGCAACATGGCCACTGCGTACAGAATGGAGTAAGGCCATGCCAGGCAGGAAACTAGAGGTAGGAGCCAGCGCCAAATCATGGAAGGCCATAGAAGCCTAGAACAGGAAGTTTTATTCCAGGTATGGTAAGAAACAGGGGCTTCCCGGATGGTGCTACTCATAAAGAATCCACCTCTCAATGCAGGAGAAGTCAAGCGACATGGGTTTGATCCCTAGGTTGGGAACATCCACTAGAGTAGGAAATGGCTACCCAGTCCAGTACTTGCCTGGAAAAATTCCATGGACAGAGGAACCTGGAGTTACAAAGAGCTGGACACGACTGAGCACACATACCACATGCACACACATTTTGGGCAGCATAAAAACATGTGGTTTACACTTAAAAACAATCACTCTGGTTGCTGTGCAGAGAATAAATCTCATATCCCCGAAAGGCAGCAAATGAAGAGAGGACTGAGTAAGTGTCTTGTTCAGATTCATCCAGTACCATTAAAAAAGACACAGTATCTAGAATCACAGCCCTGTGGGAGGCCTTCGTTAGGAGCTATCACAGGGTAAAACATCCCACAGAGCCAGTCTACCTACTCTGCTCCATTCTCTACTTCCTCATTCCAGTTAGATCACTCCATTTCCTTATGGCACACAGAACATAAGTGCTCCGAATAGGTAAGCAGGGGAAATGTGATTGACGGAAAGGTAAACTCCCAAGTCTTTTGTCAATGAACCCAAAATGCCTTCTGATTTAGAAATGGGTATCTTGTGCACTAGGACTTCCCAGGTGGCACTAATGGTAAAGAACCAAGAACCTGCCGATGAAGGAGATTCAAGAGATGCAGGTTCAGTCCCTGGATTAGGGAGATCTCCTGTAGGAGGACAGGACTACCCACTCCAGTAACGTTGCCTGGAGAATCCCATGGACAGAGGAGCCTGGTGGGCTACAGTTCATAAGGTTGCCAAGAGTCGGCCACAATGGAAGTGATGGGGCATGCACACGCATGCACACATTTTGTACACTAGGCTGGCATCTCTCTGGTTCTGGCAGTAACATTGAATTTTGAGCCAACAGTGATGAAGCTGAGACCTTGCCTGCTATGTGGAAGTCCAGCAGAGAACCTGGAGAGAGGGCAGGCCCTCTGTGTCACTGCCATGTCCCCTGAAACACAGACTGCTCCAGGACTTCTCCCAGAGGCAGGCTCAGGAGAGGAGCAGAGACGACAACCTTAGGTGCAAACCGCAAAGTGTGACTTTTACAGACACCCATCCAATGCATAATTAAGATTATACTATTATAAATCTCACGGTGACTAGAATGCCAGGCAGGAGAACAGGACATGGATGGTGTTTTGCAGCATCTAATCAAAATGTGTTATGCCCTTATTAGTTTAAACTCAGTATTTGAAAGGAAAACAAATGAATCCCATTAGGAAAATACTTGCCTGGCTCAATATTCTACTGTACTTTACCTGGTTAACTTGATTCTGCAGAGATGTCAGAAGGCCTTCTCGCTGTTCATCTTGTCCCTTAAGGCAGGTAAGGACCAGTGAGAGGAATGGTTGTTGACTCAGAAGGGACATACTATAAAGGAAGTAATAATAGCAGATCTAGTTAGCAAGAATGGATTACTTCCTGAGCAACACTGATTCCTTGCCCTCAGGTTATTGGCTCTTATTTATTTTACTATTAGAAAAGGGAAGGAAGTAGGAAACAGCCAAGACTACCTGAAAAAGTTAGATCATATCTCTACCTAATAAGGTTTAAAGTCACAGTAATGCTTCTAAATAATTTAATATGTTGTCTTGCCCTTGAAGGCATTCGCAAACTAGCATAAATTCATACTGAATCTGAGCAGATGGGAGGTACAGGAAGAAGAGAATCCATGGTCTGTATCAGTACAATGAATTTAAAGACACACATCAGGAGGAGTATCACTTTATACACAGAATAAAATGAAAAATTTTAAAACTTCTCTCACAACAGATTTGTATTTTGTTGTTGCTGTTCAGTCACTACGTCATGCCTAGGGACCCCGTGGACTTGGAGCCTGCCAGGCTCCTCTGTCTGTGGAGCTTCACAGGCAAGAATACCTCTCCAGAGGATCGTCCCATCCTAGACATCAAGCCTGGCATCTCTCTGGTTCTGGCAGTAACATTGAATTTTGAGCCAACAGTGATGAAGCTGAGACCTTGCCTGCTATGTGGAAGTCCAGCAGAGAACCTGGAGAGAGGGCAGGCCCTCTGTGTCACTGCCATGTCCCCTGAAACACAGACTGCTCCAGGACTTCTCCCAGAGGCAGGCTCAGGAGAGGAGCAGAGACGACAACCTTAGGTGCAAACCGCAAAGTGTGACTTTTACAGACACCCATCCAATGCATAATTAAGATTATACTATTATAAATCTCACGGTGACTAGAATGCCAGGCAGGAGAACAGGACATGGATGGTGTTTTGCAGCATCTAATCAAAATGTGTTATGCCCTTATTAGTTTAAACTCAGTATTTGAAAGGAAAACAAATGAATCCCATTAGGAAAATACTTGCCTGGCTCAATATTCTACTGTACTTTACCTGGTTAACTTGATTCTGCAGAGATGTCAGAAGGCCTTCTCGCTGTTCATCTTGTCCCTTAAGGCAGGTAAGGACCAGTGAGAGGAATGGTTGTTGACTCAGAAGGGACATACTATAAAGGAAGTAATAATAGCAGATCTAGTTAGCAAGAATGGATTACTTCCTGAGCAACACTGATTCCTTGCCCTCAGGTTATTGGCTCTTATTTATTTTACTATTAGAAAAGGGAAGGAAGTAGGAAACAGCCAAGACTACCTGAAAAAGTTAGATCATATCTCTACCTAATAAGGTTTAAAGTCACAGTAATGCTTCTAAATAATTTAATATGTTGTCTTGCCCTTGAAGGCATTCGCAAACTAGCATAAATTCATACTGAATCTGAGCAGATGGGAGGTACAGGAAGAAGAGAATCCATGGTCTGTATCAGTACAATGAATTTAAAGACACACATCAGGAGGAGTATCACTTTATACACAGAATAAAATGAAAAATTTTAAAACTTCTCTCACAACAGATTTGTATTTTGTTGTTGCTGTTCAGTCACTACGTCATGCCTAGGGACCCCGTGGACTTGGAGCCTGCCAGGCTCCTCTGTCTGTGGAGCTTCACAGGCAAGAATACCTCTCCAGAGGATCGTCCCATCCTAGACATCAAGCCTGTCTCTCCCTCACTGTAGGCAGATTTTTCTACGACTGAGCCATCATTCGTGTTTTAGGGTCCAGGAAACTGGCCTAAAGAATGGTTGCGCTTTTTGTTTCTCAGCACCTTTCTCAAGACCATTTAGCTGGACGTGAGTAGAGCTGAGAGGAGCACCAAGGTCTGAGGACTCCAAAACCATTATGTTTGGCAGGGACCTCCTTAACAGCTCCACTACATCCCACCGGTTCGACTTGGAAAAGGGTGTTAAGACATTCGATTTAAAAAGTTCATTTAAAATTGGCATTTTAGTTTTTTTTTTTAACATGAGCAGGAACAGCTGACAAAGTATATTGACAAACTGATTTTGCTACACTGGAAACAAAAATTTCTTAAAATGAGATCGAGGTCAAAATATTTCAGTCTGCTTTATCTTACACCAACAGAGCTGAGGGAGACTGACTTGGGAAGAGCCATCTTGAAACTTTACTGCCATCTGGGATCCTTGTGGGAAATGAGGCAATGTACATGCCATCACCCATTAGCAAATCAACTTTGAGAATTAAAATTTAGTCAGCTGGTTGGCTAGTAAACACTGGGAAAGGTGATGAAGCGACCACAGGCCAAACAACATACACACAAAGCTAGGCAAAAGGAGACGGGGACAGCTGAGGATGATATGGTTAGATAGCACCACCGATTCAATGAACATGAACTTGACCGAACTCCAAACAGAAGCTACCTAAAAGAGTCATCCCCGGCAATATTTTTAAATAATTTAATATGTTGTCTTGCCCTTGAAGGCATTCGAAACTAGCATAAATTCATACTGAATCTGAGCAGATGGGAGGTACAGGAAGAAGAGAATCCATGGTCTGTATCAGTACAATGAATTTAAAGACACACATCAGGAGGAGTATCACTTTATACACAGAATAAAATGAAAAATTTTAAAACTTCTCTCACAACAGATTTGTATTTTGTTGTTGCTGTTCAGTCACTACGTCATGCCTAGGGACCCCGTGGACTTGGAGCCTGCCAGGCTCCTCTGTCTGTGGAGCTTCACAGGCAAGAATACCTCTCCAGAGGATCGTCCCATCCTAGACATCAAGCCTGTCTCTCCCTCACTGTAGGCAGATTTTTCTACGACTGAGCCATCATTCGTGTTTTAGGGTCCAGGAAACTGGCCTAAAGAATGGTTGCGCTTTTTGTTTCTCAGCACCTTTCTCAAGACCATTTAGCTGGACGTGAGTAGAGCTGAGAGGAGCACCAAGGTCTGAGGACTCCAAAACCATTATGTTTGGCAGGGACCTCCTTAACAGCTCCACTACATCCCACCGGTTCGACTTGGAAAAGGGTGTTAAGACATTCGATTTAAAAAGTTCATTTAAAATTGGCATTTTAGTTTTTTTTTTAACATGAGCAGGAACAGCTGACAAAGTATATTGACAAACTGATTTTGCTACACTGGAAACAAAAATTTCTTAAAATGAGATCGAGGTCAAAATATTTCAGTCTGCTTTATCTTACACCAACAGAGCTGAGGGAGACTGACTTGGGAAGAGCCATCTTGAAACTTTACTGCCATCTGGGATCCTTGTGGGAAATGAGGCAATGTACATGCCATCACCCATTAGCAAATCAACTTTGAGAATTAAAATTTAGTCAGCTGGTTGGCTAGTAAACACTGGGAAAGGTGATGAAGCGACCACAGGCCAAACAACATACACACAAAGCTAGGCAAAAGGAGACGGGGACAGCTGAGGATGATATGGTTAGATAGCACCACCGATTCAATGAACATGAACTTGACCGAACTCCAAGAGAGGCTACCGGATAGAAGAGCCCGGCGTGCTGCAGTCCATGGGGCCACAAAGAGTTGGACATGGCTTCACAACTATTAATGACCAACAACAGCTGAATACAATGAACATGTACATCTGCAGGACACTGAATTTTCTCAATCATTCTTTAAACTCTCACCTAGAAACACATCTTTACCTTTTCTGCTTTTGTCTGTCTCTTTCCTTTTTGGAAGAAGAACCCAAGTGCTGGCCCTTCTCCAGCTCCTCCCCAGCAGCTTTCAACACTCTTCCCTGCACAGAAGTCGGCAGCCTGGCAATTAGGGGGGCCACCAGCCACACACCCCTGCGTTCAGAGGAACTAAAATCAGAAACAGGTGTTATGCCCAAGGAGGTATCCTTTTTCTCTGCTCTCACAGTTCTGACAGAAACTCCCAAAGCAAATCTTACATTCACAAGACACAAGGGTTATTCTAAGACTGCCTTTTACTTCTAAACTCTCTCCTCTTGCCAAATACCAGATATGTGCATACATTCTTCAGTCATGCTTATGAGAAGCAATAAAAGGTGAGGTTTTGAGAGGATATTATAACTCAACTTTCTTTTTTTTTAATCCATTAAAGTATTTTTCTATGATTTTGGCTTTCTGAACACTAACAATTCTTTTGTCTAACAAGCAATTTGCTTTTCTGTCATGGTTAAAATAAAAAATGTTCTGATTATGCTTAAGCATATAAATAACCAATTTCTAAAGTTCCCAAAGTCACCAGTCATACGTTATACCGAAGTGATGAAATACAAGTCTATCTGCCTTTTGGAATTATCATTTGAGCAAAACTGTCAATTAAAAAAGATGGCCTAGTGAATGTTTCTGATATTAGGAGTACTGCAGTATAGGGCAGCCTCAGGGGACAGGAAAGAAGTTTAGCCATCTTGAAGGTTGAAGGTTATCCGGTTCCTAGGAGTCTGGGCCTGCTCAACCTCATATGTAGAACACTAGGCTACCGTGCACCCGGCAGCATGACCCTTAAACATATTCAGTAATGATAACAGACACTTACAAGTAATTATCTTCCTCACATTCCTGCAGCTTTATGAAAAAATATCTGTATTATACAAGTAAAATGTACAGTGACATGTGAAAAATGAGTGAACATAAACATCACAGGGGAAAAAAAATTACCTCAGAAATGTTTTTATTCCATTCTGCCTCGTGCTACTCGTATCTGTACTTCCAATCCCATTTGGGTTGAAGAGGCCCATACCCGAATTAGAAGAGTTATTGTTCAGGTCGGCTGACTGCTGGAATACCTCTATTGTTGCCTTGGCAATATTGTCCAGCAGGTTGTTCATTTCGGCCACTGAACCAGAGCCCTGGAGTCAGACATGAGAAAACCAGCACACCCATGTTTTACTTCATTTGCAAACATCAATGTGGTGTTGCTTTTCATAAAGTGTCCCACACATTCATGCTTTGAACAGATACTCACAGGGTCCTTCAAGCACTGTTTGATCATTAACTGCAGCTCCAGCCAGGACTGCCTTAGTGTCCACTGCTCAAGATTCTGGGGAAAATCGAGTTATTAAGAATACTGAAAATGTCTTAAAAGTTAGTAATGCCCTGCACAAGAAACAGAGAAATGATCACACATACCGATAAAGGGATTTTATGAATCATAAGTCTTCCAAGCCTATTACATATGCTCATTATAGACACAAAGAAAAAGACAGCAACATTAAAATAATGTTCCTTATTCAAGCCTTCCTTCTCCCAAAGTCTATCTAAATAACTCCATTACAAAATGACTTTGATATATTTTCAGTAACATATTGAAGACAGTCCTACAAAACTAATTTCTCAGGTAAACCCAATAAATATTGATATGACTTTGATATATTTTCAGTAACAATAGTCTGCCATTATGGAAGTAGGCTTTGTTTTTCATTTGAGCAAAATTTCATAAAAAGATGGCCTAGTGAATGTTTCTGATATTAGGAGTACTGCAGTATAGGGCAGCCTCAGGGGACAGGAAAGAAGTTTAGCCATCTTGAAGGTTGAAGGTTATCCGGTTCCTAGGAGTCTGGGCCTGCTCAACCTCATATGTAGAACACTAGGCTACCGTGCACCCGGCAGCATGACCCTTAAACATATTCAGTAATGATAACAGACACTTACAAGTAATTATCTTCCTCACATTCCTGCAGCTTTATGAAAAAATATCTGTATTATACAAGTAAAATGTACAGTGACATGTGAAAAATGAGTGAACATAAACATCACAGGGGAAAAAAAATTACCTCAGAAATGTTTTTATTCCATTCTGCCTCGTGCTACTCGTATCTGTACTTCCAATCCCATTTGGGTTGAAGAGGCCCATACCCGAATTAGAAGAGTTATTGTTCAGGTCGGCTGACTGCTGGAATACCTCTATTGTTGCCTTGGCAATATTGTCCAGCAGGTTGTTCATTTCGGCCACTGAACCAGAGCCCTGGAGTCAGACATGAGAAAACCAGCACACCCATGTTTTACTTCATTTGCAAACATCAATGTGGTGTTGCTTTTCATAAAGTGTCCCACACATTCATGCTTTGAACAGATACTCACAGGGTCCTTCAAGCACTGTTTGATCATTAACTGCAGCTCCAGCCAGGACTGCCTTAGTGTCCACTGCTCAAGATTCTGGGGAAAATCGAGTTATTAAGAATACTGAAAATGTCTTAAAAGTTAGTAATGCCCTGCACAAGAAACAGAGAAATGATCACACATACCGATAAAGGGATTTTATGAATCATAAGTCTTCCAAGCCTATTACATATGCTCATTATAGACACAAAGAAAAAGACAGCAACATTAAAATAATGTTCCTTATTCAAGCCTTCCTTCTCCCAAAGTCTATCTAAATAACTCCATTACAAAATGACTTTGATATATTTTCAGTAACATATTGAAGACAGTCCTACAAAACTAATTTCTCAGGTAAACCCAATAAATATTGATATGACTTAACACATCAGTATTTATTGATACATAATGGTTGCATACAATTTGCAGTGTGCCTATCTACCCAGCAATAAAGTGTGGCCATTACACAAAATGGAAAATTGGGGGAATAAAAATCAGAATTAGATGAAGGTAAGAATTAGTTAGCAATGACAAAAAAAAAAAAAAAAACCAAAAAAGAGGCAGTAACTCTTGTTATAAAAACAAAGAATGTACCAAATGACAGAAACACAGTCCTTAAGACGATGATCACTGACCTGAAGAATGCGTTTAATGTGCTGTCGTTGGAGATTGTCCCCTTCCGTACATTCTTTAATGCCATGAGGATAACAGATCAGCTGCAATAATTTCTGTGCTTGCATATTTGAGAGCACAGGATCTAGAATGAGTTCTTTGTCTGTGCATAATCTCTCAGGCTCTTTTAAGCAATGCTCTCCTACCCATTCCTAAAAATAAGATGACAATTAGATTGTACTAAACTCATGGTGCACAATAGAGAGTGAACAGGAAGTTTCCCATTAAAAAAATACTAGCTGGAAAAAATAGGAGGGAAAAGGTTTACAAACTTTCCTGTATGCTGACTTCTTAAAAGTATAAAGTAGAATCTTGGTTACAAATTAAAAAAAAAAAAAAAAAAAACGAATGCAAAAAAGAAATATGCCTCCCCCCCCAAAAAAAGGAGGGGGTGGGGGAGAGAGTTCAGTAAAGAAAAGTACTAGCATGTGCTTTCAGTTGAAGAATGAAACCTTGCTCAAAGTACTGCTTTGTAATCATTTATTTAAGTTTGCTATAACAGAAGTGATTATACATCTCACTTTTATGGAATGCATTCTAATATATTCCACTGAATAGACTGGACATAACATAACACTGAGAAAACTGTCTTCCTTCTTGATATTATTATCAATAAAGCTACTATTATGAATAAATATCAGTGCACATCTATCCTCTGAACAAACATGTTCTTAGGATAATTTTATAAAAGTACAACTGCTAGGTCTATGAGAATAGAAAAAATTTAAAGCTACTGATGCATATAGCTAATTGATCTCTGGAGAGTTTCCACCAACTTAAACTTCTATCAACTTTTCTTCATTGTTTTTTCAGAGGCAAACTCTTATACTTAAGTGGGGTAAAAAATATCAACAGTATTAGAGTCAAACTGGAAACCAGATATGTTTCAGAAGAAACCTGTTTCTAACCACCACATCAGGGGCTCAATGCAGGCTATCCATTATCACTTGGGGGCGTTTGTGAAACTTTCAAAACTCAGGCCCCAATTTTTTAAGCATTAGAATATTTTTAGACTATCCAGGTTACTCGAGAGTGTACCCACAGTTAGAAATCAATGCACAACTCAGCATACTCTCAACATCTATGTGATTAATAGTTAATTATTATCATGTTTACAGTATACTTCAATGTGTCGACATTATAGTGTGCCTATAGCAAAGTGAAAAAGAATATATGTGGCATGCCTTTTTTTTAATAGGAAAGGAGAATTTAATTAAAAGTGGAATGCTAAACTGGAAAATAATGAAATGGATCACCTAGGGCAGGGAGAAACAGAGTACAAAAGATATGGGAAGGAGATGCACATCTCTGAGGACACCTGTTTTCTAGCTGACTGAGCTTTGTTGTTGTTTAGTTGCTAAGTCGTGTTTGGTTCTTTGTGATCCCATGGACTGTAGCCCATCAAGTTCCTTTCTTCATGGGATTTCCCAGGCAAGAATACTGGAGTGGGTTGCTACTTCCTTCTCCAGGGAATCTTCCCAACCAACGGACTGAACCTGAGACTCAGGCATTGCAGACAGAAAAGTACTAGCATGTGCTTTCAGTT
Organism: Tragulus kanchil; assembly: GCA_022376925.1. Classification (NCBI taxonomy): domain Eukaryota; kingdom Metazoa; phylum Chordata; class Mammalia; order Artiodactyla; family Tragulidae; genus Tragulus; species Tragulus kanchil. Next base: position 147,408,990 of record JAIOJX010000028.1, read on the forward strand.
GAAGAATGAAACCTTGCTCAAAGTACTGCTTTGTAATCATTTATTTAAGTTTGCTATAACAGAAGTGATTATACATCTCACTTTTATGGAATGCATTCTAATATATTCCACTGAATAGACTGGACATAACATAACACTGAGAAAACTGTCTTCCTTCTTGATATTATTATCAATAAAGCTACTATTATGAATAAATATCAGTGCACATCTATCCTCTGAACAAACATGTTCTTAGGATAATTTTATAAAAGTACAACTGCTAGGTCTATGAGAATAGAAAAAATTTAAAGCTACTGATGCATATAGCTAATTGATCTCTGGAGAGTTTCCACCAACTTAAACTTCTATCAACTTTTCTTCATTGTTTTTTCAGAGGCAAACTCTTATACTTAAGTGGGGTAAAAAATATCAACAGTATTAGAGTCAAACTGGAAACCAGATATGTTTCAGAAGAAACCTGTTTCTAACCACCACATCAGGGGCTCAATGCAGGCTATCCATTATCACTTGGGGGCGTTTGTGAAACTTTCAAAACTCAGGCCCCAATTTTTTAAGCATTAGAATATTTTTAGACTATCCAGGTTACTCGAGAGTGTACCCACAGTTAGAAATCAATGCACAACTCAGCATACTCTCAACATCTATGTGATTAATAGTTAATTATTATCATGTTTACAGTATACTTCAATGTGTCGACATTATAGTGTGCCTATAGCAAAGTGAAAAAGAATATATGTGGCATGCCTTTTTTTTAATAGGAAAGGAGAATTTAATTAAAAGTGGAATGCTAAACTGGAAAATAATGAAATGGATCACCTAGGGCAGGGAGAAACAGAGTACAAAAGATATGGGAAGGAGATGCACATCTCTGAGGACACCTGTTTTCTAGCTGACTGAGCTTTGTTGTTGTTTAGTTGCTAAGTCGTGTTTGGTTCTTTGTGATCCCATGGACTGTAGCCCATCAAGTTCCTTTCTTCATGGGATTTCCCAGGCAAGAATACTGGAGTGGGTTGCTACTTCCTTCTCCAGGGAATCTTCCCAACCAACGGACTGAACCTGAGACTCAGGCATTGCAGACAGATTCTTTACCATCTGAGCCAGTTCACTTTTGGATGTATGTTATTGTTGAGACAGACAGGGGTAGGAAAAGAAATCTAAACTGAACACAAACTAAACCAAATGAAGTCAATTCTATTTCAAGTGAGTAATACATCCATACAGAAGGAGAAAAGTCAAATTTTTAAACACAATACTGTAAACCCTTAGGGAAAAAAGAGCCATAAGCAAATCCTCAATTCCTTTATTAGGCTGTTTTCACAGTAGTATAGGTGTAGCAATTCTGAAACCAGTTCAGGTATATTATAAAATTCAACAAATCAGAAAATGGTTGATGTTATTAGTAGCCAGGGCTCTTACTATGGAAGAGGGTACTATTAACTGGAATGAAGTGATGCTAACACAAACCTGTGCTGTATGATCAGAATTGGAGTTATCAGTACAAACTCATGATTATACACGCACACACACCTTTATGTATATGGATATTTTTCCCCCAACTCTGTCTGTTGAAAGGACCTAGAAGCAATAAGCACACACAGTACTTCAATCTTGGTTTCTAAACACCATCTCTGAGTAAATAGAACCAAGGTTCTATGAAAGAATGAGTAATTCCAGTCTGAGGCAGGGAAAATACAATATAGGCCAGAAAGAAAGAAAATACTTGTTATTACAAAAGAGAAAAAAGAGAGAGATGTGAAAATAACACAATAGCCAGAATGAAAAGATTCACACTTTGGGACAAATCTGGAACAATCTGAACATGCAAATAACTAAGGACAGTATATTATAACTTTTGTAGAAAATAAGTAAGTGGAAGGAAGGAAAGGAAGGTGGGAAAGGGTAGGCTTTTCCTTAGAGTAGAAATGCAAATTGATAAATATAGAAGGAATGGAAGAGTTGGGAAAAGCCATCTTGCAACCATCATAGTAAAGACTAATGTGGACAAGAATGTAGAGGTAAGGGAGTTTGATGAGGAGCGTAAAACCTGCACTCTCCCAGAGAGTGTCCCCCAAACTGTTTATTAATTGCAAGCAGAAAAATAATAACTATACAATAGAAAAATTATACAATGGAGACAGCTTAATCAAAATTAACATCATCAATGAGGTGCAAATGGGACTCAGGTCCTTCAGATGTGATTACTTAAGAACACATCTATATTCTATAGTATCATGGCCAAGAATGCATAATCTGGTGCTAATCTACAGGAAACTCAGACAGAGCCAAAATTAGAGGAACAACTGACAAAACTGGAATGTGGCCTATAGGTGAGGAAGAAATTACCACATCAGTGCTAAATTTCCTTACTTCTGAAAACTGTATTTTGATGTTAATAACTGCTGAAATATTAAAAAGTAAAAAAGAATAATTCTGTATCTCCCCTCAAATGCTTCATTAAAAATAAAAAACTTTAAAAGTATATGAGGCCACAGTCATATACATACAAGTAAATTATAAAGCAAATACGGTAAAATATAAAAATTTAGATGTAAAATTTAAATGTAAAAATTTATATTTATTACAACTTCCTATTAGACTTCTCTTCAATTATTACAAATTTTTATCAAATTTGAAATTATTTGAAAATAAAGTGAGCAGGCAAAAGAGGACTACCTATGGACAAGTTTCGTAGCATATTGGGTCTTTCTCTCCAAAAGAACAATGACACACTCAAAAGTTAAAGGCAAACTAAAAATGAAAAATACCTGTTGACAGATGGTCCTCAGTACATATCTAGCATATTCTCTTAAATTGGCCGTTTCTATGGAAATGCTTTTCCCACAGGATTTTGAATTTTGTGAGGCAGTCCAGATATCCTCAGCATTTCCATCACGTCGAAACCCCTCATGGTGAAGTCATCATTTTTAAAGAGTTGACATTGTTATTGCCAATTTTGGCATCTCCTTCAAAAAGGAAAAAATGCAAATAACTAAGGACAGTATATTATAACTTTTGTAGAAAATAAGTAAGTGGAAGGAAGGAAAGGAAGGTGGGAAAGGGTAGGCTTTTCCTTAGAGTAGAAATGCAAATTGATAAATATAGAAGGAATGGAAGAGTTGGGAAAAGCCATCTTGCAACCATCATAGTAAAGACTAATGTGGACAAGAATGTAGAGGTAAGGGAGTTTGATGAGGAGCGTAAAACCTGCACTCTCCCAGAGAGTGTCCCCCAAACTGTTTATTAATTGCAAGCAGAAAAATAATAACTATACAATAGAAAAATTATACAATGGAGACAGCTTAATCAAAATTAACATCATCAATGAGGTGCAAATGGGACTCAGGTCCTTCAGATGTGATTACTTAAGAACACATCTATATTCTATAGTATCATGGCCAAGAATGCATAATCTGGTGCTAATCTACAGGAAACTCAGACAGAGCCAAAATTAGAGGAACAACTGACAAAACTGGAATGTGGCCTATAGGTGAGGAAGAAATTACCACATCAGTGCTAAATTTCCTTACTTCTGAAAACTGTATTTTGATGTTAATAACTGCTGAAATATTAAAAAGTAAAAAAGAATAATTCTGTATCTCCCCTCAAATGCTTCATTAAAAATAAAAAACTTTAAAAGTATATGAGGCCACAGTCATATACATACAAGTAAATTATAAAGCAAATACGGTAAAATATAAAAATTTAGATGTAAAATTTAAATGTAAAAATTTATATTTATTACAACTTCCTATTAGACTTCTCTTCAATTATTACAAATTTTTATCAAATTTGAAATTATTTGAAAATAAAGTGAGCAGGCAAAAGAGGACTACCTATGGACAAGTTTCGTAGCATATTGGGTCTTTCTCTCCAAAAGAACAATGACACACTCAAAAGTTAAAGGCAAACTAAAAATGAAAAATACCTGTTGACAGATGGTCCTCAGTACATATCTAGCATATTCTCTTAAATTGGCCGTTTCTATGGAAATGCTTTTCCCACAGGATTTTGAATTTTGTGAGGCAGTCCAGATATCCTCAGCATTTCCATCACGTCGTAAACCCCTCATGGTGAAGTCATCATTTTTTAAAGAGTTGACATTGTTATTGCCAATTTTGGCATCTCCTAAATAACAGAATCACAAAAGCAAAATCACAGAAATTCAAACTATTGCCAAACATTTGGGAAATAAATGAGGCAAGCATTCAGAGATTTAAAATACATGAATAGGATCAGCATTGCAAAGTCAGTTGCTGAGCAAGAGAGAGATGGGTTCAAAGAGTAAATGCTAGAACCCTGAGAAGTTCAATTAGACAAGGGAAAAAACAACAAACAAACATGTTCAAGGCTCATTTTTTATTTTATAGAATTAAGTGTACTTTCACCAAAACTGGAAAGGCCATGATGAATCACACTTAAATAATCACAGAATATTGATTTCACCAATATTTCAAGCATGAATGTATGCAAATTCATTTGACTTATAGACAAGGAAAAAATGGGTTACTCACCCTTCTAGATGTCCCTTTTCCATTTCTTCTCTTACAATGAATGACTTATTTTCTATCCATAGGTCAAGAGAAAAGTTTTGCCTTAGCCCACCTTACTATCAACTTCTTGACAAGAGAGATTTATTTCCCTGGGAATGGAAAAGGGCAATGCATACTAAGGAAGCCCTGGAAAATAGGGCATTCATTGAATAACCCATGTCTTTCACTTTCCTTTCTGTAAACATCCAAATTAGAAAACGTCATCAGTCTCTCATATATGCAGTAAAATGAAGCTCAGGAAAGTGTTTGCCTCTTAACAAAGTTCTGGGGGAAAAACTGAGCAGCATGGTTGAATAGTTGGAAATAATAAATCTTCTTTGCCATGAAAGACACATATTTGTCATATTTTAAAAGAGAGAAATTAATATAATTTGGCAAAAAAAGAAAAAGACTGCCAAATCAAAACAGAGCCTCCAAACTCTTGTCTACCTACAAGGATCACATGCATTGAATAGAAAAAAATTCCTGGAATCAACAAATGAGTTTAGATTAGGCCCTCACTGCCTCACTGTAAGGGAAACCAAGCCCAGGTCAGTGCAAAAAGCCTTTTAAAACCCACAGGTCAACCAAGAAAAGTTTTGACTCTGCTGAATCTTGAAAATCAGAATCGCTTAAGTGAATATTTACTTAAAAAATCCGAAGAGGAGGGTAGGAATAAACCATACATTTCAGCTCATTAATATTTTATCACATATTATCATACATTTCTTATTCAAATATTTATGCAAAAGCACCAAGTTCACCTCACTCACAGGCATTCATTTAATTCAATAGAACTCTTCAGAAGCTGAAACAAAGGCTGCTTTTTCCAACCTTAGGTGATATAAACTACTATTGCTGCTGTTGGCATTTAATGACTAAGCTGTGTCCAACTCTTTGTGACCCTGTGGACTGTAGCCCACCAGGCTCCATTATCCATGGCATTTCCCAGACCAGACTGCTAGAGTGGGTTGCCACTTCCTTCTCCAGGGGATCTGCACGACTCTGGGATTGAACCTGTGTTTCCTGCCTTGCCAGGCTGATTCTTTACCACCGAGAGACCAGGGAAGCCCATAAATGTGATGTGTGTGTGTGAGTCATGTCTGACTCTTTGCAATCTCATGGACTGTAGCACGTCAAGCTTCTCCATCCATGGAATTCTCCAGGCAAGAGTACTGGAGTGGGTTGTCATTTCCAATTCCACGGAAGCTTTCTGACTTCAGGATGGAACCCACATCTCCTGCACTGGCAGTAGGGTTTGTTAACAATGAACCACCAGGGAGGCCCTATAAGCAACTATTTCAACACCTTAAACTACTAGAGAAATTAGAAACTAACTTCTATAAAACAGCCCTATCTCCCTAACTCAGACTAGATCCTAGTGGACAGAACTTGAGAGAACACAATAAAGACATAGTAAAGTAAACAAAACTATAAAAACAAGGAAAGAAACACCTCTGCCAGCCCCAGTCTAGAAGATCCTTATTCAGTTTAGATGTTAAGATGACCAATAAGGTTGAGAAGGCTGACTAAGAACCTTCAACAATGTTACAAGTAATAGAACAGATACACTGTTCAGTGCCTGCCTGGTCCAAGGGTCTGTTGACACTCAAGAAGTCTCATCCTAACTTCTCAGACCTGAAGATCCCTCTATCACTTAGGAAGCTATAGAACCCACCAAGAACTGAGGCCAATGAAAAAAGGTCAAGGAAAGGCCATCAAAGAAAAATAAACTGGTGATTATGCACCAATATTAAAATATGGATACTTAGAGAGATTAGCAAATTATACTTGGGATTAAACCAGTCCTACAAATAAAGGGAATAATGTTTATATGGCAAGCATTTTGGTTTCTACCATGAAAACGTCTACCATGTATGCATTCACACTTTCAACATTAGCTTACTGAAAAACTACTATTTAGTTTCTCTGATGAGCATTAGAGGTATCAGAGTAAGTCAGTCAGTCCCTGACTACTTGGTCCCCTATATTTATTTATTAAATAGAACTGATCTGCCAACTTTCCATTCAAATAAAGTAAAAGTAGAGAAATCTTACTGAAACTAGCATGTAATACTATTGGCTATATAATACTATGAGCTCAGAGGAGAGGGTGTGGCCCTCTATGTGGCTTTTCCTTTCTGTTTCAGCAATGAATTCCATGGACATTTCAAAAGGAATGTGTATGTGTGTTAAGGTGAACTTTTAATAGTCTGATTTATGAAAACTCTGTTATTAACCCTCATCATTATGAAATAATACTTCTTAAATGTTAGTCACTCAGTCATGTCTGACTTGTTACGACCCTATGGACTGTATAGCCCACGAGGCTCCTCTGTCCATGGAATTCTTCAGGCAAAACACTGGAGTTGGTAGCTATTCCCTTCTCCAGGTGATCTTCCCAACCAAGGGATTGAATCTGGGTCTCCTTCACTGCAGGCAGATCCTTCATCATCGGAACCACCAGGGAAGACTCAATGCTTCTTAAGCAGGGTAGTATAAAAGGTCAGGGTATATTTTAAAATATGTTTAAGACTCATCTGAAACAACTACTATCAACTCAGCTATTTTCATTCTAGCCAAAGGGAGCTCTTTTGGGACCTAAGAGGTAACTTTTGTTTAGTCAAGACCAAAAGAGGGTACCTAAAGTTGGCATGAAGCAGGGTGTATTTAAGACTTCCCAATCTTTCAAATCCTAAATGATTTACATAATAAAAATGTCTTAAGTTAACACTGTAAATGAACAGAAAAGAAAGTACTATTACTCTTGGGGAATATATATCAGTAAAGATATAAGGATGTCATGGGCATTATAAATCAAATGAAAAAAATTATGATATCTAATAATAATTTATTAACACTATCAATGTCATTGTAATTATCAAACCTGATGCATGAAAAAACTAAGGCAGATGGAAATAAATTTGTTCAGGATCACAATGACAGCAGAAAAGCTACGATGAAAACCAAGAAAACTAAAGAAAAGAACAAAAATTTTCTTGTGTTCGAGTCCAGGAATATAATACAAAATTTAAACCTTTAGGTAGATCACCAAGTCAACTATGTTCATCACAAAGCCAACAAATGAAGTCCTAACAACCTTGTGGCAGCTAAAATGCCACAAAAAAGCATTATATTTAAATTCATCCAGAATTGTAAGTAAGTGACAGACTTTTCAGAACATGAACTAACTGAACATGAACTTGGGGAAAAAAGCCAACTAATTTTTCCAAGAGAATCAGCAAAAATGTGTTTCTAATAATATTGATCAGAGTTGAAACTGAACAGAAATTATTTTGTCTCTGTTTCTGGTGAATAACCAAGCTCAGTGTCAGGATAATCTTACCAAGCATCATAATTGCTTTTAAGACAGCAAACACGGCTCCCACTTCAATGCTGTTGTGAGCAGCAGCTAAGAGGTGTCTATCACAGGATGATCTTATTCCGGGGAAAGGTTTGCCTATGAGGAAAACAACAAACCTTAAGTAGACTCATCACCAACATTAACCATTGTTAGTAATAACCATTACAGTTAGCAGGGCCTTTCATTGTTAGGCTGTGGGCGCTTAATTGCTATTAGCTAGCTTTAATTGATGTTTCATGGATTCACTAAGAGACACTGCCAGTATCCGGTACTTAACCTTTTTTTTTTTAAATTATTAAAACCATGGCTTTGTTCTTCAGAGAGATGCTATCAAAAAAAATCAGTAGGACTTTCATCCATTCCTGCTGATTATCACACACACATTTACATAGAAATGATCTTTAGGAAGAGACTGCACTAAACTCTAACCCCTAGAATGTTTACCTTAGTAAAAAGAATAAATGAATCACCATTGCCCTAAGTCACTATGGTACAGTTCATAACCAACACACAGAGGGTGTTGGAGGATTATACTGCCCACCAGCATGACTTGGCCAAGGAGCAGAGATAATTTTATTGTTCATTAAGTCCTAATATGAGTTTCTCAATACATCCTGATATTACATAAATGAAAGGTGCTGACAACCTGCTGAAAAGCTGACAACCCCTTTCCTTCATCACCTCGTAAGAAGCCCACCAAAATCACGAAGGAAATTACAGCATGAACAGCCTACTTGGTCAAGCCAAACACAACGTCTCCAAATGAAAACATCATCAGAGGCATTTCAGCTGTCAGCTCACCGGTGGCTTGAGGTAACAGGCAGGCCTGGGGAGCTCGAAAGAGGTGAAGCAGGAGGCGGCATGTCATTCTCGCCCAGGCTCTGCGTCCGCATCTCCACAAGCTAGGAAAGAGGAATTGGAAAAGCAAGTCTTGTAACATATTCAAGAATGTCTCTTCCCACTTCTATTACACTAACGGTGCTGGACTAATTTAAATACATGCTCCTTCGGGTAAGTAAGCCCGGGTTTTCAGAGACACCGGTTTGGAAACTAGTCGTTAATAACCAAGCTCAGTGTCAGGATAATCTTACCAAGCATCATAATTGCTTTTAAGACAGCAAACACGGCTCCCACTTCAATGCTGTTGTGAGCAGCAGCTAAGAGGTGTCTATCACAGGATGATCTTATTCGGGAAAGGTTTGCCTATGAGGAAAACAACAAACCTTAAGTAGACTCATCACCAACATTAACCATTGTTAGTAATAACCATTACAGTTAGCAGGGCCTTTCATTGTTAGGCTGTGGGCGCTTAATTGCTATTAGCTAGCTTTAATTGATGTTTCATGGATTCACTAAGAGACACTGCCAGTATCCGTACTTAACCTTTTTTTTAAATTATTAAAACCATGGCTTTGTTCTTCAGAGAGATGCTATCAAAAAAAATCAGTAGGACTTTCATCCATTCCTGCTGATTATCACACACACATTTACATAGAAATGATCTTTAGGAAGAGACTGCACTAAACTCTAACCCCTAGAATGTTTACCTTAGTAAAAAGAATAAATGAATCACCATTGCCCTAAGTCACTATGGTACAGTTCATAACCAACACACAGAGGGTGTTGGAGGATTATACTGCCCACCAGCATGACTTGGCCAAGGAGCAGAGATAATTTTATTGTTCATTAAGTCCTAATATGAGTTTCTCAATACATCCTGATATTACATAAATGAAAGGTGCTGACAACCTGCTGAAAAGCTGACAACCCCTTTCCTTCATCACCTCGTAAGAAGCCCACCAAAATCACGAAGGAAATTACAGCATGAACAGCCTACTTGGTCAAGCCAAACACAACGTCTCCAAATGAAAACATCATCAGAGGCATTTCAGCTGTCAGCTCACCGGTGGCTTGAGGTAACAGGCAGGCCTGGGGAGCTCGAAAGAGGTGAAGCAGGAGGCGGCATGTCATTCTCGCCCCAGGCTCTGCGTCCGCATCTCCACAAGCTAGGAAAGAGGAATTGGAAAAGCAAGTCTTGTAACATATTCAAGAATGTCTCTTCCCCACTTCTATTACACTAACGGTGCTGGACTAATTTAAATACATGCTCCTTCGGGTAAGAAGTAAAGCACCAGCTGTTGCTTTTCAGAGACACCTGAGTGTTTCCTTACAAACAAGTACGAAAACTAGTCGTTTCCAACCTTCTCCATGGGAATCCACGAGACTTTGGAACAACTATGAGAGTTCCACCATCTCTACCTTGAGGACATACGACTGCCCAAGGCACGTCACTGCTTCCACTAACTAGAGACCACGGCACCCGAGACACCGGTCAAACGCCAGGGCGGCTCTCAGAGGCAGCCTTACCTGCGGCTAGGAGAGAGGGAAGCGCGACGTGCTGCACGACGTCCTCCAGGGAGAAACACTGTCGTGCTATCAGAATAGCAATGAAAGTAGCTAATGAATCATGGAATGAAAGGTCACTCACCTTCAAGAAAAACATTGACACGTTTTAATACCTAACCCCCTGGTAAGTCGCCTCTAAGATTCATATCTAAGAGAATGCAGGCAATACCACTAAGACTGCAAATCCCCAAATGAACCAGTGGAATGAAATCGCTTATGAGTATTTCCCTCTAGGTGCCTTTCTACTTTTTAAGAACAAAGAAGGAGGTTCATCCGTATCCCGAGGCTTTAAGAAGATACCAGGCTTTACCTTGAGGACATGTAACTGAGAAATAAAACAGTAATATAACAACATCAAGGAATCCCTAAGGGATATAACATTAGTATGCCTTTTTAGCAGAATACAGTATATAACCTGGCATTGTGGGGTAATAAGACCAATAGGGAGCAACGGAAAATGAGGAGGTTCCCCTTATTGAAAATCAAGCCTTATGAGTGGTTCGGAGTTTCTTTCAGGAATAACTAACCATAATTTTGTAAGGTAATTAAATTCATTTTAAAAACAACCGTGAAAATTCTTACTGACTCATAATTTGTAAAACATCATCAGAGGCATTTCAGCTGTCATCTCACCGGTGGCTTGAGGTAACAGGCAGGCCTGGGGAGCTCGAAAGAGGTGAAGCAGGAGGCGGCATGTCATTCTCGCCCCAGGCTCTGCGTCCGCATCTCCACAAGCTAGGAAAGAGGAATTGGAAAAGCAAGTCTTGTAACATATTCAAGAATGTCTCTTCCCCACTTCTATTACACTAACGGTGCTGGACTAATTTAAATACATGCTCCTTCGGGTAAGAAGTAAAGCACCAGCTGTTGCTTTTCAGAGACACCTGAGTGTTTCCTTACAAACAAGTACGAAAACTAGTCGTTTCCAACCTTCTCCATGGGAATCCACGAGACTTTGGAACAACTATGAGAGTTCCACCATCTCTACCTTGAGGACATACGACTGCCCAAGGCACGTCACTGCTTCCACTAACTAGAGACCACGGCACCCGAGACACCGGTCAAACGCCAGGCGGCTCTCAGAGGCAGCATTACCTGCGGCTAGGAGAGAGGGAAGCGCGACGTGCTGCACGACGTCCTCCAGGGAGAAACACTGTCGTGCTATCAGAATAGCAATGAAAGTAGCTAATGAATCATGGAATGAAAGGTCACTCACCTTCAAGAAAAACATTGACACGTTTTAATACCTAACCCCCTGGTAAGTCGCCTCTAAGATTCATATCTAAGAGAATGCAGGCAATACCACTAAGACTGCAAATCCCCAAATGAACCAGTGGAATGAAATCGCTTATGAGTATTTCCCTCTAGGTGCCTTTCTACTTTTTAAGAACAAAGAAGGAGGTTCATCCGTATCCCGAGGCTTTAAGAAGATACCAGGCTTTACCTTGAGGACATGTAACTGAGAAATAAAACAGTAATATAACAACATCAAGGAATCCCTAAGGGATATAACATTAGTATGCCTTTTTAGCAGAATACAGTATATAACCTGGCATTGTGGGGTAATAAGACCAATAGGGAGCAACGGAAAATGAGGAGGTTCCCCTTATTGAAAATCAAGCCTTATGAGTGGTTCGGAGTTTCTTTCAGGAATAACTAACCATAATTTTGTAAGGTAATTAAATTCATTTTAAAAACAACCGTGAAAATTCTTACTGACTCATAAATTAAAATAAGAATGAAGATGAGTGAGGAAATCAATGAAAGAAAGAGGAGGAAAGTTAATTCATTCAGAGTGAAACTTCTACCCTTTATGGACCTCACAAGACTCTGGCAGAAAATAATCAGAAAAACAGCTGTAACAGCAGCCTCACATTAAGCTGAACTGTAAGCCAGTAACTATGGATTTACACGGAAAGAGCACACCACTGTGAGGTTCATACTAATTCCAACTTTACAGATGAGGGAACAAGCACAGATAAAGTGAAACAAAAATCAACTGAAAGATTAAGGACCCATGTTAAAGACAGAAATGTGGGGTCTTTTCTGTCTGGAAGAGTAAGTCACATCTTAGGGACCCACAGGGTAGAGGCAGGAGTGTCCATATGGTACCGAGACACCAGAACTAGGAAATAAACCTTCAGCTTGGAGGTAGTCTTTATAATGTATAAAATTCCTCTATAAATGAGATAGACTAATATGCAACATGAATTACTACAAGAAACTACGGAAGTGCCAGGCAGAAATGATCAAGATGGATTTCTAAGAAATTCACACACCATGGACACAAAGTGCTATTTGGGGAAATTTGTGATACATAAAGGACATCTCTTCAAAAACCTAAAGAAAAGTCACTGAGAAAGACTATAGACACCCCTCGAAATCGAAGCCTGGAAATCCTAATCCTGCACAACAGAACCAATACCAATAATTTTTCTCACCTTAAGAAAACAAACTATCTTCAGAATGCAAAGTTCTTTAGTTAAATAAAGTCCCACACCTGGAGGAAGGCACTTGGTAAAACTATGAACAGGACACTCTGAGGAGATCATAGACAAGAAATCTCAGTGAACAAACAAGGAAACTCGTGGCATCGCCACTCTAAATTAGTCTGTTTTAGTGATTTCAATTTTTTTAATTTACTTATGCTTGGTGACCACAGTAGTTTATTGCTTACAGAGAAAGAGAAAGGAAAACAAATTTATAATATTTCAGTTAAGAGCTGAGTCAACTAAAAAAAAAAAATTACTGAGTATTTAGTTGCACAGTTGAGTTTTTAAATGAAAGAGAACACTTACATCTACAGTGCAAAGTACATCATTAAACCCCCACACATGATTTGAAGAACAACAAAGAGCCTTCAGGACCCCCAGCCACTCGGAGCTGAGAACAGTGCAGCAGGCCGTCAGCTCGGAGGAGAAGTTGGCTATGTCGTTAATCCTACAACAAAGCAAAGAAACGCAGGAGAAAGTGACAAAAGACAAATACTCACACAGGATAAACTCAATCAACACATAATTTCAGTATCATCAAACATAGCATTCATTTCTTAGATTCAAGGATATAATAAAGATCCATTTGCCAAACTACCTAGGAGAACCCGGAACAGAAGGAGAACGAAATGTCTTAACATATTTTCTACATTTAATGCTACTGAGCAACAAACAATGACCAGTGCAGATGTTAACATACTTTTAGTTCTGTGAACAAAGCTGACCTATAAAATCATGTTCTTAAGGGCATCAAAAAAAATCAAAAGCGTCTTCAAAATATGCATATATCTCATCTGTATTCTTGTCATATGTGGTTTTGAAAACAGATCAGACAACTGATAGATTATATCTAGAGCATCCTACATCAGATCAATCAGCCACGTCAAGAAAAGCATGGAATAAAGCAGAGGCAAATTCAGGAACAAAGTAAGATTTGAAAACAAACAAACAAAAGCTAAACGTCTGAAATCAGAGACCTTAATTTCAAAGCAGCAACCGTGTAACAACTGTGTGTAATCGTGAAGCCTGGCTCACCTTCCAGCATCCTGATGGCCCATACATACATTCATGAGCGTGTTGCAGACGAAGCTGTAGCGATTGGCCGCGTTGTCACTGAGGATCTTGCCCAGCACGGAGTAGTTGATGCTACGGGCTGAGGGATTCTCAATGAAATCCATCATGAAGTCTGGGTCCCATCGCAAGTTAGAATTTGCAGGAATCACATTATTATATATGGTTTGCTTTACTTTTGAACAGGCACTACTGAGGTTACAAGAAGAAGAGTTTAAAGACAAAACAAAACTAAAATAACTAGAAAGTGATTTCATTTAAGGACAGATTTAAATGGCAGCTGCAATATGCTCCTAGAGAAAGTTCACACTGTGGGTTCTTAATTCCAACTTCCTAATAATCGGCACTGGACACAGTGCCTAGACTGTTCTAGTTCAATGAATAGTTACTAAATGGGTGAAAGAACAAAACAAAAATTAGTCATTTGGGTACTAGTCAACTAATTCCTAAGCCCCTAAAACTCTAATGAATCCTACAACAAAGCAAAGAAACGCAGGAGAAAGTGACAAAAGACAAATACTCACACAGGATAAACTCAATCAACACATAATTTCAGTATCATCAAACATAGCATTCATTTCTTAGATTCAAGGATATAATAAAGATCCATTTGCCAAACTACCTAGGAGAACCCGGAACAGAAGGAGAACGAAATGTCTTAACATATTTTCTACATTTAATGCTACTGAGCAACAAACAATGACCAGTGCAGATGTTAACATACTTTTAGTTCTGTGAACAAAGCTGACCTATAAAATCATGTTCTTAAGGGCATCAAAAAAAATCAAAAGCGTCTTCAAAATATGCATATATCTCATCTGTATTCTTGTCATATGTGGTTTTGAAAACAGATCAGACAACTGATAGATTATATCTAGAGCATCCTACATCAGATCAATCAGCCACGTCAAGAAAAGCATGGAATAAAGCAGAGGCAAATTCAGGAACAAAGTAAGATTTGAAAACAAACAAACAAAAGCTAAACGTCTGAAATCAGAGACCTTAATTTCAAAGCAGCAACCGTGTAACAACTGTGTGTAATCGTGAAGCCTGGCTCACCTTCCAGCATCCTGATGGCCCATACATACATTCATGAGCGTGTTGCAGACGAGCTGTAGCGATTGGCGCGTTGTCACTGAGGATCTTGCCCAGCACGGAGTAGTTGATGCTACGGGCTGAGGGATTCTCAATGAAATCCATCATGAAGTCTGGGTCCCATCGCAAGTTAGAATTTGCAGGAATCACATTATTATATATGGTTTGCTTTACTTTTGAACAGGCACTACTGAGGTTACAAGAAGAAGAGTTTAAAGACAAAACAAAACTAAAATAACTAGAAAGTGATTTCATTTAAGGACAGATTTAAATGGCAGCTGCAATATGCTCCTAGAGAAAGTTCACACTGTGGGTTCTTAATTCCAACTTCCTAATAATCGGCACTGGACACAGTGCCTAGACTGTTCTAGTTCAATGAATAGTTACTAAATGGGTGAAAGAACAAAACAAAAATTAGTCATTTGGGTACTAGTCAACTAATTCCTAAGTCATTTCTACACTTTATATACTTTAAAAATACAAGTACAGGGCTTCCCTGGTGGCCCAGTGGGTAAAGAGTCCGCCTTGCAGTGCAAGGGGCACTGGTCGATCCCTAGCCCAGGAAGATCCCACTTGCCGTGGAGCAGCTGGACTGGTGTGTTGAATTACGAGCTAGCACTCTGGAGTGTGTGCACCCATAGCCAGTGCTCTGCAGTGAGAGAGGCCACTGCAATGGGAAGCCCACACATGCCAAAGAATAAAGATGGATGAAAATAATAAATAAAGAAAGAACTCGTGGCATGAAGTTGAAAAAAAAGGTTTTTAAAAAAAATACAAGTGCCTATTAAGGCTTCCACCAACTGTCTCTGAACAGTGAGTGATGTTACTTCAGACTAATAAAAATGGATTGGATCACACACCAGGAATAACCTGGTGTTTTTGCCCTAATCTTACATCTTGTACAATTATTCCTCTGTTCTATGTATCTAGGGAGGTTCATGGGCCAAGGCTAACTCTGGGTACCATGGTACAGGTGGGAAAGACAGGTTCACTCCCTGCCTTCAAGAAACTTAAATTCTAGTAGTAATGCACAAATTCTACGAGAGCAGAGAACCATTATGTCGTTCCTAAAAATGAAATCATGCTATGCTTCTCCATGGTATCTAGGGCTTTTTAAGAGTGTCATACTCAGAGTAAAATGAAAAAGATAGAGAATATTGTTAAGTAGATAAAAGGGAATTAAAAAGTGTCCTCTCTAATCCTGCTCTGCAGATGAGGCTGAAGCATGACCTGATTTTAGAGCACAGATTCCAGGTACACTTTGCTATCCTTGCTTACTTGCTGTGGATAATAAGTCCATATGCAACATTTCACCTTCGCTATACAAGAGCTCTTTTAAGCAGCAGAAAGTTTCTTCCTTTTAAATTTTGGGAGCAAATTTATTTGTGATCAAGATGACACAAATCCTAGTCTTATGCACCTATATAGACAGTATCCAGGAATGATCCTCAAAAATTAAAAGCCCTATAGACTCTTAACCCTAAATTGTTACCACTGACAATTGCTTTCAGAAAATAGATTGCTTAGTTCAGTGTTTACCAAAATACGACTTCTGATTTTCAGACTCACCTCTGGAAATCTGTAAAAATTAAAAGGCTCCTGGACCTCACGGTTAGGCATACACAATCTGTAAGTTTAAAAGCACTGTCCCGGGTCAAAGGAAGTGCCCAGCATGCCTGGGAAGCAGGGGGCCAGAAGGAAGGACACTAAGGCAACCCACTCGAGCCAGACAACACAGAAAAGCTTGCCAGTGGTCGCTGAACAATACAAGCTTGCAATCCGAATTCACGACCTATTCAAAATGACAGACATTATGTAATTTCCAGGGCTTTTATTTTTTTGATTTTGTGTGTTTCTGGCTGTGCTGGGTCTTTGCTGCAGTGTGCGGGTCTTCTCTGGTTGTGGTGAGCAGGGGCTGCTCTTTAGCTGTGGTGGGCTTGTCACCGAGGTGGCCCCTCTAGCTGCAGAGCACAAGCCCTCGGCGTGCAGGCTTCAGTAGCTGCGGCGTGCACAGGTTTAGTTGCCTCACGGCATGTGGAGCCTCTCCCGATCAGGAACCAAACCCATTTCCTCTGCACTGGCCGGCAGATTCTTAACCACCAGACCACCAGGGAAGTCCTCCAAGCACTTTTAAAAACCTCCCCTTTCCTTGTCTTTAACCCTTGCCATGCTTTCCACTCAATGTTTTCATACTTTCTCACTTAGCCATAGTTCTAAGTCTGTTTCACGTTCCCACTAAAAAAGAAACAAAAACAAAGTATGCTCCCTGCTGGTCCCCTCCCTGAGATCAGGTCTTGGTTCCCTCTGCCTCCTAAGATGCTGACTGTTTAAGGAAACAGTTATGCAAACAGCAAAGCGGTTATCTCTTTTCATTCAACTTCCCACTTAATTCTAACAATCTACCAATGTATGTCTTTAGAAAGCAGAAGAATGCTGCTTCATCTGTTTTAATTTTTATGAGTCAGCCTCACTTTCCTAGAGACTTCTCTCAAGTTGGGCCCTCCTGCCTCCTCTCACAATTTTTCTGAACTCAGTGGCTCAGGGTGAGGTCTGCTCATCCTTCATTTGGAGGCTTCATATTTTACTTGTTACATTCCTTCCAGGTGAAGTCTAGGTGTTAAGGAAACATTAGCTGTCATCAAGGTCACGCCCAAGTTCTTAGCACTCTCTGTTGCAGGAGTATATAGGCTCAATCAACAACAAAAACATTCCTTTTCCCTCTGAAACTGTATGCATCAGAAAAACCTGATGGAGTAATGAAAGCAACACACACCTCGAGGCCAAAATGACATACTCCAATCCAAGTTTCACTGTTTATTAACTTATGATGAAGAACAATCATTTACCCATAGGAAAGATTGTTTCTACTTCCTGCGGTCATTAGGAGGATTAAAGATCTTGACAGAAATAACCTATTCAAGCACTTGGCACACAGCGGCAGTTCAGTCACAGTGAATTTGAGTGTTAGTTGCTCAGTCCATGTCTGATTCTTTCTGACTCCATGATGGTAGCCCACCAGGCTCCTCTGTCCTGGGAATTCTCCATGCAAGAATATTGGAGTGGGCTGCCATCTCCTTCTCTAGGCTATCTTCCCAACCCAGGGATTGAACCCATGTTTCTTGCATTGGCAGGCAATTCTTTACCATCTGAACCAAAGCCTCCTCCATCATAAGTACATGTCAGTAGTGATCTATTTCCTCCAAATACTGCACTTATAGACGTTATAGATGATGTTTCAGATCCAATCATTACAACTGGTTTAGTAGGGCTTCCCTGATAGCTCAGTGGTAAAGAGTTCGCCTGCCAATGCAGGAGACATGGGTTCGAGCCCTGATCCAGGAAGATCCCACATGCTGGGGAGCAACTAAGTCCAAGAGCCACAACTATGGAGCCTAGGCTCTAGAGCCTTGGAGTCGCAACTACTGAGCCCATGTGCCCTAGAGCCTGAGTTCCACAACAAGAGAAGTCACTGCAACAAGAAGCCTGCTCACCTCAACCAGAGAGTAGCCCTCACTCCCTGCACCTAGAGAAGAACCTGTGGCAGCAGTGAAAATCCAGAATAGCCGTAAATAAATACATAAATAAAATTTTTAAAAAATACTGATTTAGTAGTATACTCACCAACATCTCTGTGCATATCTAGCTAGCTTTTGTTTGACTATTTTTCTTAATTCCATACTATAAATAATTCCTGACTTGAAGAGAATTGCAGTGTTCTTCCATGTCTTTAATTGCTAATACTGAGCAGCCCCTCAGTTCACTGTCACTCTCCTATGTTTCTACACATCCAGTGAGCATTACTTGAATTTAGTCACTTAACACACTACTACCCTGCAGAAGCATTAGCAGTCAAACACTGCAGCTATCTTGGGAAATTTACAGGGCTGTTCCAAGAACCAAGTCATGTATGAGAAAGCTCTCTGAAAACTGTAAACTGAAACTGAAAGCTCTCTGTAAAGCAGCAGAAGAACATGGGGCATTATTACTACACGGTTTCTGGGGGAAAATGGTTCCTAAAACCCACTCAAATAGTCATATTCCATAGGGATTATTTTGAAACCTAATTCGTTTCATAAGGACATACTTTCACATTTTTTTACAGTCCATGTCTGATTCTTTCTGACTCCATGATGGTAGCCCACCAGGCTCCTCTGTCCTGGGAATTCTCCATGCAAGAATATTGGAGTGGGCTGCCATCTCCTTCTCTAGGCTATCTTCCCAACCCAGGGATTGAACCCATGTTTCTTGCATTGGCAGGCAATTCTTTACCATCTGAACCAAAGCCTCCTCCATCATAAGTACATGTCAGTAGTGATCTATTTCCTCCAAATACTGCACTTATAGACGTTATAGATGATGTTTCAGATCCAATCATTACAACTGGTTTAGTAGGGCTTCCCTGATAGCTCAGTGGTAAAGAGTTCGCCTGCCAATGCAGGAGACATGGGTTCGAGCCCTGATCCAGGAAGATCCCACATGCTGGGGAGCAACTAAGTCCAAGAGCCACAACTATGGAGCCTAGGCTCTAGAGCCTTGGAGTCGCAACTACTGAGCCCATGTGCCCTAGAGCCTGAGTTCCACAACAAGAGAAGTCACTGCAACAAGAAGCCTGCTCACCTCAACCAGAGAGTAGCCCTCACTCCCTGCACCTAGAGAAGAACCTGTGGCAGCAGTGAAAATCCAGAATAGCCGTAAATAAATACATAAATAAAATTTTTAAAAAATACTGATTTAGTAGTATACTCACCAACATCTCTGTGCATATCTAGCTAGCTTTTGTTTGACTATTTTTCTTAATTCCATACTATAAATAATTCCTGACTTGAAGAGAATTGCAGTGTTCTTCCATGTCTTTAATTGCTAATACTGAGCAGCCCCTCAGTTCACTGTCACTCTCCTATGTTTCTACACATCCAGTGAGCATTACTTGAATTTAGTCACTTAACACACTACTACCCTGCAGAAGCATTAGCAGTCAAACACTGCAGCTATCTTGGGAAATTTACAGGGCTGTTCCAAGAACCAAGTCATGTATGAGAAAGCTCTCTGAAAACTGTAAACTGAAACTGAAAGCTCTCTGTAAAGCAGCAGAAGAACATGGGGCATTATTACTACACGGTTTCTGGGGGAAAATGGTTCCTAAAACCCACTCAAATAGTCATATTCCATAGGGATTATTTTGAAACCTAATTCGTTTCATAAGGACATACTTTCACATTTTTTTCTGGTCAGTACCATTAAAAATATTATGGATTTTGTTTTTGTTTCTGGTATATATCATTCTTTAACCAGATGTTTTTGCAGTGCCTACAATGAGCCAGCTACTCTGCAAGGTACTGGGAAAGAGAAAGGAATAAGACAGAAAGTTCCTGCTCTCAAGAAGCTGACATTCTAGAAAGGAGTCAGGGCATATATAAGTGCATCATGTATGCAGTAGGGAGGGGGTATAATGCTAAAGTTCAGAGTATGGCAAGAGGGTGGGGGCAGAGGCCATTCTATTTCAAAGGGGCTGGTCAGGGAGGCAGAGCCCTGCATGAACTGTGGGAATGAGCGAGAAGCTGAGGAGAAACTTCACAACAGCAATAACAGCAAGTCCAAGAGCTCTAAGATGTGAGTGTGCCTAGAGTGTTTGCAGACCAATTTGGAGGTCCATGTGGTTAGAACGAGCAGAGGCAGAGGTGGAGGACAGGACAAGATCCAGCAGATCCTGAAGGCTAAGTAAGGGCTGTGAACTCCATTCTGAGTAGATGAGAGGCCACTGGAATAGGTCCAGTTATTCTTGATTCAAAACAATGACTTCTGAAGACACATTGAGAATTAGCTTAACAGAGTCAAGGGTGCAAGCTGAGAAACCAGTTAGAAGGGCACGGAGATGGTCCAACCAGGAGATGAGCATGGTGGGAGTAGCAAATCAATGAAGAGTGGTCAGATTCTAGAAGTATTTGGAAAGCAGTTTCTTGGATTTATGAACAAACTGGATGCAAGGTCCAACCAAGGGAGTTCACTGTCACTCTCCTATGTTTCTACACATCCAGTGAGCATTACTTGAATTTAGTCACTTAACACACTACTACCCTGCAGAAGCATTAGCAGTCAAACACTGCAGCTATCTTGGGAAATTTACAGGGCTGTTCCAAGAACCAAGTCATGTATGAGAAAGCTCTCTGAAAACTGTAAACTGAAACTGAAAGCTCTCTGTAAAGCAGCAGAAGAACATGGGGCATTATTACTACACGGTTTCTGGGGGAAAATGGTTCCTAAAACCCACTCAAATAGTCATATTCCATAGGGATTATTTTGAAACCTAATTCGTTTCATAAGGACATACTTTCACATTTTTTTCTGGTCAGTACCATTAAAAATATTATGGATTTTGTTTTTGTTTCTGGTATATATCATTCTTTAACCAGATGTTTTTGCAGTGCCTACAATGAGCCAGCTACTCTGCAAGGTACTGGGAAAGAGAAAGGAATAAGACAGAAAGTTCCTGCTCTCAAGAAGCTGACATTCTAGAAAGGAGTCAGGGCATATATAAGTGCATCATGTATGCAGTAGGGAGGGGGTATAATGCTAAAGTTCAGAGTATGGCAAGAGGGTGGGGGCAGAGGCCATTCTATTTCAAAGGGGCTGGTCAGGGAGGCAGAGCCCTGCATGAACTGTGGGAATGAGCGAGAAGCTGAGGAGAAACTTCACAACAGCAATAACAGCAAGTCCAAGAGCTCTAAGATGTGAGTGTGCCTAGAGTGTTTGCAGACCAATTTGGAGGTCCATGTGGTTAGAACGAGCAGAGGCAGAGGTGGAGGACAGGACAAGATCCAGCAGATCCTGAAGGCTAAGTAAGGGCTGTGAACTCCATTCTGAGTAGATGAGAGGCCACTGGAATAGGTCCAGTTATTCTTGATTCAAAACAATGACTTCTGAAGACACATTGAGAATTAGCTTAACAGAGTCAAGGGTGCAAGCTGAGAAACCAGTTAGAAGGGCACGGAGATGGTCCAACCAGGAGATGAGCATGGTGGGAGTAGCAAATCAATGAAGAGTGGTCAGATTCTAGAAGTATTTGGAAAGCAGTTTCTTGGATTTATGAACAAACTGGATGCAAGGTACGAGAGAGCAAAGGACACCATAACTGATTATTGTTTCCCTGCCTGACTCTAGATTCCAAATTTATTTTGCCAGCTATTAGCATCTCCATCCTTCCCTCAACTTGCAATTAATCATCTAAACTCCAACAACATTAAGTAAGTAAGGAGTTTCCAGTACACCTCTGGGGATGCACATGCTAAGCTGCAGGGAATGACAGGGAGTCAAAGATGCTATCTGAAGTAGGGAGGTCAAGGAGTTCAAGAAGCAAACGCAGGGAGAAAAGTAGTATACAAACCATGGGGAAACAGTGTCCCAAATGAGATAACAGCAACTACAAAATCCAGAATGCTTTCTCTTCTATCAAAACTGCAATCAGAGCTAAATATGCATAGTAATTTGTAATAGGAAGTTATAGCTACAATGAAAGATAATTCAATAGGCATTCTGCCAGATATAATTAGGATTAGCTTTCACTATTAAAAAGAATGACAATATTTGTTGGCCCACAAACAAAAATATATAGGTGTTTTTGACTTTCTTCTACCCACCTGAAGAGGTCTCCAAATTTGCTTCTGAGGTGGCTACATGACACATAGAGATCGAGAGGTAGGCTAAGATGCATCTTTCAGGGGAAGAACATTCCGAAGGGTTCACAACATGCTTCACCACACCACACAATCTGAGGAGAGAATACATGAAGACATGAGACACATACTTTGCTCATATATTTGTTTTTTCTTTAATCTTTTAGAGTGAGAATGTCTCTGTATTACTTTAAATAAGAAAAAAGATATCAGATTGTTAACATGTATCATTTGATCAAGTAAATAACTGCATAAAGTATCACTTTTCTATTATGATACTGAAATACTAGGGTTTTTTTTAAACTTCAGAAATGCCATTAAAATCAGAAATGAAAGAAATACCTCAACACAGAAGATGTGTACAGAGGTGTCAATCAGTACAGTTGCTGAGACGAGGACACAAAAGTTTTAGCAGAGAATCTCTCCTCAGTAAGACTGACCAATGGGAGTAGCAAATCAATGAAGAGTGGTCAGATTCTAGAAGTATTTGGAAAGCAGTTTCTTGGATTTATGAACAAACTGGATGCAAGGTACGAGAGAGCAAAGGACACCATAACTGATTATTGTTTCCCTGCCTGACTCTAGATTCCAAATTTATTTTGCCAGCTATTAGCATCTCCATCCTTCCCTCAACTTGCAATTAATCATCTAAACTCCAACAACATTAAGTAAGTAAGGAGTTTCCAGTACACCTCTGGGGATGCACATGCTAAGCTGCAGGGAATGACAGGGAGTCAAAGATGCTATCTGAAGTAGGGAGGTCAAGGAGTTCAAGAAGCAAACGCAGGGAGAAAAGTAGTATACAAACCATGGGGAAACAGTGTCCCAAATGAGATAACAGCAACTACAAAATCCAGAATGCTTTCTCTTCTATCAAAACTGCAATCAGAGCTAAATATGCATAGTAATTTGTAATAGGAAGTTATAGCTACAATGAAAGATAATTCAATAGGCATTCTGCCAGATATAATTAGGATTAGCTTTCACTATTAAAAAGAATGACAATATTTGTTGGCCCACAAACAAAAATATATAGGTGTTTTTGACTTTCTTCTACCCACCTGAAGAGGTCTCCAAATTTGCTTCTGAGGTGGCTACATGACACATAGAGATCGTAGAGGTAGGCTAAGATGCATCTTTCAGGGGAAGAACATTCCGAAGGGTTCACAACATGCTTCACCACACCACACAATCTGAGGAGAGAATACATGAAGACATGAGACACATACTTTGCTCATATATTTGTTTTTTCTTTAATCTTTTAGAGTGAGAATGTCTCTGTATTACTTTAAATAAGAAAAAAGATATCAGATTGTTAACATGTATCATTTGATCAAGTAAATAACTGCATAAAGTATCACTTTTCTATTATGATACTGAAATACTAGGGTTTTTTTTAAACTTCAGAAATGCCATTAAAATCAGAAATGAAAGAAATACCTCAACACAGAAGATGTGTACAGAGGTGTCAATCAGTACAGTTGCTGAGACGAGGACACAAAAGTTTTAGCAGAGAATCTCTCCTCAGTAAGACTGACCAATGCAGGAAACGTGCATAAGGGCCCATGTCTATTCTGTAAAGGAGCACCTTCTTCATATGTTTGGGAAATTCATTTTAACACCCTAAGCTGGTTCTGACATGAACTTGAGGAATACATGGTTTGAGGGTCACATTCTCCTTGTTTATCCAAACCAGAAACATTTATTTTATCTTAATGAGAAATCCAAAACCCTTCTTTTTAGTGAATTTCTGTGTAAGACTTGCAGTTCAGAAGGAGCTTCACCATTCCAATTTCCCAGACCAGAAAGATGGCCCCTTGAGCCACAATTCACACAACACACAAGTTCTCGTAACAGAGACATACATGCTAGAGGCCCAACCACCTATCTGAGTCGAGTTCAACCACCATCTTGCATTTGGTTACAGAGTCTGGTTGTTGATGTCGTCTATTTGCCTCAGTCGTGTCTGACTTTTTGCAACCCGATGGACTGCAGTCCTCCAGTCTGCTCTGTCCATGGAATTATCCTGGCAAGAATACTGGCATGGGTTGCCATTGCCTTGCACAGGGACAGGATTCAGTACTGCAACAACAGTACCACAGAGATGACTTGGACTATTAACGCTGAAAAACATTTCAGAGATCATCTGATTCCCTTTCCTCATTTCACAAAGAGGGCTCTGAGGCTCAGAAAGGTGATGGGACTTGTCCAAGAGGTAAAGAACTCAGACCCAAAAAGAGAACTCAGGTCTCCAGAGCCCCAGTCTAGTGCTCTCCGCTCCTTAGGAGATGGGAGGGAGTCTGGGAAGTCAAGGCTGAGAAGGACACTGGAACCACAGGCCATACCTCTGAGCACCCTTCCCAAGACCTCTGACACCACGGCTCACACAGACTTGGACTTGCTATTCCCACTCTGGGAGCACCAGCACCCCGCTGGCTCTGACACTCAGTCAGCAATAGTGGAGGCAGAGCAATGCTCCCCAAATGGGCTAGCCCTGCTGAGGCCTTTTTCTTTGTGGCTGTAAATGAGAAGTGCCTTTCAAAATAAGACAGAGCAGCACCAACTTCCAGAAAGAAATCCAGCCCAATATCAGAGGTGGGACCTAGGAAACTATACAAATAGCCATGTAGCCTTCCCCAAGGCTGTCAGGTACATCAAAATTGTCCCAAAACTAAGAAAAGCAGATGCAGTTGTTACCTCTATGAACCAAAAAACCTCCAGATATGCCTTCAAAAGGAAAAAAATATTTTCTGATTAAAGTAAACAAATATGTAGTGAAAGTTTGCTAGGCAAGTACTCTATCACAGTCCATGTTTCCTCCACTTTGTAGAGGTAAGGAAACACTTTACATTAAGATCCAGTATGTTTATTGCTATAAGCGTAAAACCCGAAACAGTAGCTTTGGGGAAAGTACTTATCCTTACTATATATGATGAAAATACAAATATAGTAAAGTGAGTATCAAATGTCATTTTATAAACATTTAATAGAACACAAATTTAAAATATCAAACTAGATGACAATGATGAAATAAACTTCAAAATAAGTGGAAACAAAAAAACACTTGTGAAAAGCTATTATTCTCATTTCACGACCAACTAGGGCTTTTCCATTCATAGTTTGAAAAGCATGATATAAACCAAACAGCATGAAAAAGCAGTCCTAGTTAGGCTTCCAGCAATCTGGCAGATTTATTAGATATGAGATGCTGGATGCATCACTTCACTCACCACTCCAGTAGGCCTGAGTGTCAAGTTTCTTGTAAAATGCACTAATTACAGCCCCAATGCTACTGAGTTGTTGAGGGCTATAAAATATTTCTATGTTTCCTGGATTAAGATGATCATTTTCTTACATTTGAAAATACCAGGAGTGCTTCAGATCTAGTGCTCTCCGCTCCTTAGGAGATGGGAGGGAGTCTGGGAAGTCAAGGCTGAGAAGGACACTGGAACCACAGGCCATACCTCTGAGCACCCTTCCCAAGACCTCTGACACCACGGCTCACACAGACTTGGACTTGCTATTCCCACTCTGGGAGCACCAGCACCCCGCTGGCTCTGACACTCAGTCAGCAATAGTGGAGGCAGAGCAATGCTCCCCAAATGGGCTAGCCCTGCTGAGGCCTTTTTCTTTGTGGCTGTAAATGAGAAGTGCCTTTCAAAATAAGACAGAGCAGCACCAACTTCCAGAAAGAAATCCAGCCCAATATCAGAGGTGGGACCTAGGAAACTATACAAATAGCCATGTAGCCTTCCCCAAGGCTGTCAGGTACATCAAAATTGTCCCAAAACTAAGAAAAGCAGATGCAGTTGTTACCTCTATGAACCAAAAAACCTCCAGATATGCCTTCAAAAGGAAAAAACTATTTTCTGATTAAAGTAAACAAATATGTAGTGAAAGTTTGCTAGGCAAGTACTCTATCACAGTCCATGTTTCCTCCACTTTGTAGAGGTAAGGAAACACTTTACATTAAGATCCAGTATGTTTATTGCTATAAGCGTAAAACCCGAAACAGTAGCTTTGGGGAAAGTACTTATCCTTACTATATATGATGAAAATACAAATATAGTAAAGTGAGTATCAAATGTCATTTTATAAACATTTAATAGAACACAAATTTAAAATATCAAACTAGATGACAATGATGAAATAAACTTCAAAATAAGTGGAAACAAAAAAACACTTGTGAAAAGCTATTATTCTCATTTCACGACCAACTAGGGCTTTTCCATTCATAGTTTGAAAAGCATGATATAAACCAAACAGCATGAAAAAGCAGTCCTAGTTAGGCTTCCAGCAATCTGGCAGATTTATTAGATATGAGATGCTGGATGCATCACTTCACTCACCACTCCAGTAGGCCTGAGTGTCAAGTTTCTTGTAAAATGCACTAATTACAGCCCCAATGCTACTGAGTTGTTGAGGGCTATAAAATATTTCTATGTTTCCTGGATTAAGATGATCATTTTCTTACATTTGAAAATACCAGGAGTGCTTCAGATCACTTAGTAACAATGCAAGTGTTTATTATTATCTGTGGCTGTTCTCTCATATGAAGAGAAGGCTTATGGTTCACCAAGGCTGAAAAATTTAACAACAGACTCAATAGAGAAAAACAAAATTCTGCTGGCCTCTGATCTCAAAGAAAAAACTGAAGAAAGAGGCCAGAATGGGAGAGACAAGCTATAAGGAAAGATTAAGAAAATAATAATGAGGTGTCTTCAAGTGACAAGATAGTAGTTGTTAGGTGAGAATGGCTGCAAACAGAGAAGAGGCACAGAAATATTCACATCAAATTCAATGTGAGAAAAAGTCTAAAAGCAAAAATTCTATTTAAGCCTAAAAAGGAAAGTCAAGAATGCATTTCAACTCCAAGACTTTAAAGTAACAATATTTCATCTTAGGAAATGCAGATAAAGAAAAGCACATGTAGTTAAGAGACAGCCTCTTATAAGAACTGAATGTAACAATACTTGGATTTACTTCGTTATGGTTGTCGATTTAAATGGTTATTACAGAAATGATTTTAAGACTAAAAAGAATACTTTCAATTTGAAAAAAAAAACACACCTGTGTGTGTAGAATTAATGTGGTAGCATTTCCTCTTACCCCAAGAGCTGCTGTTAAATGAAGGCCACTCTAGAATAGATTGATTACAGGTGCTGGATTACCAAAAAGAAAAAAAAAAAGAAAGAAAGACACTGTGAAACCAAAGAACTCCATGTGTTTCTTTTGAGCACAGGAGGAAAAAAATGGGAAAAGAAAAGAAGTAGTCTTTCTTTTCTATATACACAAAGTCCCAGAGAAAGTCTGCAGTGGACATAGAAGAGCTCAGAATAGGTTCCGTGGTAGCTCATTACACTTCTCTGGTCCCAGTAACTTCAGCCTCTAATGGAGGTGATGTAATGACTCATCCCAACTTCTCCAAGGGTGGTAGAGAAAATCTGAGACTACCACAAAAGACTAAGTATCAAAAAGTCATTTATTCTAGATTGACTCATCAAAAAAGTTCCTTTAATTTGTAAATGAAATGAAATTGAAAAGGTAAATAAGATGATATGTGTTCAATACTTATTGAGTGGGATTCTCCAAACAGAAACTGAAATTATGTGAAGAAGTGACCACATGTTCACCAACCATAATAATTCAGGATGCTGGTCAGCAGAAATGAGAACAACTTGGGAGAGATATGTAGGCAGGGTTCTTATGATTTATCTCCTTTCTGATGAACACTTTCTGGTACAAGCATTCTTCACCATGTATCTTTTTATAAAATAAACAGTACTATTTTTCATTTAAAACCACAATAAAACTTTATCTCACACACACACACACACACGCATTCTATTGTTAATCTGTGAAAAGGCTATATAGGAGCCTTCTGTTATTCTTTCAACCTTTCTATAAGTTATTTCAATATGAGGTTTTGTTGTTTTTTTAAAAAGTCACATTACACATTCTAGGATATACCAACCCTTCAAACACCTGGGCTGTCTGATCAGGATTCAGGATCAGACAGCTGTGGTATCGCCTGAAAGAATGCAGATAAAGAAAAGCACATGTTAAAAAATTTAAGAACTGAATGTAACAATACTTGGATTTACTTCGTTATGGTTGTCGATTTAAATGGTTATTACAGAAATGATTTTAAGACTAAAAAGAATACTTTCAATTTGAAAAAAAAAACACACCTGTGTGTGTAGAATTAATGTGGTAGCATTTCCTCTTACCCCAAGAGCTGCTGTTAAATGAAGGCCACTCTAGAATAGATTGATTACAGGTGCTGGATTACCAAAAAGAAAAAAAAAAAGAAAGAAAGACACTGTGAAACCAAAGAACTCCATGTGTTTCTTTTGAGCACAGGAGGAAAAAAATGGGAAAAGAAAAAGAAGTAGTCTTTCTTTTCTATATACACAAAGTCCCAGAGAAAGTCTGCAGTGGACATAGAAGAGCTCAGAATAGGTTCCGTGGTAGCTCATTACACTTCTCTGGTCCCAGTAACTTCAGCCTCTAATGGAGGTGATGTAATGACTCATCCCAACTTCTCCAAGGGTGGTAGAGAAAATCTGAGACTACCACAAAAGACTAAGTATCAAAAAGTCATTTATTCTAGATTGACTCATCAAAAAAGTTCCTTTAATTTGTAAATGAAATGAAATTGAAAAGGTAAATAAGATGATATGTGTTCAATACTTATTGAGTGGGATTCTCCAAACAGAAACTGAAATTATGTGAAGAAGTGACCACATGTTCACCAACCATAATAATTCAGGATGCTGGTCAGCAGAAATGAGAACAACTTGGGAGAGATATGTAGGCAGGGTTCTTATGATTTATCTCCTTTCTGATGAACACTTTCTGGTACAAGCATTCTTCACCATGTATCTTTTTATAAAATAAACAGTACTATTTTTCATTTAAAACCACAATAAAACTTTATCTCACACACACACACACACGCATTCTATTGTTAATCTGTGAAAAGGCTATATAGGAGCCTTCTGTTATTCTTTCAACCTTTCTATAAGTTATTTCAATATGAGGTTTTGTTGTTTTTTTAAAAAGTCACATTACACATTCTAGGATATACCAACCCTTCAAACACCTGGGCTGTCTGATCAGGATTCAGGATCAGACAGCTGTGGTATCGCCTGAGAACAGCCACGATGCAGACACACAGTCCTGTCGTGTAACTTCCGGCCAGGCTGGAGGACTTCAGGAGCAGTTCCGCTTCCACAACACTCAGTTCATTCAGGAGCTACAGTGGGTGAAAAGATGGAGTAAAAATGTAGCTGCCAGAACAAACAGGAAAGACGCTTACCTTTACAAACCGTGGATATACTGAGTCATCCTAAATGACCTGCTATCCTTCCTTGGCCTGCTGCAGGATCATATACAGGTACAACCACAGTCTCAGCAACTCAGGCAGTTAACTGGTTCTTTTTTCTAACTCTTTATCAAATTACAGAGTTTTCCTTCTGTCTGGGCCTCACAGTTCATGCCATCAAGAGGTACCCTATACTGAAATAGTTACCGAAATTTTATGGTGATCCAAAGTTCTGGACTGACTATGGTCAGAAAAAACACCCCTATCTCTCACTTTTTTTCCATTTTCACCTCATTTTCTATAAATGGAAGTTATTCACCAGTATTTTCTTATTAATAAAGCTAACACCTCCAACAGAATAAGTAAAAGATACCCAGTTTTATTTCTATTGACTTAACAGCACATACTGACAAAAGAACTCAAGTATGTATACAAGAAAAACAGTAAAACAAATTGTTTCATACTTTTTGCTCTTACATAAAATACATTCTATCAGAAACAGCGAATAAATTTTCACCTTTCCCTAAGCAAAATAACAAAAGACCAATAAGAAATACCCAGACTCTTACCTATTTGATTATTGTTTAATCTTTTAAATATAAAACTGCCAACTAATTGAACACTTTCTGGTACAAGCATTCTTCACCATGTATCTTTTTATAAAATAAACAGTACTATTTTTCATTTAAAACCACAATAAAACTTTATCTCACACACACACACACACACGCATTCTATTGTTAATCTGTGAAAAGGCTATATAGGAGCCTTCTGTTATTCTTTCAACCTTTCTATAAGTTATTTCAATATGAGGTTTTGTTGTTTTTTTAAAAAGTCACATTACACATTCTAGGATATACCAACCCTTCAAACACCTGGGCTGTCTGATCAGGATTCAGGATCAGACAGCTGTGGTATCGCCTGAGAACAGCCACGATGCAGACACACAGTCCTGTCGTGTAACTTCCGGCCAGGCTGGAGGACTTCAGGAGCAGTTCCGCTTCCACAACACTCAGTTCATTCAGGAGCTACAGTGGGTGAAAAGATGGAGTAAAAATGTAGCTGCCAGAACAAACAGGAAAGACGCTTACCTTTACAAACCGTGGATATACTGAGTCATCCTAAATGACCTGCTATCCTTCCTTGGCCTGCTGCAGGATCATATACAGGTACAACCACAGTCTCAGCAACTCAGGCAGTTAACTGGTTCTTTTTTCTAACTCTTTATCAAATTACAGAGTTTTCCTTCTGTCTGGGCCTCACAGTTCATGCCATCAAGAGGTACCCTATACTGAAATAGTTACCGAAATTTTATGGTGATCCAAAGTTCTGGACTGACTATGGTCAGAAAAAACACCCCTATCTCTCACTTTTTTTCCATTTTCACCTCATTTTCTATAAATGGAAGTTATTCACCAGTATTTTCTTATTAATAAAGCTAACACCTCCAACAGAATAAGTAAAAGATACCCAGTTTTATTTCTATTGACTTAACAGCACATACTGACAAAAGAACTCAAGTATGTATACAAGAAAAACAGTAAAACAAATTGTTTCATACTTTTTGCTCTTACATAAAATACATTCTATCAGAAACAGCGAATAAATTTTCACCTTTCCCTAAGCAAAATAACAAAAGACCAATAAGAAATACCCAGACTCTTACCTATTTGATTATTGTATCTTAATACCAACTGTAACTATTTAATTGAAATGTATGAACACAGCTGCAACTTAAATGCTAATTGAAAATGCTAGGTGGATACTATTAACTCAGAACATCTCAACTATTCAAAATCCATGGGGTGGCTCATTATAAACTGTACAATGCCTCGTAGACTTGCTTTGCTAAAAGAGAAAGAAGCAGGATCCCTCTGACACCTGTATTGCGAAGTCAATGAGTCCATTGATATTCAGTGCTGGCTCCATGAGGTCAAAGATGAGCTGAATATGGTGAGCCAATGGGAGATGGTATGATGTTCCTGATGCAAAGCTTGTAATCTGTTCTAGCACATTGTTAGAGATCTGTGTGAAAAAAATTGAAATTATAAGACCAATATTCCAAATACCTTTTATGTGTTAAATTATTTTAACTTATTAGGTAAAAAAATGTGAACTTATACATCATTCTACTTAGAAGTTTGAAACATTTCTACAGAGAACAAAACCATGTACAAATCAAATAATGTTCTTAAAATAACTATAATTTGAAGAAATAAGCGAAGTTGTCATTAAGATTTTGACCTCTCATAAAGGTAGAACTATAAATGCTAATTCATTTTCAGATATTTCTTTGACTAACAATGGATTTGGTTTTTTCCTAAGTGCGAAGTATTTTGCTTCAGTCATCAACAGAATTCTCCCTTATCAGTTAGCAATGTAGGACACAAAATGTAATAAAGTAGGTATTACATTAGAGATTACTTCATATGGTGCTGATTACTATCATAAGGTAAGTTTATTTCTAGGATAACAACTAATTCCTTTGAGAAAGGTAAACTGACACTTGAAACTCAACTACTCGATAGTTTAAAGACAATTCCAAACATGCTTTAAAAACATATTTATAAAACAACGAAGGCCGAAAACACCTACTGCATGATAGAAATTTAAGGAAATATCCCAGATGCAGAATACATCAGCTTGAGGGGGATACCTGAGATGTCACTTGATGCTGATCAAAATATGAAAGGAGCTGAAGTTTTGTGAACACAGTCTCCAGGGTTGGAAATGTCTCCTGCTTGTTCTTCCTGGCTTTCTGTCCTTCCTCTCCAACTAAATAAACACATAGTGGACACATTATTTTCCATTTAACTGAAGCCCTTGACCTTTATAAGGGATACTTTTGATTGAAGTATAACACACATACAGAAAAGTGTACAGACTCACTGAATTTCAACAAAAGAAATTACTTCATGTAATGAAAGTCAAATCACAAAATCACATACCAAAACCCAGAAGGCCCTCAGGTTCCCCTGTAGTCACTTCCCCACCCCAGAGAACCAAGAGCCTGCTCTCTAATGGCTCGGATTAGTGCTGTTTATACAGATGGAATCATATGATACATAGTTTCTATATCTGTCACCTTTCACTCAACAGTATGCTTCTGAGATTGATCTATATTGGTGAGCTAATTCTTCTTTTCTAAACATTAGTCATTCTAATTTATGTAATATACTTAAATTTGGGTTATGAATGATAAATCCCTCCTTAACTATTTCTTACCCACTGATTTTTAAAATATATCAGCATTGAATAGGGAAACAAATCACTCAGGCTCACATGGATATAATAGAAAACTTCACTGGCATCTTTTTATGAGATTCTCTTAACAATTTAGTATGTAAAAAGGGAAATCTATACAATTTCTAACTTTTTAAGGGGTAGGAAACAATTAAATCTTTCCACATAATTGGAAAAGTGCTACGTATTATCAATTTAGCACAAAGAAGTTTGGAAAAAATATCAATAAAAAATACTATAAACACTGTTTATTCCAGAAGGACTCATGTTCTTAACAGCTTTGAGAATAAGATCCAGAAATAATTAAGTTCTACCTTAAAATATTTTTTAATATCCGTATTACAAACACAAATCTGAAAGCAAGAAAACGTTGGATAATATGATCTCCAGAATCACTTCACTTCCAACATTATGATTCTAAGTATCAAATGTTACTGAGAGAAAAGCCTTCTCACTCACATCATCTTATTTGAGAAAGTTTAACTTCAGAGAACAGAGGTCATTTTACAGACTCTTCTGTTAAAAATACAAGAAAGATTTTACTAAACTCAAATGGTTTTGCTAACGGTAAACAGTTTTACCAAGTAACATTAAGAAAAGAAAGAGATTACTCTTTTAACAATGAGCAAGTATGGTTAGAGGCAAAAAGACAAGCAAAAAACCCAGGCTGTTTTCTTTCCTAAAACAAACTGAGAACTGAAAAGTGCTGAGTAACACAAGGTACAAGATTACGTGTAAGTTTTGCCAAATCATACCAAATATAATGCCAAGAGTAAGAAAAAGAAGTTCAAGAAACCCTGTTGTTTTTCAATTCTAGTCTCAAAGGTGCAAATTAAGTGTGGCATTTTTACCTTCAATATAGCTGCTCATATGTCATAAGCATGTTCAAAATATTTGAGTTATGAATTTTCCACTTAGTAAGATCACTGATCCAAGGCTGAAGGTTTATACCAATAATTTTGGGTACCATGAGCTTTGGAAGTGAAGGTCATCCCAGGGGTCTGAAGGGTTTTGAAATTTATGTAATATACTTAAATTTGGGTTATGAATGATAAATCCCTCCTTAACTATTTCTTACCCACTGATTTTTAAAATATATCAGCATTGAATAGGGAAACAAATCACTCAGGCTCACATGGATATAATAGAAAACTTCACTGGCATCTTTTTATGAGATTCTCTTAACAATTTAGTATGTAAAAAGGGAAATCTATACAATTTCTAACTTTTTAAGGGGTAGGAAACAATTAAATCTTTCCACATAATTGGAAAAGTGCTACGTATTATCAATTTAGCACAAAGAAGTTTGGAAAAAATATCAATAAAAAATACTATAAACACTGTTTATTCCAGAAGGACTCATGTTCTTAACAGCTTTGAGAATAAGATCCAGAAATAATTAAGTTCTACCTTAAAATATTTTTTAATATCCGTATTACAAACACAAATCTGAAAGCAAGAAAACGTTGGATAATATGATCTCCAGAATCACTTCACTTCCAACATTATGATTCTAAGTATCAAATGTTACTGAGAGAAAAGCCTTCTCACTCACATCATCTTATTTGAGAAAGTTTAACTTCAGAGAACAGAGGTCATTTTACAGACTCTTCTGTTAAAAATACAAGAAAGATTTTACTAAACTCAAATGGTTTTGCTAACGGTAAACAGTTTTACCAAGTAACATTAAGAAAAGAAAGAGATTACTCTTTTAACAATGAGCAAGTATGGTTAGAGGCAAAAAGACAAGCAAAAAACCCAGGCTGTTTTCTTTCCTAAAACAAACTGAGAACTGAAAAGTGCTGAGTAACACAAGGTACAAGATTACGTGTAAGTTTTGCCAAATCATACCAAATATAATGCCAAGAGTAAGAAAAAGAAGTTCAAGAAACCCTGTTGTTTTTCAATTCTAGTCTCAAAGGTGCAAATTAAGTGTGGCATTTTTACCTTCAATATAGCTGCTCATATGTCATAAGCATGTTCAAAATATTTGAGTTATGAATTTTCCACTTAGTAAGATCACTGATCCAAGGCTGAAGGTTTATACCAATAATTTTGGGTACCATGAGCTTTGGAAGTGAAGGTCATCCCAGTCTTTCTTGGGACCAAAACCTAGTCTGTCATCAAGGCAAGTAATAGACTTGAGTATAAAGACCTAGCGTGAGAACTTAAAAAAGCTTTTTCTTGGTTTGTCTATATTAATAGTCTCTGTTTACTTACACATAGCTAAGTAAAAGAAAAATTTAAGAAATTAGTGGTGGTCCTCAAATTAGTGGTGGTTTCTTTTAATGACATTGACATTATAATACAATAGTAATTCATAGATGTTCATCTGTTTTTTATGTTAATTTACATTCATAATATGTATTATTGCTCTCCTGTGGTTTAATTTTGGGTTTCCTCTTTCTCTCTCTCTCTTTTTTTTTCTCTTTTTAAAAACATCTCTAATCCTGGTGGCTCAGTTCAGTAGCACATATACTAAATCTCTAATCTAGAGGTTTGGGCTTTTATTGTTATGATAAACTTCATTAGTGTTTTGAAAATTCACACCCAAAGATGACTTGTCAATGTAAATATAGAGTGAGATTTGCCTATGTTCAACTAGAAATGTCATTTCAACATGAGACTGATGCTACACCCACCCAGGCAAAGTCTGGCTGATCTGGGAGGATACCTAATGAGTTCCTCAAAGTTATATGTTTCTACATATAACCAGAAATCATATACAAGTTAATACAACCTGTTTTCCAGCCTCACCAGCATATCAATGTTAAGGTTTATGGTATGACAAACTTAAGGCTCCTTTTAAGAAGGCAGCTCGCTACAACCCAAATCAACAAGCGTATTTCTGATTAAGGAACTTTATTTAAAATGTGGGGGGCTTTCCTGGTGATCCAGTGGGTAAAGAGTCCACCTTGCAGTGCAAGGGACACCGGTTCAATCCCTGGCCCAGAAAGGTCCCATGTGCCACAGGAGCAGCTGGACCAGTGTGTCCAATTACCAGACAGCACCCTGGAGCGCCTGCGCCCAGAGAGGGTATTCTGCAAGGAGAGAGGCCACTGCGACGGGAGGCCCACACATGCCAAAGAATAAAGATGGATGAAAAATAAATGATGACTTAGAGGCAAAAAAGAGAAAAAAATGCGGGAAAGACAAAAATCTCCACTGAAGATGCCCCTCTCTTCAGTGATCCCTCTAGTACCGGTATCTCAAAGATTAGCATGGAGGAACAATGATCTTCTGGTGCATTCACAAGCAAGAACTGCCTATTTAAGAGACTGGTCCAAAGATAGGACAAACCATAGTCTAGCATTTAAAAAAACTCTTTGTAAAGGAAGGAAATGGACTCAGCAGAAAAGGATACCACAGTGTTTCCTTTCTTGTCCTACCCCTCAGCCTTCCAACATCGAACATTCCACGGGATCTGGAAAGACTCGCTAAAATTAGTTTCAGTAAAGCATGTACTACTGAACTTTCTAAAGGAGAACGTGTCCAGCTCATTCCCAAACAAACAAGTACTTTCAAATATACGTTGCTAACTAGTTGCATGGCTTTGGAATTCGGCCCATTTCCTCTTTACTTTGCTAAAGAAAACATCAAAACAGCAGATCAACAGTTTTTTTTAGAGCAGTTGTTCCCCTCTCCTCAATCGCAGTAGTGACAACAGGTTTCATTTCCCTTCCACAGCCTCGTGGACCTCCTGGAGCACTAGCTCCTTATGTGACCACAGAAGACAGGGAATGTGACATGAAGAAAATGAAGGTAGCTGTCCCATTGCGTTCTAAGACATCGGGCGCCCAAGACACACTTTCAGACTGAAAAACACGCCACCCTTCTTCATACCTTGTTACTGCACCTGCAGTCTTAATGATGGAAAGGAAAGAGAGCTATTTACGGTGGATGTATCTGTACTATTCTGGTAGTAAGGATGTAGGGTGGACAAGCTCTAGGACTCTGTCCAGTTAAAGTACTGGGTCCTCTGCGGAGAGGGTCAAGAAACAGGATTTATTTTACACTGAACAAAGCAGAGTTCCAAGAGGTGGTTCATGCCATGTATAGGGTGTGCTGTTTGCACAGGATAAGTCCAAACTTTTTTCCCACTGTATGATCTAAGTAATAGAGAAAACAACACTGCTGGTGGTGTTGGGACATACATAATGAGATCATATTTTAATCATATGACTGCCTAATAAAACAAACTTTGGAAAGGGTAATTAGGCAAATGTGAAGTGGCTGATTACAAAATTCCAATTGTGCAATACATTAAAATAATCTCCACTGAAGATCCCCCAGTGATCCCTCTAGTACCGGTATCTCAAAGATTAGCATGGAGGAACAATGATCTTCTGGTGCATTCACAAGCAAGAACTGCCTATTTAAGAGACTGGTCCAAAGATAGGACAAACCATAGTCTAGCATTTAAAAAAACTCTTTGTAAAGGAAGGAAATGGACTCAGCAGAAAAGGATACCACAGTGTTTCCTTTCTTGTCCTACCCCTCAGCCTTCCAACATCGAACATTCCACGGGATCTGGAAAGACTCGCTAAAATTAGTTTCAGTAAAGCATGTACTACTGAACTTTCTAAAGGAGAACGTGTCCAGCTCATTCCCAAACAAACAAGTACTTTCAAATATACGTTGCTAACTAGTTGCATGGCTTTGGAATTCGGCCCATTTCCTCTTTACTTTGCTAAAGAAAACATCAAAACAGCAGATCAACAGTTTTTTTTAGAGCAGTTGTTCCCCTCTCCTCAATCGCAGTAGTGACAACAGGTTTCATTTCCCTTCCACAGCCTCGTGGACCTCCTGGAGCACTAGCTCCTTATGTGACCACAGAAGACAGGGAATGTGACATGAAGAAAATGAAGGTAGCTGTCCCATTGCGTTCTAAGACATCGGGCGCCCAAGACACACTTTCAGACTGAAAAACACGCCACCCTTCTTCATACCTTGTTACTGCACCTGCAGTCTTAATGATGGAAAGGAAAGAGAGCTATTTACGGTGGATGTATCTGTACTATTCTGGTAGTAAGGATGTAGGGTGGACAAGCTCTAGGACTCTGTCCAGTTAAAGTACTGGGTCCTCTGCGGAGAGGGTCAAGAAACAGGATTTATTTTACACTGAACAAAGCAGAGTTCCAAGAGGTGGTTCATGCCATGTATAGGGTGTGCTGTTTGCACAGGATAAGTCCAAACTTTTTTCCCACTGTATGATCTAAGTAATAGAGAAAACAACACTGCTGGTGGTGTTGGGACATACATAATGAGATCATATTTTAATCATATGACTGCCTAATAAAACAAACTTTGGAAAGGGTAATTAGGCAAATGTGAAGTGGCTGATTACAAAATTCCAATTGTGCAATACAGTGACATAACACAAAGACATGACTTCACTGTAAAAACTACGTTAAAAGCTTGGGGAAAGAGCATTCCAAGTAAAGGCATTAAGGAGCAAAGACCTAATTTCCTATTAACTGGAAATGATTTGGAGACGGGCGGGGAGGCTGCCTCCACTACCTATTGCGATTATTCTTTAAAGATCAGTCCCTACACTATCATGAATTTTAATTATCATGGCAAGTAGGATCAGAGTTTCCCTGGTGTCTCAGGAGGAAAGAATCCCCCTGCCAGTGCAGGAGATGCAAGTTCGATCCCTGGGTCAGGAAGAGGCCCTGAAGGAGGGCATGGCGACAAACTCCTATACTTCTGCCTGGAGAATCCCACGGACAGATAAGTCTGGCGGGCTACAGTCCTTGGGGTTGGCAACAAGTCAGACATGACTTAGCAACCAAACAACCACAAAAATACGGTGAGCCAACTACAAGCTTGATAAAGGATGGAACTGAGGGAACAGATCTCTTCCAGCTGAAGGGTTTTCCAACCCATTCTTTAATACTTTGTTGCCGAAAATTTAGGAAATAGGAAAAAAAAGAGGAACCAATAGTAACTAACTACCATCTATCTATGGAAGGCACTATTTTAATGCAAAAATTACTACAAAGGGAACCAAAGCCTTAAAATTTCAATGTGCTTATTCATATTTCGATGTGACAGTCATTTGGGAAAGGAAACTCTGCTGACCATGCCATGCATGACTCTGATAACAACCGTGCGGCCAGGGCAGACAGAAGACAGCGTGGCGGGGGCAAATGCACGCGGGCCTTTTACCTCCTGTCTCTGTGGTGCTCTTCTTATTTAGGATTTTCAAAATATCTTTGGTAATCTTCTTCAGCTGATGCCTGGCTTCGTCACGCTCTTTGCCCACTCCGTAAAGAAGGATTGTGCGTTGATTACATTCATGACTTGAAGATTCATCCTGAAAAAGAGAAAACGCATTTTGAAAGCGCTGTTTTAAGGGCAGGGTTCCAGGACATGAAATGCGCTAACCACAGTGTCTCCATGCTGGCTCCTGTGGTGGGGGCGTCTGAGCCGCCTTTCAATTCACCGCCACTGGCAACACCCTTGTTTTTCCAGCTTGGAACTTGCTAAAGTTTTTTTTTTTTTTTAAAAAGTGACAACTGACCAGAAGTCTTAATGGAAGCAGTTGATGTGGGCGTACCTTACAGAGTAAGTTTGACTCTTGATTGTTTGAAATGTACCATGGTGTTAATTTCACGACCTGCTGGATACTATCGATACTTTTTCTTTATGGAAAAAGTTATTTCTTAGCTCGGTTTTCTACATTCATTAAACTTCTTTAAAAACTTCACATTT
Source organism: Tragulus kanchil (assembly GCA_022376925.1). Taxonomy (NCBI): domain Eukaryota; kingdom Metazoa; phylum Chordata; class Mammalia; order Artiodactyla; family Tragulidae; genus Tragulus; species Tragulus kanchil. The sequence goes on from JAIOJX010000028.1 coordinate 147,448,904, forward strand.
TAGAAAAAAAGATCTTGCTAGGATCCTCAAGTACTTATATTTAAAAAAAAAAAAAAAAGTTCGATTTACTTCCAACAAGACTGTGTAAGACACATGTCTATTTCTTTCCAAATGGGAAATGAAGGACAGCGTGGGTCTCCTTAGGTGTGAGGAAAATAGCTGGAAATGCAAACACCTTCTGACACCACCTACCTTTTCTGGACCACCTTCCCACCCCTGCCCCTGAGGCACAGTGATTTCAAGCACTAGTTTTCCCACGTGGGCGAGGCAATTACTAAGTCACAGCATCACAGAAACACACGCCTTAGCCAAAGTTAAATAGTCCAGGCTGTGTCCTCTCTCATGCCTGGTTTTGAATTTTTTTTTAGTTCTCTCATGGATCCTGTGTCTCTCCATTTTCTTGGTAAAATTCCTAGCTCAGTCATTCAATCCATCTCCCTTTCTTCCCATTTGTCCATATTTGCTCAGGGGAGGTGCATACTAATAGTATCTTCCTCTAAGGGGCTCACATGAGGAGAAGTTTGTCCCAGGGAAAACAAACTGCACTCTGTGTATATACATGAGCAAAGGCTACAAAAACAGAGCAGAGTCCTTCCAACCTGGAGAATGCTGATGTTCAATTTGGAGTACACACCACTTGTGTCCTCTGCACAAAGTGGCATTTTGCTTCGGCAGTCTTGATGTAAGACCCTGTTTCTGCTCAGCTTCCATTGCTGTTCTCTCAGTCTCTCTTCGTCCTTCTAGCCTTCTCTCACCTGCCTGCATTCAAGGCACCACTTCTTACCTTGGTCCCTTTTTACTAACATTCTAACAGAAACACACATTTGCACAATCTGCCTATCTATCCGCTACCACATTCCCAAATAATATTTTAGGTGTTCAAATCTGCCTTCTCAAAAAAGAAAACAAAAGGCTAGCAGGAAGTGTTTTCTAGAAGCTGTTAATATCCAGAAATGCATAATCTCCTCCAAAATTTCAAAGGACAGACCTCACCCCAGGATAAAGCAAACATAGGCAGTGGTTCCTATACCTCAATGACCGGAGGAACTGAGCTTAACTCTGAATTTTGTTGTTACCCCACAGCATCACTGATATGCCTCCTTTCTGTCTGATGAGATGTGTCCATAACCCTTATGAAGGGAACAGAAAGGTGATGGGGAAACTACAAAATTCAGATGCCAGTCACGTGCCCCGGCTTTCAGCTAAGGCACCTGTCAAATGGTTCTGAAGCAAACTTGAGTGTGAGGGGCTATGGAAAAATGTTAGCAACAGCTGCTTAGAGAGTATCTACCTACATCAAGACAAAGTACTAAGAACGCTGAGAAAACGCAAGGATGAAGAGTCCCTGATTAAGGAGTGCTGCTTCAGTGTCTTACCAGCATCTGCAGAGCTCAAAGCACAAACAGGGAAGAGGAAGGAATGTATCCTGGAGAGACCCATGTGTTCCACGGACACCGAGTACTATGGCTCCACAATGATCCAGTAACAACCCGAGTTCAGGGTAAGAGAGAGCTGTGACTGCGTCCAGGGTGTGCCCCCTGCCAACACCATGGTCCAGGATAACGAGCCTTTTGAGCCTCAGCTTCTTCCTCTAAAAAATGGTTAACACCACCTTTCTTATAATGTTTTGGTGAGAATTGAGGTACGTCTGTAAAATGCTTACTGGCATATCAGACACAGCACCCCCTGCTGTCCATTCATATTACTGCACCTCCACGTCTCCCCAGCCAGCACCCTACAGCCACATTACTCAACATTTCCCAAAAGCGCTGGCACTTCCTTCCTGTGCTGGTGTCCTCCGGCCACCTGAAATACTCTCAACAGCCTCACTTGCTCTAGAAGAAATGCTGTGCATGATGATGGCATCAAGTCTCTCCCTCCGACAACTCAGTTTAGTGCAAGCCCTCACTACAAGGGGAGGAGTGGGGAGGAGAGACTTTGGAGCATTTATCACAGCCTAATTCACTTATTTTCTTGGTGTATGTTCAATGTCTGTCTTCCCCTGCTAGACTGTCAGATTCATGGGGGAAAACACAGGTCACATGTACATTTTCCTTCACGGCACTGATGAGGTGCCTAGTATTTCTTAAATGTGTGAAACAATGAATAATTAAGTAGATTAATTTTAAAAATCTGAAAGAGCAGAGCAAGGATGATAAAAACAAAATACACTTTTATGGGAAACTTAACCTGATAAATGAGTGTTGAAAAACTGAAGAGGAGAAATGAATCAGAGAGGAAGACCAAAAAAGCGTGTAGAGTATAAATTAGGTCTTTATGGTAGAAATAAAAAATAAGAAGTAAAATTAAGAGGTATCTGAAGGAAGTTAGGAAAGGATCCAGCATCTTCAAGATGGACTGACTAAATAAAAATCTGTTGGGGGGAGGGAGTAGGTTGTAAATTCGGGGATCTCATCAATTCACCATTAGGTGAGAAGAATTCAAGGGGTAAGTGGAAAGGTACTACGCATGTCTAGAAGGTGGTTTGGCAGGTCTAGTGCATAAGTCACAGCCTGGGGATAAGAGCAATAAGTCACTGGAAGGGATTCAAAACCCCCATGTTCTCTTTGGACAGGGGCTGGCGAGGGAAGAGAGCGGAAACAGTGACAGGGATAAATAAGTCATCAAATGATGGACAAGACACTTTCCATAATTAATAAACAATCAGATATGTTAAGGTCACAAAAGTGAGGGATGGGACGGTTAATAACCAAGGCCATCAACAGTGTTGAAAACAGTTAAGAAATCACAATGGATGCTGGCTTCTCTGACTTATTTCTTTAAAACAACAACAACAATGTGTGAATGCCAAAAGAGAAGCTTCTCTAGAGTGCTAGGGGCAGAAGGCAGGAAACAGAGGTTGGAGTCAGAGTGATGGTGAAATGGTAACGGTGAGGGAAGCAGCCCACGCTTACAAGCAGCCAAGTGAAAAGAAAAACAGCTCGAGAGGAAAGTGATCACTGTATCAGGATGAGAATGACCAATGACAAACTCTTGTTTCAAAGTTATCTTTTAAATTAGTCTCCATAAAGGAAATCCGGATTAGAGGGCAGATAATATAGACAAAGGAGACAGGCAACAGTGACATCCTATCTGGACTAACTTCAAAAGAAAGACAAGGATGTTCTTCTGCTTAACCACAGACACAGAGGAAACTGGTGAAAATACAGGGAAACCTGGAGGTGAAGAGGGGAGATGCTTGTATCAGTTCACTGGCCCTTTAAAGTTCAATGGGCCAGGAGCAGTCATGAGGTAAGAGCCAGGTGATGGAATTGAAAAACGAGAGAAGCCTGCAGTTGGCTGGGGAGAAGAGCCCCAAAGCACTGGTCACTCTCTATATGGGGCGTGAAGACTGTATTTCTGATAGTTAACATCAGTTGCCCTGGTTTTCTGGGGAAACCATGAAAGCTCTTCTAGCCTTCAAAGAGGAAAGGCAACATTTTTAAAAGCAACTGTTTTTCAATAGCCAAGATAGGTTTACATCAATTTTTTATGCATGCAGAAAATGCACACGTCTTCAAATAGCAACTTGTACCTAAGAAAATAAGGTCAATCTCAGAAAATGGACCACATATTCCCAAAGGTATCAGAGTTCTGCTCTTTCAATTAAGTATTAAAATGTCTCAAGTTGCATGACTATAAAAGATCAATGAAAATGTTAGTCACTCAGTTGTGTCCGATTCTTTGTGACCACATTGACTGTAGCCTGCCAGGCTCCTCTGTCCATGGAATCACCCAGGCAAGAACACTGGAGTGGATGGCCGTGCCCTTCTCCAGGAGATCTTCCCAGTCCCAGGGATCAATCCAGGTCTCCTGCATCTCAGGCAGATTCTGTACTATCTGAGCCACCAGGGAAACCCCAAAGATCAATATCAAAGAAACAGTCTCTTATTGATACCCTGAAGGACATATATTTTGGGCAGGAGAGAAAATTCATGGAAGAGCCTAGGGAAGTCTAGCCAACCCCTTTCATGTTAGCTCACTGCTGTCCTTGCATTAAGCAGGTCACCTTCCCTGCAAACTGAGTTCTGAAAATCTCATGCTTAAGATCAATCACTTTTCTTTCTTGAGATAATATCTCAAATTCACAAAGACTTAATTGATTTTAAGAAAAATTAGGAGGATGCACATGGAGAAACTCTGGAAGGCTTGTTGTTATTGATACTATAGAAATTGAAAGATGTCTCTTGAGCCAAATGTTCTGGGAAGGGAAAACTGAAGTTAACTGAAGTCTGATGTCAGGCATCTTAATTTCTTCAAAGTAAGTTGTAAGAAATGTTGCCAAAACTTGTGTGTGTATTCACAAGGATGTGACCATGGTGGTGAGATTATTAGAGGTGTGAACTCTCCTTTCATCTCCAGTCATTATTTCTTTCAGCTGATGCTTTTAATGGGCCACATTATTCTGTACAGAATTAAATAAATTCAAACCAGTGTTACAACAGGAATAAGCCTTGGGCTGGTTGGGGGAGGTGGGTATGCAGAATGCAGGGAGGCTGTGCGAAATCAACAAGGAAATTAGCAGCTTCTCCTCAGTAGTAATGACATCTGACCTGGAGTAAGTTTTTATAAATCAAGAAAATCAGGGGTTCCTTTAATTAGATTTGTAAAGGAAAGCTCTGTTCCATAGTTGCTTCTAATTCGCAGCATGACCAAAATGAAGCCTTTATCCAATATAAATTCTCCATAAAGTGGCATGAATTAAGTATCCTGAAACAGTGTTGTTTTAGTGTGATATGTAGATTTGTTGAAAATAGGATTTTTTTTTTTTTTTCAGAAGCCTTGTTTCATCCAAAGGTCTTAGAAACACTTCACAAACGTTCCTTAAAGCTGACAATCTGGTGTGAAGGCAAGCATAGTTCCTATTTTCCTAAAAAGAAGTCTAGCTATTCCATTCACGGCATTCACCTCTCTCACTGCTGGGCCTCAGTGGAGGGGAGGGCTTGGGGAAGATTTTAAACACTGTGATCCTAGGTGTAGGCTCCGGAATCAGACAGCATGAGTTGGAACAGGGTCTCTAACTTCGCTGCCCTTCCCCTCAGTTTCCATCATCCAGAGAACAGAAATAAGATGAAAATCTACTTCTCAGAATAGCTAAGATCATAAAATGAGCTAATGCATGACAACAGAAGAAATCTAAAGTGGGCTATTATTATTCGGAAGTGTATGTGGCACAAAAGCTTTTTCAAAAAGCAGGCTCTCTCTCTAAACCAACTCATCAGGTAATTCTCCAAGAGTGTATCATCCAACTGACAACCAGATGACAAACAGATGGGGATCATGACGTGACTGGCATTTCCACTGAAATCATCCAAATTCATCGCTAGATTTCGAATTGTTAATGCCAATGAAATTCTCAGCTAGTTTAAATCTGTGGTCTTCAACACTGAGTGTGTACGAGCATCACTCAGAAGGCTCAGGAAACTACAGCTGAGGGCTGCATCCCTGAGTGTCTGACCCACTGGGGCTAGACGCGTGCCCTGAAACCGTGCATTTCTCATGGCTTCCCAGCTGACAGTCAGCTGCTGCTTTGTAGTTTAAAAACCATCCTTGAAGATCATCTAACCTACACAGAGACAGACACTAAAAAATCTGCAGAAAGAACTAACCAAAACATACACTCACAACAAAGACTGTGAATTCCAAGTGGACCCACAGAAGAACGTTACAGTTTAAAATATCGTGCGTGTGTGTACACAAGCATGAAGGACCCAGAATATTTATATAAAGGTAACAGTGGTAGCGAGTCTCTTCATTTAATGATTGTGGTTGTTTAGTCGCGAAGTCATGTCTGACCTTTTGCAGCCCCACAGACTGTAGGCCACCAGGCTCCTCTGTCCATGGGATTTCCAAGTCAAGAATACTGGGGTAGGTAGGCCATTTCCTCCACCAGGGATTTTCCTGATCCAGGGATGGAACCCTCCTCTCCTGTTTGGCAGTCAGATTCCTTACACTGAACCACCTGGGAAGCCCTCACTTAAGGATATCTTTCCCTTGCCCTAAAGAAAAGCAAAGTCAAAAGAAAAGTAAGGACAATTTGTTTGTATTTAAATTTCATGCAAGAAAAGCATGAAAGATACTACAGAATAAGCCTGGCAATGGATACAATTGTTTTTTTTTTCTTTCCTAATGTAATTTTAGAATCTTCAAATTTATAATGGGAGGAAACTGTGTTGCCTACAAAGAGCTGATCAAACACAGATTTAAAATAATGATATTATTAGCCAGGAAGAAAACAAAGAGCAAGAGACCTACCTAACATCCCTAATCAGCACACATTAGAGCTAATGTGATTACTTGTTAAAAGGCAATAGACCATCCAATGGTTGGGCACAATATGTTTCCAGGTAAATAACCATCTGACAAAGCAAGTTTGCAACGTTCTCCAGGAAGCAGACCTCAATAGGCTTGATCTCTTGGAATTATCATTTGCATGGGAAACAACACAAAGAGCTCACAAACCTGCTCTATGGCAGGTTTTGGTAAAAAGTCACAGGACTTTAAATTGCTTTTTAAAAGATGACTTCTCACCCACGGTGCCCCATATTTCCCAAGGAAATAAAAGCAGAAGTCCTAAAAGCGACCAGACGGAAACACAGTGTCTGCACAGCCTTGCGTCCACGGCCTCGGAAGGTAATTTCTGATTGTGAAGTCCTCTTCCTCTCTCCCCCTGTTTCTCTCTAGAACATTCAAGACCTGACTGATGAAAGCTCAGCAGATTCTCTATCATAAAGAGTGTAAGCAGCTAAACTAAGACATTAGAAGGAAAAAAGCAGATGCCACTCTGCAGGGTATATTAATGACCACTGCTGGACACATTCAAATCCTTCAGAATCAAGGGGAACCAGGTAATTTTATATCTAGAAGTATTTGACAAGCATGTGTATTTGCATTATGATGTGTGTGTATTTTTTTCTTCGAACTTTCTTAAAAAGTTGGAAACCTTTAATAGCAATATCAGTGCAAGTACTTATGGGATATAAACTAAAATACAAGCTGCATTAATGATGTTGGAGATAACCATTAACTTCTTCATTAAAAAGAAATTATACAGAACATGGAAAATATTCAAATGCTCTTATTTTACCTTGGTGTAAAATGAGGTTTAATATGGTTGGGGAGCTAAATTAATATTATAACACATGTTAAGTAAGTTATAATCTATGCAAAATGAACATTCTCACAGTAGAATCTCCAAAATTATCAGGGAATAAACAAATGCAAAGAGCTGTAGCAAGTAAGGTTAAATCGGTGATCCTGTGCCAAATTCAAGAGTTTATTTAGTCTTTTTTATTTTTAAGTCAAACAGTTGAGGAGGTATTGAAAATTGAAGTCACACTATGATGTGAATCTTAACTTGTTTAATGTTCAATAATTAAAGGACAGAAAAAAAGACTTTCACTGATACTTGGGGGAAGTTAGTGCTACCTTTGTCATATTTAAGTCTTTTAAATGGAAGCTTTTTAAATTTAGGTATTTGTACTTTAATATGAGATGTCTTATATTTAGGAATAATATTTTCTATAGAATCAATTCCATTGGTTTTTGATGAATTAAAATTTTACAAAATACTGAAATTTAGATGTCATATATTCAAGTTAATGTTTACATATCAAGTGTTAATGTTCTTTATAACTGCCTGTTGTGGTATAAATACATATAGAACCAAACAAGGACATGACCTGGGTATTTTATTTTAGCTACCACTACACCCTCTATAAGCCTAGAAAGTATGCCTGGTCTATTGCGAGGAATGTCATCTGATGACTACATCAAGAAGCCATTTCCTTGTTTTGTTTTTTTCTCTACCATTTAAAAATTTGCCCTGAATGATAGGCAAAGAAACATCAGTCTCTGCGAGGATGATCTTCTCATGGCTGACTGAGCAATATACAGGCTGAAATACCTTCCAATTATAAAGGAAACTTTGTTTTCTGCTTTTATTTGTCAATACATTTTCCACGAGTGATTTTATACAACTTTCTATTCACTTTTCACTTTAAAATTCTACTATGTGATTATCAATCATTTCTCCTTAGAACTCTTAAAGGTACTAAAGTAATGAGGTCAGGGAATAAGGATGCTATCGGAAGAGAGATCATGAATAGAAACAAAAACAGCTGAAAGGGAAATGAAGCTGGAGAAGAATAAAACGCGGCCCAAGTATTTCTCTTCTGATTGAAATATTAGTGCACTTTTACTAAGATCAATAATGTCCTATAAGAGGCAAACAGTCAAAAGAAATACAAAGTAGTCCCTGTGCTCTAGAGCCTCAGACCAATGACTACTGAAGCCCATGTGCCCTAGAGCCTGAGTCCCACAACGAGAGAAGTCACCGCACCAAGGAGCCTGCTCACCTCAACTAGACAGGAGCCCCCACTCCCTGCAAGTATAGAACAGCCTGCAGCAGCACTGAAAACCCAGAATAGCCAAAAATAAATAAAAACTAAAAAAATATATATTGATAATAAGAAATGAAGTAAAAAAAAAAAAAAAAAAAGTAGCCACACTTTCATATAATGGTCTTGAAACTACTGTACTACAAACAGAATATTTACCACCACATAGTCTTTTAATTTTCGGTGTTCTTACTATCTGTCCCAATGAGGAGCAGACACTGCAGTTTTTAGAGAAGGTTGTCCAAAGACGTTACTCACTGAGACGAGAGCAAAATTCAATAGCGGGGACTGAAAATAATCATTCCCTCCGTCCCCTCCAGGCAGCAGAGAGGAACCAGGAGCCATGGACAACCTCACTGCTGCGGCGGTGAACAGCAGCCAGTGCACCAGAGATTACAAGATCACCCAGGTCCTCTTCCCGCTCCTCTACACCGTCCTGTTTTTCGTTGGACTCGTCACAAACAGCCTGGCAATGAGGATTTTCTTTCAAATCCGCAGTAAATCTAACTTCATTATTTTCCTTAAGAACACAGTCATTTCAGATCTTCTCATGATCCTGACATTTCCATTCAAAATCCTCAGCGACACCAAACTGGGAACAGGACCTCTGAGGGCCTTTGTGTGCCAAGTGACCTCTGTCATATTCTATTTCACGATGTACATCAGTATCTCCTTCCTAGGACTGATAACTATCGATCGCTACCAGAAGACCACCAGGCCCTTCAAAACTGCCAGTGTCAACAACTTCTTGGGGGCTAAGATTCTCTCGGTGGTCATCTGGGCGTTCATGTTCTTAATCTCCTTGCCTAACATGATCCTGACCAACAGAAGGCCAAGTGACACGACCGTGAAGAAATGCTCATTTCTGAAGTCAGAATTTGGTCTGGTCTGGCACGAAATAGTCAATTACATCTGCCAAGTCATTTTCTGGATTAATTTTCTAATTGTCATTGTCTGCTATACGCTCATTACCAAAGAACTATACAAGTCCTATGTGAGAACAAGGGGCACAGGCAAAGTCCCCAAGAAAAAGGTAAACATCAAGGTTTTCATTATTATTGCTGTATTTTTTATTTGTTTTGTGCCTTTCCATTTTGCCCGAATTCCCTACACCCTAAGTCAAACCCGGGACGTCTTTGACTGCTCTGCCGAGAACACTCTGTTCTATGTCAAAGAGAGCACCCTCTGGTTAACGTCCTTAAATGCATGCCTGGATCCATTCATCTACTTTTTCCTTTGCAAATCCTTCAAAAATTCCTTGATGGGTATGCTGAGGTGCTCCAATTCTCGCCCCCATCTCATGAAAAGTTTTAGAGAAGGTTGTCCAAAGGCGTTACTCACTGAGACGAGAGCAAAATTCAATAGCGGGACTGAAAATAATCATTCCCTCCGTCCCCTCCAGGCAGCAGAGAGGAACCAGGAGCCATGGACAACCTCACTGCTGCGGCGGTGAACAGCAGCCAGTGCACCAGAGATTACAAGATCACCCAGGTCCTCTTCCCGCTCCTCTACACCGTCCTGTTTTTCGTTGGACTCGTCACAAACAGCCTGGCAATGAGGATTTTCTTTCAAACCCCAGTAAATCTAACTTCATTACTTTCCTTAAGAACACAGTCATTTCAGATCTTCTCATGATCCTGACATTTCCATTCAAAATCCTCAGCGACACCAAACTGGGAACAGGACCTCTGAGGGCCTTTGTGTGCCAAGTGACCTCTGTCATATTCTATTTCACGATGTACATCAGTATCTCCTTCCTAGGACTGATAACTATCGATCGCTACCAGAAGACCACCAGGCCCTTCAAAACTGCCAGTGTCAACAACTTCTTGGGGGCTAAGATTCTCTCGGTGGTCATCTGGGCGTTCATGTTCTTAATCTCCTTGCCTAACATGATCCTGACCAACAGAAGGCCAAGTGACACGACCGTGAAGAAATGCTCATTTCTGAAGTCAGAATTTGGTCTGGTCTGGCACGAAATAGTCAATTACATCTGCCAAGTCATTTTCTGGATTAATTTTCTAATTGTCATTGTCTGCTATACGCTCATTACCAAAGAACTATACAAGTCCTATGTGAGAACAAGGGGCACAGGCAAAGTCCCCAAGAAAAAGGTAAACATCAAGGTTTTCATTATTATTGCTGTATTTTTTATTTGTTTTGTGCCTTTCCATTTTGCCCGAATTCCCTACACCCTAAGTCAAACCCGGGACGTCTTTGACTGCTCTGCCGAGAACACTCTGTTCTATGTCAAAGAGAGCACCCTCTGGTTAACGTCCTTAAATGCATGCCTGGATCCATTCATCTACTTTTTCCTTTGCAAATCCTTCAAAAATTCCTTGATGGGTATGCTGAGGTGCTCCAATTCTGCGTCATCTCCATCTCATGAAAACAGGAAAAGAGGACAGGATAGGAGTGACCCAAGTGAAGAGACACCAATGTAAACAGCCTGAGGTGACACTTCAGTCTGTTAGTTTACGGAACTCCCTAAAGGCAAGCACTATGTGGACGATATTAACACTGACTAAGAGCTACCTGAGCTAGCTGCTTATAATAACTCTTGAAACAAGCAATGGATGATTACGAAAGCAATTTTCATTTACTTGTCCAGTAACGTGTAGTTGTGTAGCAAAACACTCTTCAGTCACCATGTTACATGCAAAACTACACACAAGTCATGATAAGTCGAGTTTTGGCAAAATGGGCAATCATATAATAATATATACCATAATTAAAAAGAATAAGTTCCTGATCACAATCCTATTATCAACTTACTATAATCAGCTAAGAATGATAAATCTTATAGACTCTTTTCATCAAATATTATATGTATATTTACCTATACATGCTTATATATGTGTGTGTGTGTGTGTGTATGGGGATACACACACACACACACACACATATATATATATATATATCCCCAGTCTCTTAACCAAATGCTGACCTATTACAATACTCATTATAAAATTTTAAGTAGCTGAGACATGCAAAGAACAATAACTACTAGCTTTTAATTCCAGCAAAAACTTAAGGGATTTAAACTAACTGAAATGATAATTGATCAGACTAAGGTGTTTTTTTTTTCTTTCTTTAAAGAAAGATAGGGGTTTTAAAACCCCCTACTCAAGAAAAACAGCAGAAACAGCAAAGCTATTAAAATAGAGTTACTTTATAACATTGTAATAGCAGGAATTTATGAATAGTTCCTTAACAGCAGAGAAAACGGTTTCCTAATATTTCAACAACTTTAGTAAATACAATACCATTGATACTTATCTCTATTAATTCACTTCTAAAAACTGCCTGTGATGTGGGTTAATGAATATTTCCCCTATGAGAAAAACAAATTAAATATGATTATGTAACTGAAGAGTATGAATCTTAACAGAAAAGTGATGAAAATGTTGGGAATTACCTATTTGTCATTTATGTATATAATAAATAATTTACGTTAAACTCTAAAACATACTTTGTTGGAATTTCTTTGTTCAAAGATATTAGATACTATAACTCATCTTTTATATATTCCTACATTAAACAAACCATTTAAGAGAGGATAACTGCCAATATTATCCTATTTATTACCTAATATGAAATGAAATCTCTTCTGAAGGTAACCTCTCATGTCAATTAGTTGATTGATCTTATTGTTGCTGCGTCACTAAGTCATGTCTGACCCTTGGCAATCCCATGGACTATAGCTCTGGATCCTCTGTCCATGGAATTTCCCAGGCAAGACTACTGGAGTGGGTCACCATTTCCTTCTCCAGGGTATCTTCCGAACCTAGGGATCAAACCCACATTCCCTGCACTGGCAGGCAGGTTCTTTACCACTGAGCCACCAGGTAATCCAATTAGTTCATATGGAAATGAAATAGGTCAAAGGTACAATGTTGTCTGATTCCACACAAGCCACACTGTTTCTTAAAATGTAAACAAAATACACAATACATTTGAAAATGGACATGATTTATCAATTATTCATGATCTTGAGGTAATTATCAAACGTAAAGCATAGATACCAATATCTAAATATAATGTGAGAAGAAATAAAAAGGGTGAGTTGTAGTAGAAGGAAGTTTACTGAACTTCAATATACTCAATTCTATTCTGCTGAGTTAAATTTGAGTACAGGGTTGAACTCGTTTAGCGCTATAGATGGTATCTATTCTCAAGCAGCCACATGTCCTTCTGTGGCACTTCTGCAAGTGAGCACTGGAGGTCAGTGGAGAGGCACACAGAGACATGAACCAGAAAAGATGCATATTCAACCTACTGCGGGGGCAAAGGCAGTAGTCATTAGGCAGTAGTGGCCAGGTAGACCAATGCAATTCACTCTAATGTCCTATGAGTAAACACTTTCTATAAGAACACTGCGATGTTTGAGTTGGAAGAGAAAGGAAGGATCAAAAAATCTGACCATTTTATTTTCTATATGGGAAACATGAAGAGCAGATCCACTCCTCAGTCTAGTAAAGTTAGGGGTAGAGAGTGGATTAGAGCTGACCACGTCATGCTGCCAGGATCCTATGAGGTGTTGGGAGACTGTGGGGCAGGCAGAGTTTTCCCGAATAATCATTCATTTTCGATTAAACTCTTTGATTTGAGATGATGATTTCAATAAGAGAAAGCAAATAACCAGAAAAGCTAATGGTATTTCAATACTTCTGTTAAAAAAAGAAAAGCTTGTACAATGTTTGAAATTATCTATGAAAACTTTACATTAAACTCGAAATCACAGTTTGTTGATAGGTTTTATTCAAAGATATTAGAAGCATGTTCTTTATCAAACATCAAACTGAACCCATTCAAGACAGATTAAGAGATCAGCATTTATGGAGCATGCATTATACACAGAACATGTCACTATCTTTAGCTTCAGGAATTTTAATAGAGACAATACGTCTCAGATTTCAAAATAACTTCAGAGAGAGAGAAAGATGCCAAATTTTGCAGATTCACACTCAGAAGATGAGACAGACAAAATACAGTCTTGTCCATAAAAGGTCTTAGCAAGTCCTAAGAATGCTAGTCACTGGCATTTTCTCTCATTGGTTTCTTATACATAGGGTCTAAGCCAGGGGTGATAAACTCTAGTCTGCAAGCCACACCTAACCCAGCACCTGTTTTATACAACCTGTGACTTGAAAGAATGGTTTTTATATTTTCAAATGTCCGTGGGAAGAAAATCAGAAGAATAAAACTTCACATGGCATACAGGTATATGAAATTCATGTTTCAGTGTCTGTATGGTTTCATTAGCACACGGACACAGCCATTCAGGTTTTATCTATAGCTGGTTTCCTGTTATGACAACGGGGTTGAGTAGTTGTGACAGTCTGTGGGGCCACAAAACCAAAGCATTTACTAACTGTCTGTTCAGAAGTTTGGCAACCCCTGGACCAGGACTCTAAAGATTTTAAAAATGCCCTACATAGAGAAAGAACATGCTCTTCATGCATCTCAATGTTTCTGCAGCCTTGCACTGAAAAGCTTTGCACTGTAAGTTCCTGCAGCTGCTCTTAAGTCATCACTGTTGGCTGGCAATGCCTCAGGCAGAAGTGGGGCGACAAGTCTGCTGGTGGGAACAAAACGTGCACATACACTCTCAAGACAGCAAGTGAAGAGGAACAGCCTGACTTAAAAAAAAAAAAACAAAAAAAACAGGAAACGGCAAGAAAAATCAATTTCCAGGAGAAATACAAACAGATAATAAAAATATAAAAAGATACACACCCTTGCTAATAAACAGGTTTATGCTTACATACATGGCTCTTTCCACCTGTAAGTTTCAAACTGATTTAAAAGATTTTTAATAATTATGTTGGACAATCCCTCTTGGGAAGACTGAAAACGGATATGATCTTTCTTGAAAGCTCTTTGAAAACATCATTCAACGTGTCAATGCATAGTTTTTGTTCCAATAATCCCACTTCTAGGAAATGTTCTATAAATATAGGTTGGAGCAAATATACAAAAATACATGGAGCATGCTTTTAATAGAGAAAAACTAAGTGCCCCTAAGCAAGAGCTTATCTAAACTATGGCACCTTTATTTTTTTTTAATTTTTTACAGTTTTGTTGTTTACTGCCAACTATGGTAACTTTATATAGTATAATCTTTTTTAACAAAAATGTTAGTAAACCACTAACATGGAATGAAACAAAGATTCAATATCTCAGTGTAGCTACACACACACACACACACTTATTTGCACACACATATATGTAAGGGGGTAACTCCCACTTTCCACTATATATTCATATGTCTATAATTGAATTGTTTAAACTTCTTTTCCCTTTTACAGCAAAATCATGAAACTGATACTAATATAAATTTCAGATGACAGTGTAAATGAATTGCCTCCTTCCAGTTATATGTAGACATTTTATAGTATCAAAATATTACATCCATGGTTCACTAAGGTAATGATAAGCTGCATAATTTATTTTAGATTACTACTACCTTGGGTTAATGTGAAATTTTAAACACTTTCATACACTCTGGGAAAGTACCACAGTATCCTTTGCTGGGAAGTAAAAGGTTCTTCTATGAGTATAGGAGTTCCAACAAATGAGAGCAAATACTTCCTCATTTTTTGAAATATTATTTATATGGTACTGGTTACATCAACAGGAACTTTATACTGTTAGGTCCAAAAGGCAATCCCCAAGGAGATAACAAATGCAAAAAGTTGTTTATTTCTGTTTGGTGGGCTTCTAATTTCTATTACTTTTCCTTACATACTCGACTCTCCTGATCATACTGCTATGAACCAATTTACGTTTTCAACCAGGTACTCCATTTTGAGACAAAGAGCTTCACAAATCCATGAAAGTGGATTGTACCGCCTCCTCACTTATCAGTCAGTAATACCCAGCTCAAAAACGCCAGAGCCTGATAAGCAATTCCACACTCATCCTGTCTCAGTCTTTGGCAGTCAGAACATAGGGGGACTGGTGCCACGTGTGGTGCTCCAGAACCAGGCTGTGTGGGTCTGCAGGCGGCTTTAGCTGCAGGGCTTTGGGCTAACTGCTTAACACCTGCGCTTCCATTTTGTCTTCTATAAAATGGGATGGATCTCTGAGCCGGTTGTAAGAATTAAACAAAACCAATTTTAAGGAAAAACTAAGTGCCCCTAAGCAAGAGCTTATCTAAACTATGGCACCTTTATTTTTTTAATTTTTACAGTTTTGTTGTTTACTGCCAACTATGGTAACTTTATATAGTATAATCTTTTTTAACAAAAATGTTAGTAAACCACTAACATGGAATGAAACAAAGATTCAATATCTCAGTGTAGCTACACACACACACACACTTATTTGCACACACATATATGTAAGGGGGTAACTCCCACTTTCCACTATATATTCATATGTCTATAATTGAATTGTTTAAACTTCTTTTCCCTTTTACAGCAAAATCATGAAACTGATACTAATATAAATTTCAGATGACAGTGTAAATGAATTGCCTCCTTCCAGTTATATGTAGACATTTTATAGTATCAAAATATTACATCCATGGTTCACTAAGGTAATGATAAGCTGCATAATTTATTTTAGATTACTACTACCTTGGGTTAATGTGAAATTTTAAACACTTTCATACACT
Organism: Tragulus kanchil; assembly: GCA_022376925.1. Classification (NCBI taxonomy): domain Eukaryota; kingdom Metazoa; phylum Chordata; class Mammalia; order Artiodactyla; family Tragulidae; genus Tragulus; species Tragulus kanchil. Next base: position 147,464,924 of record JAIOJX010000028.1, read on the forward strand.
CTGGGAAAGTACCACAGTATCCTTTGCTGGGAAGTAAAAGGTTCTTCTATGAGTATAGGAGTTCCAACAAATGAGAGCAAATACTTCCTCATTTTTTGAAATATTATTTATATGGTACTGGTTACATCAACAGGAACTTTATACTGTTAGGTCCAAAAGGCAATCCCCAAGGAGATAACAAATGCAAAAAGTTGTTTATTTCTGTTTGGTGGGCTTCTAATTTCTATTACTTTTCCTTACATACTCGACTCTCCTGATCATACTGCTATGAACCAATTTACGTTTTCAACCAGGTACTCCATTTTGAGACAAAGAGCTTCACAAATCCATGAAAGTGGATTGTACCGCCTCCTCACTTATCAGTCAGTAATACCCAGCTCAAAAACGCCAGAGCCTGATAAGCAATTCCACACTCATCCTGTCTCTGGCTTTGGCAGTCAGAAGAGAGGGGGGCTGGTGCCACGTGTGGTGCTCCAGAACCAGGCTGTGTGGGTCTGCAGGCGGCTTTAGCTGCAGGGCTTTGGGCTAACTGCTTAACACCTGCGCTTCCATTTTGTCTTCTATAAAATGGGATGGATCTCTGAGCCGGTTGTAAGAATTAAACAAAACCATATTATCCCTTAGAAAAATATAGCTTGTGTGATTTTATTGGTTTTGACTAAATTCCCTTTGAGCGTGAAGGGATTCTAAACGTTTAGTTTAGGAACATGCCAAATTAGAATGATCTCTAGAACCTTTCATGGTATCTTCTTTGATCTACTCCTTTTGTGGGCTGTCACCACAGGTAGAGAGAGTACCCTGTTTTTCTTTTAATTTCATTTAACATGAAAATTACTAAGGTGTACCATTCGAAAGGCATTATTCAAAGCACTTGGCAAACATTCACTCATTTTTATTACCTTAACAACCCTCTAAAGCAAGTGCTACTATTTATTTTCATTGTTAAGAGGGGGCAGTGATATCATAGAGAGCATAAAGACCGTGACCAAGGTCACAGGAAAGTAAAGTTGGAATAAGAAATTGATCCCAGACACTCCGGCTCCTGAGGCAGCACTCCTGTTCCATCACAGCTTCTCAGATACGGCATCGAGGGGAAAGGGCCCTCCCGCAGAGGGAACCAACACCGCTCTGAACAAGAGACCGCTGGCTAACACGTATGAACCACACAGACATAAAGTAGTTGGTTGGCTATTCCTATGGTCAAACATTTTGAAACCTACATTTATGAGAAGACACTTCTGTAACTCTAGAAATGCCACTGTAAATCAGTTCCTCTTTTGAGGTTTCCTACATTTTGGCATTTTGAAATTTGACCAAAAAAGTGATTTCCAGTTTTCATATTATGAAACTATCTTCTACACCATTTCCCTTGTTTAAACTGAAACTATCCCAAACCGACATCTAAATAATGGATTTGGAGCCATCAGGAAATTTATACTATAGGTCTATCTCCTCTACTTAAACTTGGGTAAGTTTGCTTTCATTCTCAACTGAGGCAAACAAAAGAATGTATGTTTTAACTGTGCTGCATTACATTAATAAAAGCTGGGATCTGGGCTTCCCTGGTGGTCCAGTGGGTAAGGACACCACCTTGCAATGCAAGGGGCACCGGTTCGATCCCTGGCCTGGGAAGATCCCACATGCCGTGGAGCGGCTGGACCCATGTGTCCAATTACCAAGCTGGAGCTCTGGAGCGTATGCGCCCAGAGCCGGAGCTCTGCAACGACAGACGCCACGGCGATGGGAGGCCCACAGGAGCCAAAGAACAAAGATGGATGAAACCAGACAAACGAAAGACCAGTGGAAGTGGCCTGCCCACCCCCCTCCCTCCCCACCCCCGCCAAAATAAATAAATAAATAAATGTTTAAAAAAAAAAAAAGCTGGGATCTGTATTTCCAAAGGAAACAATTTATTTGAGTGAAATACCATTTTTCAAACTGTGCCACCATATTGGGTAGTTCCAACCAAAATTATCAGGCACCCTATCCTGTTCACTCAGAAAAGTGTCGAATTGTATTCTCAGAATTCACTCCAAATGCTCAATCAAGCCAACACGAGAGTCTGGTTCAATCCTGTGGTAAAACTCAGTAAGAAATGTGAAGTGAAATCCACCAGGGTGAACGCCACATTCCCTCATAAGATCTCCTGATTTCCTTATTCCTTTCACCTGGTGAGGAAATACTTCTTAGGCAAAAACTTTCTCTTTACAAAAGTAGCAATTACATCCTTTTAGAAATTTTGTAGAATTTGGTCCAAGGTTCACTGATGAAACTCCTGAAGTCTTCAGCACTTTGTACAATCACAATACAGTGTTCCAAAAATGGCTTTCTCAACATGAAATAGTGTATCTCAATTTAGATCTGTAGTTCATTCACCAGAGTAGTGAGTGGCTTAACACTTCTTCCATGCTTCACGTGTAGTCAGCACTATTTCAGGGACTCATCTCAGTCTCTAAACGCTGAAGTATGCACTATTATTAAACCCACTATACAGATGGTGGAAATGAGGTAACAAGCTACTAAATCATTTGTCTATTATCTATTACCCAGTAATTGGTGAATCTGAAATTCTAACCCCCAAAATCTGTGTCTGATAGGCCTTACCTCTTAGAAAATACATCACTTTATCTCTCAAAGGTCGAAAGACCAAACAAAAAACTAAGATAAATATCTACAGAAATCATCAGATCATCCCAAAGAACACAAATTTCTGAGAAAAAAAAAAACAAAACAGTTGACAAGGATGCAGATGATGCTGCTGTCTGATTTCGGAGTCAAGTTTTACTCTCCTACAATCCAGGGTTATTTTCTTTACACTTTTCCCTCCTGTCATTATAAGGCACTAAAAATTTCATTGAACATTAGGGTAGATAAACTGCAAGAAAGCTATCATGTGAGAAAAAAGCAAAAATGACTGCAACTAAACTGACTTACCCAAACCACAGTAAACTCACAGTACATAAGTTTAAAATAAAAGAGGTTCCTTATTAGAGAATCCCCCAAAGGTCTGTGTATGAAGAGGTTCTAATGGATCTCACTGCACACGTGAAAATGAGGAAGGAAACGCAGTGTAAGAACGCAGAACGGCATTTGCCTCATATTCCTTTCAAGGGCTGAACGAATGACTGCCTCAATCGATCGGAAGACATCGAGCTGAGTTTCCTCCCAAAGGTGAATCTCGATTGTTCATATGAGGGGCTTGCTTAAAAACAAAAGAGTATCTTCAAGGGGAAAAAAATGTTTTTAAGTTTACCATTCTATAAACCAGAGATTAAGCATAGGAAATGATAAGAGTGTACAGCAATCCAACAAGAATACTTTCACCTCTTTAGCCAGTTTTGTTTTACTACCATGGTAATTAAAAGTAGAAGCTGTAAATGGGGTAGAACCTGTTATTTGAACTAAGTAAGTTGTTTCCAAAAATGCAGCTTTCTCAACATGAAATAGTGTATCTCAATTTAGATCTGTAGTTCATTCACCAGAGTAGTGAGTGGCTTAACACTTCTTCCATGCTTCACGTGTAGTCAGCACTATTTCAGGGACTCATCTCAGTCTCTAAACGCTGAAGTATGCACTATTATTAAACCCACTATACAGATGGTGGAAATGAGGTAACAAGCTACTAAATCATTTGTCTATTATCTATTACCCAGTAATTGGTGAATCTGAAATTCTAACCCCCAAAATCTGTGTCTGATAGGCCTTACCTCTTAGAAAATACATCACTTTATCTCTCAAAGGTCGAAAGACCAAACAAAAAACTAAGATAAATATCTACAGAAATCATCAGATCATCCCAAAGAACACAAATTTCTGAGAAAAAAAAAAACAAAACAGTTGACAAGGATGCAGATGATGCTGCTGTCTGATTTCGGAGTCAAGTTTTACTCTCCTACAATCCAGGGTTATTTTCTTTACACTTTTCCCTCCTGTCATTATAAGGCACTAAAAATTTCATTGAACATTAGGGTAGATAAACTGCAAGAAAGCTATCATGTGAGAAAAAAGCAAAAATGACTGCAACTAAACTGACTTACCCAAACCACAGTAAACTCACAGTACATAAGTTTAAAATAAAAGAGGTTCCTTATTAGAGAATCCCCCAAAGGTCTGTGTATGAAGAGGTTCTAATGGATCTCACTGCACACGTGAAAATGAGGAAGGAAACGCAGTGTAAGAACGCAGAACGGCATTTGCCTCATATTCCTTTCAAGGGCTGAACGAATGACTGCCTCAATCGATCGGAAGACATCGAGCTGAGTTTCCTCCCAAAGGTGAATCTCGATTGTTCATATGAGGGGCTTGCTTAAAAACAAAAGAGTATCTTCAAGGGGAAAAAAATGTTTTTAAGTTTACCATTCTATAAACCAGAGATTAAGCATAGGAAATGATAAGAGTGTACAGCAATCCAACAAGAATACTTTCACCTCTTTAGCCAGTTTTGTTTTACTACCATGGTAATTAAAAGTAGAAGCTGTAAATGGGGTAGAACCTGTTATTTGAACTAAGTAAGACTGTGAAAGTAATGGGACTGTTAAACAAGTACCAAAAATGTACTGTGTGCTTTAAAAATGCTAGCCAGAAACGACATGTGCCTTCTCAACTGGTCTGTTAAATGTGATGAATAAATGATATGCTATAAACATAGAGCCTGTTTTCAACAAGGAGTATTCTGAAATCCTGAAATGCTTGTTTTACTTTGTGTATATGTTTCTTTTTTAAAAAGCTGACACTGGTAACCATGAACGTGACAGTAATGAAGGGCTTCAACGGGTCTGAGCGGTGTCCCAGGGACCTGAGGACGGCACAGCTGGTGTTCCCGGCCATCTACACTGTCGTTTTCTTCACGGGCATCCTGCTGAACACTCTGGCCCTGTGGGTGTTCATTCACATCCCCAGCTCCTCCACCTTCATTGTCTACCTCAAAAACACTCTGGTGGCTGACCTGATAATGACGCTCATGCTTCCATTTAAGATCCTCTCTGACGCTCGTCTCGGACCCTGGCAGCTCAGAGCCTTCGTGTGTCGTTTTTCTGCCGTTATCTTCTATGAGACCATGTACGTGGGCATCACACTGCTGGGGCTCATAGCCCTGGACAGGTTCCTCAAGATCGTCAGACCTTTTGGGAAATTCTTCGTACAAAAACCTGCTTTTGCAAAAGTGATCTCGACCCTCATCTGGCTCTCTTTGTTCCTCCTCTCCCTGCCAAATATGATCTTGAGCAACAAGGAAGCAACACCGTCTTCGGTGAAAAAGTGTGCCTCCTTAAAGGGTCCTCTGGGGCTGAAATGGCATGAAGCAGTGAATTACGTTTCCCAGTTCATCTTCTGGAGTGTTTTCGTCCTAATGCTCCTCTTCTATACGGTGATTGCAAAAAAAGTGTATGATTCTTACAGAAAGTCCAAGAGTAAGGAGAGTCAGAACAACAGAAGGCTGGAAGGTAAAGTGTTTGTTGTTGTGGCTGTCTTCTTTGTGTGTTTTGCTCCATTTCATTTTGCCAGAGTCCCATATACTCGCAGTCAAACCAATAGTAAGACTGACTGTCGGCTGCAACATCAACTGTTTCTAGCTAAAGAAACGACTCTCTTTCTGGCAGCAACTAACATTTGCATGGATCCCTTAATATATATATTCTTATGTAAAAAGTTCACGAGGAGGCTACCATGTATGAAAGGGAGACAGATTGCAGGTTTCACCCAGGAAAATCATACAAGTCAGTCAGAAAATATAACCCTAGGCTGATGACTTTATCATGGTTAACTGCTTATTTATGAAATCACTAAATGACAGTTCACTTGGGAATCAAATTTACACAACGAAAGAAACATGGATTCGAAGAATTGTTTTGCTACGTTTTACTATCCTTTTTGTTATCAGAGTTTACAGCTTCCCGGGCTCCCTGGTCCCCATCTACACTGTCGTTCTTCACGGGCATCCTGCTGAACACTCTGGCCCTGTGGGTGTTCATTCACATCCCCAGCTCCTCCACCTTCATTGTCTACCTCAAAAACACTCTGGTGGCTGACCTGATAATGACGCTCATGCTTCCATTTAAGATCCTCTCTGACGCTCGTCTCGGACCCTGGCAGCTCAGAGCCTTCGTGTGTCGTTTTTCTGCCGTTATCTTCTATGAGACCATGTACGTGGGCATCACACTGCTGGGGCTCATAGCCCTGGACAGGTTCCTCAAGATCGTCAGACCTTTTGGGAAATTCTTCGTACAAAACCTGCTTTTGCAAAAGTGATCTCGACCCTCATCTGGCTCTCTTTGTTCCTCCTCTCCCTGCCAAATATGATCTTGAGCAACAAGGAAGCAACACCGTCTTCGGTGAAAAAGTGTGCCTCCTTAAAGGGTCCTCTGGGGCTGAAATGGCATGAAGCAGTGAATTACGTTTCCCAGTTCATCTTCTGGAGTGTTTTCGTCCTAATGCTCCTCTTCTATACGGTGATTGCAAAAAAAGTGTATGATTCTTACAGAAAGTCCAAGAGTAAGGAGAGTCAGAACAACAGAAGGCTGGAAGGTAAAGTGTTTGTTGTTGTGGCTGTCTTCTTTGTGTGTTTTGCTCCATTTCATTTTGCCAGAGTCCCATATACTCGCAGTCAAACCAATAGTAAGACTGACTGTCGGCTGCAACATCAACTGTTTCTAGCTAAAGAAACGACTCTCTTTCTGGCAGCAACTAACATTTGCATGGATCCCTTAATATATATATTCTTATGTAAAAAGTTCACGAGGAGGCTACCATGTATGAAAGGGAGACAGATTGCAGGTTTCACCCAGGAAAATCATACAAGTCAGTCAGAAAATATAACCCTAGGCTGATGACTTTATCATGGTTAACTGCTTATTTATGAAATCACTAAATGACAGTTCACTTGGGAATCAAATTTACACAACGAAAGAAACATGGATTCGAAGAATTGTTTTGCTACGTTTTACTATCCTTGTATAGAGAAAGTGTTATATGAATTTGAATTCCAAGTAAAATGAAGCATTAATAAGAAAATGCAACAGAAAGCAGACCACCACTAGAGGTCACCTTTTCAAAAGCATTCACTTACGCTCTGGAAAAGATGTATTACGGGGAAATGTATGTTTCTAAAAATATGTACTTTTTAAAATGAAAAAAATATATATTCCTCCACTCTGAAACAGCTCTTCACGTTCTTCTGTACACGTAATTCAAACAACACTACTGCTTTTGTGCCCCACTTGGTAATAAAGGTAAACAAAAAGGCCACCTTGCAAGTTCGTTGGTTAAAACTGAAGCTAGAGGTTGAAAGGGACGTTAGATGGAAAGCCTCTGGGGACTAGATCAGAAAGCCCTCTGACACCAGATGAAGGCATTTCTCCTTACAAATGCAAACCGCCTCTTCCCCAGTATACCACTGCACTGTAGGAGGCACTGGCAGCATTATTCATGAAGCCACATAAAATGTGTGCTATAACACTCTGCTTTCATCCCAAGTGTGTACAGCTCAAGGGCAAGAATACTATATTCTGATTCTTTGGAATCCACCCTCTGCCGAGCAAATACTCTAACAGTGGCTGAATCTTCCACCTACTCAGCCAGGTGTTCACGCACCTCCATGCTGTTCCTCACATTTCTGGTTGAAAACAATCACTCTACCCGTATCTAGGTATATATCAAGGACCTCAATGCAGATTTCCTTTAGCTGCCTATATTCTTGATTACATCCCTTAAAGACAGTTAGGATTCTTTAGGAAAGGCACATGTTTTAAAGACAGAAAACAGGTTTACTTGGCATCTTCCATGATCCTTCCAACAGCTGATAAATTATAAATATTTCAAATAGAACATGTCATTAGGCCATTTCTGGGTATGTATACAGTTAGAAATGGTGACACACAATCAGCGACATACATACTGGGAATTTTAGCAGATGATGACCTACTTGTATTTATGTACCCCTGTATTTTTCCTGAATTCCTTTGTGGTTAAAAAGAAAAAATAAAATCTTGAAAGAAACATGGATTCGAAGAATTGTTTTGCTACGTTTTACTATCCTTGTATAGAGAAAGTGTTATATGAATTTGAATTCCAAGTAAAATGAAGCATTAATAAGAAAATGCAACAGAAAGCAGACCACCACTAGAGGTCACCTTTTCAAAAGCATTCACTTACGCTCTGGAAAAGATGTATTACGGGGAAATGTATGTTTCTAAAAATATGTACTTTTTAAAATGAAAAAAATATATATTCCTCCACTCTGAAACAGCTCTTCACGTTCTTCTGTACACGTAATTCAAACAACACTACTGCTTTTGTGCCCCACTTGGTAATAAAGGTAAACAAAAAGGCCACCTTGCAAGTTCGTTGGTTAAAACTGAAGCTAGAGGTTGAAAGGGACGTTAGATGGAAAGCCTCTGGGGACTAGATCAGAAAGCCCTCTGACACCAGATGAAGGCATTTCTCCTTACAAATGCAAACCGCCTCTTCCCCAGTATACCACTGCACTGTAGGAGGCACTGGCAGCATTATTCATGAAGCCACATAAAATGTGTGCTATAACACTCTGCTTTCATCCCAAGTGTGTACAGCTCAAGGGCAAGAATACTATATTCTGATTCTTTGGAATCCACCCTCTGCCGAGCAAATACTCTAACAGTGGCTGAATCTTCCACCTACTCAGCCAGGTGTTCACGCACCTCCATGCTGTTCCTCACATTTCTGGTTGAAAACAATCACTCTACCCGTATCTAGGTATATATCAAGGACCTCAATGCAGATTTCCTTTAGCTGCCTATATTCTTGATTACATCCCTTAAAGACAGTTAGGATTCTTTAGGAAAGGCACATGTTTTAAAGACAGAAAACAGGTTTACTTGGCATCTTCCATGATCCTTCCAACAGCTGATAAATTATAAATATTTCAAATAGAACATGTCATTAGGCCATTTCTGGGTATGTATACAGTTAGAAATGGTGACACACAATCAGCGACATACATACTGGGGAATTTTTAGCAGATGATGACCTACTTGTATTTATGTACCCCTGTATTTTTTCCTGAATTCCTTTGTGGTTAAAAAAGAAAAAAAATAAAATCTTGAATTGTGGGTGCTGACTTGTGCCTTCTAGATAAAAGGTACAAAGGAGTGGTCACACTCTGTAGATATGCCACCAGCTCCAACACAACCAGCAGAAGCCCAGGTTTTCTCCCATAGCCCCAAAGGTCCTAGAACTTGCCCGGCCTTTCCAGCCTTTCCTCCTAACTGTCCCTCCATCCCTGGAGATTTCCTTTCTTGTATACGTTTAGAACTGTCTGAAAAGGCCAAGCTTCTTTTTCAACCCTGTGTCACTGCATTGCTAAATTTCCCTCTGACTCACCAAGAAAATGTTTATCCATCCATGGAACCCAAGTTGACATCACTCAGGCCATGAAATCTCATCTGGTGAACTTCCCATCACCGCCCCAAACCCAATCAGTCCCTCATCTGTATGCTGTCACACCTCAATTACTGTAACGATCATACTGCTTTGTAATTATCGGCTCACACATGTATCTACCCTTTTAATCATCTATGTGTACTTCTGAGGGCAGAGATGGTGTCTCACTGTGCAATCAATAAATATTTGATAAACTATACCAAACTGTCTTTATTTTTGCATACCAGAGAAGCATAAGGGAAGTCAACTCTCACTGAGTTTTTCTTAGGAAAGCATAAATTTCTTAAAGGCCTAACCTCTTTTTAGTTGGTCTATACGTGTACACAGGTGTGGGGGGAAGTAGCGGCTTTCCTAGGTTCACTAGTGAATGATCAGGAAGGAAGCAGGATGACTGAACAGAACTCATATAGCTTGGGGGCTAACATCTATCCTCATCTCAGTTTTAAAGCTACTGACAACACGCTTAAGCTATGTACTGTTGGTTTTGGTTAAGTACGATTTGTAACTGTAGCATATCACAATCAGCAAAACACTTAGAAAGTACTTTGAGTCCATAATTTATATTTGTGAAAGGAATTAAATCATACTGACTATTAGAGATTCTACTAAATCCAAGTTACCTTTACTGAGTACATACTGGGAATGTTTAGCAGATGATGACCTACTTGTATTTATGTACCCCTGTATTTTTTCCTGAATTCCTTTGTGGTTAAAAAAGAAAAAAAATAAAATCTTGAATTGTGGGTGCTGACTTGTGCCTTCTAGATAAAAGGTACAAAGGAGTGGTCACACTCTGTAGATATGCCACCAGCTCCAACACAACCAGCAGAAGCCCAGGTTTTCTCCCATAGCCCCAAAGGTCCTAGAACTTGCCCGGCCTTTCCAGCCTTTCCTCCTAACTGTCCCTCCATCCCTGGAGATTTCCTTTCTTGTATACGTTTAGAACTGTCTGAAAAGGCCAAGCTTCTTTTTCAACCCTGTGTCACTGCATTGCTAAATTTCCCTCTGACTCACCAAGAAAATGTTTATCCATCCATGGAACCCAAGTTGACATCACTCAGGCCATGAAATCTCATCTGGTGAACTTCCCATCACCGCCCCAAACCCAATCAGTCCCTCATCTGTATGCTGTCACACCTCAATTACTGTAACGATCATACTGCTTTGTAATTATCGGCTCACACATGTATCTACCCTTTTAATCATCTATGTGTACTTCTGAGGGCAGAGATGGTGTCTCACTGTGCAATCAATAAATATTTGATAAACTATACCAAACTGTCTTTATTTTTGCATACCAGAGAAGCATAAGGGAAGTCAACTCTCACTGAGTTTTTCTTAGGAAAGCATAAATTTCTTAAAGGCCTAACCTCTTTTTAGTTGGTCTATACGTGTACACAGGTGTGGGGGAAGTAGCGGCTTTCCTAGGTTCACTAGTGAATGATCAGGAAGGAAGCAGGATGACTGAACAGAACTCATATAGCTTGGGGGCTAACATCTATCCTCATCTCAGTTTTAAAGCTACTGACAACACGCTTAAGCTATGTACTGTTGGTTTTGGTTAAGTACGATTTGTAACTGTAGCATATCACAATCAGCAAAACACTTAGAAAGTACTTTGAGTCCATAATTTATATTTGTGAAAGGAATTAAATCATACTGACTATTAGAGATTCTACTAAATCCAAGTTACCTTTACTGAGTACATTACACAATCATGAACAGACTTTTAATATGTATTATAAGTAACTGCATCTAAACCACCCATCAAACTGTGCTTGATGATATAACCCATGTATATTTCACCTCTAAACAGCTTCAATATAGGCTGAATGGATATGAACAATGAATATAATTTTTTAGAAATATCTGTCTCCATAAATACAAATATTACATTCCATTATAGTAATATTACATTTAAAAGCAGAGTGTCTGGTGTATAGAACAAAATAGCCTACCAAGAACTTAGTGAAGAGTCATCTTAAAATCACATTCACACACACACAAAATCACATTCACAAAATGAAAAGCAACTAACTATCTGAGAACTTCCCAAACTAGCAATCTCAAATAGTAAAATCTAGAAGACTCACAGAATGGGGTACTATATAATAGTCATTAATGACAATCAGGAGACAAGAGGAAAAAAGTAGTACCTTTGGTAAAGTCTGTAAGCTTAGCGCAATTAAAGGCTTTGGACAAAATATAAATATTTTTACTGAATAAGGCCTTCCAAATGTCCCTGATACAGGGGAGGCAGGAGAGCATACTGCCCCACATAGAATTAGTCTTCAGAAACCAGAGAAAGCACAGTAAAGGGGAAAGGAAGAGGCAGAGAAGAGTGAATTCCCAACTCACAGCAGGTGGCTGGCAGATAAAACGATGGTGACATCAGAATCTAAAATACGTATTCAATTCAGTCGTGTTAATCTCATTAGTTCATTTATATCATATCTGTCTAAGGTCTTCTTTCTAAAACTGTCTGGTTATCACCCTAGAAACCATAGTGCTCCACAAGTTAACAGATCCAGCTTCACATAGCGTTAGCAGAATAAAACCTATCCCGTCGTACACAGTGGGGAAGTAGCGGCTTTCCTAGGTTCACTAGTGAATGATCAGGAAGGAAGCAGGATGACTGAACAGAACTCATATAGCTTGGGGCTAACATCTATCCTCATCTCAGTTTTAAAGCTACTGACAACACGCTTAAGCTATGTACTGTTGGTTTTGGTTAAGTACGATTTGTAACTGTAGCATATCACAATCAGCAAAACACTTAGAAAGTACTTTGAGTCCATAATTTATATTTGTGAAAGGAATTAAATCATACTGACTATTAGAGATTCTACTAAATCCAAGTTACCTTTACTGAGTACATTACACAATCATGAACAGACTTTTAATATGTATTATAAGTAACTGCATCTAAACCACCCATCAAACTGTGCTTGATGATATAACCCATGTATATTTCACCTCTAAACAGCTTCAATATAGGCTGAATGGATATGAACAATGAATATAATTTTTTAGAAATATCTGTCTCCATAAATACAAATATTACATTCCATTATAGTAATATTACATTTAAAAGCAGAGTGTCTGGTGTATAGAACAAAATAGCCTACCAAGAACTTAGTGAAGAGTCATCTTAAAATCACATTCACACACACACAAAAATCACATTCACAAAATGAAAAGCAACTAACTATCTGAGAACTTCCCAAACTAGCAATCTCAAATAGTAAAATCTAGAAGACTCACAGAATGGGGTACTATATAATAGTCATTAATGACAATCAGGAGACAAGAGGAAAAAAGTAGTACCTTTGGTAAAGTCTGTAAGCTTAGCGCAATTAAAGGCTTTGGACAAAATATAAATATTTTTACTGAATAAGGCCTTCCAAATGTCCCTGATACAGGGGAGGCAGGAGAGCATACTGCCCCACATAGAATTAGTCTTCAGAAACCAGAGAAAGCACAGTAAAGGGGAAAGGAAGAGGCAGAGAAGAGTGAATTCCCAACTCACAGCAGGTGGCTGGCAGATAAAACGATGGTGACATCAGAATCTAAAATACGTATTCAATTCAGTCGTGTTAATCTCATTAGTTCATTTATATCATATCTGTCTAAGGTCTTCTTTCTAAAACTGTCTGGTTATCACCCTAGGGAAACCATAGTGCTCCACAAGTTAACAGATCCAGCTTCACATAGACGTTAGCAGAATAAAACCTCCAGAGCAGAGGAATCCCACCCAGTTGTGTCCAAGAACTTTGGGAGGACATGCTGAGAAGACAGCAGCCCTACTCAGGCAAAGTGTGGAGGTTACCAATCATTTCAAGTACCTGGAAACACAGCTCGACATTTTAACTTTTATATGGAAACCAAACATGGGTAATACAAATACAAGGTGGTGATGGTTTAGCCACTACGTCACGTCCAACTCTTGCGACCCCGTGGACTGGAGCCTACCAAGCTCCTCTGTCCTCTGTCCATGGGATTTCCCAGGCAAAAGTACTGGAGTGGGTGGCCATTTCCTTCTCTGTGGGATCTTGACCCAGGAATCAAACCTGGGTCTCCTGCATTGCAGGCAGAGTCTTTAGTGACTGAGCCACCAGGGACGCATACGAATACAGAACACATGATAAATCAGTAGTTCTCAGACTTCAGCAGGTAACAGAACCAGCTGCAAGGGCAGATCACTAGGTCCACCCCCAAAGTTTCTGATTCATCAAGGCCTGGGCTGAAGCCTGAGAAGAAGTTTCCAGACGATAAGGATGCTATGAATTTGGACCACATGTTAAGAACCATAAAGACCAATTCACAGCACATCATCCCTGGACATAACAGTCCAAGGGTGTCTCCTGTCAAGAGGAGACAAACACAACTTATTAAGGGAGTGGGACTCATATAATAAGGTGAAAGGCAGCAACATGAACTATGGCTACCCGGCCAGTTCATGTACCACTTAGGGGGACATCTACTACCTGATGCCAACAGTTGGCACAGGAGGGAATCTTGGCCCAGAGTTGCCAGCTGGTAGCCACAGTGTTAGTAAAACCAGCATCGGCAACAACAAAAACAGCACACAAGGGCTTCCCTGGTGGTTCAGTGGGTGGGGACACCGCCTTGCAGTGCAAGGGGCGCCAGTCTGATCCCTGGCCTTGGAAGATCCCACGTGCTGCAGAGCAGCTGAACCGATGTGTCCAACTACTGAGCCAGAGCTCTGCAGCACATGCGCCCAGAGCCGGTGTTCTGCAACAAGAGAAGCCCCTGCGATGGGAGGCCCACACAGGCCAGAGAACAAAGATGGATGAAAATAGATAAATGAAAGACCAATAGAAGTGCCCCCACCCCAAGCTTTAAATAAATTAAAAACACACACACACACACACACACACACACACACACACACACAACTTGCTATTTACTATGTACCAGCCAAGTGTGCCAGGATCTTTAAGTATACTGTTCTGTGTAACCATCCCAGGAAGCCTATCAAGTGCTGTGTGTGTGCTCTGTCGCTCAGTCATGTCTGACTCTCTGCGACCCCATGAACTGTGGCACGCCAGGCTCCCCTGTCCACGGGATTCCCCAGGCAAGAATACTGGAGGGTGTTGGCATTTCCTACTCCAGGGGATCTACCCTGCCTAGAGACTGAACCTGCATCTCCTGCACTGCAGGCAGATTCTTTACCGCTGAGGCACTGGAGAAGCTATATCAAATGCTATAGTTATTTCTGATTTAGATATAAAGAAGTTGAGAAACAGCGAAGTTAAGCAACTTGCACAGGGTCACCCAGCTTACAAGTAGCAAAGCTAGGACTGTAATTCCGACTCTGGTTTCTGAGCTGAATCATAGATTCTTAACAACTATCTACCACACATCTTCTAACGTTCTCAAGAGAAATCTTAAGCCCAGTCTCCTCTGCCATATTACCTGTTATTTTCAAAACTTCTGTGGCCACCCCCACCCTCCCTGACCCCACGAAAATAATACATTCACGCGTGGGCCATAGCAGCCCACATGTTGCCGGGTAATTATCCTTGACCTAGAAGGCAGCAAGCCTCTCCCAGGACCTGACACCCCCTCACTGAGTCCTTGCTATGTGCCACCCACCACGCTGCGCATGCACCTTACAAGGATCATCACCTTTCTCAGTCCAGTGCAGTCGCTCAGTTGCGTCCCCATGGACGGCAGTGTGCCGGGCTTCCCCATCCTTCACCATCTCCCAGAGCCTGCTCAAACTCATGCCCATTGACTCAGTGATGCCATCCAACCATCTCATCCTCTGCTGTCCCCTTCTCCTTCTGCCCTTCTATTTCTCACTATATCCCAGGGGACAGACACTATACAGAGAAAACAAACATGAAAGCTGAGGCACAAAATGAACAGCTCCTGTGTGCTGGTGCCCATGAGCCCAGCCGCCAGCAGAGGCAGAGCCAGGACAGATGCCCAGCGGGCGGCCTCCAGGTCACACCTGACTGACAGGACAAGTCAGATTCCTCCAGGGGGGCCCTCAAGCCCAGCTGAGCGAGTGGCAAGGAAGGGGCTCCTGGAGAGAAAGGTCTTAGTACAAAGGAGGTTCATCAACCTCAGGGGTATGCACAGCTCCACCATGCATGCTGTGGGGCGCCTGCAGCTCATAAGAGGAGTAACATGGCAAACTGTGGAATGGCTGGTTCACTGAGACTGTCCGTCCTTCATTGCGTGCTCCATGCGGGGCCCCTGGCCGCTCTGGAAGCCACACACAGACCATCATGAATAAGCATGTGGTTCGCAGAATAAGACATAGTTACTCACCAGAGAATCTCAGAGGAAAAGGCCGCTACTGCCAGATGGAGAAGTGAGGAAGGTCACACGGGAGATGGAAGTGTGAACTGGACTCTGAAGAAGAACCTGAGGCTTTGAAAGGGAAGCCTGCAGCACTCTGAGCAGTTGGGAAGAACGCTCAGGGGGGTGGCACTGAGCTGGGGCGCAGGGAGAAGGGGCCCAGGGGGCCGGGACCCTGCGGAGACCACCCCTCCTCTTGCCCCATATAGCCTGGCCTCAGTGTTTACAGGATCACACCTTCCCACAGTATCACATAGTCTGGAATAAGCTAGCCTTAATTTCCTCCTTCAGAAGAAAATGCTATCAAGAAAGACTATCAAAAGCATTTCAAGCAATCATCATTTCATCAATAAAGGAAAACTAAGAGCTTTCTAAGGGCAACTAAAACATTATGAACTTACTCTGACTTTCTAGTTGGAATTTTTTATCATTCCAACTTCACATTCATATTCATTTATATATTCTCCATCTACCCTCTGACCAAAAAAAAAAAAAAGACAGAACAAGCAAAAAACATATCTGGGGGCTTCCCTGGTGGTCCAGTGGGTAAGGACACCGCCTTGTAGTGCAAGGGGCGCCTGGTTCGATCCCTGGCCTGGGAAGATCCCACGTGCCGCAGAGCGGCTGGACTGATATGTCCAATTACCGAGCCGGAGCTCTGGAGCACATGCACCCAGAGCCGGTGCTCTGCGACAACAGAGGCCACCGTGATGGGAGGCCCACACGGGCCAAAGAACAAAGATGGATGAAAATGGACAAATGGAGGACTAACGAAAGTGGCCCGCCTGCTCCCCTCCATCCCCATGCCACTCCCACCAAAAAAAAAGATACCTGTTCACTAAGTACCAACCAAGTTTCAAATACTGTAAGCATTATCGTATATATTATCCCATTTACACTTTACACTCTTACAATAGAGCCATTTTCCGGAAGAAGAAATTGAGGCTCAGATATAATAATGACTTGCTCAAAGTAAGAGAGCTCCTAAGTGGAGAGGCTCAAGTTTGCACTGGAATCTATATAAGCCCCAGTGACTGGGCTCATATCAGGACTGACAGAGTCCCTCCCAAGCAAAATGAGGAGCTGGATCAAACAGCAGAGCACAAAAGAGCGTATCAATATGAGGGCAGGATTCAGAGGCAGGCGTATCTTCAGATTCAATCTCCACACCATCCCTCCCATTTAATTGAAGAACCTGAGGCTTTGAAAGGAAGCCTGCAGCACTCTGAGCAGTTGGGAAGAACGCTCAGGGGTGGCACTGAGCTGGGGCGCAGGAGAAGGGGCCCAGGGGGCCGGGACCCTGCGGAGACCACCCCTCCTCTTGCCCCATATAGCCTGGCCTCAGTGTTTACAGGATCACACCTTCCCACAGTATCACATAGTCTGGAATAAGCTAGCCTTAATTTCCTCCTTCAGAAGAAAATGCTATCAAGAAAGACTATCAAAAGCATTTCAAGCAATCATCATTTCATCAATAAAGGAAAACTAAGAGCTTTCTAAGGGCAACTAAAACATTATGAACTTACTCTGACTTTCTAGTTGGAATTTTTTATCATTCCAACTTCACATTCATATTCATTTATATATTCTCCATCTACCCTCTGACCAAAAAAAAAAAAAAGACAGAACAAGCAAAAAACATATCTGGGGGCTTCCCTGGTGGTCCAGTGGGTAAGGACACCGCCTTGTAGTGCAAGGGGCGCCTGGTTCGATCCCTGGCCTGGGAAGATCCCACGTGCCGCAGAGCGGCTGGACTGATATGTCCAATTACCGAGCCGGAGCTCTGGAGCACATGCACCCAGAGCCGGTGCTCTGCGACAACAGAGGCCACCGTGATGGGAGGCCCACACGGGCCAAAGAACAAAGATGGATGAAAATGGACAAATGGAGGACTAACGAAAGTGGCCCGCCTGCTCCCCTCCATCCCCATGCCACTCCCACCAAAAAAAAAGATACCTGTTCACTAAGTACCAACCAAGTTTCAAATACTGTAAGCATTATCGTATATATTATCCCATTTACACTTTACACTCTTACAATAGAGCCATTTTCCGGAAGAAGAAATTGAGGCTCAGATATAATAATGACTTGCTCAAAGTAAGAGAGCTCCTAAGTGGAGAGGCTCAAGTTTGCACTGGAATCTATATAAGCCCCAGTGACTGGGCTCATATCAGGACTGACAGAGTCCCTCCCAAGCAAAATGAGGAGCTGGATCAAACAGCAGAGCACAAAAGAGCGTATCAATATGAGGGCAGGATTCAGAGGCAGGCGTATCTTCAGATTCAATCTCCACACCATCCCTCCCATTTAATTGACTATTATAGATGAAGTTCTCATACCAGAAAAAGGTAAGCGCTTTATTTAAAGCAGACCTAATAGATACAAATCATTTCAAATGACAGATTAAACACAGTAATTCAAGCAGAGGGACCTAAAGATACCAATCTCGGTGAGGACAACATGAAAGGGTTTGTAATAATTATACTCAGCATAAATTCTCAGCTACTGGATGGCGAGTCACAATTAGAGTGATTTTTTGTACAGAGAGATGGGACTGGGAGATCTGGTGAAGATTTTATTACCATCCTTACTGTATGTTCTGGCTACATGCGAGAGACATGGGCAGTCCAGACACATTACATCAGCTATGTTCAATTAGATCCCTGCTCATCTTTGTTTTCTAATAATGGGTTCGAGTCCTGTGAAGGCTCCTTATATGTGCCTTTTCCTTTAAGAAGAAATGGAGGGGCTTCCCCTTCCCCTGGTGGTCCAGTGGGTAAGGACACCGCCTTGCAGTGCAAGGGGCACCGGTTCGAGCCCTGGCCTGGGAAGATCCCACGTGCCGCGGAGCGGCTGGACTGATGTGTCCATTCGCCGAGCCGGAGCTCTGGAGCGCATGCGCCCAGAGCCGGTGCTCTGCAACGACAGACGCCACCGCGATGGGAGGCCCACAGGAGCCAAAGAACGAAGACGAATGAAAATAGAGAAATGAAAGACCAATAGAAGTGGCCCGCCCACTCCCCTCCCTCCCCAACCCGACCCCGGCCCAAAGTAAATAAATAAATAAATCTTTAAAAAAAAAAAAAAAAGAAGAAGAAATGGATACATCAAATATTATAGTGACAAGAAAAAATTATACTACAAGTTCTGTGCCTACCAACACTGGAGGAGGGGACACTGTGCCGGGGGCCAGGCCAATGCAGAGAAGACAAATAAAGGGAGAAGAGAGGAAGCAGTCAAATGCAAGGAAGAAATGACTAGAAGACCAAGGTAAGCCTTAGCAATGCATCTGCAAATGTCCCCTTGCTCAATCCCCAGGTCAGGAGGATCCCCTGAAGAAGGGCATGTCAACCCACTCCAACATTCTTGCCTGGAGAATTCCATTAATGAACAGAGGAACCCGTCAGGCTACAGCCCAAGTGATCACAAAGAGTCAGATATGACTGAGTGACTTTTACTACACTCACTAAAAGTGGGGAAGTAGAAATAGGGTAAAGAGTTTATTCCAGGATTTAAGATTTATCAACACCACTATCTATTTTCATTCCTTTAAAGGCATTAGAAACAGTCTCAAGGAGTCCTTGAGTTTTTCTGTCACTTTAAGAACATCTTTTGGAAGGTTGCATAGATTCTCTTTTAAGTTCACTGACTAAACCATAATCCTAGTTTGACAGAACAATTAAGTCAGGAAAGTTTCAATCAACCGTCAAATATCCCAAAGAAAAAGTGATTTCGGCCAACCAAATCTCTGTCCAAAACAAGAGAATACATACTAATGTTTTATTTCAAATTTTCAAAGTCAATGTAGACCTTGGGTTACTATGTCCAAATGGACTCAGAAATATTTAAAAGAATATCCTTTTAAGTGTTCCACAGGTTGGACCTAGCAAATACAGAACAAATCAATTTTTAAAAGCCAAGGAAATTGGAAAAAAAAAAAATGCAGAGAGATCATTCTAAAGAATAAAAGAATAAACCAGTAAAAAAAGGAAAAAAACAAACAAACGTAATGGAGCTTCCCCTGGTGGTCCAGTGGGTAAGGACACCACCTTGCAGTGCAAGGGGCGCCAGTTCGATCCCTGGCCTGGGAAGATCCCACGTGCTGCAGAGTGGCTGGACTGATGTGTCCAATTACCGAGCCGAGCTCTGGAGCACATGCGCCCAGAGCCGGTGCTCTGCAACGACAGAGGCCACCGCAGTGGGAGGCCCACAGAAGCCAAAGAACAAAGACGGATGAAAATAGAGAAATGAAAGACCAATAGAAGTGGCCCGCCTGCTCCCCTCCCTCCCCAACCCGACCCCCGCCCAAAATAAATAAATAAATAAATCTTTAAAAAAAAAAAAAAAAAACGCAATGTGTGATCACTGATTGGTTTTACAGCAAAAAATTATAAGGAATGTTACTGGGAAATAGCAGAAATCAGACTGAATACTTTAAAATATTGTTTGTCGCAGTAATAATTGCTCGATTGCTAACAGGATGGTGATAAGTAGGAGAATATCCTGGTTCCTAGAAAATACATGCTAAAGCCCTTAGGGCTGGGACAACCATCACAGTAACTGCAAACTCAAACACCACTGCAAACTCAAAGACATTTTTGTCTCCCACAAAAATGTGCATGGAGGGTGAATGGAGAGAGGACTTGAGAGCTATCAATTTGAAAATTTAGATAAAATCTGGTTCAACTATTAATTTCAACTTGTCTGTAGATTCAACATCTTTAAAAGTAATATTAGAAGAAAAAAATCACTCATAATAAAAAAATCAAAGAAAAAGGTTTTAAACATGGTGGTGGTAGAGAAACACAAGCAAATCCTAGGACGTCTGTGGTCCTGTATTCAAAATAAATCTGGGGTTTGTAATAGCTGGCAATCTTATTAAAAGAGCTTCTCTGCATTTAATAGGATCTTCCAATGAAGCAGCAAGATAATTATGGTCACAAAGTCTCCTGTGGCTTTTATGAAATGTGAGACTTGCTATAAAAATCAGCAGAAAAAGATTAGGCAGGTTAACCTTTCAGTGATTTGAATAGTAATAAAGTTATGGACTGGTTCTTAGCTGCTCTTTTCATCAAAGCATTACACTTTTTTCTGACTAAACCTGTACTACTTCCCCTTTTGAATGTTAAGTAAGACCAGCTTTAACAAGTCCCAACTTGAGAGCTGCATAATGTGCTTTAAGACGAATGCATAAAGGCTGCCTCATGTTAAACTCTTTCACTACCAAGCCTACTTTGCATCTCCAGTGAAACAAACTTTTAAATATACAATCCCACTTTCACATGACTTTGTTTCTTTAGTCATTAAGTCATGGCTGACTCTTTGTGAACCTGTGGACTGTAGCCCACCAGACCCGTCTGTCCATGGGATTCTCCAGGCAAGAATACTGGAGTGGGTTGCCATGCCCTCCTCCAGGGGATCTTCCCAACCCAGGGATCGAACCGATGGCTCCTGCATTGGCAGGTGACTTCTTTACCACTGAGCCACCAGGAAAGTACAATTATGTGGGTACGGCCTGGAAAAGGCTAGTCCATGCCCAGAGCTCCCTCAGGAGCAGAAATTATAAGGTTACTGGGAAATAGCAGAAATCAGACTGAATACTTTAAAATATTGTTTGTCAGTAATAATTGCTCGATTGCTAACAGGATGGTGATAAGTAGGAGAATATCCTGGTTCCTAGAAAATACATGCTAAAGCCCTTAGGGCTGGGACAACCATCACAGTAACTGCAAACTCAAACACCACTGCAAACTCAAAGACATTTTTGTCTCCCACAAAAATGTGCATGGAGGGTGAATGGAGAGAGGACTTGAGAGCTATCAATTTGAAAATTTAGATAAAATCTGGTTCAACTATTAATTTCAACTTGTCTGTAGATTCAACATCTTTAAAAGTAATATTAGAAGAAAAAAATCACTCATAATAAAAAAATCAAAGAAAAAGGTTTTAAACATGGTGGTGGTAGAGAACACAAGCAAATCCTAGGACGTCTGTGGTCCTGTATTCAAAATAAATCTGGGGTTTGTAATAGCTGGCAATCTTATTAAAAGAGCTTCTCTGCATTTAATAGGATCTTCCAATGAAGCAGCAAGATAATTATGGTCACAAAGTCTCCTGTGGCTTTTATGAAATGTGAGACTTGCTATAAAAATCAGCAGAAAAAGATTAGGCAGGTTAACCTTTCAGTGATTTGAATAGTAATAAAGTTATGGACTGGTTCTTAGCTGCTCTTTTCATCAAAGCATTACACTTTTTTCTGACTAAACCTGTACTACTTCCCCTTTTGAATGTTAAGTAAGACCAGCTTTAACAAGTCCCAACTTGAGAGCTGCATAATGTGCTTTAAGACGAATGCATAAAGGCTGCCTCATGTTAAACTCTTTCACTACCAAGCCTACTTTGCATCTCCAGTGAAACAAACTTTTAAATATACAATCCCACTTTCACATGACTTTGTTTCTTTAGTCATTAAGTCATGGCTGACTCTTTGTGAACCTGTGGACTGTAGCCCACCAGACCCGTCTGTCCATGGGATTCTCCAGGCAAGAATACTGGAGTGGGTTGCCATGCCCTCCTCCAGGGGATCTTCCCAACCCAGGGATCGAACCGATGGCTCCTGCATTGGCAGGTGACTTCTTTACCACTGAGCCACCAGGAAAGTCCAATTATGTGGCTACGGCCTGGAAAAGGCTAGTCCATGCCCAGCCCTCCCTCAGGAGCAGAATAAAAGGGCTACTGACTGCACTGCCACCAGCTCCTTCCCACCACCAGGTGGAAATCTTAATGCAAAACTACCCCAGAGTCCAGATGTAGAACTTGGAATTATCCAAACATTTCCCTTCAAAACAGAAAAGTATATAAAAACATTATCAGCAGCAAAACAAATAACAAAAAAAGATTTTCTCTAACATGAAAAGAAAAAAGATTACTAAGTTAGTTGACTATAATAAGACAAAGTCAACTCAGGTAATAAATGCATTAAAATTTAAGGTATGGATAAACAAAAAGGTAGGCTTCCCGAGTGGCTTACTCAGTAAAGAATCTGTGTGCAATGCAGGAAACTGCCTGCAATGAGAGTGATCTGGGTTCCATCCCTGGGTCTGGAAGATCCCCTGGAGAAGGAAATGGCAACCTGCTCCAGTATCTTGCCTGGGAAATCCCATGGACAGAGGAGCCTGGTGGGCTACAGTCCATGCGGTCCCAAGAGCTGGACACGGCTTAGGGACTAAACCTCCACCAAACAAAGAGGTCCTCATGTATACAGCACAGGGAACTATATTCTATATCCTGTGATAAACCATTATGGAAGAGAATGTATTAAAAAAGAATGTTATTTATGTGTAAAACCGGGACACTTAGCCACACAACAGAGATTGGCACAACACTGTGTATCAACTATACCTCAACTAAAACAAAAATTGAAACAGATAACAGAAGTGCCTTTATTCCCTCAAGAGCATTTGATGAAGTGTTTGTCCACACATGCTCCCTCACAAGAATTCCCACCCACGACTGGAACTGAGGGATGATAATCCTCAGACTTTGCAGAGAAGGTCTTTGTCCAACATACTTTTAAGCAGACTACATGGCGTATGCTCCTTTGAATGGATGCTTTTAAGACTGGCAGTTGGTTATTCTGGCAGTGAGATTTCTCATTTTGAGCAGTGGCAAGAATACTGGAGTGGGTTGCCATGCCTCCTCCAGGGATCTTCCCAACCCAGGGATCGAACCGATGGCTCCTGCATTGGCAGGTGACTTCTACCACTGAGCCACCAGGAAAGTCCAATTATGTGGCTACGGCCTGGAAAAGGCTAGTCCATGCCCAGCCCTCCCTCAGGAGCAGAATAAAAGGGCTACTGACTGCACTGCCACCAGCTCCTTCCCACCACCAGGTGGAAATCTTAATGCAAAACTACCCCAGAGTCCAGATGTAGAACTTGGAATTATCCAAACATTTCCCTTCAAAACAGAAAAGTATATAAAAACATTATCAGCAGCAAAACAAATAACAAAAAAAGATTTTCTCTAACATGAAAAGAAAAAAGATTACTAAGTTAGTTGACTATAATAAGACAAAGTCAACTCAGGTAATAAATGCATTAAAATTTAAGGTATGGATAAACAAAAAGGTAGGCTTCCCGAGTGGCTTACTCAGTAAAGAATCTGTGTGCAATGCAGGAAACTGCCTGCAATGAGAGTGATCTGGGTTCCATCCCTGGGTCTGGAAGATCCCCTGGAGAAGGAAATGGCAACCTGCTCCAGTATCTTGCCTGGGAAATCCCATGGACAGAGGAGCCTGGTGGGCTACAGTCCATGCGGTCCCAAGAGCTGGACACGGCTTAGGGACTAAACCTCCACCAAACAAAGAGGTCCTCATGTATACAGCACAGGGAACTATATTCTATATCCTGTGATAAACCATTATGGAAGAGAATGTATTAAAAAAGAATGTTATTTATGTGTAAAACCGGGACACTTAGCCACACAACAGAGATTGGCACAACACTGTGTATCAACTATACCTCAACTAAAACAAAAATTGAAACAGATAACAGAAGTGCCTTTATTCCCTCAAGAGCATTTGATGAAGTGTTTGTCCACACATGCTCCCTCACAAGAATTCCCACCCACGACTGGAACTGAGGGATGATAATCCTCAGACTTTGCAGAGAAGGTCTTTGTCCAACATACTTTTAAGCAGACTACATGGCGTATGCTCCTTTGAATGGATGCTTTTAAGACTGGCAGTTGGTTATTCTGGCAGTGAGATTTCTCATTTTGAGCAGTACAACAGTTACTATTTAAACAGAAATCACAGTGACAAATGGCAAGAAGTTCAACCCAAGAAAAATAAGTCTTTCAAACTCAGGCCTCCATGGCCTAACGTTTCACCCTCAAGATACAGGGAACTGGCTTCAACGATAAACTGAAATTCCTGGAGAAGTAGCAAAGGGCAGAGTCCAACCTGAATGGAGGATGGTTGGAAAGTCTGACAAGTTCTGGTAAGATTGAGCCAT
The DNA here is from genome assembly GCA_022376925.1 of Tragulus kanchil. Classification (NCBI taxonomy): domain Eukaryota; kingdom Metazoa; phylum Chordata; class Mammalia; order Artiodactyla; family Tragulidae; genus Tragulus; species Tragulus kanchil. The sequence goes on from JAIOJX010000028.1 coordinate 147,489,688, forward strand.
TATTAAGTTGGCTAATTTTTGTTCAGAGATTTTCCCTAAGGCTAGCTACTTATCCACAACATACTTAATCCACACTGAATAGAATGATATAGACAACCATTAAATTTTAGCCGTCTGATTTTGTTTGTTTAGGAAAAGGCAACAGAAGAAACAACTACTCAACTATTGGAAATCACATTAAATACATTTGTTTTTCTGTATCAACACAGAAAAAAAAAAAAAAAAAAAACTTGTACATATTTATTATCTCCTTAGCGCATAAGTCAATCCTAAAGGAAATCAACCCTGAATAATTCACTGGAAAGACTGATGCTAAAGCTGAAGCTCCAATTCTTTGGCCACGTGATGCAAAGAGATGACTCATTGGAAACGACTCTGATGTTGGGGAAAATGGAAGGCAGAAGGAGAAGGGGCCCACAGAGGACAAGATGGCTGGATGTCAAGGGACATGGATTTGAGCAAGCTCCAGGAGATGGTGGAGGAAGGGAAGGAAGGGAAGCCTGGCGTGCCCCAGTCCATGAAGTTGCAAAGATTTGGACATGGCTGAATGACTGAACTGAACACACAAGCAAATGCTAAGTAAATATCTATTACTGATTTATTAACTTCAAAAAACATTCCACCTTTATTATTTTCATTTACCTTTCTCTTCATCCATTATAGTAATAAGTTTTATTATATTTGAAATTTTTTTTTACTTATTTGCTTGAATGTTGCATTCAAGAAAACCTTGGAGTGTTTGGGAAATTTTTAGTTCTAAAATTAATTACAGATAGGAAAAAGTGATTTGATTGCATGACTTGATCATTGTGGGAAGATTTTTTAAGAGAATAAAAGATGTCTTGTGGAATTCAAGAGATTAGGTAAATAGGACACATAAATAACTTTATTTAAAATATTTTGAATATTTATATTTACATAAAGGTGAAAAACAAGCATACGGATATCATCAGATTCTTGAAAAAGACATGAGGTTTCCCAAGTTATCAATCACCCATATACACATATTTAATTTTATTCTTTAACGTGTAGAATATTATCCTCAGAGATCTGACTTTTATTAAAGATATTCTGATTGCTTTTAATTCAAAATTTAATTAGCAGGAAGGTTAGTAAATGCCTGTTTTCTGACTAGCAAGAGGAAATTCATCCTTCCCTTCCATCTTTTGAATAGAATGATATAGACAACCATTAAATTTTAGCCGTCTGATTTTGTTTGTTTAGGAAAAGGCAACAGAAGAAACAACTACTCAACTATTGGAAATCACATTAAATACATTTGTTTTCTGTATCAACACAGAAAAAAAAAAAAAAACTTGTACATATTTATTATCTCCTTAGCGCATAAGTCAATCCTAAAGGAAATCAACCCTGAATAATTCACTGGAAAGACTGATGCTAAAGCTGAAGCTCCAATTCTTTGGCCACGTGATGCAAAGAGATGACTCATTGGAAACGACTCTGATGTTGGGGAAAATGGAAGGCAGAAGGAGAAGGGGCCCACAGAGGACAAGATGGCTGGATGTCAAGGGACATGGATTTGAGCAAGCTCCAGGAGATGGTGGAGGAAGGGAAGGAAGGGAAGCCTGGCGTGCCCCAGTCCATGAAGTTGCAAAGATTTGGACATGGCTGAATGACTGAACTGAACACACAAGCAAATGCTAAGTAAATATCTATTACTGATTTATTAACTTCAAAAAACATTCCACCTTTATTATTTTCATTTACCTTTCTCTTCATCCATTATAGTAATAAGTTTTATTATATTTGAAATTTTTTTTTACTTATTTGCTTGAATGTTGCATTCAAGAAAACCTTGGAGTGTTTGGGAAATTTTTAGTTCTAAAATTAATTACAGATAGGAAAAAGTGATTTGATTGCATGACTTGATCATTGTGGGAAGATTTTTTAAGAGAATAAAAGATGTCTTGTGGAATTCAAGAGATTAGGTAAATAGGACACATAAATAACTTTATTTAAAATATTTTGAATATTTATATTTACATAAAGGTGAAAAACAAGCATACGGATATCATCAGATTCTTGAAAAAGACATGAGGTTTCCCAAGTTATCAATCACCCATATACACATATTTAATTTTATTCTTTAACGTGTAGAATATTATCCTCAGAGATCTGACTTTTATTAAAGATATTCTGATTGCTTTTAATTCAAAATTTAATTAGCAGGAAGGTTAGTAAATGCCTGTTTTCTGACTAGCAAGAGGAAATTCATCCTTCCCCTCCACCACCAAAAAAAACACCCCTCAACAGAGGGTCTGATTTAGCAGGGCCCAGCCTAAGCCTTGACACCCTCCTCCTTAAGCCGTCCTCTGGCATTCTGGGTTCCAGCTGTGCTCTCTTCAGGTGAATCACTGTCTGATTCCTGCAGGTCCAGGAAATGCTCTCCTGGACAGTCTACAAATCTCACCTCCTCTCAGATGTGAGTCATTTCTATTAGCCAGAGAGCAAGTTGCTCCAGTTGTTCCTGAGCAGGAAGGTTTGAAAGAGTGCCCCAAAGGACGGTCTTCAGGCGGGTAGGGGAGACCTACCTTCTCTGGCAGGGGAGGAAAAAATGCTTATTTTTCACCCTTTAATGAAAAAACAACTTCCCTGCCAACTTTAGTGTCAAGATTTATCCTTAATTGGTGTTGGGAAGCCTGTTTCAACTTGAAGACGCCTGTCTCAGGTGAATGGACAGCCAGCTACAGCAATGAAAGGTAAATGAAGTTGTTGTTGTTGTTGTTTTGTTTTGGTTTTCATTTAAATTTTCGTAAAAGCCATGCTTGGTAGGACAAAGCACTGATTACGACTGCAATCATACCCCTGCTTAAATCTGAGGTCTGAAGAAAAAGTAGGAGTTAGAAAGCTAAGTGAATGAGACTCAGGAGTCTTCTTTGGGAAGGACCACTTTCTGAAATGGGGGTCATTGCCCTTCACGGAACTTCACTGTTTTCCGGCTCGGGCAGGCAGGGAACGCAAACCGTGAGTTATGCCTTCAAACGTGGAAACAATGGTTTGGAAATCACTTCTATTAAGTGAATTTTAAAATCACATTTGCTTTAAAAATGTGATTTGGAGTTGAGCAAACTCCAAAGTCCATTATAATTGTTTCCCAAGATGCCAAACTGAAATTTGTTTCATAACCTTTCATTTACTTTTCTTTTAAATGGAGATCAAAAGGAAAAAAAAAAAATAATAAGATGGTTTTTTTCTTCCAACTGCCTAATTTTGATAAAAGAATCTCAACCTTTTCATTGTACCACAAAGAACAGGGCAATCCTCGTCCTGATTCCTTAAGAGATCATGCTAAAACATGTTTGAAAAGGCACAGAGAAACTGCCTAACTAGTGACGAATGGCTTAGAACAGCTTAGGTCTGGTTCACTTTCAAAGTCATAGGGAGGCTTTTATTTCATTGAGGGAATTAAGAAGGAACTTTGAACTTTTCTTTGAATAAGAAGGAAACTTATTGTAACTCTAAGTTACAATAAGGATTTTTTTTTTAATGATAGGTGAGTCTAAGGTAGGGTGACTTCTCGATTTATTAGGTTAAGATTTCTCTGCTACAGCGTTTGGTGTCAGACTCTCAAAGTGGATCTGGTCTCACGTTAGGCATATTAACATTTTTAACAAGAATTATCTTTCATAATTCTGATTAGAGACTCCACAATTTACTAGCAAAATGAACAACAAAAGCTTTGGTTCTATATTAGCAAACAGAGCCAGATAATTTTTATTTTATACTATTATCTTATTTATATTGTATTATTATTTCTGACAGTTCAAGGTTGAAGCTAGGTATCAAGGTGTCCTGTTCTCTTAGTTCTTCAGCAAAATGCTATCCTGAGACTGCTGTTTCCAATATCTATTTGAAAAGTGTTCCCTGCACCCGTGGGTTAAGGAGAAGGGGCAGCAGGAGCAGTTAGACTGCGGAATGCCATATTTAAGGATACAGCCTAGAAAAGAATAAGTAATCAGTCAGAAAATCCTATTTCGTGAAGAGACAGGGGCAAAAATCTCCTGGCAGACAAAATGTTGAGAGAAGGATTCCCTGGTGGTCCAGTGGGTAAGGACACCGCCTTGCAGTGCAAGGGGCACCGATTCGATCCCTGGCCTGGGAAGATCCCACCTGCCGTGGAGCAGCTGGACTGATGTGTCCAATCACCGAGCCGGAGCTCTGGAGCGCATGCGCCCAGAGCCGGTGCTCTGCGACAACAGGGGCCGCCGCGATGGGAGGCCCACAGGAGCCAAAGAACAAAGACGGATGAAAATAGAGAAATGAAAGACCAATAGAAGTGCCCTGCCCGCCCCCCTCCCTCTCCACCCCACCCCCACCTCCAAAAAAAGTGCTGAGAGAGCTTACTGCACTCAGGATATAGGTGGGAGATAGAAAACTACAGAGTGGATGTTTTTATTTAGCTGGGGGATATCTGTGGCCCTCTCAGAGTCTGTCTTCTTGCCTTCCTTCCTTGGTATCTCAGGGTTTCACTTCCTTTAAAAACAGAAAATATTCCACCCTTAACTCTGTCCTCTGAGAAAATGCCACAGAAATTTAAGACAGGAGACATGAATAGTCATTCATTTTCTGGACTCTCTATAAGCCGAGGAAAAGCCAGGAAAACCCACAAAACACCCTCAGAGCCCAATCAAAGGAATGGCTGTGAAGGAAGGAGCCATCTAGGTGAAATCACTGGCAGCTTCCCACAGGGGACACCCCCACAGGGGACTGCTATGTGCACAGGCAGGGCACAGGACTTTGGTTTAGTGCAAAAAGCCCAGCTGGGCTTTGGGAGCTGACGATGCCAAAAGCTGGCAGTGTGCACTGTGCTCTCCCCTGGGAAAACGAGGTCGTTAGAAGAGAGGTCCTTAGAGGCCTCTTCCATGGCTAGAGTCCCATGATCCAGGAATATGATATGCTGACGGCTCTCAGGTTGGTAATCAAGAACCCAAGCCCAAATGAGGACAGTTCACGGTTGAAGCTAGGTATCAAGGTGTCCTGTTCTCTTAGTTCTTCAGCAAAATGCTATCCTGAGACTGCTGTTTCCAATATCTATTTGAAAAGTGTTCCCTGCACCCGTGGGTTAAGGAGAAGGGGCAGCAGGAGCAGTTAGACTGCGGAATGCCATATTTAAGGATACAGCCTAGAAAAGAATAAGTAATCAGTCAGAAAATCCTATTTCGTGAAGAGACAGGGGCAAAAATCTCCTGGCAGACAAAATGTTGAGAGAAGGATTCCCTGGTGGTCCAGTGGGTAAGGACACCGCCTTGCAGTGCAAGGGGCGACGGTTCGATCCCTGGCCTGGGAAGATCCCACCTGCCGTGGAGCAGCTGGACTGATGTGTCCAATCACCGAGCCGGAGCTCTGGAGCGCATGCGCCCAGAGCCGGTGCTCTGCGACAACAGGGGCCGCCGCGATGGGAGGCCCACAGGAGCCAAAGAACAAAGACGGATGAAAATAGAGAAATGAAAGACCAACAGAAGTGCCCTGCCCGCCCCCCTCCCTCTCCACCCCACCCCCACCTCCAAAAAAAGTGCTGAGAGAGCTTACTGCACTCAGGATATAGGTGGGAGATAGAAAACTACAGAGTGGATGTTTTTATTTAGCTGGGGGATATCTGTGGCCCTCTCAGAGTCTGTCTTCTTGCCTTCCTTCCTTGGTATCTCAGGGTTTCACTTCCTTTAAAAACAGAAAATATTCCACCCTTAACTCTGTCCTCTGAGAAAATGCCACAGAAATTTAAGACAGGAGACATGAATAGTCATTCATTTTCTGGACTCTCTATAAGCCGAGGAAAAGCCAGGAAAACCCACAAAACACCCTCAGAGCCCAATCAAAGGAATGGCTGTGAAGGAAGGAGCCATCTAGGTGAAATCACTGGCAGCTTCCCACAGGGGACACCCCCACAGGGGACTGCTATGTGCACAGGCAGGGCACAGGACTTTGGTTTAGTGCAAAAAGCCCAGCTGGGCTTTGGGAGCTGACGATGCCAAAAGCTGGCAGTGTGCACTGTGCTCTCCCCTGGGAAAACGAGGTCGTTAGAAGAGAGGTCCTTAGAGGCCTCTTCCATGGCTAGAGTCCCATGATCCAGGAATATGATATGCTGACGGCTCTCAGGTTGGTAATCAAGAACCCAAGCCCAAATGAGGATGCCGGTGCTGAGGAGGAAGACTGCTCCTGCCCTTTCCTGTCCCAGCCAGCCACATGATGTTCATCAAATCCCAGCCTCTTTAGGCCCCAGCTTCTTCCTCTGCAAGACACAGATGAATACACAGAGGAAGTTCCTGCTTCCTCGGGTGGGAAGTTTTGCATGGGTTGAAAGGCAAGGGTCAACTGGAGTTCTCATAGCTGTTGGCTCTCTGAAGCAGAGAGTCGCCCACAGAGCAGAGGCAACCAAGACCCTGTGGCTTGGAACTAGGTGAGATGGACCACACGGAAAACATCAAGGCGAGGAAGCAATAAGCTGCAAGCCTGCTGCTTCAGGCCAGTGATTGAGGTCCAGCCCCTACACAACCTTGCAACAATTTTCAAACTTTTTCATCTCCTTATGTGGCAGAAATGGGCAGAACAGAAAATGTTCTGCTCATATCTTCATTTTGCACCTAGGTAGCATATCTTATCTTTCATTGACATTCTTACTAACCAAACATGAAAAACGCTAAACATTCATCTGAAGAGCACTGGTAACGTTTCACTTGGTATAAGCCATCACATTGTCACACGTATCAGTGATTCCATAATTTCTCTTATGAGACAATTTCTAATAATAATTTCACACATTTTGGAAGAAGGTAACTTCTTAAATGACTTAAACAGAACCTGTACAACACAAACTGTCCTAAACCGTCATACTAAAACAACAATCATTAACATGCGCAGGGAGCTGAACACATGTCCAAGACTACTATATATTTTAACATATGTTATGCTTTTTAAAAAAATTTCACTCAACCCCTACGACAAATAGGTTGTTACCTCCATGTTACCACCAAGCAAACTGAGGCTTCAGTGATATACAAATGGAGAGCACGGCTCTGACCTTAACTCGTGTCCATCAGCAGACAACCACGTGCTCAGTCACCACTCCTTAGAGTTCTACCTAAACTCTCTATTTGCTATTCGGGATCTCTTCTTCTCTTCAGTAATTTATGAGGTGTGCTTCCCAGGAGGCACTAGTGGTAAAGAACCCACCTGCCAATGCAGGAGACCCAGGAGACTCAGGTTCAAAATCTGGGTAGGGGAGATCCCCAGGAGAAGGGCATGGCAAATCACTCCAGTATTCTTGACTGGGAAATCCCATTGATAGAGGAGCCTGGCAGGCTGTAGGCAATAGGGTCACAAAAAGTCAGACACAGCTGAAGCAACTGAGCATGCACACGTGCACAATTTGATAGGTAAAATTACAGATTTGTAATGAATTTACTGTGCTACCTGACTGCGGTAGGGAAGTGGCTGTCTCAGGCAAATCAGGTCCTTGGTCAAGCTGGAGATATTTTATTACCTAGGTTTCTCAAAGGATAATCAGCACATGAACCCCTGGGTTGTACAAAAGTGGGAGCAAAGGAGTAGTTAAGCCCAGCACTCGGACCAACCTGTGTTCTAAGGCAGGCTCTGCCCTCACCAAGGCGCCCTAACCTGAGTGAGCAACAGGAGCAAGTGTCTGATGAAGGAGCCTCTCCAAGCCTCAGTTTCTTCATCTGAAAAGTGGGTAGGCTATTCTTACTGCCACTCAGAAAGCATCTACACAATGAGTTCTTCCTAGAAGAAAGTTCCCATTAAAGATCTTGAAGGCTTAAAGGACATAATACTAAGGTACCTCATTCAATCCTCAAATCAATCCTATATGAATGTTTTACAAAAGAGGAAACTGAAGTAAACTTATGATCAGCCCAGGTTAAGCGGCAGGCCTTTGATTCCATTTTTTTTTTTAAAGATTTATTTATTTATTTATTTTGGGCGGGGGTTGGGTTGGGGACGGAGGGGAGTGGGCGGGCCACTTCTATTGGTCTTTCATTTCTGTTTTCATCCGTCTTTGTTCTTTGGTTCCTGCGGGCCTCCCATCGCGGTAGCGTCTGTTGTCGCAGAGCACCAGCTCTGGGCGCATGCGCTCCAGAGCTCCGGCTCGGTGATTGAACACATCAGTCCAGCCGCTCCGCGGCACATGGGATCCTCCCAGGCCAGGGATCGAACGGGCGCCCCTTGCACTGCAAGGCGGTGTCCTTATCCACTGGACCACCAGGGGGAAGCCCTTTTTTTTTTTTTTTTAAATAAATTAGCTAGGAATTTCTCTGGTGGTCCAGTGATAAAGATTCTGAGCTCCCAATGCAGGGGTCACAGGTTCAATGCCTGGTTGGAGAACTAAGATTCCACATGGCACAGACAGTTTTTTTTATTATTTAATCTAAATAATTTAGAATAGTCATAGGCACAAAATAATATTAGTCAGCAATTGTTGAACCCATACTCTTATTATTATTGTTGCTGTTGTAACCAACAAGGCAAACAGAGGAGGCATTGCCTGTAGTCTGGGCAGGCTCTTAGGTTAGAAACATTACGGGCTTTCAAACTGGCTTTGAAACTACTTTTCAAGTCCCAGAGTCTAAAGAGAACCCTTCGCTGAAAATATCAAGATTCTGCTTGCTTCCAAAGTAAAAGCCAGTGCAATAGGGGGCAGCAAAAACAAAATATCCAAGGTGCCTGCACTAAAGGAGCTTAGAATCAAGCTGAAAGAAGAAAAATAACAGGAAAACATTTGGGTTGTTTAGCACTGAGCTGTGTCTCTCAAGCTGAGAGCTGCCAGTAGAGACCCAAGAAAATAATTCATGGACATGAGTTGTCGCAAGACTGCAGTTGCAGGCCTTTTAGGGCCTGCCACGCTCCTTTCCGGGAGGATGATCTGCCTGTCTAAACTTGTTCCTCCTCATACCTGCCAAACTCAAAGGTGAGACATGAAACTGCAAACAAATCATCAATGTGTTTCTCAACGCAACTTAGAGTAACAGACTAAAAGACAACTTGGAAAAACTGCAATTAATGGTTCACTGACTGTATTTATAAAAAGGATGGTGCTTCATATCGTGACTGGTTACCCCACAACTGCATAGGGCGCATAGTAACAAACAAGCCTTAAATAATCACAGCTACATTGATTTTGAGGTTGTTTCAACCAAGCACGCTAAAATCCTAGAAAATGAAGACTTAAACTAAGACAAAGTTTTGTACTGTGCCATGCTGAGACTCAGCATGGACACTGTATAGAGCCAGTTTAAGATCTATATGAAATCGCAAGTCAGACAAGCACTAAACAATGGATCAATGCAGAAGGGAGTCAGAGGGAAAAGAGGAAGGCACGTGATATGACTGCCAGGGCACCTAATGCCTGCTCTGCTGGCCACCCAGGTCCTTCTTGATTCTGGAAGACACTCCCAACAACACGGCCGTCTTGCAACCAGGATGGCCAAGTTCAACACCCCTACCCTTATCTTTCCCCATCACTATGAGCCCCCCAGCAGGATATGGTGCATCTCCCATGTGTGTCCCTCTCCTTTCCCAGGAATTACAACCCAGCTGATTCACACCAGGCAAGCGCTCCCTTCAATGTACTCACATGACCGTTAGATCCTGCCTAGTTCCCAAAAAGATCTGAGATAGATGCTCAATACAGAATAAGTTCAAATGAATGCAAACTAACAAAAATGAAGCCTAGGAAAAGCAATGGAGGGAAATTCAAAGCCACGTGAAAGATCAGTTCACCACATGCATTAATTCCTATCACAACTCCAACAGGATAACAGGAAGGCATACTGATGCAGTTTTCATAAATTATGTGGGAGATTAGAGTTTGATCCTTGGGTCAGAAAGATGCCCTGGAGAAGGGAATGGCAGCCCACTCGAGTATTCTTGCCCAGAGAATCCATGGACAGGGCAGCCTGGTGGGCTACCGTCCATGTGGTTGCAGACATGACTGAGTGACTACACTTTCACTTTTGATAAATTAGTAGCAGGTCTAAAGGAACACAGGATTCCCAGTGGCTCAGTTGTAAAGAATCCACCTGCAATGCAGGAGACTCAAGAGACACAGGTTCAATCCCTGGGTCAGGAAGATCCCTTAGAGGGGGAAATAGCAACCCCCTCCAGTATTCTTGCCTAGAGAATACCATGGACAGAGAAGCCTGGCAGGTTAAGGTCCACAGGGTCTCAAAGAGTCAGTTGCTGAGTATAAGCACTACTCATACAGTATTCTCAATACATAGGCTAAAAAGAACTTTGTTTCATGAATCCTCAGACAGAAAAACAAAATTGTGTTCAACATCCAAAGAACAGACACAGTGAAAAAGGTTGACTGCATGGAGCTACCAACTTAAAACTCAGTCAAAGTCAGTCTATAGGGGTAGATGGGAGAACATAGTTTTTACTATATTGTTCTTCCTTCATAATTACTCTAGCAAAACCTCTCTGTTCCCTTCTCCCCAGTCATGTTGTTGTTTAGTTGCTGAGTCATGTCAGTCTCTTTTGCGATCCCATGCAATGCAGCCTGCAAGGTTCTTCTGTCCATGGGATTTCCCAGAAAGGAATACTGGAGTGGGCTGCCATTTCCTCGTCCAGGAGATCTTCCTGACTCAGGGATCAAACCTAGGACTTCTACTTGGCCGGCAAATTCTTTACCATTTGGTCACCTTCAAAGCCTGACTCTAATTATCAAGTAAAGCTGAACCATATGAAAATGGCATTTTGACCTATAAAAATATTTCCTAACAGTTCAATCTAATGTATCAGCATCAGGAAAGAAGAAATCTTAAAACCTTTGAAAAAGTATTCATTCCAAATTAAAGGCAATGCCATTAAGTTTTAAAACCCTATCAACTTTATCAAAGCCTGCCTTACGAGCTCATCATTTTTCAGGTAAAAAGGAAAATACTGAATAAGGGGAGAATTACTTAAAACGAGGGGCAGGTCTGGAGTTAGCATCAGGGACCAAGGCTCTGGATCCCCCAAAGAATGGGTAGAAACCCCATGGAGAGACTTGGGGTAGCCCCACCCTGAAAACAGACGTCACAAATTATAAGTCACAGACAAGCTTTATTTGTTCTGCTTTAATAAAATTAAGCCAGAATGCAAAATTCATGCATTTTTATATAAAAATCCATTTTTTATAGTCTTACGGCAGGTGACCCACACACCTGCATGCCAACAATCCAGAGCCTGGCCATGGGGTAATACTCTCTAGCTCACTGCAGCCCCCAGGCCCCCTAAGCTTTTCTCCTAACACCTAGGCTGTCAGCTGTATTTTGACCTGCTTGTACTGCTGATTATATATATACCTCTTCTTACACCCAGCTCATTCTCCTCACTGACATTTTAGATACGGGGCTTTATTTGAATCTGCAGTCCATCACACCAGTCCCCTCACTTCACAGTGGGCTGTTCAGAAACACTGGAGGCCCAGTGTCTGACCAGCTTTGCCCTGGTCTTTGGCCAGGCCTTCCAGGAGAAGAAAGTGAAAGTGTTGGGTGTTAGCTGCTCAGTCGTGTCTGACTCTCTGCAACCCTATGGACGACAAGCCTGCCAGGCTCCTCTGTTCGTGGAATTCTCTGGGCAAGAATACTGGAGTGGGTAGACAAGCCCTTCTCCAGAGGATCTTCCCAGACCAGGAGATTAACTGCCAATTCCTATTCTCTCAGCCCTTCCTTGGTTGCACTTTATTCATAAAGAAAAAAGTAATTAACCCCAGTGAAACTGATAGCAGGAACTATTATAAAGAAAATGTTATATGTGTATGTGTGTGTTCTCCATATGAATTACTACACATGGAGATGGGGGGATTGACTGATTTTTGAAGTGAAGCATCTCTGACTTACAATGTTTAGGGTATACAGCAAAGTGATTCAGATACATTTTTCCAGATTCTTTTCCATTTCAGATTAGTACAAGGTATTGAATATAGTTCCCTACGCTAACCAGTAGGTTCCTTGTTTATTATCTATTTTATATATAGTAGTATGTATCTATTTAATTCCAAATTTCTATTTCTTATTTTTATGAGAGGGAAAACTGAGACACAGTGAGGGTGTGATGTCAGTGAAAGCTCCACAAAATCCACGAGCACTGAAGCCTTTCACTAGTGAATCTTTACCAATGAAGGCAGGGGTTGAAACAGAAGGAAGACTTCTTCAGTTACCTGTCCTGTCTTCTTAACTTAAACAGCATTAGTTTGCTTAAAGTGACTCAAAAAGTTAGGTTAGCTAAGCGGACACACAATTCTATTGAGAGTGGTCTAGAGAACACCTACCCCCTCAGAGATGACCTTATCACAATGGTGACTATGACAACCAGCATCATCACCATGAAAAATAATTATGACCCTTAAGTATAATGCCTAAGCCATGGAATAACCCTTTGACACCTATGTTAAGTCTGTGAAAAGTACTCTAATGTAATATGTTTGTAAATGGTAATCAGACAACTGAAGACTTTGCCTGGGGTCTTAGATTTTGAGAAATTTTTTTAAAGGACTAGTAGTCACTTGGAATACAGTTTGGCTTAGAACATGCTCAGTTTAAAATCACTACACTGGCTACTGGGACTATAACACGTAACCTTTCTGACCAGCAAACTCCGTATTAGTAGTCCAGAATTTTGCCATATATGTGTTAAGACTTTGCCTAAACAGAACACAAAAATATACATTTCAAATCAGGAAATGATAAAAATTTGACTATGTGTATAATAAGACTATTATTAAGCAGAAAAAAGTATTTGCTGTGAATTTGACTACTTTGTCATTAATTGTATTCCTGCAGTGCTTATAATATAAAATAGACTTGCACATAGTACCTTTTCAGATTCACATAAAACCTCTGAGAGTCAGGCCAAGTATCTGTTATTTTCCTCAATTCACAAACAGAGGCAAGCTCAAACTCTGAGAGCTACACTGCTTGGCCCAGGGTCACAGGGTCAAAGGGAGAGTCAGAAGCAAACACCTGCCGATTGCACTGAGCTGCAGGACACTGCCCAGGCTACTTCTGAGATGCAGGCCAAGTAGAAGAGCAGAGAGGCAGCCTGTTTCGGGGTCATAGAACCTGGGCCTCATCTGGCTTGGCCTCACACTGTCCGAGTGATGCCGGACCAGCTGCCAAAGCTCGCGGCTCCTCGCCTATTTAATTCCAAATTTCTATTTCTTATTTTTATGAGAGGGAAAACTGAGACACAGTGAGGGTGTGATGTCAGTGAAAGCTCCACAAAATCCACGAGCACTGAAGCCTTTCACTAGTGAATCTTTACCAATGAAGGCAGGGGTTGAAACAGAAGGAAGACTTCTTCAGTTACCTGTCCTGTCTTCTTAACTTAAACAGCATTAGTTTGCTTAAAGTGACTCAAAAAGTTAGGTTAGCTAAGCGGACACACAATTCTATTGAGAGTGGTCTAGAGAACACCTACCCCCTCAGAGATGACCTTATCACAATGGTGACTATGACAACCAGCATCATCACCATGAAAAATAATTATGACCCTTAAGTATAATGCCTAAGCCATGGAATAACCCTTTGACACCTATGTTAAGTCTGTGAAAAGTACTCTAATGTAATATGTTTGTAAATGGTAATCAGACAACTGAAGACTTTGCCTGGGGTCTTAGATTTTGAGAAATTTTTTTAAAGGACTAGTAGTCACTTGGAATACAGTTTGGCTTAGAACATGCTCAGTTTAAAATCACTACACTGGCTACTGGGACTATAACACGTAACCTTTCTGACCAGCAAACTCCGTATTAGTAGTCCAGAATTTTGCCATATATGTGTTAAGACTTTGCCTAAACAGAACACAAAAATATACATTTCAAATCAGGAAATGATAAAAATTTGACTATGTGTATAATAAGACTATTATTAAGCAGAAAAAAGTATTTGCTGTGAATTTGACTACTTTGTCATTAATTGTATTCCTGCAGTGCTTATAATATAAAATAGACTTGCACATAGTACCTTTTCAGATTCACATAAAACCTCTGAGAGTCAGGCCAAGTATCTGTTATTTTCCTCAATTCACAAACAGAGGCAAGCTCAAACTCTGAGAGCTACACTGCTTGGCCCAGGGTCACAGGGTCAAAGGGAGAGTCAGAAGCAAACACCTGCCGATTGCACTGAGCTGCAGGACACTGCCCAGGCTACTTCTGAGATGCAGGCCAAGTAGAAGAGCAGAGAGGCAGCCTGTTTCGGGGTCATAGAACCTGGGCCTCATCTGGCTTGGCCTCACACTGTCCGAGTGATGCCGGACCAGCTGCCAAAGCTCGCGGCGGCTCCTCGCCTACAGGGTAACCTGGTCTGAGGTGAGGGTAATAAGGGAGCACTAGACACAAACCTTGCCTTCAGGGAGTGTACAACCCAGTTCACACCCTTTCCCTTCCCCCTCCCTCCCTTTCAACCAACCAATAAGTGAGTGAGTAAATAAGCAATCAGAGGTCAGCTACAAACAAACAAACAAACGTTAAATCTAAATGTGATCTGGAAACATACATATCTGTAAACAACAAAACTCTGTAAAAGTTAAAAGTAAAATAAAAGCTTAAAAATAAAAATCTAAATGTGAACCAAAATATGCTTACTTGTAGGCTACAGACGTGAAGCGCAACTTTGTAACAAGAGCTTCAGGGTGGTACCTGAAAAACCAGAATGAAGGCTATGTGCTTGGCATTCTAACACCTTTGGGTTACTGACTCCAAGCCTGCATTAATGAAGTGCCCTATGAATACAGTGACCTAATTCTGTTACAAAAAGAAGTAAATTATACTCAGTGAAGTAATTTGTTTCTTTCCCAAGGCCTTTAGCAGAGCTGTATCTTAGCAGTACTGGAACACACACACGTGTGCACGCATGCGCACGCGCGCGCTCTCTCTCTCTCTCTCTCTGTTTCTCTGGTTTACCCTGGGAAAGAGTCTTAGGTTACAGGTGACTCCAAAATGCAAGAGAGGATGCACCTTTTGCCAGAAGCTTCACATTAGATAGTTCTTGTGACCATTACACATACGCAGGGGAACGTTGTAACTTCCACTGATATACAGGAATTACGTCAGTATCCCCATATAATCTACCAGAGTTTAGTATAGTTTTCCTATAAGCAAGTGACAAAAAAACAAGATCAGAAATTCTTGCAGTTAAACATGTGAGCTTCTAAAGAACACACTGAAAAGTGGAGGGCAAATTATACTACATTTCTGTCATGTGAGAACCCCCACCAAGTTATCAGTCCAAAAATACCATGAGCCGCTGCATCTAGGGAATGAGTGTGGAACTGGCATTTATCTTTCCCATCATGACCAGAAGGGCAATAACGAGACCCTTGGAAGCAGACAGAATAGGCATGGCTGTGGCCTGGCGGGCACACCTGCGGGCTCTGCCTGCTGAGAAGGGAGTTTCCCAGCTTGGCACGGCAGCTCCCGCCCAAGCTGAGACCTAACCCGGGAACTGTGGGAGCAAGGCTGTGAGCCCAAGGTAGCAGTTCCGGGGCCCTGAATGCTGATGCTTCCCAGCCTCTCCACCACCCCTCCAGGGCACAGCACAGACTTGCACATCCTACACATCCGGGTTCAAGTCGCTGCTCCATTGTGAATAAAGCGCTCCTTCCTGGAGACCTAGAATCTCTGTCTTAGCAACCACCAAAGCAATTTTTACAAAATGACCAGTAGAGTTTTCAAGTAAAGGCCTCAGCAGACAGCTGGGCACAAAGAAAAGCTCACCTGTGGCAATGAATTCACTCTCAGGGGTACACTAAACCACAAGCTCTCCTGCCACTATCTGGGTTTGTAAGAGGAACCAGGAAAGTCATTTGTTACGAATGCTGAGTGTTGGCCACTGAAGAAAGAAAAATCAGGAGTTGGTAGAGTGAGGGCAGAGGAAGAGGAAGAAAGGCATGTTTATAGTTAACACAGGACGCTTGATGATCTATGTAGGTCATGTGTCATCATGTAGGAGCAAATAACAAATGAACCAAGAAAACGGGCGTGTCCAGTGGGTAAGGGCACCGCCTTGCAGTGACTCCAAAATGCAAGAGAGGATGCACCTTTTGCCAGAAGCTTCACATTAGATAGTTCTTGTGACCATTAC
The DNA here is from genome assembly GCA_022376925.1 of Tragulus kanchil. Lineage (NCBI taxonomy): Eukaryota > Metazoa > Chordata > Mammalia > Artiodactyla > Tragulidae > Tragulus > Tragulus kanchil. The sequence goes on from JAIOJX010000028.1 coordinate 147,505,788, forward strand.
ACATACGCAGGGGAACGTTGTAACTTCCACTGATATACAGGAATTACGTCAGTATCCCCATATAATCTACCAGAGTTTAGTATAGTTTTCCTATAAGCAAGTGACAAAAAAACAAGATCAGAAATTCTTGCAGTTAAACATGTGAGCTTCTAAAGAACACACTGAAAAGTGGAGGGCAAATTATACTACATTTCTGTCATGTGAGAACCCCCACCAAGTTATCAGTCCAAAAATACCATGAGCCGCTGCATCTAGGGAATGAGTGTGGAACTGGCATTTATCTTTCCCATCATGACCAGAAGGGCAATAACGAGACCCTTGGAAGCAGACAGAATAGGCATGGCTGTGGCCTGGCGGGCACACCTGCGGGCTCTGCCTGCTGAGAAGGGAGTTTCCCAGCTTGGCACGGCAGCTCCCGCCCAAGCTGAGACCTAACCCGGGAACTGTGGGAGCAAGGCTGTGAGCCCAAGGTAGCAGTTCCGGGGCCCTGAATGCTGATGCTTCCCAGCCTCTCCACCACCCCTCCAGGGCACAGCACAGACTTGCACATCCTACACATCCGGGTTCAAGTCGCTGCTCCATTGTGAATAAAGCGCTCCTTCCTGGAGACCTAGAATCTCTGTCTTAGCAACCACCAAAGCAATTTTTACAAAATGACCAGTAGAGTTTTCAAGTAAAGGCCTCAGCAGACAGCTGGGCACAAAGAAAAGCTCACCTGTGGCAATGAATTCACTCTCAGGGGTACACTAAACCACAAGCTCTCCTGCCACTATCTGGGTTTGTAAGAGGAACCAGGAAAGTCATTTGTTACGAATGCTGAGTGTTGGCCACTGAAGAAAGAAAAATCAGGAGTTGGTAGAGTGAGGGCAGAGGAAGAGGAAGAAAGGCATGTTTATAGTTAACACAGGACGCTTGATGATCTATGTAGGTCATGTGTCATCATGTAGGAGCAAATAACAAATGAACCAAGAAGTGCAAAAGCGGGCTTCCCTGGTGGTCCAGTGGGTAAGGGCACCGCCTTGCAGTGCAAGGGGCGCTGGTTCGATCCCTGGCCTGGGAAGATCCCGCATGCCACAGAGCAGCTGGACCGATGTGTCCAATTACCAAGCTGGATCCCTGCAGCGCATGCGCCTAGAGCCAGTGCTCTGTGACAACAGAGGCTACTGCAATGGGACGCCCACACGGGCCAAAGGACAAAAGATGGATGAAAATAGATAAAGACTAATAGAAGTGGCCCGCCAGCCCCTGTCCCTCCCCACCCCCCCCAAAATAAATAAATGTTTAAAAAAAACAAAAAAAAAAAGAGGTGCAAAAGCCAGTCTCTATAGCATCAGGCAAGCATGCTCCTGAGTGAAGAGGCCTGGGGATACCAACAGAGGATGCAGTATGCTGATGACCCAGAGAGCAGGTTCCCAAGGGGAAGAGGCAGCAAACACCGCTCGATGGTTCACGCTCAGTGCAGGCAGATCTTTCTCGAGATAGAGTGAAATTTCCCGATGCTTCCCATGTGCTTCAGGCCAAACTACACCTCCAGTCCAGAAGATCAAGCATTCCTTCGTGACTCTGCCCTATCCTTTCCTTCCCACTTCCCACCCCCGGAATCAACTCCAGAAGAGCTCTGCATTGGGACTCCAGGGCAGGATAATGGAAAGAACGGCTGATACGGTTTCAACCCGATCCAGTAGAATTCCTGATCCAAGCCATTACTAGCTGGGTGAGTCAGGGCATGTCATTTAACATGTCTGAACCTGGGATCGTCCTAGAGGAAAAGGGGAATAGAACACACCTAGGGCATGGGCTGCTGAGAGGGCGGCAGAAGACATCAAGCACCCAGTGCAAAGCTTAAGTTGAAGGAGACACTGGGAACACATTCATTCTTTTCTACTCTTTGATTTCATTCATTTACAAAACCAGCTTACAACTAACAACATCACAACACAGTTATGAAAATAGTCAAAATATCAACGGTTGGTTGGAGAAAAGAAAAAAAAAAAAAAAAACAGAAAGTCTCTAAGCATTGATACTATCTAACCTAAGGAATGGCTGTGAAACCCAGACCTGCCACAGACATCACATTCTTGAGAGGCTTCGTCAGCTCTCAGCTCGGGGAGCAGTAGGTGGCAGGACAGGGCTCCTGCCCATCGGCAAGGCGCTGGACCCGAGCCAGTAACTGAAGCAATGCCCATTGCAACACCCTGCAGGCGTTGGGACGTGCACAGAATGCACAGCTGCTCTAAACTGTGGGGCGGGCGGGGAAGCGTCAGTGCGGCTACTGAAGAAAGACCACAGGCAGGCAGGCAGGCAGGCAGGTGAGGACCAGAGGCAACTGGAAAGAAGCTCTTGGTGCAAAGAGCTCAGTCAAAGGCCTCCTCAGCAGGTGACTGAAACCACAAATCGCACTACAGTCTCAGCATAAACAAGGTGGCAAGAACTCTGCTGCGTCCATCCCATCGATCACTAAGAGCAGTCGGCTGTGTGCCTGCGACCAGGGCTCGTTAGACGCAGCCCTCCCCCAGCACAACTGCACCGGATGCTCCATGCTCTGTGCACCTTCTCATTTCAGCCTCGAAGCCACCCCATCACGGACCTATCGTCACACGCAACAAGCAGAGGAAGAGGCCAAGACTCAGAGAGCAGGGCCAGCACCATTCGGCCAGTCTGCGCGCAGCTAGCTGCTGGGTCAAGGGTTGCTTTTTCTCTGTTTTAAGCCAAGTGAAGAAAATATTTTAAAATGGAAGACATTAAAGCAAAAGCTCAGCCGAAACTTCATCAGGGCTGTATCCACCCTCTACCTCTCACCCCTCCCACTCTTTTTCCCACAGTCGACATGGTTTTTTGTTTTTTTTAAGAAGAGTTGTCTGAAATCACTCCCTGACTTCCTCACTGAGTATTTCTCAACCTCCGTATGCTAGCAGCCCTCCAGCTCTGCCCCTACTTCACTCCGCTCCCCACACTCACACAGCAGGACATAATCCTCCCTGGCAAAGGTCAACAGCGACCTCTCTGTCACTGAACTCCATCCAGTGGCACTTTGCTGTCCTAGTTCTCTTGACTTCCCTGCTGGATACAACTAGTTACAACTTCTCATTTCGTGGCCTTTTGTCTCAGTTCACAGGACAAGAACTGATAATCCTTCTAACTCTCTGACCACGCGCCTCCAGGCACTTCCCTTTCTGAAGAACTGTTCTAAAAAACTTCCAAGTCAGTCTTCTCCTATTCTCAGTCTACTGGCCAAGGCCATCCTGAAAAATCACACTCATTCCCACCGCTTTCTCTCTCTGTGATCATCTATCGACCTTCAATATATAGGCCCACCTTCCTAGGCTCCAGACCTCAACTTCAATTATTCAGCAGACCCCTCCACATGGATACTAACTACACAGGCATCCTGAAACCCACAAACTGAAATCGGAACTCCACCCATTCTTGCACGTGCTCCTCCTCTCATGGGCCCTAATATCAGTGAAAGAGACCAATGTGCTTAGTCACTCAGTCCTGTCTGCCTCCTTGAGACCCCATGGACTATAGCCCTCCAGGCTCTTCTGTCCATGGGAACTCTCCAGGCAAGAATACTAGAGTGGGTTACCATGCCCTCCTCCAGGGGATCTCCCCAACCCAGGGATCAAACCCAGGTTTTCTCCACATTTCAGGATTCTTTACCATCTGAGTCACTAAGGAAGCAGCAAAAGAGGCCAATTTCCACTGCCCACTACTGGGAGGCCACAACATCCCTCCTCCCTTTACACCAAGATCAGCACCCACTCATTCCTCATCATGCCTCTAATCTGTCACATCTCTCCACCACTCGTGGCCATCGTCTCCCTAGATGACGACGTTATCTTGGACCATGCTGAACATTTCCACATGGTCCTTTCCTGTCTCACTTTTGGCAAACCCGCTACAACCCAGGCATCGAAGCTTCCACAGAACCTCCTCAATCTCTGTGCCCCCTTTTCAGGAGACACCACCACTTCTGGACTTCCAAACATCCCACCTCTCACTCTGTACTTTGTGGCCTATTTACTTTTGAATCCTCAACAAGACTCTAAATTCCTTGAGGGCAGAAACTTACCCTCCTCACCTTTATAATTCCTGGAGTGGAACATGAGTAGACTATTAGACAAGGACCTCACAGAAAAGGTCAGATTACGATTGACAGTGAAGACAAGGTAGAAAGGAGGTCATTCAAGAACAAGAAGGATTTTTAGTTCTCTTGACTTCCCTGCTGGATACAACTTCTCATTTCGTGGCCTTTTGTCTCAGTTCACAGGACAAGAACTGATAATCCTTCTAACTCTCTGAGCACGCGACTCCAGGCACTTCCCTTTCTGAAGAACTGTTCTAAAAAACTTCCAAGTCAGTCTTCTCCTATTCTCAGTCTACTGGCCAAGGCCATCCTGAAAAATCACACTCATTCCCACCGCTTTCTCTCTCTGTGATCATCTATCGACCTTCAATATATAGGCCCACCTTCCTAGGCTCCAGACCTCAACTTCAATTATTCAGCAGACCCCTCCACATGGATACTAACTACACAGGCATCCTGAAACCCACAAACTGAAATCGGAACTCCACCCATTCTTGCACGTGCTCCTCCTCTCATGGGCCCTAATATCAGTGAAAGAGACCAATGTGCTTAGTCACTCAGTCCTGTCTGCCTCCTTGAGACCCCATGGACTATAGCCCTCCAGGCTCTTCTGTCCATGGGAACTCTCCAGGCAAGAATACTAGAGTGGGTTACCATGCCCTCCTCCAGGGGATCTCCCCAACCCAGGGATCAAACCCAGGTTTCTCCACATTTCAGGATTCTTTACCATCTGAGTCACTAAGGAAGCAGCAAAAGAGGCCAATTTCCACTGCCCACTACTGGGAGGCCACAACATCCCTCCTCCCTTTACACCAAGATCAGCACCCACTCATTCCTCATCATGCCTCTAATCTGTCACATCTCTCCACCACTCGTGGCCATCGTCTCCCTAGATGACGACGTTATCTTGGACCATGCTGAACATTTCCACATGGTCCTTTCCTGTCTCACTTTTGGCAAACCCGCTACAACCCAGGCATCGAAGCTTCCACAGAACCTCCTCAATCTCTGTGCCCCCTTTTCAGGAGACACCACCACTTCTGGACTTCCAAACATCCCACCTCTCACTCTGTACTTTGTGGCCTATTTACTTTTGAATCCTCAACAAGACTCTAAATTCCTTGAGGGCAGAAACTTACCCTCCTCACCTTTATAATTCCTGGAGTGGAACATGAGTAGACTATTAGACAAGGACCTCACAGAAAAGGTCAGATTACGATTGACAGTGAAGACAAGGTAGAGAAAGGAGGTCATTCAAGAACAAGAATGGCTATGAAGAAAGGCTGAGGGCTAAACAAAAGCTATGTCCGCAAGAGACAACAGTGAAGGTAGAATTCCTAATCAGATGAAAATGATCTTAAACTTCACGTAGGCAAGGATTAAGATTAACAGAAACAACATAAGCAGAAGTTCCATTTACAGTGCACACAATCTATAAACGTATTGTAATTTAACCTCATAATGATGCTATAGAGGAGGTACTACTGTCATCGGATTCAGAGAATCAATTAAGGGACAAAAAGATCTCTCCCAAAGTTGAGTGCCGCCTTTTAATGATCAGAACCCAGCATCTTTTGGCTTCTACACTCTGTAACTTCCAGTACTAAGAAAATAGTTCCTCATATTTCATTACTCAAGAATTTCCTTATCATACCATACTCGGGGTGAGACAGCATGAAACATGGGCAATTTAGAAAGAAGAATCTAGCAACAAGCAGCAGGAAGAATCTGAGAGGAGAGAAGCAAAGAGCTGAAAGACCAGACAGGAGGTCAGTACAGGGCCACACAGGAAACTAGGACAGCCTCAGTCTGGAAGATGACTGGGAGGAGCAAGGTGAGGACAGAAGTGAAGGAATGATCTTGTAACAGAAGAAGCAAAGCCAGTTAAGTGACCAACCAAGAGAGAATGATCCAGTTCAGTGCCAAGGTTTTCGACTCTCTTCACCAAGAGATGAAGTAAAGATTCAGAAACAGGGATGAAAGGAAAATGCCTTCTGGTGAAGAAAGGAAGAACAGTTAAACTCTAGAGACAATTTGTTTCAGAAACAGAAGATGACCCACTCCAACCTACACAATGGACTGAAGTCTGAGAACATAATTGAAGAGAGGTGGATGGTTGAACATTCATGGAGACCTGAACACTTTGGAGAAAAAGAAAATGAAGAAATAAGGAGCTGTGACTCAAATCTGGGGAGGCATTCACCTAGAGAAGCTGAGAAAAGAGAGAGGAGGCAAGAATAAACTCTCATGAGCAAGCTGAGGAGAATAAAATATTTTCCAAACCTTGAAGACAAATTTGACTCCAGAAAATTCATGTATTATGTCTAATCTAACTAAAACCCAACTCTTGCACATAATTTCAACAGATATTGAGAAAATGAGAGCATAGATTCCCCCAAAATACAAATCATCACCCACAGCCAGGATCTTTAGATTTAGAAGCAAATTCTAAAAGAGACCCATAAATGAATCATCCAGATCACTGAGCAGTGCCCCACACCTACTTCAAGGCGGTAGAACTCTTGCTAAATGTACTTTGCATTTCACTGTCCTCTTTATGACACGATAAGGTACTTTTCCTTGATCTTTAAGACTCATTTATTATTGTACAATGAGTTGCTAGGCTTTATCTATTTCTGTATATTCTTTGCTCCTTTTTAACTTCATTCAGATATAATTTATATACCATAATTTTCATTTATTTTAAAATGTACAATTCAATCATTTCTAATTAATTTTTAGAGTTGTGTAACTATTGTTATAATCCAGTTTTAATCATCTTAATAAAATCCCTCCTCTCCCTAGTTAATCTCCATTCCTACTCCTAGCCCTAGTCTATTTTCCACCTCTAAAGATTTGCCTCTTCTGGGCATTTCATCCAAATTGTATGTGGTCTTTTGTATCTGGTTTCTTTCTCTAGCAGGGTGGTGTTTTTTTTTTTTTTTTAAATTGATCCATAGTATAGTTGTATTTCACTCCGTTTTCTTGCTGGCTAGTATTCCATTCTGTGACTACACTCCTGGTGTTACCCATTCATCAGCTTATATTTGCATTGATTCAACTCTTACCTACTATGAATAATGCTATTAAAGATGTTTGCAGATATACAAGTTTTTGCATAAATCTATGTTTCCATTACTCTTCAGAAACAGAGATGGACTGAAGTCTGAGAACATAATTGAAGAGAGGTGGATGGTTGAACATTCATGGAGACCTGAACACTTTGGAGAAAAAGAAAATGAAGAAATAAGGAGCTGTGACTCAAATCTGGGGAGGCATTCACCTAGAGAAGCTGAGAAAAGAGAGAGGAGGCAAGAATAAACTCTCATGAGCAAGCTGAGGAGAATAAAATATTTTCCAAACCTTGAAGACAAATTTGACTCCAGAAAATTCATGTATTATGTCTAATCTAACTAAAACCCAACTCTTGCACATAATTTCAACAGATATTGAGAAAATGAGAGCATAGATTCCCCCAAAATACAAATCATCACCCACAGCCAGGATCTTTAGATTTAGAAGCAAATTCTAAAAGAGACCCATAAATGAATCATCCAGATCACTGAGCAGTGCCCCACACCTACTTCAAGGCGGTAGAACTCTTGCTAAATGTACTTTGCATTTCACTGTCCTCTTTATGACACGATAAGGTACTTTTCCTTGATCTTTAAGACTCATTTATTATTGTACAATGAGTTGCTAGGCTTTATCTATTTCTGTATATTCTTTGCTCCTTTTTAACTTCATTCAGATATAATTTATATACCATAATTTTCATTTATTTTAAAATGTACAATTCAATCATTTCTAATTAATTTTTAGAGTTGTGTAACTATTGTTATAATCCAGTTTTAATCATCTTAATAAAATCCCTCCTCTCCCTAGTTAATCTCCATTCCTACTCCTAGCCCTAGTCTATTTTCCACCTCTAAAGATTTGCCTCTTCTGGGCATTTCATCCAAATTGTATGTGGTCTTTTGTATCTGGTTTCTTTCTCTAGCAGGGTGGTGTTTTTTTTTTTTTTTTAAATTGATCCATAGTATAGTTGTATTTCACTCCGTTTTCTTGCTGGCTAGTATTCCATTCTGTGACTACACTCCTGGTGTTACCCATTCATCAGCTTATATTTGCATTGATTCAACTCTTACCTACTATGAATAATGCTATTAAAGATGTTTGCAGATATACAAGTTTTTGCATAAATCTATGTTTCCATTACTCTTGATAAATACCTATGAGTGGAACTCTTGGATCATAAGATAAATGTAGGCTAAACTTTAAAAAAAAAAATATATATATATATATATATATATATATATATATTGGCCTCTAAGTCATCATTTATTTTTCATCCATCTTTATTCTTTTGGCATGTGTGGGCCTCCCATTGCAGTGACCTCTCTCGTTGCAGAGCACCGGCTCTGGACCCACGCGCTCTAGAGTGCTGGTTTGTAATTGCACAAGCTGGTCCAGCCGTTCCTTGGCACGTGGGATCAAACCGGGCCAGGGATCAAACTGGTGCCTCTTGCACTGCAAGGTGGACTTTTTACCCACTAGACCACCAGGGAAGCCCTAGGTTAAACTTTTTAAGAAATTACCATACTGTTTTCCAAGTTGCCGTATCATGTTAAATTCCCACCAGGACTGTAGGAGGGCTCATATCTCTATATACACTGCACAACACTTTCGTTTATAGTCGTTTTGATAAATGTGAAATAGTATCTCATTGTCTGTATTTTAATAAATATTTATGTATTTATTTGGCCACGCCGGGTCATAGTTGCAGCACACAGGCTCTTTAGTTGCAGAATGCAGGACCTACTTCACTGAATAGGGACTGAACCCAGGACCCCTGAATTGGGAGTGTGGAGTCCTAGCCTTTGGGCCACCAGGGAAGTCCTCTTTGTGGTTTTTTATTTGAATTCCCCTAATGACTAATGATATTGAGCATTTTTTCATGTGCTTTTGAGAAAACATCTATACAAACATTAAGACCACTTTTTAGTTGGGTTGTTTTCTTTTTAATATGAAGTTATAAAAGTTATTTCTATAGTCTGAATTTAATCCTTTATCAGAAACAAATAACATATGCAAATATTTTCTCCCACTCTCTTTTCTGTGTCCTCCGACTGCCTGCCTGCTATCTCTACGGCTGCTGCGGCTCACTCTCCTCTAGACACTGCCTTTCCTCCAGTGGGAATAAGCCATACTGGGTTTCCTGTTATCAAGTAAGGTTTAAGTGAGGTTTAGAAGAGGAAAATCATGTAACTTGCCCACCAAGGAACATAAAATTAGAGATGTCTTTCATGGAAACTCCTTGAAATGTTTTCATGAGAAGTTGGATTCAAGAAAATAAGGTTTAATGAAATCTAAGGGTCATTATTATGAAGGTCAGGAAACTGCCTCAATCCCAGTAAATTTTAATAAGTGAAAAGAAAATTAGGGTTTCACCCCCCTTGCCTTACTTAAAACTACTGCAACAGTGGCACCCAAACAGAAGGGAAACTAAGAGCCCTAATTGTCTATGATCCATTAACCAATCTGTACTTTTTGAATACTCACTATGTACCACATACGCTGGTGATTATAGGTGAGACATTGACAGGGCATCTAAACTCTCAAGAAATGACTGGTAATGGGGAGGAAATCACTGAAAATCTGGTCACCACTCTTTCTATCTACTACAAAATCCAGCGCCTAAACTTCATGTGTCATTAGGGAACAGAAGAGAGCAAAATACTAAAAAAAAGAAATTAGTGCCTCTCCACCGACTGCCCAATTCTTAAATATGCTTTTGCCTCCAAAGTGCTCCTTCCCTGCTGACTCAGCAGATGTAACTGCCTATGCAACTAGAAGACTGCTTTGTACTAGGAGGAGAGGAGGCTACTTGGGGTCTCTCTGCAGCTCTGTGGTATATACGCAGTATTGCTGAGTGGGCACGAAGGTCGCACACAGTTTCATTTCATGAGAAACTGTGTGACTTCCCCTAGAGTGAACCGTTCCCAAAAGACATCTGACTTTAGCAGCACACTTTTCAAAACAGTTCCCAGGATCTCTTCTCTCTTTGATCAACACTTGCAGAAAATCAGAAAACAGGGACTAGACATGGAGAAGCCTGCTGAAGGAGAAGTGGGGGCCGTGTCACATTACACAAAGCAAAATTGCATGCATATACAATCTCAAATAATCGTGATAAAAAGCACTGTGAGGAATCCGGAGCTCAAAAACGTTAGGGTTTCGGCCAAAATCTTAAACATTAGTCACTCAAAGGTAACTTAATTATTCACTTCTGGTTCAGACAGTAAAGAATCTGCCTGCAACGCAGAAGACCCCGGTTTGATCTCTGGGCCAGGAAGGTCCCCAGGAGAAGGGACTGGCTACCCAGTCCAGTATTCTTACCTGGAGAATTCCAAAGACAGAAGAGCCTGGCGGGCTATAGTCCGTGGGTTGCAAAGAAATCAGACACAACTGAGTAACTAACACTTTCAACACTTTTCACCCAGACTAGGAGGTGAAATGGAAGACACTTACCACAGAGAAATACAGGGACTTCAAGACAAAGGTTCAAGCAGTATTAAATTCTGAGTGGGAACCTATGTTTGAGGAAAACATAGAAGCCTACACAAATCTGAATCTCAATAGGGATTTTTTTAGAGCCTTTAGTTCAAAAACGGCCAAGTGACTTGGCGGAAGGTATTCAGCTAGTTACTGATTCTGGTGCAAAGCCGGAAGTACAACCCAGCGACTACACGAACCGATGCTGAAGGGATTTGTTTAAAAACTTCATGTGTCATTAGGGAACAGAAGAGAGCAAAATACTAAAAAAAAGAAATTAGTGCCTCTCCACCGACTGCCCAATTCTTAAATATGCTTTTGCCTCCAAAGTGCTCCTTCCCTGCTGACTCAGCAGATGTAACTGCCTATGCAACTAGAAGACTGCTTTGTACTAGGAGGAGAGGAGGCTACTTGGGGTCTCTCTGCAGCTCTGTGGTATATACGCAGTATTGCTGAGTGGGCACGAAGGTCGCACACAGTTTCATTTCATGAGAAACTGTGTGACTTCCCCTAGAGTGAACCGTTCCCAAAAGACATCTGACTTTAGCAGCACACTTTTCAAAACAGTTCCCAGGATCTCTTCTCTCTTTGATCAACACTTGCAGAAAATCAGAAAACAGGGACTAGACATGGAGAAGCCTGCTGAAGGAGAAGTGGGGGCCGTGTCACATTACACAAAGCAAAATTGCATGCATATACAATCTCAAATAATCGTGATAAAAAGCACTGTGAGGAATCCGGAGCTCAAAAACGTTAGGGTTTCGGCCAAAATCTTAAACATTAGTCACTCAAAGGTAACTTAATTATTCACTTCTGGTTCAGACAGTAAAGAATCTGCCTGCAACGCAGAAGACCCCGGTTTGATCTCTGGGCCAGGAAGGTCCCCAGGAGAAGGGACTGGCTACCCAGTCCAGTATTCTTACCTGGAGAATTCCAAAGACAGAAGAGCCTGGCGGGCTATAGTCCGTGGGTTGCAAAGAAATCAGACACAACTGAGTAACTAACACTTTCAACACTTTTCACCCAGACTAGGAGGTGAAATGGAAGACACTTACCACAGAGAAATACAGGGACTTCAAGACAAAGGTTCAAGCAGTATTAAATTCTGAGTGGGAACCTATGTTTGAGGAAAACATAGAAGCCTACACAAATCTGAATCTCAATAGGGATTTTTTTAGAGCCTTTAGTTCAAAAACGGCCAAGTGACTTGGCGGAAGGTATTCAGCTAGTTACTGATTCTGGTGCAAAGCCGGAAGTACAACCCCAGCGACTACACGAACCGATGCTGAAGGGATTTGAGCTTATAAAACTCATACCTATATCGGTCCTAGATAGTTTAACAATTTCCAACTGTATTTAATCCTCATCATAGATGTATTTAAGTACATGTGCTGTGTTTTGGGTAGGTGGAGTGGGGTAGAATGAAGGAGAAGCAAGATGGTCAGGAGTGTCTTGAGAACAGTCCTGGACCCAGGTGGGCCCTATGGACTATGTCACACAGTTTGTATCACAATCCTACTGTATGATTACTATCATTCTCATGTCAGAGATGAGAATACTAAGTCACAGAGATGTTCAGTAACTTTCCCAGGGCTACACAGCATTATTCAGATGGAAAAGGCATACACAGAAACAGCCCATGCTCCCTGGCAGGTGGAAAGAGCACAGAAAAATGGACAAGCTTTATGTGGCACGGCTGTTCATAATCAAAGAGTAGCCCTTTTCTGACTTGTGGGTCATATATCTATTTTTTAGAGTAAAGATCAAAATAACTGTGTATTTAAATTCCTGACCAATGGTTTATTTTTTCTTTCTTTTCACCCCCAGAAATCAAACCAGGAATAACCTATGCTGAGCCCTTGCCTCCATCGTCCCCGAGTGTTTCCTGACAAGGAGTTTTGCTTTGAGTCCCTCGCAACTGAAGAATGGGGCTGAACCTGACACTTGCAAAATTACCAGGTAAGCTGTAAGAGAAAATGCAAAGAAATCTTCCTCTATCAGTAATAGTTATTTATACCATAACATATCTCAATTTAGGGGGGTTAGTGGTCAGCAAATCAACTAACAAAATAAACCAGCATTTACCCTTGCCTTTCATTAAATGTAAAACAGCAAACATGCGGCATGGTATCGCCAAGAGAAATGTGACTTGCCATCAGTTTGTTTCAAGCTGTTCCATCTAGAGATCATCTCTGAAAGGACAGGAAGATTAACGTGACAATTGGGGAAGTTTTTCAAATCCAAATTGAAGTATATAGTACTCTCCAGATGGAACAGTCTAGACCAAGGTTCATAGAGGGTCCCTACGAGGCCAAAGACAGCATCTACCTACACCACTGGGTAACTGGAAAAGGATCATGCAGGCAGCTGTGCCACAGCAGTGATGCCCTGTTATTTGCATGACTTTGGTGTTTCACTCCCACCTGGCAGGTAGAGCAGTGACCTATTGTGATACATCCACATTCTGTGCCAAAGTGTGACATGCGCCAATGAACACCAATGCCGTTTCTCCAAGAGCAAACAGAGCATGATTCTCCATCACATATCACTCAGAATGTGACTGCTATTCACGACACAAATCATAATTATGACCTGACAGAACACCTACTAAGTTTGACATTGTGCTTGAAATGTATGCAGAGTATTTCGATCTCGAAGACCCAGGAAAATAACTGCATTTATTCCATTTTACAAAGCCAGGAAGGAACCGAACCAGCACTGTCAAAGGGGAGTTTCTAAATGCTACAGATGATCATATTTCAAAGCAGAAGTTGTGACACAGACGCTGAGAACAAATATATGAAGATATCTGGCTACAAAGCCCATGCAACACACACAGTACACGCACACCCCTTAGACACAAACACAGCAGCCCCAACCCACATACCGCAATAGCATACTTGTGCACACATGCTCGGTTACTCAGCTGTGTCGGACTCTTTGCAACCCTATGGACTGCAGCCCGCTAGCCTCCCCTGTCCATGATATTTTCCAGGCAAGAACGCTGGACTGGAGTGGGTTGTCATTTCCCCCTCCAGGGGATCTGAGCCCTTGCCTCCATCGTCCCAGTGTTTCCTGACAAGGAGTTTTGCTTTGAGTCCCTCGCAACTGAAGAATGGGGCTGAACCTGACACTTGCAAAATTACCAGGTAAGCTGTAAGAGAAAATGCAAAGAAATCTTCCTCTATCAGTAATAGTTATTTATACCATAACATATCTCAATTTAGGGGGGTTAGTGGTCAGCAAATCAACTAACAAAATAAACCAGCATTTACCCTTGCCTTTCATTAAATGTAAAACAGCAAACATGCGGCATGGTATCGCCAAGAGAAATGTGACTTGCCATCAGTTTGTTTCAAGCTGTTCCATCTAGAGATCATCTCTGAAAGGACAGGAAGATTAACGTGACAATTGGGGAAGTTTTTCAAATCCAAATTGAAGTATATAGTACTCTCCAGATGGAACAGTCTAGACCAAGGTTCATAGAGGGTCCCTACGAGGCCAAAGACAGCATCTACCTACACCACTGGGTAACTGGAAAAGGATCATGCAGGCAGCTGTGCCACAGCAGTGATGCCCTGTTATTTGCATGACTTTGGTGTTTCACTCCCACCTGGCAGGTAGAGCAGTGACCTATTGTGATACATCCACATTCTGTGCCAAAGTGTGACATGCGCCAATGAACACCAATGCCGTTTCTCCAAGAGCAAACAGAGCATGATTCTCCATCACATATCACTCAGAATGTGACTGCTATTCACGACACAAATCATAATTATGACCTGACAGAACACCTACTAAGTTTGACATTGTGCTTGAAATGTATGCAGAGTATTTCGATCTCGAAGACCCAGGAAAATAACTGCATTTATTCCATTTTACAAAGCCAGGAAGGAACCGAACCAGCACTGTCAAAGGGGAGTTTCTAAATGCTACAGATGATCATATTTCAAAGCAGAAGTTGTGACACAGACGCTGAGAACAAATATATGAAGATATCTGGCTACAAAGCCCATGCAACACACACAGTACACGCACACCCCTTAGACACAAACACAGCAGCCCCAACCCACATACCGCAATAGCATACTTGTGCACACATGCTCGGTTACTCAGCTGTGTCGGACTCTTTGCAACCCTATGGACTGCAGCCCGCTAGCCTCCCCTGTCCATGATATTTTCCAGGCAAGAACGCTGGACTGGAGTGGGTTGTCATTTCCTCCTCCAGGGGATCTTCCTGACCCAAGGACTGAACTTGTGTCTTCTGCATTAGCAAGGGGATTTTTTACCATGAGCACAACCTGGGAAGGCCCACGCTCACAGACATGCTGGCACAAGATGGTGATTTACTTTGGTACTAGTGTTCTTCTGTCATTGCTAACTTAATTTAAAAAGAGCTGGGGGCTTCCCTGGTGGTCCAGCAGGTAAGGACACCGCCTTGCAGTGCAAGGGGCGCCGGTTCGATCCCTGGCCTGGGAAGATCCCACGTGCTGCGGAGTGGCTGGACCGATGTGTCCAATTACCAAGCCAGAGCTCTGGAGCACATGCACCCAGAACCGGCACTCTGCAACAACAGATGCTACCGCGATGGGAGGCCTACACGGGCCAAAGAACAAAGATGGATGAAACTAGAGAAGTGAAAGACCAGTGGAAGTGGCCCGCCCACCCCCTCCCTCCCACCCCCGCTAAAATAAATAAATAAATAAATAAATGTTTAAAAAAATAAATAAATAAATAAAAAGAGCTGGAAGTGGGAGTGCAGGGGGGAAATAGATGAAAAATTTTACCATTATTATCCCTCTATGATAAGCTCAGTGCTAAGTAACACAGAAAATAACACCCTAGGAAACACACAGTGTGTGAGATGTGAGAAATCAGTCTTTATGCTGTAAAAACAGCTTCCAGGTTTTCTTAATTGAATTAGTATTTTGCCTGTCATTAAAAATGTTTCCTAACTCAGCCAAGTTGCTTACAGCAAAGAACGACAGGATAAAACCTCCTGGGGGGCTTCCCTGGTGGTCCAGTGGGTAGAGTCTCCACCTTGCAGTGCCAGGGGCACTGATTTGATCCCTGGCCTGGGAAGATCCCACATGCCACGGAGCAGCTGAACTGGTGTGTGCAATTACTAGCCAGCGCTCTGGAGCGCATGCACCCAGAGCCTGTGCTCTGCAGTGAGAGAGGCCACTGCAGTGGGAGGCACACACAGGCCAAAGAATAAAGATGGATGAAAATAAATAAATTAAAAAAAAAAAACAAACAAAACAATAAAAGGGGTCAAAATTTAAAAAAGAAAACCTCATGGGTAAGGAAAGCTGCTTACTTTTAATGATCATTGTTCCTGAGCAGGAACACTGCACAGAACGACTTCTGAGCATAACCACAGATACTGGGAAAACTAGGGGTGATGATACAGAAGAGAAGAAAAGTTAGAGGTAACTGGCTGGAAAGAATATGCCATAGAGTTAATTCAAAATAAAAACAAAAAGTGTCACAAAAATCTCTCTATACTCAGTCCGGAGCCTTCCAAAGCAGCCCACAGATGACCATTCCCTTTACTACCATATCATTTCATAGAATAACCCACAACAGGTTTTAACCACTAGTTTGTTTAAGCTGCATTGTAAATGTGAAATTCGCAAATGAGGTAACAACCAAATCCAAGCCCATTCCACTGAATAAAGAAGCCCTATATTTCAAAATGTGAACCCCACACGTAAACAACAGGAGCAAACGCTGTGAGGTGACAAGATCAGCAGACTTTCTCCAAGCCACGGAACAGTCTAGTCATCACCACGGAAAGAGGTCAGTTGGCCCTCACGTATCTATGACTCGGAGTATACATAAGGACTACTTTTGACATTTGGATTTAAGACTATCTTAAACAATAACCATAACGGATCAGTATATTGTCATTTAGTAAGAGTACTTGTTCATTCAACTAAAACTTTAAAGTACATGATGAACAGATACAAAAACCAGTCCTGAGCAGTCCGAGTCCTCCTATTCCACAATGGATAAGCACCGCGGATCCAGAGAGCTGACACTAAGGGTGGAAATACTCCATGCCTAGAATGTTATGCTGGGCTTCCCTGATGGCACGCGAGACACAGGAGCAGCTGGTTCAATTCCCAGGTCAAGAAGATCTCCTGGAGTAGGAAATGGCCACCCACTTCAGCATTCTTGCCTAGAGAATCCCCTGGACTGAGGAGCCTGGTGGGCTGCCGTCTAAAGGGTCACAATGAGTTGGACACAACCGAGAGACCAAGCACACAGTGTGTACGCTATGGCCCGCGAACCAGTCTATCTGCACTTACAATGGCTTTAAGACTCATTCGCTAGTAATTGTTACAAGGCATAGAAACTGTTTTGGGAGATGGTGTAGATGCCCCTTTTCAGGTGGGGCCCCTCTGTTGAACCATTTAATCTGATTAAAAGTTTACTTGCCCTCTCTCTACTTCCCTGAGGGTTCTATTCTGGATTAGATGAAAGAGACTGCTAATAGTTTAATTGGGGGAATTAATTCAGGCAGGGATCTCAACCCAGGTAAAGAAGCACATCTTAAAAAGCTGCTCAAGGCATGGACGCTGGTGTGCATCCGGTGGAGCAGAAGCAGCCAAGACTGAGATACTTCATTAAGTCAAAACAGGCTTGAACGACTAGTTTGTTTAAGCTGCATTGTAAATGTGAAATTCGCAAATGAGGTAACAACCAAATCCAAGCCCATTCCACTGAATAAAGAAGCCCTATATTTCAAAATGTGAACCCCACACGTAAACAACAGGAGCAAACGCTGTGAGGTGACAAGATCAGCAGACTTTCTCCAAGCCACGGAACAGTCTAGTCATCACCACGGAAAGAGGTCAGTTGGCCCTCACGTATCTATGACTCGGAGTATACATAAGGACTACTTTTGACATTTGGATTTAAGACTATCTTAAACAATAACCATAACGGATCAGTATATTGTCATTTAGTAAGAGTACTTGTTCATTCAACTAAAACTTTAAAGTACATGATGAACAGATACAAAAACCAGTCCTGAGCAGTCCGAGTCCTCCTATTCCACAATGGATAAGCACCGCGGATCCAGAGAGCTGACACTAAGGGTGGAAATACTCCATGCCTAGAATGTTATGCTGGGCTTCCCTGATGGCACGCGAGACACAGGAGCAGCTGGTTCAATTCCCAGGTCAAGAAGATCTCCTGGAGTAGGAAATGGCCACCCACTTCAGCATTCTTGCCTAGAGAATCCCCTGGACTGAGGAGCCTGGTGGGCTGCCGTCTAAAGGGTCACAATGAGTTGGACACAACCGAGAGACCAAGCACACAGTGTGTACGCTATGGCCCGCGAACCAGTCTATCTGCACTTACAATGGCTTTAAGACTCATTCGCTAGTAATTGTTACAAGGCATAGAAACTGTTTTGGGAGATGGTGTAGATGCCCCTTTTCAGGTGGGGCCCCTCTGTTGAACCATTTAATCTGATTAAAAGTTTACTTGCCCTCTCTCTACTTCCCTGAGGGTTCTATTCTGGATTAGATGAAAGAGACTGCTAATAGTTTAATTGGGGGAATTAATTCAGGCAGGGATCTCAACCCAGGTAAAGAAGCACATCTTAAAAAGCTGCTCAAGGCATGGACGCTGGTGTGCATCCGGTGGAGCAGAAGCAGCCAAGACTGAGATACTTCATTAAGTCAAAACAGGCTTGAACGATACTGTTTAAGACAGTATCTGAAACTGGCAACCACGATCCAGATGGCAGCTGAATCAGGCCTTTTAAACCTGTAAAGCTTAATAATACTGTCGGCCACATCCTAACAGGCTAGTCCAGGTATAAATTACCAGCCCATGTAAGGATCTGTAAGCCAGGGAAACCAGTTTTTAAAAACACTTGTCGCAGAGAATAAAAAGGAAAGAATGAGAAAGAGGACAGGGTTACTTGGGAAGAGTACACTTAAACTTCAGGCAGCAACTGAGGAACCTGTTTTTGGATTAAAATCACCAAAGCAATCCTCCTTGGTTCCCTTCTTCAGAGAAGGGAAAACAAAGTACATACTACACTGTCATGTAGGGCTAAAATCATGCTGTTAGCTCGAGAACGAAATCATTCAAGAACACAATTGTAATTATAGTAAACGTTATTAGTGAGACATAAAAATTCATAAATGATGGTCCTTATAAAGTTACATTCCAAA
Organism: Tragulus kanchil; assembly: GCA_022376925.1. Lineage (NCBI taxonomy): Eukaryota > Metazoa > Chordata > Mammalia > Artiodactyla > Tragulidae > Tragulus > Tragulus kanchil. Next base: position 147,524,625 of record JAIOJX010000028.1, read on the forward strand.
AGTCATTTGTAAAACTGTCAGTTTCAGTATTTTTAAAAAAAAGAAGATAAAAATTAACCAGATAGCCAGGAGATTTAGGTGGGAGAGGGGGTGTCTGCCCCTGAGAGCAAACAGCCATGCCAGGCCAATCCTTGTGGAGGAGAGAGGGGAGCAAGAAGACTGCAACAGGAAAATTCATACTTCAAAATTCTATGTCATTTGAAGAAGGTTTTGACCAGACTGATGCAAAGTCCTGCAGCCAAAGTCACTCATCAGAGGAAGACCTACTGTCCTAGGGGCAGGTTGGTCTTAAGGTCCCTACCGCGCTCAGTTCCGGGCTGGAAGTGGTCCATGGGAAGCCTGGCAGGAAAACATGGCTGGGTTCAGAACACTGAGCTAGAGCTGCCAATCCCTGAGGCGGGAGTGGGCCTCCCTGGAAGCTCAGCTGGTCAAGAATCTGCCTGCAGTGCAGGAGACAGCAGGGGATCTGAGAGGTCCCTTCTCATGGTTGTCATGCGAATCCAAAGTTCATTAACCATTTCACTGATTATGTGATATAGTAGTATGGTTCATGAATCTAAGATTTCAAAATAGCCAAAGGTTTAAGTTTTTCATATTCTTAGCACAATAAGTATAATCCAGCTTTTAAATAAAAATAGGTACCAGGGCTTCCCCTGGTGGTCCAGTGGGTAAGGACACTGCCTTGCAGTGCAAGGGGCACCGGTTCGAGCCCTGGCCTGGGAAGATCCCACGTGCCGCGGAGCGGCTGGACTGATGTGTCCAATTACCGAGCTGGAGCTCTGGAGCGCATGCGCCCAGAGCCGGCGCTCTGCAACGACAGACGCCACCGCGATGGGAGGCCCACAGGAGCCAAAGAACAAAGACAGATGAAAATAGATAAATGAAAGATCAATAGAAGTGGCCCGCTCACCACCTGACAATGAATTTAAATACTAATGGCGATTGTTCCTTTTTCTCTTCCTAACAATGATCCCTAAAGTTTTTTTTTTTTTAAAAGAGTATATTTTGTGATACTTTAAATACTACGAAAAAAAAAAAAAGTCATTGGCAAAAATTTCAAGATGACCTGCTAGTTTTATTCTTTCCCAATTCAAATAGCTTAAAACTGGCAGAGAAAATATTTCAGAGCCAGCCAAAGATGACACGAAAAGAATAATCACATGCTTCCATTCTATTGCATGAAGTTTTAATTTTCTGCTACCCATTTTTTATTCTATTTGTAATGATATTACACTGAATTAAAATCTAATCAAGATGATTTTCACTGGTGTATTCCTTTATGTCATTTGAAGAAGGTTTTGACCAGACTGATGCAAAGTCCTGCAGCCAAAGTCACTCATCAGAGGAAGACCTACTGTCCTAGGGGCAGGTTGGTCTTAAGGTCCCTACCGCTCAGTTCCGGGCTGGAAGTGGTCCATGGGAAGCCTGGCAGGAAAACATGGCTGGGTTCAGAACACTGAGCTAGAGCTGCCAATCCCTGAGGCGGGAGTGGGCCTCCCTGGAAGCTCAGCTGGTCAAGAATCTGCCTGCAGTGCAGGAGACAGCAGGGGATCTGAGAGGTCCCTTCTCATGGTTGTCATGCGAATCCAAAGTTCATTAACCATTTCACTGATTATGTGATATAGTAGTATGGTTCATGAATCTAAGATTTCAAAATAGCCAAAGGTTTAAGTTTTTCATATTCTTAGCACAATAAGTATAATCCAGCTTTTAAATAAAAATAGGTACCAGGGCTTCCCCTGGTGGTCCAGTGGGTAAGGACACTGCCTTGCAGTGCAAGGGGCACCGGTTCGAGCCCTGGCCTGGGAAGATCCCACGTGCCGCGGAGCGGCTGGACTGATGTGTCCAATTACCGAGCTGGAGCTCTGGAGCGCATGCGCCCAGAGCCGGCGCTCTGCAACGACAGACGCCACCGCGATGGGAGGCCCACAGGAGCCAAAGAACAAAGACGGATGAAAATAGAGAGATGAAAGACCAATAGAAGTGGCCCGCCCGCTCCCCTCCCTGACAATGAATTTAAATACTAATGGCGATTGTTCCTTTTTCTCTTCCTAACAATGATCCCTAAAGTTTTTTTTTTTTTTAAAAGAGTATATTTTGTGATACTTTAAATACTACGAAAAAAAAAAAGTCATTGGAAAAAATTTCAAGATGACCTGCTAGTTTTATTCTTTCCCAATTCAAATAGCTTAAAACTGGCAGAGAAAATATTTCAGAGCCAGCCAAAGATGACACGAAAAGAATAATCACATGCTTCCATTCTATTGCATGAAGTTTTAATTTTCTGCTACCCATTTTTTATTCTATTTGTAATGATATTACACTGAATTAAAATCTAATCAAGATGATTTTCACTGGTGTATTTAATTTCATTCTCAAACGATGAGCACAGAAAGGGTTCCCCTGGTGGCTCAAACAGTAGAGAGTCTGCCTGCAGTAAGGGAAACCTGGGCCTGGAGAGGGCACAGCTACCCACTGCAGTATTCGTGCCTGGAGAATCCCCTGGACAGAGGAGCCTGGTGGGCTACAGGCCATGGGGTTGCAGAGTTGAACATGACAGAGCATGGAAAACCAGAAACTTTCAGCACAGAAAAAGAGAAACTCACATTTTACTGACATGACTTGTGGGGGAGTGGGATTCAGGGGTGAGGTCACCAATATTTTTTAGTGTTTTGTCTTCGCTTATTGAACTATAGCTGATTCACAATGTTGTGTTAGCTTCTGGAATACAGCAAAGTGATTCTGGTGTACAGCACGATATATACATATTTTTCTTCATTCCTCTCCATCATGGGTTATTACAGGAGACTGAACATAGCTCCCTGAACTATAGAGTAGGACCTTGCTGTGTGAGTGAGACCACCAATTCTTTTTTTTTATTTTTTATTTTTATTCTTTATTTTAAAGATTTTACAGAGTTTTGTTGTTCACCGACATTTATATTCCCAGATCATTCATATGCATATCCCTGGACCCTCCCCCCACCCAGTTCCCCCCCTCCCACCCCTCCAGACCATCGCCCCAAGTGATTGTAGGTACTCCTATACACTTAGAGCAATGACCATAGCTATCTTTTCCACACATGACAGTATAGGCTTCCATGTTACTCCCTCCATGCCTCCCTCCCACTGTTTGGTCTCCATAATGTCCTTATGTCTATTCTCTGTTTTTCCATGAGTTCACTGCGTGTGTTATCATGGCCATCTTACTAGATCCCATATATATAAGTTAGTATACTGTACTTGTCTTTCTCTTTTTGACTTACTTCACTTTACTTCTAGAGCTAGCCACCTCATTAGGACTAAGTCTTCTGCATTTCTTTTAACAACTGAGTAGTATTCCATTGTATATATGTACCAGAGCTTCTGTAGCCATTCATTCGTCGATGGACATCTAGGTTGCTTCCATGTTCTGGCTATTGTATAGAGAGCTGCAATGAACATTGGGGTACAGGTGCCTCTCTCATTTTTTACTTCATCAGGACATAGGTCTAATAGTGGGATTGCTGGGTCATAGGGTGCTTCTATTTTTAGTTTTTTAAGGAATCTCCATATTGTCTTCCATAGAGGTTGTATCAGTTTACATTCTCACCAGCAATGCAAGAGGGTTCCCTTTTCTCCACACCCTCTCCAGCATTTGTTGTCTGTCGATTTGTTGATGATGGCCATTCTGACGGGTATGAGGTGGTATCTCATTGTGGTTTTAATTTGCATTTCTCTAATAATAAGCAAGGTTGAGCATCGTTTCATGTGCTTTTGGGCCATCTGTATGCCCTCTTTGGAGAGGCGTCTCTTTAGATCTTTTTCCCATTTTTTGATTGGGTTGTTCGTTTTTCCAGTGCTGAGTTGTCTGAGTTGCTTGTAGATTTTGGAGATTAATTCTTTGTCTGTTGTTTCATTTGCTATGATTTTCTCCCACTCTGTGGGCTGTCTGTTCAGCTTTTTTGTAATTTCTTTGGCTGTACAAAAGCTTTGAAGTTTCATGAGGTCCCACGTGTTGACTTTTCTTTTCAGTTCCACTATTTTAGTAGGTGGGTCAGAGAAAATCTTGCTTTGATTGATGTCCTTGAGGGTTTTGCCTATATTCTCCTCTAAGAGTTTGATGGTTTCTGGTCTTACATTTGGGTCTTTAATCCATTTTGAGTTGATCTTTGTGTATGGTGTCAGGGAATGTTCCAACTTCATTTTTTTGCATGTAGCTGTCCAATTTTCCCAGCACCACTTGTTGAAGAGGCTGTCTTTGTCCCATTTTATAGTTTTGCCTCCTTTGTCAAAAATAAGGTACCCATAGGTGCGTGGGTTTATCTCTGGGTTCTCGATCTTGTTCCATGGATCTATAGTTCTATTTTTGTGCCAGTACCATACTGTCTTGATGACTGTTGCTTTGTAGTATAGTTTGAAGTTAGGGAGGTTGATCCCTCCAACTCCATTTTTCTTTCTCAGGATTGCTTTGGCTATTCGAGGTCTTTTGTGTTTCCATATGAACTTTGTTATTGTTTGGTCTAGTTCTGTGAAAAATGTCAATGGGATTTGGATAGGTATTGCATTGAATCTGTAGATGATATTTGGTAGTATGAGACCACCAATTCTTTAGGCACTCAAAATACTAAGAGTGCACTAAAGTGACTCCTTAAATCACTAAAAACACAATTTTGAACTGGCCTAAAACAGCAGTGGTTTGGCCGGTAAGGAAGCCTGGCAGTCTGGAGGGCGTGCGTGCGAAGCACTGAAGTGGTATCTCCCTGCTTCTCCTACAGATGATGAGCTGCACAGCCCAGGGAACCACACCCCAAGCAACGCAAGCGACGGGCCCGGAAGGAACAGCACTGTTCACAACAAGTTCGACACGCTCGTCCTGCCTGGGCTTTACCTTGTCATATTTGTGGCAAGCATCGTGCTGAATGGTCTGGCAGTGTGGATCTTCTTCCACATTAGGAATAAAACCAGCTTCATATTTTATCTCAAAAACATAGTGGTTGCCGACCTCATAATGACGCTGACATTTCCGTTTCGCATAGTCCATGACGCGGGACTTGGACCTTGGTACTTTAAGTTTATCCTCTGCAGATACACGTCAGTTTTATTTTATGCCAACATGTACACGTCCATCGTGTTTCTCGGGCTGATAAGCATTGATCGCTACTTGAAGGTGGTAAAACCTTTTGGCGACTCTCGCATGTACAGCATAACCTTTACAAAGGTTCTATCTCTTTGTGTCTGGGTGCTCATGGCTGTTCTGTCCTTGCCGAACATCATCCTAACCAATGTCCAACCAACCAGGGAAAATATTCACGAGTGCACGAAACTGAAGAGTCCTCTGGGAGATAAATGGCATCATGCCGTCATTTACGTCAACAGCTGCTTGTTCGTGGTTGTGCTGGTGATACTGATCGGATGTTACATAGCCATATCCAGGTACATCCACAAATCCAGCAGGCAATTCATAAGCCAGTCGAGCCGAAAGCGAAAACATAACCAGAGCATCAGGGTGGTCGTGGCTGTGTTCTTCACCTGTTTTCTACCCTATCACTTGTGTAGGATTCCTTTTACTTTTAGTCACTTGGACAGACTATTAGATGAGTCGGCACACAAAATTCTGTATTACTGCGAAGAAATGACACTTTTCTTGTCTGCGTGCAACGTGTGCCTGGATCCGATCATTTACTTTTTCATGTGCCGATCATTTTCAAGAAGGCTATTCAAAATCAAACATCAGGACGAGGAGCGAAGCATCGCCTTAAATCACTAAAAACACAATTTTGAACTGGCCTAAAACAGCAGTGGTTTGGCCGGTAAGGAAGCCTGGCAGTCTGGAGGGCGTGAGTGCGAAGCACTGAAGTGGTATCTCCCTGCTTCTCCTACAGATGATGAGCTGCACAGCCCAGGGAACCACACCCCAAGCAACGCAAGCGACGGGCCCGGAAGGAACAGCACTGTTCACAACAAGTTCGACACGCTCGTCCTGCCTGGGCTTTACCTTGTCATATTTGTGGCAAGCATCGTGCTGAATGGTCTGGCAGTGTGGATCTTCTTCCACATTAGGAATAAAACCAGCTTCATATTTTATCTCAAAAACATAGTGGTTGCCGACCTCATAATGACGCTGACATTTCCGTTTCGCATAGTCCATGACGCGGGACTTGGACCTTGGTACTTTAAGTTTATCCTCTGCAGATACACGTCAGTTTTATTTTATGCCAACATGTACACGTCCATCGTGTTTCTCGGGCTGATAAGCATTGATCGCTACTTGAAGGTGGTAAAACCTTTTGGCGACTCTCGCATGTACAGCATAACCTTTACAAAGGTTCTATCTCTTTGTGTCTGGGTGCTCATGGCTGTTCTGTCCTTGCCGAACATCATCCTAACCAATGTCCAACCAACCAGGGAAAATATTCACGAGTGCACGAAACTGAAGAGTCCTCTGGGAGATAAATGGCATCATGCCGTCATTTACGTCAACAGCTGCTTGTTCGTGGTTGTGCTGGTGATACTGATCGGATGTTACATAGCCATATCCAGGTACATCCACAAATCCAGCAGGCAATTCATAAGCCAGTCGAGCCGAAAGCGAAAACATAACCAGAGCATCAGGGTGGTCGTGGCTGTGTTCTTCACCTGTTTTCTACCCTATCACTTGTGTAGGATTCCTTTTACTTTTAGTCACTTGGACAGACTATTAGATGAGTCGGCACACAAAATTCTGTATTACTGCGAAGAAATGACACTTTTCTTGTCTGCGTGCAACGTGTGCCTGGATCCGATCATTTACTTTTTCATGTGCCGATCATTTTCAAGAAGGCTATTCAAAAAATCAAACATCAGGACGAGGAGCGAAAGCATCCGCTCCCTGCAGAGTGTCAGGAGATCAGAGGTCCGCATATACTATGACTATACTGATGTGTAGGAGCCCACGGCCCCCAAGCCTGCTCTTGTTGGTTGAAGTCAGTATGTACAAGGTGTAAATAAATGTTGTCCTTTCGTTACCCTTGCTTGAGCCCATCAAAATGTGAATGAAAAAAAGAACTGAAATGATATGAATTAGGGGTATAACTGGGGACTGAGAAAAAACATTAAGGCATATCAAAAAAAAAAGTGAAACTGACAAGAGGTGGTGTGTGGGTGAGCAGCAGGGTTCACAAGTTTAAGGAGCAGATTTCAGGTGCAGAAAAGGCCACAGCAATGCCAGCGCACTGCAGTCATTTTCCAAGAAAATGGAAATGCTTTGAAGCCACTTTTGAGAGAACAGGAAGTAGGCAGAACTCATATCTAACCTTGATCCTTAAAGATCTTGGAAAATGCTGTTTCCAACACGGCTCATTTGCTGCAGAGGTAACTGAGTAAATATGGGCTGTTAGCTTTCTCTGCACTCCTATGACCTGTCCACAACACTTAACCATCGTCCCCCTTGTCTGTATTTATCTATGTCTTATGCACATTAAATAAAACTGGGGTCAGGGATATAGGTATGACCAATCTGGGATCATACATATCTGTAACAACAAAACTCTGTAAAAATAAAAAGTAAAATTTAAAAAAAAAAACAAAAAACAAAAACCTTGCACAGGGCAGGAGTAAGCAAGAAGGTTCAACTGCATTTTTTTGTTTAAGCATTTACTTCAAAGACTGAAGTCACTTAACTGATTTGAAACTTAGGTTATTTCAGAGAAGAAAAAAATATGGATGGAGTATTCAGACAAGTGGATTTTGGATGAAACACTCTGAACTTAAATTTGCCATTATTATACCCCTATGCTGCATTTGAATCCTAATGTGCTAGGGGAAGGGAAGATGAAGGCTCAGTTAATAATCAAGTCCTCATAGCTTATTTACAAGCCATTTAATACTCTCTATTTTAGAAAAACTATAGTTTTAAAGTCTTCCTTTTAAACTATATCCCATCTCTAATAAGAATATCATTTGTTTTAAAGAAACACCTTCAGCTGTAGAGCTCAAGAAATCAAGTTAAAAAGATTCAGAGTAACTTTAAAAATCTTAAAATAGTTTCTCTCTCTTCAATGTAAACCTTTGAGCCTACATGCTTTTGCAAAGCCTCCCACTGCTTGACCATTGACTAGGTTCCTAATATTGGACAGGAGTCGGAGGAGCATTAAGACACCAGAAGTGAAGGCATGTTTGCCAACAAAAAAGGAAACATTATGATTAAAGGGGACAAAGCAGACATACATGTATGCTGCGGCTTAGTCACTTCAGTCGTGTTCGACTCTGTGGCCCCATGTACTGCAGCCTGCCAGGCTCCTCTGCCCATGGAATTTTCTATGGCAAGACTACTGGAGTGGGTTACCAGTTACTTCTCCCCATACAAGTTTAACACAGTGCATTCATACCTGTGCAAATGATCTGCAAAATTCTAAAAAGCTAACAAAAAGGAGGAGGAGGGGCCCCAAAATAACTTAGCCTAACAATAACTATCAAGGTCAGGTTCAAGAACAGAACCGGATACCACCGGTTCATGCTGATGTTTGGCAGAAACCCATACGATACTGTAAAGCAACTATCCTTCAATTAAAAGCAAATTTTAAAAAAGAAGAACAGAATAATAGGTGATTCAGGTTTGGTAGAAGGGATGATAGCAAAGGGCTAAAGGAACTAAGGACCTTTACCAGAATACCTATCTCTCCATCACGATTCCAGATATCTAGCACAGGGCAGGAGTAAGCAAGAAGGTTCAACTGCATTTTTTTGTTTAAGCATTTACTTCAAAGACTGAAGTCACTTAACTGATTTGAAACTTAGGTTATTTCAGAGAAGAAAAATATGGATGGAGTATTCAGACAAGTGGATTTTGGATGAAACACTCTGAACTTAAATTTGCCATTATTATACCCCTATGCTGCATTTGAATCCTAATGTGCTAGGGGAAGGGAAGATGAAGGCTCAGTTAATAATCAAGTCCTCATAGCTTATTTACAAGCCATTTAATACTCTCTATTTTAGAAAAACTATAGTTTTAAAGTCTTCCTTTTAAACTATATCCCATCTCTAATAAGAATATCATTTGTTTTAAAGAAACACCTTCAGCTGTAGAGCTCAAGAAATCAAGTTAAAAAGATTCAGAGTAACTTTAAAAATCTTAAAATAGTTTCTCTCTCTTCAATGTAAACCTTTGAGCCTACATGCTTTTGCAAAGCCTCCCACTGCTTGACCATTGACTAGGTTCCTAATATTGGACAGGAGTCGGAGGAGCATTAAGACACCAGAAGTGAAGGCATGTTTGCCAACAAAAAAGGAAACATTATGATTAAAGGGGACAAAGCAGACATACATGTATGCTGCGGCTTAGTCACTTCAGTCGTGTTCGACTCTGTGGCCCCATGTACTGCAGCCTGCCAGGCTCCTCTGCCCATGGAATTTTCTAGGCAAGAATACTGGAGTGGGTTACCAGTTACTTCTCCCCATACAAGTTTAACACAGTGCATTCATACCTGTGCAAATGATCTGCAAAATTCTAAAAAGCTAACAAAAAGGAGGAGGAGGGGCCCCAAAATAACTTAGCCTAACAATGACTATCAAGGTCAGGTTCAAGAACAGAACCGGATACCACCGGTTCATGCTGATGTTTGGCAGAAACCCATACGATACTGTAAAGCAACTATCCTTCAATTAAAAGCAAATTTTAAAAAAGAAGAACAGAATAATAGGTGATTCAGGTTTGGTAGAAGGGATGATAGCAAAGGGGCTAAAGGAACTAAGGACCTTTACCAGAATACCTATCTCTCCATCACGATTCCAGTTCTCTCCCTCCATAATGACTCAGAGCCCAGGGGCTCTCCAGGCCACGAATTCACACACAGCTCACCTGGGCATGCACCTAGCTACCACGACTACGCCAGTCCTGCAGTTCCCTCTAGCTAGGTTAAGACAGACAGCCACACTTTAGACCAGGTATGAAAGAAGACAGGTTGAAAGGCTAATTCTTTTCTCCATTCTCCCCATAACACCCAGGCTGAGTTACTGCTCCCCAGTATACAAAGAGGGCCGCAGCTGGGAAAACCACCCAGTACAGTATGGTGTGCTGTCCTCTCCTCCCCCGACCTCTGTCCACATCACAGCGCCCTGGCGAACTGTCCAGTCAAGAATGATGTCACCCACTTCCCTCTCTGTAGGTATTCTGTCAAAGTCATCTTCACCTTAGAACCTAAAACCTAAGAACCTATCATCTTTAATAGCATCAGATTTGGTGCTCTGAAATTTACCAAATCTAACCCCAAACTGCACTTCATGATTTTATTTTCTGAAATTACATTAGTAAAGCAATGGGACCTCATAAAACATTGATTTAGGGAAAACACAGGAAGTATTACCCCCATTTCTTAAAGCCATATTACAAAAGCATCAAAATCATCAAAATCACCCTGCTTGTATTTTACACCAATACTCACACTGTGGTCACAACCAAGAATGAATTGGTCATATGACTAACATAATACCCACAGCAATAATATATAACATTGTGTTCACATCATAAGCTAATATAAATGACTGTATGAATATCTAAGAAAGCAAGAATTCTATTTCATTGCTTTTCGATTAATTGATAATTTGGATTTAAAGTTGAAATCTAAAATTCCTTACATAGAGCATTTATTTGGATTATATTCAATATTTCAGGACCTTAAAGCAGCAATAAAGAAGTTATTTTTTATTTTATACAAATGAGAAACATATTCAGATAGTTTCAAAAAGAAAATTTTCTATTATGCATAAAACATACATGCAGAGAAACTGACCTTATAGAAAATGTTTTGGTGTGCATATTACTAACTCTGTTATATTCATTATACCATTTTAGTCTCATTTCCAAACAATATATCAGTATTCTGTTTCTCAACTAAGGTTTCAAAGGAATAGTAACTAAGAAAATGCATAAATTTAAGTTAGTTACCTAAAGCCAAATGTGCGTAGACAGTACAATTTTAAAAGATAAGTTTTACGATCACTGTAGAGAAATGCAGCATACAAGAAAAAAATAAACTAAAACAACAAGGGCAAAATAAAGCTTCAGGATCACTTAAATCTCGTAAATAGAGATCTTCTCCCAGATGGAACACAAGAAAATAGCTTGGAAAATGAACATTGTTTGGTCGTGTCCAACTCTTTGTGACTCCTAGGCGAGCGACGGGATTCTCTAGGCACGAATACGGAGTGAGTAGCCGTTCCCTCCCGCAAGGTATCTTCCCAACCGAGGGATCTAACCTGCGTCTCCTGCACTGCAGACAGATTCTTTTACTGTCTGAGCCACCAGGGAAGCTGTTTTCTTGTGGATAGAAAACCACAAGAAAACAGCAACCGAATCAATAAATACTAGGTACACACCATGTTTTTTAAAAAAATTATGCCTAAGATGATATTTACAATAATCTTTAGATATGACTAAGTGAATTTACAGAAGTAAATATTAAGATCAAACATTTTCAAATTTCAACATAAATCAAATATCTGGTAGAGGCTGATTTAGCTAGGCTCCCCCAGCCCTCTATCACCATCTAGCGGTAAAATTCATGAAACAACCAAAACCAACTCCTGTCCTATTTACTGCTTGTGGCTCCGCAAAGACATGGCCTAGTCTTTCCTTCCCTAAGATCTTTATTCGAATATCTAAGAAAGCAAGAATTCTATTTCATTGCTTTTCGATTAATTGATAATTTGGATTTAAAGTTGAAATCTAAAATTCCTTACATAGAGCATTTATTTGGATTATATTCAATATTTCAGGACCTTAAAGCAGCAATAAAGAAGTTATTTTTTATTTTATACAAATGAGAAACATATTCAGATAGTTTCAAAAAGAAAATTTTCTATTATGCATAAAACATACATGCAGAGAAACTGACCTTATAGAAAATGTTTTGGTGTGCATATTACTAACTCTGTTATATTCATTATACCATTTTAGTCTCATTTCCAAACAATATATCAGTATTCTGTTTCTCAACTAAGGTTTCAAAGGAATAGTAACTAAGAAAATGCATAAATTTAAGTTAGTTACCTAAAGCCAAATGTGCGTAGACAGTACAATTTTAAAAGATAAGTTTTACGATCACTGTAGAGAAATGCAGCATACAAGAAAAAAATAAACTAAAACAACAAGGGCAAAATAAAGCTTCAGGATCACTTAAATCTCGTAAATAGAGATCTTCTCCCAGATGGAACACAAGAAAATAGCTTGGAAAATGAACATTGTTTGGTCGTGTCCAACTCTTTGTGACTCCTAGGCGAGCGACGGGATTCTCTAGGCACGAATACGGAGTGAGTAGCCGTTCCCTCCCGCAAGGTATCTTCCCAACCGAGGGATCTAACCTGCGTCTCCTGCACTGCAGACAGATTCTTTTACTGTCTGAGCCACCAGGGAAGCTGTTTTCTTGTGGATAGAAAACCACAAGAAAACAGCAACCGAATCAATAAATACTAGGTACACACCATGTTTTTTAAAAAAATTATGCCTAAGATGATATTTACAATAATCTTTAGATATGACTAAGTGAATTTACAGAAGTAAATATTAAGATCAAACATTTTCAAATTTCAACATAAATCAAATATCTGGTAGAGGCTGATTTAGCTAGGCTCCCCCAGCCCTCTATCACCATCTAGCGGTAAAATTCATGAAACAACCAAAACCAACTCCTGTCCTATTTACTGCTTGTGGCTCCGCAAAGACATGGCCTAGTCTTTCCTTCCCTCTAGTTCCTTCAGTCATCTTTAGGGCTGGTGAACAACAGTCGGCGGTGGGGGCTAGGGGGAGATGTTGGGGGATGTTGGACACAACAGTCCTAGAGCTGCTGAGATACGTACAAGATGGAAATGTTTTGGGAAAAAAAATTAAGATTTATAAGAAATTATGTTGTTGTTTAATTGCTAACTCACGTCTCTTTTGCGACCCCATGGACTGCAGCCGGCCAGGCTCCTCTGTCCATCAGATTTCCCAGGCAAAAATACTGGGTTGCCATCTCCTTCTCCAGATATGTTACAGATGTATTGAAACAAACTAAAAAGGCTTCAATATACATGAATTTCATGGGGAAAATGGAACAAATATCGACTAACGTTTTTGACACACAAAAAAAATTTTATCTAAATACAATTTGTCATTTCAAAACTCCTTAGAGGACTTCCCTTGTGGTCCAGTGGGTAAGGACATCGGGGCACTAGTTTGATCCCTGGCCTGGGAAAATCCCATGTGCCACGGAGCGGCTGGACCCAAGTGTTCAACTACTGAGCCAGAGCTCTGGAGCGCATGCGCCCAGAGCCGGTGTTCTGCGACCAGAGAGGCCACTGCAATGGGTGGCCCACACAGGCCAAGGAACAAAGATAGATGAAAATAGATAAATGAAAGACCAATAGAAGTTGCCAAAAAAAAAAAAAACCTCATTAGAGTTGGAATAAAAATGTTTAACTTATCAAGAAATGCATGGGATTCAAATGGTAATTTTTATTTTCAATTTCAGGTTTTTCTTACATGCTACAATTTCTTTTTTAGATGAGAAATCATCTAAAATGATTTAAGAAAATGGTGTGTGGCTATTAGACCATCTACCCTTTCCTTTCCTCATATGGAAATTTGTGATACAAAACTAAATTGGAAATTTCTCTCTTTCACATACACATTGTAATTAATAAATACTTCCTTTCACACACACATTTTAATTAAGAAATATTTGATCGCTAAAAAAAGTAACCACCTAGGGCTTCCCTGGTAGCTCAGTGGTAAAGAGCTCACCTGCCAATGCAGGAGACATGGGTTTGAGCCCTGATCCAGGAAGATCCCACATACTGGGGAGCAACTAAGCCCATGAGCCACAACTATGGAGCCTGGGCTCTAGAGCCTTGGAGTCGCGAGTATTGAGCCCATGTGACACAACTACTGAAGCCTGTGTGCCCTAGAGCCCGAGTTCCACAACAAGAGAAGTCACCACAACAAGAAGCCTACTCACCTCAACTAGAGAGTAGCCCTACTCCCTGCAACTAGAGAAGAGCCTGTAGCCACAAGGAAAACCCAAAATAGTCAAAAATAAATAAATAAATTAACAAACAGACCTTAAAACTCACCTCCCAGTCTTAAGACTGTTACTATTAGCCCAAACCAGTATCTTCAATAACAGTGAAGCTATGTGCCAATGACCAAAAATAAATACATTTCTTCAAAAAGCCATATCATCTGTATCTTTAGACTTTTATGTGTTGTTTCACGCAGCTAGAAGAATGTCACCATCAAACACGATGGAAAAAACAAATATATAAGGAGATGAATACTGGGCCAAACACTTAGGTGATATACATTTGAGACCATCTACATCAGAACTTCTCAACTCCATCAAACCCAATGCACTTTCTCTGAGATACATTTCAGTGTATTTTTAGTACAGGGACATGTATTTATACACACAGACCTCACTTGGTATGGTAATGTGGGACCATAAAAATATGGACTGCGTCACTTTCTCTATTGCATCAACATGCACCTGAATGGAAATTCTGAGTCATCCTCTAGCTCCTCCTTCCTTCAACCCCATTAGTAATCCTGCACCCAGTTCTGCAGATCTGCCCTCACATATGGTGGACAAGCTAAGCCTCCACCTGGCCTGGCCTTGTATCGGGCCTAGCTCAGGCTGAAAGAGGCTGTGTGAGCTCACGGACCCACAAGGGCCTGCGAGTACAGTAAACCTGGGTCCTACCTCACACTGGGTGCCTAGCTGACAGGAGGAAATCAACCAACCTCATTCTCATCTTAAGTTGCAGGCACTACTGCTACATGCCTAGAGTTTTCCATTATGCCCCAGGTCCTCACATACTCCTTTCTAGAATGTTTAATACTAAACAGTTATTTCCTAATGAAATAAAAATAGCTAACATTTATTGGGCACTCCACACAGCAGATGTCATGCTGAGCACCTGACCTGTATCAGCTACCTTTATGACCCTGAAAAACTTCTGAGGAAGCACCTATATTACACGAACATTCTCAAGGTCACACAGGTCAGAAAAGGCTGTTGCTGGGACCCAGACTCAGGCAATCTGGTTCCATAAGCTCTAATTTTAACCAGGGATCAAGACTGAAATGAAGCACATGCCTCAAGACGTTACTGATAATGACCAAACGACTTGCAAATAATATATGTTACCAACTGCTAGGAATGCAAGCACAAACCACCACAAATAAGGTTGAGGCTGAAGATGAGCAGCACTCTTAGGCAAAACCTCAATAATTTCCTTAATAATTTATTCACTAAACATGAAAGATTATACTCACTCACTAAGAGAACATTAACCACATCAGTCACACATATTTGATCATTTTATTCCCCTAGAATTGAGACCAGGGGTCTTCCCTGGTGGCTCAGCAGTTAAAGAACCAATCCAGGAGACCTGGGTTCAATCCCTAGGTTGGGAAGAACCCCTGGAGAAGGAAATGGCAACCCACTCGAGTATTCTTCCCTGGAAAATCCCATGGTGGGCTACAGTCCGTGGAGACACAAATGGTTAGACCTGACTTAGTGACTAAAAAGCAACCATTCGGATGAGCATATAATTCATGATCAAAATCTGACTGCTGGGGCTTCCCTCGTGGTCCAGTAGGTAGGGAATCCGCCTTGCAGTGCAAAGGGCCTTCCTTCAACCCCATTAGTAATCCTGCACCCAGTTCTGCAGATCTGCCCTCACATATGGTGGACAAGCTAAGCCTCCACCTGGCCTGGCCTTGTATCGGGCCTAGCTCAGGCTGAAAGAGGCTGTGTGAGCTCACGGACCCACAAGGGCCTGCGAGTACAGTAAACCTGGGTCCTACCTCACACTGGGTGCCTAGCTGACAGGAGGAAATCAACCAACCTCATTCTCATCTTAAGTTGCAGGCACTACTGCTACATGCCTAGAGTTTTCCATTATGCCCCAGGTCCTCACATACTCCTTTCTAGAATGTTTAATACTAAACAGTTATTTCCTAATGAAATAAAAATAGCTAACATTTATTGGGCACTCCACACAGCAGATGTCATGCTGAGCACCTGACCTGTATCAGCTACCTTTATGACCCTGAAAAACTTCTGAGGAAGCACCTATATTACACGAACATTCTCAAGGTCACACAGGTCAGAAAAGGCTGTTGCTGGGACCCAGACTCAGGCAATCTGGTTCCATAAGCTCTAATTTTAACCAGGGATCAAGACTGAAATGAAGCACATGCCTCAAGACGTTACTGATAATGACCAAACGACTTGCAAATAATATATGTTACCAACTGCTAGGAATGCAAGCACAAACCACCACAAATAAGGTTGAGGCTGAAGATGAGCAGCACTCTTAGGCAAAACCTCAATAATTTCCTTAATAATTTATTCACTAAACATGAAAGATTATACTCACTCACTAAGAGAACATTAACCACATCAGTCACACATATTTGATCATTTTATTCCCCTAGAATTGAGACCAGGGGTCTTCCCTGGTGGCTCAGCAGTTAAAGAACCAATCCAGGAGACCTGGGTTCAATCCCTAGGTTGGGAAGAACCCCTGGAGAAGGAAATGGCAACCCACTCGAGTATTCTTCCCTGGAAAATCCCATGGTGGGCTACAGTCCGTGGAGACACAAATGGTTAGACCTGACTTAGTGACTAAAAAGCAACCATTCGGATGAGCATATAATTCATGATCAAAATCTGACTGCTGGGGCTTCCCTCGTGGTCCAGTAGGTAGGGAATCCGCCTTGCAGTGCAAAGGGCACTGGTTCAATCCCTGGCTCAAGAAGATCCCATATGCTCTGGGGTGGCTGGACCGGTGTGCCCAATTACGAGCCAGCACTCTGCAGCACACGTGCCCAGAGCCGGTGCTCTGCAATGAGAAAGGCCACTGCAATGGGAGGCCCATACAGGCCGGAGAATAAAGATGGATGAAAAATGAATAAATAAAAAATTCAATAAAAAGAGGCCAAAATTAAAAAAAACAAAACAAAACAAACAAAAAAAAAAACTGGCGCTTCTGAGAGTGAAAGTGTCACTTACTGAGCCAGTACAGGTATTAACTGAGACAATGTGAGCAAATCTGGGCACATGGCCTCTGTGCTCACAGCACATCTGAAAATCTGGGTCTATGTTAGGATTGCATTACCCAGTTCCACAAGCAGCTTGGGATAAGGGGAAAAGGCTCAAGGGAAAAATCCAGTCATTTCTTCAACCTGAAGCCCCACTGTGAAGCCTCTTCTGTCCAGTTTACGAACACAGTCTGTGAACCCCTGGATGCTGAGTAACAGCTACTCAACAAAAATCTTTATCAGAGGCTTCCTGTGTGTGCGGATAGTGGGTTCTATCTAGGTTAGTGCTTGCTGCGAGTGGCTTTGTTTAATGCCAAAAGAAGAAGCCCGGCTCACCAAACTGGGGATTTTTATTTGCCTCAGCAAGCATACATAATCTAAACTCTACTTGCAAGTATCTCTCTCTCTGCAGCAAGATCACCCATCTTTTGTCACACTGTTAACGACATCAGTCACACATATTTGATCATTTTATTCCCCTAGAATTGAGACCAGGGGTCTTCCCTGGTGGCTCAGCAGTTAAAGAACCAATCCAGGAGACCTGGGTTCAATCCCTAGGTTGGGAAGAACCCCTGGAGAAGGAAATGGCAACCCACTCGAGTATTCTTCCCTGGAAAATCCCATGGTGGGCTACAGTCCGTGGAGACACAAATGGTTAGACCTGACTTAGTGACTAAAAAGCAACCATTCGGATGAGCATATAATTCATGATCAAAATCTGACTGCTGGGGCTTCCCTCGTGGTCCAGTAGGTAGGGAATCCGCCTTGCAGTGCAAAGGGCACTGGTTCAATCCCTGGCTCAAGAAGATCCCATATGCTCTGGGGTGGCTGGACCGGTGTGCCCAATTACGAGCCAGCACTCTGCAGCACACGTGCCCAGAGCCGGTGCTCTGCAATGAGAAAGGCCACTGCAATGGGAGGCCCATACAGGCCGGAGAATAAAGATGGATGAAAAATGAATAAATAAAAAATTCAATAAAAAGAGGCCAAAATTAAAAAAAACAAAACAAAACAAACAAAAAAAAACTGGCGCTTCGGAGAGTGAAAGTGTCACTTACTGAGCCAGTACAGGTATTAACTGAGACAATGTGAGCAAATCTGGGCACATGGCCTCTGTGCTCACAGCACATCTGAAAATCTGGGTCTATGTTAGGATTGCATTACCCAGTTCCACAAGCAGCTTGGGATAAGGGGAAAAGGCTCAAGGGAAAAATCCAGTCATTTCTTCAACCTGAAGCCCCACTGTGAAGCCTCTTCTGTCCAGTTTACGAACACAGTCTGTGAACCCCTGGATGCTGAGTAACAGCTACTCAACAAAAATCTTTATCAGAGGCTTCCTGTGTGTGCGGATAGTGGGTTCTATCTAGGTTAGTGCTTGCTGCGAGTGGCTTTGTTTAATGCCAAAAGAAGAAGCCCGGCTCACCAAACTGGGGATTTTTATTTGCCTCAGCAAGCATACATAATCTAAAATCTAATTGAAATTATCTCTCTCTCCTCTGCAGCAAGATCACCCTGAATCTTTTGTCACACTGTTAACGACTAAGTACAAAGTTGATGACTGGCATGGCTTCAGTGGGATTTTAGAAAAGGAGGCTGCAGCATTTACCTTTCCAAGGCACAAGCCTCCACAGAGACAGGTAAACAAACCAGTTGCTCAGGGAACTGGCCACTAAGGGGACTGGTGTCAGGGAAGTATTATACAACTAGGTTTAGCTAATCACCCCTGACCAGAAGTCCGCTAGGCTCCAGAAGGAAAAGAACATGGGAACCCAATGAGCCTTCTGCTCATGATGAAGTCACAACATCATGATAAGGAGCCGCACCTCCTCAGTCAACCCACCTCACGCCTCCTGGGAATCAGACAACGGCCACGGGCACAGCTGCTCCCTGAACAGCTCGCTTAAGGACTAGACACAGAAAACGGGCCCCACTGAGTCTTGAGTCTGATGACGCCAACTGGTCTGGGAAACAGCCCACAATTCACTGCTGTGCTCCAAAGGTTAACTAAATAGATACATAGCTCTCTCCAGCGTAAATGGCCTAAAACCAAGAAAACGTTCTCAGTCACACTGCCAGGGAAACTAAACTGACAAAGATGACCACATCACTCACTCACTCACGCACGCGCGCGTACACACACACACACACCAGCCACATCTCAAACACACACCCCAGAAGTATACACAAGCGTGCTTACTATGAGCAGTGTGCTGGATGGAGAAGAAGACCGAGTCAACAAATTTCAGGTGTGGCTTACTTGCTGGGCAAAAAAATAAACAGAAAAACAAACAAAACACCCTGTGTGAGATCACCCAGGGCATTCGGTTAATCTCAGACAAGTCCCCTGAGGTCTCCCCACCGCAAAACCTTCCCCTAAACTTGCAAGCGTCTGCTCCTCCCACACATCATGCAGCTGACCAGGCGACAGGTGATTATCAGAACAACTCCGGGAAAACTTATCGAGCTGATAAAAGAAATGTTCACATACTGAGGCTTGGGAACGTCTTCCGGCTTATACATGAGCGGACTTGAGTTTCGTGCTGGCAGAACAGCCTGCTGGTGGCCTATCAAACATATGCAGGAAAACTGCTTTGATTATTAAAGAATAGGGCTCTCTGACCAGAAGTACAGAACGTCCATGTCAAAAATAAAGATTCAGTGCCTCTGATCCTGGGATGGCAATGCTGGTCCTCCTTTCGTGACAAGACTCTCTTCCCAGGCGCCAAGGCCATACTGATTCGCAGTGTACATGCTGATTGTTTTTCCCTTTTGAAGTCTTGAAGGAATGCCTCCCTGGCTTATTTGATATTCTTTGTTCTGACAAGATGTCAAAGTGTGCTGAAAACCATGTCTCTCTGAAACAAGTCTTCAAGAAATACCTGAGAGGTTGTGCCCCAGTCCTCAGTTTGCCTCAGATAAATCTCTTTACCATTTCTACTACAAAGTTCTTGATTATTTTCCTCGACATAGTCAAAATAAAGTATTCATTCTCTGTATTCTTAAGTCTCATTCTGGCTGAAGCTTCTCTCAGCGGCTTCTGAAGGCTGGTTTTCCTAACTTGTTCAAATGATTTACTAAGAAGTTGAGCAATATGAGTGCTAAGCACATAAATGGTCTTATAAAGCAGTGGGCTATCCTCTAATAGAAGTCCCCAACCTCTGGGGTCCAATGCCTGATGATCTGAGGTGGAGTAGTAATAATGGAAATAAAGTGTATAATAAACATAATATGCTTGAATCATCCCCAAACCTCCCCACCCCTGGTCCATGGGAGAATTTTCTTCCACAAAACTGGTCCCTGGTGCCAAAAAGGTCAGAGACTGTGGCTCTAAGGGACCCATCCTGCGCTGTGATCAGACACTCATTCATGTCCGACTTGCTTTTTTGATTATTATTTATTCATTTTACTTATTTCTGACGGCTGAGTCTTCATTGCTGCATGTGGGCTTTCCTCTAGTTGGAGCGATCAGAGGCTACTCTCTACTTGCAGTGTGTGGGCTTCTCATTGCAATGGCTTCTCTTGCTCCAGAGCACAGGCTCTAGGGTGTGTGTGCTCAGTACTTGTGGTTCCTAGGCTCTAGAGCACAGGTTAGGTAGTTGTGGAGCATGCTTAGCTGTTCTGTGGCATGTAGGATTCTCCTGGATTCGGGATCAAACCTGTGTCTCCTGCAATGGCAGGTAGATTCTTTACCACTGAGCCATGAGGAAAACCCCTCATGACCGACTTTTTGTGACTCCCATGGACTGTAGCCTGCCAGGCTCCTCTGTCCATGGGGTTCTCCAGCCAAGAAATCTAGAGTGGGTAGTCATTTCCTTCTCTAGGGGATCTTCCTGATCTCCTTATTGCAAAATTCAGACTTACTCTGACAAAAGTAGGGGAAAATACTAGGCTGTTTAGATATTTGTGATTATACAGTGTAAGTGACAAACAGACTCAGGGAATTAAATCTGACAGAGTGCCTGAAGAAATATGGACCAAGGTTCACAACATTGTACAGGAGGCAGTGATAACCCGCAGGAAAGGAAAATTAAGAAAAGGTAAAATGGTTGTCTGAGGAGGCCTCAGAAATAGCTGACAAATGAAGAGAAGTGAACAGCAAAAGAGAAAAGGAAATTGCATCCAGAGTTCCAAAGAGTAGCAAGGATAAGAAAGCTTCCTAAGTGAGCAATGTAAAGAAATAGAGGAAAACAATAAAGTAGAGATCCCTTCAAGAAAAAACAACAAAATTCTGTAAAATAAACAAATAAAATAAAACAATAATAATAAAAGAAAATTAGAGACACCAAGAGAACATTTCATGCAAAGATGGGCACAGTAAAGGACAGAAACGGTATGAACCTAACAGAAGCAGATGATACTAAGAAGAGGAGGCAAGAATACAGAGAAGGGGGCTTCCCTGGTGGTCCAGTGGGTAAGGACACCGCCCTGCAGTGCAAGGGGCGCCGGTTCGATCCCTGGCCTAGGAAGATCCCACGTGCCGCGGAGCGGCTGGACTGATGTGTCCAATAACCGAGCCGGAGCTGTGGAGCACACGCGCCCAGAGCCGGTGCTCTGTGACAACAGAGGCCACCGTGATGGGAGGCCCACACGGGCCAAAGAACAAAGATGGATGAAGACTAGACAGATGAAAGACCAATAGAAGTGGCCCACCTGCCCCCCCTCCCTCCCCACCCCACCCCTGCCAAAAATAAATCAATAAATAAAGAATACACAGAAGAACTATCAAAAAACATCTTCATGATCTGGATAACTATGATGGTGTGATCACTCACCCAGGGCCAGACATCCTGCAGGGTAAAGTCAAGTGGGCCTTATAAAGCATCACTACAAACACAGATAATGGAGTTGATAGAATTCAAGCCGAGCTATTTCAAATCCTAAAAGATGATGCTGTTAGAGTGCTGCACTCAATATGCCAGCAAACTTCGAAAATTCAACAGTGGTCACAGGACTGGAAAAGGTCAGTTTCATTCTAATCTCCAAGAATGACAATGCCAAAGAATGTTCCAACTACTGCAAAGGAGGACGTCAAAGCTGTTTATTGTCACCCTGCTTATTTAACTCCTATGCACAGTACATCACTCGAAATGCTGGACTGGATGAAGCACAAGCTGGAATCAAGATTGCCGGGAAAAATATCAATCACCTCAGATATGCAGATGACACCACCCTTATGGCAGAAAGAAAAGAGGAACTAAAAAGCGTCTTGATGAAGGTGAAAGAGGAGAGTGAAAAGGCTGGTTTAAAACTTAACATTCAGAAAACGAAGATCATGGCATCTGGTCCCATCACTACTTGGCAAACAAGGGAAACAGTGACAGACTTTATTTTCTTGGGCTCCAAAATCCCTGCGTAGTGTGACTGCAGACAAGAAATTAAGACGCTTTCTCCTTGAAACAAAAGCTATGACAAACCTAGACAGCATATTCACAAGCAGAGACATCACTGTGCTAACAATGCTCCACGGAGTCACAGCTATGATTTTTCAGTAGTCACGTATGGGTGTGAGAGCTGAACCATAAAAAAGGCTGAACACTGAAAAATTGTTGCTTTCAAACTGTGGTGTTGAAGAAGACGCGTGAGAGTCCCGTGGGGATCAAATCAGTCAATCCTAAAAGCAATCAGTCCAGAAGCTGAAGCTTGAAGCTCCAATACTTTGGCCACCTGACCTGAAGAGCTGACTCATTAGAGAAACCATGATGCTCAGAAAGACTGAAGGCAGAAGGAGAAGGGGACAGCAGAGGATGAGATGGTTGGATGGCATCACGGACTCAATGGGCATGAATTTGATCAAGCTCTGGGAGATGGTGGAGACAGGGAAGCCTGCCGTGCTGCAGTCCACGGGGTTGCAAAGAGTCAGACACGATCGAGCAACTGAACAGCAACAACCCATTTCCTTTTCTAGGGCATCTTCCCGACTCAGGGATCACACCCACATCTCTTGTGTCTTCTGAATTATAGGTGGATTCTTTACCATTGAGCCACCTGACAAGCCCAAGGACCCATCCTAGGATCAATCATTATGCACATGGCGGCGGGGGTGGGGGTGGGGTGAGCTCCAGAAAGCTCCAGAAGGAGCTCGAAAGTGTGCAGATAGAGGTGATTAGACAATTTGGTATCACTGTGATAACAAAATTTAAAAACATGCACAGTCCCTGATATCAGGTTAATTCCATTATCTTATTTATCTTTACCCATGGGACCAGAGCAAACTGGGGACATTCCCTGCCTCTACCATTTGGGTAACAAGCATTCACTCAACAAACATTTCCGAGCACATGCTACAGGAGTACGACCGAAAAAAAGATATGCAGATGACACCACCCTTATGGCAGAAAGAAAAGAGGAACTAAAAAGCGTCTTGATGAAGGTGAAAGAGGAGAGTGAAAAGGCTGGTTTAAAACTTAACATTCAGAAAACGAAGATCATGGCATCTGGTCCCATCACTACTTGGCAAACAAGGGAAACAGTGACAGACTTTATTTTCTTGGGCTCCAAAATCCCTGCGTAGTGTGACTGCAGACAAGAAATTAAGACGCTTTCTCCTTGAAACAAAAGCTATGACAAACCTAGACAGCATATTCACAAGCAGAGACATCACTGTGCTAACAATGCTCCACGGAGTCACAGCTATGATTTTTCAGTAGTCACGTATGGGTGTGAGAGCTGAACCATAAAAAAGGCTGAACACTGAAAAATTGTTGCTTTCAAACTGTGGTGTTGAAGAAGACGCGTGAGAGTCCCGTGGGGATCAAATCAGTCAATCCTAAAAGCAATCAGTCCAGAAGCTGAAGCTTGAAGCTCCAATACTTTGGCCACCTGACCTGAAGAGCTGACTCATTAGAGAAACCATGATGCTCAGAAAGACTGAAGGCAGAAGGAGAAGGGGACAGCAGAGGATGAGATGGTTGGATGGCATCACGGACTCAATGGGCATGAATTTGATCAAGCTCTGGGAGATGGTGGAGACAGGGAAGCCTGCCGTGCTGCAGTCCACGGGGTTGCAAAGAGTCAGACACGATCGAGCAACTGAACAGCAACAACCCATTTCCTTTTCTAGGGCATCTTCCCGACTCAGGGATCACACCCACATCTCTTGTGTCTTCTGAATTATAGGTGGATTCTTTACCATTGAGCCACCTGACAAGCCCAAGGACCCATCCTAGGATCAATCATTATGCACATGGCGGCGGGGGTGGGGGTGGGGTGAGCTCCAGAAAGCTCCAGAAGGAGCTCGAAAGTGTGCAGATAGAGGTGATTAGACAATTTGGTATCACTGTGATAACAAAATTTAAAAACATGCACAGTCCCTGATATCAGGTTAATTCCATTATCTTATTTATCTTTACCCATGGGACCAGAGCAAACTGGGGACATTCCCTGCCTCTACCATTTGGGTAACAAGCATTCACTCAACAAACATTTCCGAGCACATGCTACAGGAGTAGGCACTGAGGAGAGCAAAATAAGCCAGCCCAGAGTGCCGCTGTCCATTCCGGCTGGGATGGATAAAAAATACAGCCCACACGGGAAGAACATGAACAATGCCGAGACACCAGGGACACATCCAGAGATGGAGACAGATGAGGTGAGTCTTCAGAGCAGACGGAAGCAGCATGGAAATAATGAGAAAGGATGTATTTTGGAGACTCAGAGTGATAAGAGAAAATGCCCTCTTCTGCTTCATGGCCATCTTTCTACAAAACTACATCTAGAAGAGGAAATACATGAACTGGGATTTTCTTTTGTGACAATGAGTTCTCAATTTTGACTCTGTGCTAGTACCACTGACTGAAATTCATTCCTTCCGATTCTTAAGGGTATATCTAAGATTAGCAACACAGAAAATTTGCTTGTGTACTGCAACTGATTGAGATGAGGCATTCAACTCATAACTCAATGTTACTGCCTATTTCAAGGGAGGTTTTTGGTAGCCGTCTACAAAACATGTAAATACTGCTCACATCAATGTTTTATAAATTGTTACTTCTGCCACTCTTCCAGTAGGGGGCGATATTATACCAGACATTTGTTTCTCCAAAACTGCCAATGAATTATTGTGCCTCTCATTTCAAGAGGTTTAAAAATAAAAAATAAAAATAAAAAAAGCACTGTTTTACAGTAGAGTGGGCAATTATGTTTTAAAGACAATTTCTGCCACCCACTTCCTCTACCCTAAATCAATGCACTGACTTTGGCAGAATTTAATGCCTTCATAAAGAAAAACATAAAGACATGTTTGCATTCCACGGTTTTCTACCCGATTATAGTTTTTGAAGCACATTTTGGTATCACTGTGATAACAAAATTTAAAAACATGCACAGTCCCTGATATCAGGTTAATTCCATTATCTTATTTATCTTTACCCATGGGACCAGAGCAAACTGGGGACATTCCCTGCCTCTACCATTTGGGTAACAAGCATTCACTCAACAAACATTTCCGAGCACATGCTACAGGAGTAGGCACTGAGGAGAGCAAAATAAGCCAGCCCAGAGTGCCGCTGTCCATTCCGGCTGGGATGGATAAAAAATACAGCCCACACGGGAAGAACATGAACAATGCCGAGACACCAGGGACACATCCAGAGATGGAGACAGATGAGGTGAGTCTTCAGAGCAGACGGAAGCAGCATGGAAATAATGAGAAAGGATGTATTTTGGAGACTCAGAGTGATAAGAGAAAATGCCCTCTTCTGCTTCATGGCCATCTTTCTACAAAACTACATCTAGAAGAGGAAATACATGAACTGGGATTTTCTTTTTGTGACAATGAGTTCTCAATTTTGACTCTGTGCTAGTACCACTGACTGAAATTCATTCCTTCCGATTCTTAAGGGTATATCTAAGATTAGCAACACAGAAAATTTGCTTGTGTACTGCAACTGATTGAGATGAGGCATTCAACTCATAACTCAATGTTACTGCCTATTTCAAGGGAGGTTTTTGGTAGCCGTCTACAAAACATGTAAATACTGCTCACATCAATGTTTTATAAATTGTTACTTCTGCCACTCTTCCAGTAGGGGGCGATATTATACCAGACATTTGTTTCTCCAAAACTGCCAATGAATTATTGTGCCTCTCATTTCAAGAGGTTTAAAAATAAAAAATAAAAATAAAAAAAGCACTGTTTTACAGTAGAGTGGGCAATTATGTTTTAAAGACAATTTCTGCCACCCACTTCCTCTACCCTAAATCAATGCACTGACTTTGGCAGAATTTAATGCCTTCATAAAGAAAAACATAAAGACATGTTTGCATTCCACGGTTTTCTACCCGATTATAGTTTTTGAAGCACATTTTCAGTATTTTCACTAAGAAGCTCAAAAATGTCATGATACTGTGAATTATGAATGCCTCAGCATGAGTCCAGATGCTCACACTATACTCCACCCACCACTACCAACTGCCCTTCCCTGGTGCCTCGTTGGCACCACTCTCGTCACCCTTGATTGACTTTCTAGACTACAGATCAAAGAGTCACCAGCAAGAACCACTTCAGATACCAGCTCCTTCACAAATCCTTTCAGATGGCAACTATTTTGGTTTTTTTTTTTAATTTTTGCCTCCTTTATCAGTTTCTTCTGTATTATTTATTTTCATTCATCTTTATTCTGTGGCCTGTGTGGACCTCCCATTGCAGTGGCCGCTCTCATTCCAGAGCCCTGGCTCGTAACTGGACATACCGGCCCAGCCACTCTGCGGCATGTGGGTTGTTCCCAGGCCAGGGATCAAACTGGCACCCCTTGCACTGCAAGGCAGACTCTTTACCCAATGGACCACCAGGGAAGCCCTTAGACGGCAACTTCTAAACTCACTTCCTTTTTTTTTTCCCTGGCCACACGTTAAGGCTTGCCAGGATCTTAGTTCCCCAGCCAGGAAACAAACCTGGCCCCAACAGTTCAGACTCCTAACAACCAGATGGCCAGGGAACGCCCTAAACTCATTTTAATGTCTCTACAGTTCTATAGTGCTTCTAATAGGCTTGTACTAAAACCTTCTGCATTCTTAACCCAGTGCATTTCTCAGTGTCTGGTAGCTCTTGTCTGCAACCATCACCTCCCCCCAGAAAACACATACGCCTACTCACACACTCACACCCGACTCTAAATCAGTTGCCAGCAAAGCCTTTCTACTAAAATGATACAACCCAGTAAACAGGTCAAAATGGGCTCACTGAAAAAACTCATATCTATGCAAATGTCCATCAATAGTGATTAAATAAACTATAGGATACTAAAAAGTCATAGGAAGGTTTTAAAAGTTAATTACATAGAGCTATCATGAATAAGTCTCAAGACAGCAAGTGAGAAAAAGCAAAGTATTCTAGTGTTGCTATGCTGTCCAATGAAGCCAATGGGAAAATATGGGGGGATGAGGCCATAATAATAAAGCTGTTTTTGTACTTACTTGAAAAAAGGAATTTGGGATAAAGAACAAACTAAGACATTTATAGAAATAAGTAAACCAGCCTTTACGGCAGCTGTTGACAGGCCGGATGGAAACTGACTGGAAACAACAACAGACACCGGAGGAGTCCATGTATTAGACTCACTCTATTTGTACACCACTCTCGTCACCCTTGATTGACTTTCTAGACTACAGATCAAAGAGTCACCAGCAAGAACCACTTCAGATACCAGCTCCTTCACAAATCCTTTCAGATGGCAACTATTTTGGTTTTTTTTTTTAATTTTTGCCTCCTTTATCAGTTTCTTCTGTATTATTTATTTTCATTCATCTTTATTCTGTGGCCTGTGTGGACCTCCCATTGCAGTGGCCGCTCTCATTCCAGAGCCCTGGCTCGTAACTGGACATACCGGCCCAGCCACTCTGCGGCATGTGGGTTGTTCCCAGGCCAGGGATCAAACTGGCACCCCTTGCACTGCAAGGCAGACTCTTTACCCAATGGACCACCAGGGAAGCCCTTAGACGGCAACTTCTAAACTCACTTCCTTTTTTTTTTCCCTGGCCACACGTTAAGGCTTGCCAGGATCTTAGTTCCCCAGCCAGGAAACAAACCTGGCCCCAACAGTTCAGACTCCTAACAACCAGATGGCCAGGGAACGCCCTAAACTCATTTTAATGTCTCTACAGTTCTATAGTGCTTCTAATAGGCTTGTACTAAAACCTTCTGCATTCTTAACCCAGTGCATTTCTCA
This sequence comes from Tragulus kanchil, assembly GCA_022376925.1. NCBI lineage: Eukaryota > Metazoa > Chordata > Mammalia > Artiodactyla > Tragulidae > Tragulus > Tragulus kanchil. The sequence continues at coordinate 147,552,833 of JAIOJX010000028.1, forward strand.
GTGTCTGGTAGCTCTTGTCTGCAACCATCACCTCCCCCCAGAAAACACATACGCCTACTCACACACTCACACCCGACTCTAAATCAGTTGCCAGCAAAGCCTTTCTACTAAAATGATACAACCCAGTAAACAGGTCAAAATGGGCTCACTGAAAAAACTCATATCTATGCAAATGTCCATCAATAGTGATTAAATAAACTATAGGATACTAAAAAGTCATAGGAAGGTTTTAAAAGTTAATTACATAGAGCTATCATGAATAAGTCTCAAGACAGCAAGTGAGAAAAAGCAAAGTATTCTAGTGTTGCTATGCTGTCCAATGAAGCCAATGGGAAAATATGGGGGGATGAGGCCATAATAATAAAGCTGTTTTTGTACTTACTTGAAAAAAGGAATTTGGGATAAAGAACAAACTAAGACATTTATAGAAATAAGTAAACCAGCCTTTACGGCAGCTGTTGACAGGCCGGATGGAAACTGACTGGAAACAACAACAGACACCGGAGGAGTCCATGTATTAGACTCACTCTATTTGTAGGACAAATACACAAGGGATGTTTATATATAATCGGCCTTAGTACTGACGACACAGAGCCCAGCCTGGCAATGACGCTAGGGAAGGAAAAGGTGTGGGTGCATGTGAGTGTGTGGGGTGCGCTGGGGGTGGCGGTCACACCAGGGGTGTGCAGAGGGTCCTGTGACTAACCAGGAGGGAGCTCTGTGGTATGTTAATGTCAAGAGTTCCACAGACGGAAACAGGAACAAGTTGAGGGAACGGGGACCTGTTCAGCATATAACAAAGCATCAAGGACAAAAGCAAAACCAAACATCGGTTCTACTATATAATCAATAGCTTTTCAGTATAAAATATTTTTCCAAACATTAAGATACTTATTTCCAATTCTACAGGGAAAAACATGGATAAGCTAATCACAGACTAATATAAAAAACTTAAGGGCCCAAAAAAAAGTCAGACATCTCTGTTTCCACTACATGAGACTGAGAAAATATTCTTACATTTCCTCTTGGGTTTTACCTGATCTCTGTGTGTTCTAGCTCTGTTCTCTCTCTGGGTCTCTCTATCAATCTCTCCTCTAATACCACCCTCCTAGTCCTCTGATCATCACAATATCACAATTTCTGCTCTCATAGCACAGGCTGGCACGGTGTCCAACGCTACACTGGTAAATGGTAAGGGGCACGTGGTTGGAGGGAGCTAGACAAAGCAGAAGCAAGACATCTGGCCGGAGGGTAAAAGTTCCTCCAAGTGTTGTGAGATCAGAGGCTCTAAAACAGCAACACAAGGATGCTCACTCCCTAGCCACATTTCTGACCTAGCCAGACATTTTTGAAAATACGGAGTCCTGAGCCAAAAGCAAGATTGTAATTGGTTCATCTGAAGTAGAGTCTTGGAATTCACATATCAAGTTCCCCAGATGGGCTTCCCAAGGAGCTCAAATGGTAAACAATCTCCCTGCAAAGGAGACCTGAGTTTGATCCCCGGGTCAGGAAGATCCCCTGCAACCCACTCCAGTATTCTTGCCTAGAGAATCCCACGGACAGGGCAGCCAGGCAGACTACAGTCCATGGCGTCACAAAGAGTCGGACACAACTGAGTGACTAACACACACACACACAACACACACACGCGCGCACACACGCGCGCGCGCGCGCGCGGGGTAATGACGGCCAGTAAAGTATATAAACAATGACCTTAAAATAGTCGGATCTGCTTCAGAGTCCCCAGGTGAGCAAAGGGCAGGGAGGACCACCCCAAACCCCAGAGGGGAAGAGGTGGCAGCTTCAGGTTTTCCTTAAAAGTCTCCCAAACATTTACCAAGAAACCACAAGGGTGTCTCTAATGTTCAATGGCTAAAGACTCTGAGCTCTCGGGCTTCCCCTGGTGGTCCAGTGGGTAAGGACACCGCCTTGCAGTGCAAGGGGCGCTGGTTCGAGCCCTGGCCTGGGAAGATCCACGTGCTCTATAACAAACATCGGTTCTACTATATAATCTATAGCTTTTCAGTATAAAATATTTTTCCAAACATTAAGATACTTATTTCCAATTCTACAGGGAAAAACATGGATAAGCTAATCACAGACTAATATAAAAACTTAAGGGCCCAAAAAGTCAGACATCTCTGTTTCCACTACATGAGACTGAGAAAATATTCTTACATTTCCTCTTGGGTTTTACCTGATCTCTGTGTGTTCTAGCTCTGTTCTCTCTCTGGGTCTCTCTATCAATCTCTCCTCTAATACCACCCTCCTAGTCCTCTGATCATCACAATATCACAATTTCTGCTCTCATAGCACAGGCTGGCACGGTGTCCAACGCTACACTGGTAAATGGTAAGGGGCACGTGGTTGGAGGGAGCTAGACAAAGCAGAAGCAAGACATCTGGCCGGAGGGAAAAAGTTCCTCCAAGTGTTGTGAGATCAGAGGCTCTAAAACAGCAACACAAGGATGCTCACTCCCTAGCCACATTTCTGACCTAGCCAGACATTTTTGAAAATACGGAGTCCTGAGCCAAAAGCAAGATTGTAATTGGTTCATCTGAAGTAGAGTCTTGGAATTCACATATCAAGTTCCCCAGATGGGCTTCCCAAGGAGCTCAAATGGTAAACAATCTCCCTGCAAAGGAGACCTGAGTTTGATCCCCGGGTCAGGAAGATCCCCTGCAACCCACTCCAGTATTCTTGCCTAGAGAATCCCACGGACAGGGCAGCCAGGCAGACTACAGTCCATGGCGTCACAAAGAGTCGGACACAACTGAGTGACTAACACACACACACACAACACACACACGCGCGCACACACGCGCGCGCGCGCGCGCGGGGTAATGACGGCCAGTAAAGTATATAAACAATGACCTTAAAATAGTCGGATCTGCTTCAGAGTCCCCAGGTGAGCAAAGGGCAGGGAGGACCACCCCAAACCCCAGAGGGGAAGAGGTGGCAGCTTCAGGTTTTCCTTAAAAGTCTCCCAAACATTTACCAAGAAACCACAAGGGTGTCTCTAATGTTCAATGGCTAAAGACTCTGAGCTCTCGGGCTTCCCCTGGTGGTCCAGTGGGTAAGGACACCGCCTTGCAGTGCAAGGGGCGCTGGTTCGAGCCCTGGCCTGGGAAGATCCCACGTGCTGCGGAGTGGCTGGACCCATGGGTCCAATCATCGAGCCGGAGCTCTGGAGCGCACACGCCCAGAGCCGGTGCTCTGCAACAACAGAGGCCACCGCGATGGGAGGCCCACAGGAGCCAAAGAACAAAGACGGATGAAAATAGAGAAATGAAAGAGCAATAGAAGTGGCCCGCCTGCTTCCCTCCCAACCCCCGCCCAAAATAAATAAATAAATAAATCTTAAAAAAAAAAAAAAAGACTCTGCGCTCTCAATGCAAGAGGTCTGGAGTTGTAACCCTGGCCAGGGAACTAGAGCCCACATGCTGCAACAAAGACCCAGAGTAGTCAAATAAATTAAATACTTTAATATAAATAAAAATAAAGGAAAACTGTAAGACATGTCCCTGCACTACTAGCAGTAGGCTCCTACAGCCAAAAGTCCTACTAGGGGGCTTCCCTGGTGATCCAGTGCATAAAGACACCACCTTGCAGTGCAAGGGGTGCCGGTTTGATTCCTAGCCTAGGAAGATCCCACGTGCTGCAGAGCCACTGGACCGATGTGTCCAACTACCAAGTCAGAGCTCTGGAGCACATGCATCCAGAGCCAGTGCTCTACAAAGAGAGGCCACTGCAATGGGAGACCCACAGAGGCCAAAAAACAAAGACGGATGAAAACAAATAAATGAAAGATCAATAGAAGTGGCCAAAACATATGTGTGTGTGTGTGTGTGTGTGTGTGTGTGTGTATGTATATATATAATAATTTTTTAAAAATTTTTCTAAAAGTCCTACTAGGGCAGACACTCTTGTCTTGAGACATGCAATCGGTCAAAGACAAGATGAGCAAATTACTCACCAAGTTCTTCCTGGATACTTATGCTTTCATCATCTCCAATTCCAAGGCAAGTACAGCCTTAACCACTAACCACTTTTCTTGGCATCTAGAAGCATCGCCTGCACCACTTACTCGCCTTCCATGACTCTCTCAAAGTGTCAGTCGCTCAGTCGTGTCCAACTCTTAGCAACCTCATGCACTGTACCCTGCCAGACTCCTCTGTCCACGGGATTCTCCAGGCAAGAATACTGGAGTGGGTCACCATTCTCTTCTCCAGGGGATCTTTCTGACCCAGGGATTGAACCCGGGTCTCTTGCATTGCAGCCATCTTTACTATCTGAGCCATCTCGACCTTGGATTAAAATGTTACAGGTGCATGCAACCAGATTTTGTCATGAGAAAATATACTCTTCTTCTGTGCCCAACAAGGACTGTCCGATGCTTGCTGAATGAATGAATCAATGTTCACTGTTGCTGTGGGTGTAGAAGAGAGCTGCTGAACCAGGGAAGGAATCCCTAAACTCTGAGTCTAAACTTTAGCTGCAAAGTCCTGTCCAGCCACCCGGCTTGAGAATCTCCGTTAAATTCTCCCAAGCTGTCTTCTCTCGCCTCTAAGAATAGGCATAAGCAACCCCCAAATGGCTCCCATGTAAACCAGCTGCAAAAGGATTTAATACCAAGAGAGGACCCCTCCATCAAGTGTCTGAGAGGATGTGTACCTGTGCTTTGATCCTGTCCTTGCAGAAGAGACCTGCTCTGAACCCCCAGCTTTCTGCCAAGAGAAATGCCTATATACAGCAGAGGTCACCAACCAGCCTTCCATAAGCCAGACACAGTCAGGTTCTGTTTCGTCTCTCAAGACGTTAGGCCTAAAGAAGCATCTTAGATGACAACATGTGGAATCCGGAGGGACCCTAGAGTGCAGTTAAGGGCAGGGGCACCAAGAGAGGCTCAGCGGGACATCTCTGTGCCTCGGTTTCCTCAGCTATAAAGAAAGAGGTGGAACCCACCCAGCTGAGCTCATGAAGCGGTTCTGAGAGGGCCATGAGTTAAAACACATGAACACAAAAGGTGCTTAAAATGACACATACAATCACCGCTCGAGGCTGTGACAACTCTGATCCAGTCACAGAGGAGGCAATGCCGGGCCCTGACAAGGTCTAGATGAGCAGCAGCTATGCCCTCCCCCTCCCATACCACATCCCACCCACCAGAGCTCGTCACTTGTCCACAATTCCTTGATCCTTGAGGATCTCACACCCACTCTACCTCACTCCTCTGGACTACGTGCCATCAGGTGACTGCCTGTTAGGGCTATCACTTTGGCCTTGGACTTTGCAACTCCTGGTATTAAGAGGAAAAGCAAGCAGATCCAGTGAATTCAATGTAACCAGAATTTCCATCAGAGTCATGCTCCATAAAAATGCAGAGCACTCCATGGAGAAGGCAAGAAGCCCAAGAGTGCAAGAGGGCAATTAGTGGATGTTTCTGAGATTGTCAGAATAAACAGGGCCTCCCGCAATGAACCAGGGAAGCCTTGAGAGCCACTTAGGAAACTGTTAATGCCAAATCGTCCAAATAATCAGCGTAATGTTTACGTGTGAAGGACTCTGCATTGAGCCCTGGAAATCGCCCTTGTGCCCATTTGTCCTTACTGGTGTTTGCCCACCAGATCTCCTTGTGGCTGAAGCCAGCAAGCCCCGGCAGTCACACCGGGGCTCTTAGCCCCAGTGGTCAAAGTCGCAGCGAGGACTCTACAGGCCCTGGGGCATAAGCAACCCCAAATGGCTCCCATGTAAACCAGCTGCAAAAGGATTTAATACCAAGAGGACCCCTCCATCAAGTGTCTGAGAGGATGTGTACCTGTGCTTTGATCCTGTCCTTGCAGAAGAGACCTGCTCTGAACCCCCAGCTTTCTGCCAAGAGAAATGCCTATATACAGCAGAGGTCACCAACCAGCCTTCCATAAGCCAGACACAGTCAGGTTCTGTTTCGTCTCTCAAGACGTTAGGCCTAAAGAAGCATCTTAGATGACAACATGTGGAATCCGGAGGGACCCTAGAGTGCAGTTAAGGGCAGGGGCACCAAGAGAGGCTCAGCGGGACATCTCTGTGCCTCGGTTTCCTCAGCTATAAAGAAAGAGGTGGAACCCACCCAGCTGAGCTCATGAAGCGGTTCTGAGAGGGCCATGAGTTAAAACACATGAACACAAAAGGTGCTTAAAATGACACATACAATCACCGCTCGAGGCTGTGACAACTCTGATCCAGTCACAGAGGAGGCAATGCCGGGCCCTGACAAGGTCTAGATGAGCAGCAGCTATGCCCTCCCCCTCCCATACCACATCCCACCCACCAGAGCTCGTCACTTGTCCACAATTCCTTGATCCTTGAGGATCTCACACCCACTCTACCTCACTCCTCTGGACTACGTGCCATCAGGTGACTGCCTGTTAGGGCTATCACTTTGGCCTTGGACTTTGCAACTCCTGGTATTAAGAGGAAAAGCAAGCAGATCCAGTGAATTCAATGTAACCAGAATTTCCATCAGAGTCATGCTCCATAAAAATGCAGAGCACTCCATGGAGAAGGCAAGAAGCCCAAGAGTGCAAGAGGGCAATTAGTGGATGTTTCTGAGATTGTCAGAATAAACAGGGCCTCCCGCAATGAACCAGGGAAGCCTTGAGAGCCACTTAGGAAACTGTTAATGCCAAATCGTCCAAATAATCAGCGTAATGTTTACGTGTGAAGGACTCTGCATTGAGCCCTGGAAATCGCCCTTGTGCCCATTTGTCCTTACTGGTGTTTGCCCACCAGATCTCCTTGTGGCTGAAGCCAGCAAGCCCCGGCAGTCACACCGGGGCTCTTAGCCCCAGTGGTCAAAGTCGCAGCGAGGACTCTACAGGCCCTGGGGCGGGATGGGCGCCTGGGTGCCCATGGGCAGAGCCAAGTGCGAAGCCTTCCTAAGCCAGCTCTGGGTCCCACAGGGCCTCTCCTGAGTCTATTGAGGACCAATCGTGACTGCTGATCCTTAGGCATGTAAGACTGTGTATGTAAGACTAAGTCTGTGTAAGACTCAAAATGAGCAAGTACGCTTCATGAGAGAAGGGACTTGGGTCTTATTTAGTCATTAAGCCATCCCCAGTGCCTAGAAAACTGCCTAGTACACAGCAGGTACATATAAAGTATCTAGAACAGTAACTGGTATATCATAAGTTCATAAATAAGTATTACTGACTACTGTTTACCTGCAAACGTACGTTGCATTTTTTAAATCGAACTCAACTCGACATGTGAAACTATACAACATAAAATAAAAATTAAAATGTCTTCCAGGGCATAGTTCTTATCTAGTTCTGAGTCATACGCTTTGATGAGGGATTTGCAGCCAAATTTTGAGTACATCCACCTCTTAATTGCACACTATTGTTCATGGGGAAAGACATTGGAGCCCTCCTTGGGACACTACAAATGACAATTTACAAGGCCTGAAAGGAACCAAAAATACAAAAGGGACCTGCTTCTCACTTTCACAACTGTAACATTAGCAGCACACGTGGAACAGAAGGTGAACACATGATGAATTTATGGAAGTCCTACTTGTAATCTATTTGGCAGTTAATGTGCAAATGTGGAAAAATTAATGTGGAAAAAAAAGACAATAGCAGTACCTCTTATCTAACAGATGCGGTCACAGATGCCACAATGCTTCCTTACTCAAAAGCTAGTTCCACGTTTCCGGGAAGGCCCAGGCCCCACCTGTTTGTGAACAGCTGTTACACTGTGTGGCTGCTGACAAGGAAGGGGGGAACCAAAGTTGCCACCCCAAAAACGTCTCTTTGATCTAATTATTTTGAGTTGAAATCGAGCCCAGCGCCAAAGACTCAAGAACCTTCTCCCTAACTACCTGAAAGAATTTAGATAAAGCATCCCTTCTAGAAAGAGCACTGGTGTTTGCCCACCAGATCTCCTTGTGGCTGAAGCCAGCAAGCCCCGGCAGTCACACCGGGGCTCTTAGCCCCAGTGGTCAAAGTCGCAGCGAGGACTCTACAGGCCCTGGGGCGGGATGGGCGCCTGGGTGCCCATGGGCAGAGCCAAGTGCGAAGCCTTCCTAAGCCAGCTCTGGGTCCCACAGGGCCTCTCCTGAGTCTATTGAGGACCAATCGTGACTGCTGATCCTTAGGCATGTAAGACTGTGTATGTAAGACTAAGTCTGTGTAAGACTCAAAATGAGCAAGTACGCTTCATGAGAGAAGGGACTTGGGTCTTATTTAGTCATTAAGCCATCCCCAGTGCCTAGAAAACTGCCTAGTACACAGCAGGTACATATAAAGTATCTAGAACAGTAACTGGTATATCATAAGTTCATAAATAAGTATTACTGACTACTGTTTACCTGCAAACGTACGTTGCATTTTTAAGTCGAACTCAACTCGACATGTGAAACTATACAACATAAAATAAAAATTAAAATGTCTTCCAGGGCATAGTTCTTATCTAGTTCTGAGTCATACGCTTTGATGAGGGATTTGCAGCCAAATTTTGAGTACATCCACCTCTTAATTGCACACTATTGTTCATGGGGAAAGACATTGGAGCCCTCCTTGGGACACTACAAATGACAATTTACAAGGCCTGAAAGGAACCAAAAATACAAAAGGGACCTGCTTCTCACTTTCACAACTGTAACATTAGCAGCACACGTGGAACAGAAGGTGAACACATGATGAATTTATGGAAGTCCTACTTGTAATCTATTTGGCAGTTAATGTGCAAATGTGGAAAAATTAATGTGGAAAAAAAAGACAATAGCAGTACCTCTTATCTAACAGATGCGGTCACAGATGCCACAATGCTTCCTTACTCAAAAGCTAGTTCCACGTTTCCGGGAAGGCCCAGGCCCCACCTGTTTGTGAACAGCTGTTACACTGTGTGGCTGCTGACAAGGAAGGGGGGAACCAAAGTTGCCACCCCAAAAACGTCTCTTTGATCTAATTATTTTGAGTTGAAATCGAGCCCAGCGCCAAAGACTCAAGAACCTTCTCCCTAACTACCTGAAAGAATTTAGATAAAGCATCCCTTCTAGAAAGAGCACTACCAGTACAAATAATGTGCAGTGTAAGAGGAACTAGGTGTGTAGACACAGAGGAACAGAGCAAAATTTGTTTGTCAAAACGACTGAGTCCTGTCTCTGTAAGGCAGAGCAAACATTTGTTCAACAAACACTGGCTCCCTTTTCCATCTTCCCATGAATTCCCTTCCTCCCCTTGAATTCCCAAACCATACCCCCTAGCATCTTCTCTCACATTTTCAGCTGAAGATGGTATTTGAGGTGGTGATTTCTGCCATTTTGGTGAACTACTCACTTTTCCTGGGAATCTCCCACATATGCACGCTATTCAATATTTGTTTTTCCCCTGCTAATCAGTCTCATGTCAGTTTAATTCTTTAACCAGTCAAGGGAGCCTGTAAGGGCAGAGAGAAGTCTTTCCTCCCTCACAGTGACCAGCCCTCCACCTCTTACCACATGTTGAATTTGGCAATGGCCAAATGTAAAAACAAAACCTACTGAGGCTGTTGTCTGGCTGGCTGTTCATTTGCCAGATGACATGGTGACGTGGGGAGAGGGGGGGCAGAAAAGTTCAAGAAAAAAAAAAACCCACCACACCTTTTTTTGGATCACTGAAAGCAAGAAACTAATGTGAAGGCTGGCTCGACGTCACGGAGATCCAAATACCTCTCTCTTCCTTGTTTCCATTTCCCAACCTGGAGTGAGTTCTAACTGAGCAGCTCAGTGCAAGTGACAGTCAACATACTATCTCGTGGTTTCTGTCAAGTTCCTGATTTTCTTCTGTTACTGAGACAAGCGAGAACTCCGTGTGTGACCATCTCAACTTGGAGTATCTACTGAGACATATTCTGAAATGGTTGCTGCTTGACTTGTCGATGAAGGACTACACACAGGTAAGAAAACAGCTTTTCCGTGAAAGAACTTGAGCGTGTGTGAAGGGGGCATGAGAACGGAAAGGGAGATCCCTGGGCTTGGCAGCCATGATGCTGAGTAACATGGAATGTCTTCTTCCTCAGGAAGTTACTTCGGGTTTAAGATATAGTCATATATTTGTTCATGCCAGGGGATCCAAATCTGAAATGTACCACTGATGATAATTTACGATTTCTGGTTGTGACTGTCAAAATATATCTGTGATGAGGAGCTATCAGAGAAAATGCTTAAAATGTAGTCACCTAGGACAAACATTTCAAAAGCTTGTAGATATATATATCAAAATTTCCTCTAAAACTGCGAACTCAATTATGACAGTAATACTTATAAGATAATGTCAATGTTTTTGTTTACAATGTCATGTATCCACAGGTATATCTATTCATACATATATTTAATAGATAAGAGTCTTTATCTTTGCTGTTACTGGGATAAGTACCCTTACTAATACCTAGTAAGCTATATATTTACCTTTAAAGTGAATTACAAACATCTATGGGCTTCCTTGGTGGCTCAGAGGGTAAAGAATCTGTCTGCTATGTGGGAGAACTGGGGTTTGATCCCTGGGTGAGGAAGATCCCCTGGAGAAGGGAATTGGCAACCCACTCCAGCATTCTTGCTTGGAGAATTCCATGGACAAAGGAGCCTGGCAAGCTACTGTCCACGGGTTCAAAAAGAGTCGGCACAACTGAGTGACTAACAAACACACACAACTTATGGACAGCAAAACTTTAAGTTCACCTGTTACTTATAAAAATGTCTAGGACTAAACAGCTAAATTATTTTTAAAAATGTAAACATTAAAATTTTAATTATACACAGGGGAATTATTAGAGATGCACATTGTCAGCACAGTCAACCAATCTCATGCAACCTGTCAGGTTCAGAAATTTTTTTTTTTTTTTTCAAGCAACAACAAATAATTCTACGGAGAAAAATGACTAAAGATCACACTGGTAAAACTAAAAACAAACAAAAAAAACCCTATAGCTTGCATATTCACCTTCTTAAAACATACAAACGTGAAAACAGCTTTGGCACTAAAAACACCTAGGTAACTTGAAAATAAATAAAACAATGTATTCACTCTAAAAAATCAGAATAACATTTTATGGTCTGTGAACATAAGTAAGTTTTATACTTCAAGAAAATCTGTAATACACACAGAAAAAGTACACAAACATATACACAATGACACACTGGTAATACATACATCAACTACATGGTCATAGTTTATATTATGTCTGTCATAGCTTAGGAAAGAAGAAATAAGGGAACGCCAAGATCCTCAGCGTGTGGAGACCCAGGACGGGAGAGTAGGCAGGGCATGGGGAAAAAACGACTTGTTTGTTGAGATGTGAAAAGTGCCCGTTCCACACCTGACGAAGCAGGTAGACAGGATGCAAGCACCCAACCGAGACCACCCAGCTGATCTCGCAGTGAGCCTGAGCCCCTGGGCACAAGGAAAGGACTTGCATTCCATTCCGGGCAGGGACCTGAGCCTGCGGGGTTCTGGTCCGCCCAGTCTTCCCCTTGGCCACCCGGCCCGGCCCTGCCACCCTGCTCCACCAGTCACCCATCAGCACATCCGTCAGTCCTCTTCAACCGCTCTCATCCTCAATCCTGCATGCACTGGTAGGACAGCGTTTCTAATTTCTTGACAAGAAGAATGTTCAATCTAATATTATATACACAGATTGAAGAGAAAAGTTATTCTTAAAAAGCATAAAATTATAATAATCCCTGACATATTTAAATAGGATATGACAGAGCAAAAGAAAAATCAAGTCTCCCCAGATCAGGAGAATGGTGGGGGTTGGGGGAGAGCAGATACACATTAACCCAGCTAAGGAGTATACCAGGCAGCAAAACAGTAAGATGCCACCGTCTAAGAGCCCAGTCTACCAAACTCCTGAGGCCCACTCCCCTATCCGCTTATTACATCAGATATTATTTGCAAAGTCTTCAACAGAGTGATGTAGAAAATGTTCAGAAAATGTTGGTTAGCATCATCATTGCTTTCACTATTACTATAAACACATTTAATCTAAGCAGATGTGTATCTAATTACATCTCAGACTACTGGAAAGCATAATTTAGGTATTTCAGTACATTTGTAGACCAAAACAGATTGATATGACATAAAACCATGTACGGGGACTTCCCTGGCAGTCCAGTGGTTAAGACTCCTCACTTCCACTACTAGGGCTCAATCCCTAGCTGGAGACTTAAGATTCCACATGCTGCATGGCGCCCACTCCAAAAATTCCAGGGTCTGTCAACTATTCTTACAAATTAGAATAACCTGGAGGATTGTTCAAACTGGTCATAGTTTATATTATGTCTGTCATAGCTTAGGAAAGAAGAAATAAGGAACGCCAAGATCCTCAGCGTGTGGAGACCCAGGACGGGAGAGTAGGCAGGGCATGGGGAAAAAACGACTTGTTTGTTGAGATGTGAAAAGTGCCGTTCCACACCTGACGAAGCAGGTAGACAGGATGCAAGCACCCAACCGAGACCACCCAGCTGATCTCGCAGTGAGCCTGAGCCCCTGGGCACAAGGAAAGGACTTGCATTCCATTCCGGGCAGGGACCTGAGCCTGCGGGGTTCTGGTCCGCCCAGTCTTCCCCTTGGCCACCCGGCCCGGCCCTGCCACCCTGCTCCACCAGTCACCCATCAGCACATCCGTCAGTCCTCTTCAACCGCTCTCATCCTCAATCCTGCATGCACTGGTAGGACAGCGTTTCTAATTTCTTGACAAGAAGAATGTTCAATCTAATATTATATACACAGATTGAAGAGAAAAGTTATTCTTAAAAGCATAAAATTATAATAATCCCTGACATATTTAAATAGGATATGACAGAGCAAAAGAAAAATCAAGTCTCCCCAGATCAGGAGAATGGTGGGGGTTGGGGGAGAGCAGATACACATTAACCCAGCTAAGGAGTATACCAGGCAGCAAAACAGTAAGATGCCACCGTCTAAGAGCCCAGTCTACCAAACTCCTGAGGCCCACTCCCCTATCCGCTTATTACATCAGATATTATTTGCAAAGTCTTCAACAGAGTGATGTAGAAAATGTTCAGAAAATGTTGGTTAGCATCATCATTGCTTTCACTATTACTATAAACACATTTAATCTAAGCAGATGTGTATCTAATTACATCTCAGACTACTGGAAAGCATAATTTAGGTATTTCAGTACATTTGTAGACCAAAACAGATTGATATGACATAAAACCATGTACGGGGACTTCCCTGGCAGTCCAGTGGTTAAGACTCCTCACTTCCACTACTAGGGCTCAATCCCTAGCTGGAGACTTAAGATTCCACATGCTGCATGGCGCCCCACTCCAAAAAATTATTTACAACAGGGTCTGTCAACTATTCTTACAAATTAGAATAACCTGGAGGGATTGTTCAAACACAGATGCCTGAGCCCCACACCCCCCAAAATTTTTGATTCAATAAATTTGGACTGGGGCTTAAGAATCTGCATTTTAACAAATTCCCAGGTGATACTAATACTGCTAATCTGGGGGCCCACACTTTGAGAACCCCTGATATGTGATGAATCCCACATTCACATTTGCCTTACTAATAAATCTATCCACATGTTTCTCATTTAATCTAAGTATATAAATGAGAAGGCAAAATAAAAGTTTAAAAAGCAAAAAGCACGATATCAACCCCCCCTTATTCTTGATTTAAAAAGAGAAACAGAGTCAAGATATTTCCCATTAGATCTATGACGTTTCTGAAGTCAACTGCTGAGTTGAGAAATACTGGGGGTTTTGTGCGCGCGCGTGTGTGTGTTTTCAATGTTCGAAGAGGTAGCGTGGTTTCTGCAGTAAGATAGGAGTCCTGGATGATGCAATTCTAGGAAGTTGAGTTAGTCCAATGTGACAGAGCTGGTACTTTCAAGTACTGATGGCCAACACTGTTCGCTCATGTTGAAGCTGTATTTCTGGGTCATCTCACTGTGCCAGTTTGAATAGATGCACTGAGAACAAGAGCCCTGGAAAAATTTTCTCAGATGGCTCCAGTAAAGCTGCTGGTAACCCACCTTGCTTTGCCAGATGCACAAGGAAAGAATAGAGGAATACTGTTGCTCCTGATGGTGTTCATTCTATAAAATGTCTCTGGAGTGAATTCAGGTATTGAGGCTTCCCTGAGCCGAAATCTCCATGGTAAGAAACCAGAAGTCACATGTATTCAATTTGGTTTAAATACTTCTTTGAAAGTTAGGTTGGTACCAGGTGAGCTGTACCAAGGACAGATGACTTCAGAGACATGGGTCAAAGTGAAGCCAACACAAGTTTTTTCTGTCATCTTCTTCAATGCATATCCTCACATGTAGAAGGCAGAGGCAGATGTAACGCTAAGGAAAGTTTCTTCCTACTGAAATTTACATGGTCAACACCAAAGTGCCAAGCCTGCCCAGGCACAGCAGGAGTCCTGAGACTGTGGTCTCCACAGGAGCGGCACCACCACCACCAGTGAACTTGTCAGACAGGCACATTTTTGATCCCAAGCCTACTGAACATGGAACTTTGGGAGTGGAATCCAGAAATCTGTGTTGTAACAGCCTTCCAGGTTGTTTAGTTTCACATTCCATGTTAATTCCTTGGGTAGGATCGTAACTATGTGATGAATCCACATTCACATTTGCCTTACTAATAAATCTATCCACATGTTTCTCATTTAATCTAAGTATATAAATGAGAAGGCAAAATAAAAGTTTAAAAAGCAAAAAGCACGATATCAACCCCCCCTTATTCTTGATTTAAAAAGAGAAACAGAGTCAAGATATTTCCCATTAGATCTATGACGTTTCTGAAGTCAACTGCTGAGTTGAGAAATACTGGGGTTTTGTGCTGGCGTGTGTGTGTTTTCAATGTTCGAAGAGGTAGCGTGGTTTCTGCAGTAAGATAGGAGTCCTGGATGATGCAATTCTAGGAAGTTGAGTTAGTCCAATGTGACAGAGCTGGTACTTTCAAGTACTGATGGCCAACACTGTTCGCTCATGTTGAAGCTGTATTTCTGGGTCATCTCACTGTGCCAGTTTGAATAGATGCACTGAGAACAAGAGCCCTGGAAAAATTTTCTCAGATGGCTCCAGTAAAGCTGCTGGTAACCCACCTTGCTTTGCCAGATGCACAAGGAAAGAATAGAGGAATACTGTTGCTCCTGATGGTGTTCATTCTATAAAATGTCTCTGGAGTGAATTCAGGTATTGAGGCTTCCCTGAGCCGAAATCTCCATGGTAAGAAACCAGAAGTCACATGTATTCAATTTGGTTTAAATACTTCTTTGAAAGTTAGGTTGGTACCAGGTGAGCTGTACCAAGGACAGATGACTTCAGAGACATGGGTCAAAGTGAAGCCAACACAAGTTTTTTCTGTCATCTTCTTCAATGCATATCCTCACATGTAGAAGGCAGAGGCAGATGTAACGCTAAGGAAAGTTTCTTCCTACTGAAATTTACATGGTCAACACCAAAGTGCCAAGCCTGCCCAGGCACAGCAGGAGTCCTGAGACTGTGGTCTCCACAGGAGCGGCACCACCACCACCAGTGAACTTGTCAGACAGGCACATTTTTGATCCCAAGCCTACTGAACATGGAACTTTGGGAGTGGAATCCAGAAATCTGTGTTGTAACAGCCTTCCAGGTTGTTTAGTTTCACATTCCATGTTAATTCCCTTGGGTAGGATCACTAAGTTCTGGGGCAGCTCCAGTTTCCATGTTCTGACGTAACTGTAAATAGTGCCCCCTTTCCACCTCACAAGTGCCCTGGCTGGGACAACAAATGTTATGGTCATCCTTGCCCTTCCGATTGGATGCTACAAAGGGGTTTAGTTGGTTGGATTCTGTTTACCACTACGAAATTTCAATTAGCTTCATGAATGCTGCTGTGCCCTTGGTACTAAACCTATCTGTAGCCACCTTGAATGCCAAAAGATGCTTCATAAAAGTCTACAGAGCATGGGTATTTCAGAAGAGGTATTGTATCTTCACCAAAAAAGCACCCACCAACAAACTATATAAAATCTGGTTTCAATTTCTAGCATGTGGGATCAAGTCTCCTCTATTGAGTTTTTAAAATTCTTTTTTACTAAATTTTCTGGTTCCTCTATAGAGTTTTCTTTTCCCAACTAGCATAGAGAAAAGTGAAAGCTAGTAGGTAATCTCCTAGTCTTATTTTTGTGGTAACAACTTGGCAGTATTAATCCACAGAAAAACCAAGTTCACCACAAACGTTCTCATTTCTACCTGTTCTTTTAAAGGCAAAGGAAAATACTGGTCACATGTTTTTGGATCTGATCCACTTTCCATTCCTTTGAAATCTTGGTCTTCACTCAGACTAAATTAAATTGCTAGCTTTTTATTCTTCACTGAAGTCTTCCACCTGCTGTTTCTTAAAAGCATCAAAGGTCTTAGACATCATGTTCTGACTCTATGTTTCGGTGCTGTTGAAGCTAAGCTCTCAAATAAAAAAAGAGGAAGATCAGCTATTTGTATTTTTATCACATGATTGGACTATCAGAACACCTTACACCAAGCTGACCTGAAGTGTGCCACTCTTTCTTTTACTGTGGGAGGATCTTCCCAGCCAGTCCAGCCCTAAGGTCAAAGGCTGGTAAGTAAGCTCCCAGGAAGCTTCATCTAAAGCATATTTCCATACTGCTACAAAGGATAAACTGCTCTCTTCCTAGAGCTATTTCAGTCATTTGTTCATTCAACAAACACCAGAAATCTGTGTTGTAACAGCCTTCCAGGTTGTTTAGTTTCACATTCCATGTTAATTCCTTGGGTAGGATCACTAAGTTCTGGGGCAGCTCCAGTTTCCATGTTCTGACGTAACTGTAAATAGTGCCCCCTTTCCACCTCACAAGTGCCCTGGCTGGGACAACAAATGTTATGGTCATCCTTGCCCTTCCGATTGGATGCTACAAAGGGGTTTAGTTGGTTGGATTCTGTTTACCACTACGAAATTTCAATTAGCTTCATGAATGCTGCTGTGCCCTTGGTACTAAACCTATCTGTAGCCACCTTGAATGCCAAAAGATGCTTCATAAAAGTCTACAGAGCATGGGTATTTCAGAAGAGGTATTGTATCTTCACCAAAAAAGCACCCACCAACAAACTATATAAAATCTGGTTTCAATTTCTAGCATGTGGGATCAAGTCTCCTCTATTGAGTTTTTAAAATTCTTTTTTACTAAATTTTCTGGTTCCTCTATAGAGTTTTCTTTTCCCAACTAGCATAGAGAAAAGTGAAAGCTAGTAGGTAATCTCCTAGTCTTATTTTTGTGGTAACAACTTGGCAGTATTAATCCACAGAAAAACCAAGTTCACCACAAACGTTCTCATTTCTACCTGTTCTTTTAAAGGCAAAGGAAAATACTGGTCACATGTTTTTGGATCTGATCCACTTTCCATTCCTTTGAAATCTTGGTCTTCACTCAGACTAAATTAAATTGCTAGCTTTTTATTCTTCACTGAAGTCTTCCACCTGCTGTTTCTTAAAAGCATCAAAGGTCTTAGACATCATGTTCTGACTCTATGTTTCGGTGCTGTTGAAGCTAAGCTCTCAAATAAAAAAAGAGGAAGATCAGCTATTTGTATTTTTATCACATGATTGGACTATCAGAACACCTTACACCAAGCTGACCTGAAGTGTGCCACTCTTTCTTTTACTGTGGGAGGATCTTCCCAGCCAGTCCAGCCCTAAGGTCAAAGGCTGGTAAGTAAGCTCCCAGGAAGCTTCATCTAAAGCATATTTCCATACTGCTACAAAGGATAAACTGCTCTCTTCCTAGAGCTATTTCAGTCATTTGTTCATTCAACAAACACTGATTTCTTAGTACATGGCAGCCACGATTCTAGATACTAGAGACACTCTGCTTGTAAGAGGCCCCCACTCTACATTCTAATAGACACAAACACAAACCTTTCTAATGTCAATCATTCTCCTCTAGGAAATGGCATTTACTCAGCATGACAACAATCTTTGGGCATATTTTAACTGATCAGGTTACATTCTGGAGGAGGAAATGGCAATCCCCACTGCAGTATTCTTTCCTGAAAAACATCATGGACAGAGAAGCCCGGGGGGCCACAGTCCAAAGGGTCACAAAGAGTGGGACACAACTGAACAACTAAGCACATAAACAGGTTACACTTTTATTTGCTTCATAGAGATTTGGTGGGGGCCCTAATCTCATCAGAAGCCAGTTAGCATTTACTGACTTGATAGCCCTCATGCACTATGACAAAAATAGAATATTGAGAACAATACTAAATCCTGTTAACTGTCTTAGGAGCTGCCCTGTACTGGTTCGTATTCTCTCTTTCCTGGCCCCAAAAACTGCCAATTATGTTGCTGCACAAAGGATCTCACTGTTTCTTTCCCTACTAAAAATATCTCTGCAAATCTTCATAGAAGTGAAAAAACGAAGGGAAAGGATATGTTCTGAGAGGAAAAGAAAGATTTTCTGTCTCTGTTTCACTGAGTCTATGAAGTGTCTGAGTACAGCAGTCCTTGTCGTCAGGGCCATTGAAACGGGTGGCTGGTTAACCAAAAAATTAGACTAAGTAGGAATCACTTTTGTTGTTGTTGTTGTTCAGTTGTTAAGTCATGTCTGCTTTTCGTGTCCTGTGGACTATAGCTCACCATGCTCCTCTGTCCATGGGATTTCCCATGAAGAATACTGGAATGGGTTTCCATGCCCTTCTCCAGGGGATCTTCCTGACCCAGCGATCAAACTCCCATCTCTTGCTTGGCAGGCATATTCTTTACCACTGAGCCACTTGGAAAGCCTCCTAATCACTTTTAGAAAATGATAAATATTTTCTTTAAATACACCATTTTAACTTAAAATACATAATGTACCATTATTGTCTAATTATTTACTGTTGTGGCAAGATTTTTTTCTTGAGTATGGGTCTATGTTGATGAGAGTTCTATAATTTATTTTCCTTCATAAATAACTTTAGCTTATTGTCAGACATGTCCAGTTTCTTAGTTTCGTTTCAAGTAGTATGAGAATTTTTAGAATCCATAAGAGTTTAAAAAAAAAAAAAAAAAGCCAGACCTAGACTCTTAAGCTCTCAACAGAATGGAATCTTTCTTAGCCTAATAAAGGAAAAGACACAGTAGTTTCTCCACAAACATTTTATGGATGAATGGCAATAAGGAGAACCTTAATCTAAGGAACTAACTAAATATGTCATGGAAACATTCTGCCTATCTTAATCCATTCCTATTCCTACCCCACCCAAGGAAAAGTGCATGCCTTGTTCTCGCTACAGGAGACTGCCAGTTCACAAAGTCAAGCGGCAGAGCATAACAACGAAGAGCAAAGACCATGTATAACAACGAAGAGCAAAGACCATGTGTTCTGAAATCAGGCTAGTTCAAATCTTGACCCCATCCTGCTTACTCTGATATGACCCTGATAAAGTTACTTAATGACTCTATAAATCATTTCCCTCACTTGTCATGGAAGTCAAAAGAATCAGTATGTACAATGCACCCCAAGAGTGACTGGCACGAGATGAGAGTACGAGCAAGGTTTAGTGTTGCTGTCACAATCACCATGACCTGATACCTCAGTAACACAAATGCAGTGGTTTGATGACTGCGAGAACAAGGGAAGCTAAAGAGTATATATCCAAATGCCAGCTTGTCACTTAACCTCTGCCTGCTCAGTTTCCTTCTCAGTAAAAACAGAATAAAAATACCTACCTAAGAAGAACTACTGTAATAGTTATCATAATGTCTGGTACATAGTCAACAGTCAAAAAATAGTCTTAATGTAGTAAACTTACTGTACATTCCAAAAGATCCCGCACATCTTTCAAACCTACATCCAAAGACCCATAGCTACCAGCTGATTGTGGATTCAGCATTTTCCTAGGGCAGTAAAGGAAAAGCCTCCTTCCCCCAGAAAACACATTCTGAGAAAATACACACTCAGCATGGAGGATATAACCTGGGAAAAGGTGAGTGCTATGCTATGGAGTTAAAATAGAGCTCAGAAATAGTAAAGAACTCATTGTGCTGGAGTCACTAGCAGATGGAAGGAACAGAATTAGGCTGGGTCTTGAAAGAAGAAATTGATACAGAATGTGATAAACTGAATAGGGAAAACAGCTTCAATTAATAGACTTTAGTGCCTGCGTGCTCAGTTGTGTCCAGCTCTTTGCAACCCCGTGGACTACAGCCCGCCAGGCTCCTCTGTCCATGGAATTTTCCAGGCAATGTGCTCCTTTCCAGCCACAGGTGTCCACATTTCCATTTCTGTCCCTAGACCTTTAGGTTTACCTGCCGCAGAACTGTACTTAAACAGATTCACACAGTTTGTACCCCTCTGTGTCTGACTTCTCTGGCTCAACATATGGTTTTGAGATGTATTCATACTGTTGTCAGGTATCATTCCTTCTGATAACTAAATGGCATCCTATAAGATCATCATAATCTGTTTACTCATTTTAGTCTGCTGATAAACATTTGGGTCATTCTCAGTTTGGGGCTATTATGCATAAAGGTGCTATGAACATCCGAGTAAAAGTCTTTTTCTGGATAGATGCTTTAATTTCTCTGAGATAAACACTAGGAGTTAACATTACTAGCACAACAGTAGGTATATGTTTAACTTGATAAGAAGTTACCAAAATGTTATCCAAAGCAAATTTTCTAGTCTACACTCCAAAAACGTATGAAACTATTTATTGCTCCATTTTCTGTCAACAGGCAGCGTTCTGGCTTTTCTCTACTTGTTCTACTTTCTGCCATTCTAATGAGTATGAAGTAGTAACTTATCATTTTAATTTCCATTTCACTGTTGACCAATGACGCATCTTTTTACAAGTTCCTTGGTCAAACATCTTTTGTGATGTGCTCATTTCAGTCTTTTGTAAAACAATCTACATACTAAGAAATAAACTAAACTATTTTAAAGATTTATATTATGACAGCTGCTTCCTTAATAGTGCGTGTGTGCTCAGCCATGTCCAACTCTTTGTAACCCCCAGGGACTGTAGTCTGCCAGACTCCTCTGTCCGTGGGATTTTTCAAATGCTGGAGTAATGGGTTTCCATTTCCTCCCCCAGGGGATGTTCCCAACTCAAGGATGGAACCTGTGTCTCTATCTCCTGCATTGACAGGCAGATTCTTTACCACCAGTGCCACCGGGAATCTTAATAGTTGCCTTAATAGTTTTGAGCCTAAACACTCATTGTTTAGCAAGGCTCATTTCTTATTACTCTGTCCTTGCTTAAGGTTCCACATTTCGACTGAGGAGATGCCATAGGAAAACTATTCACATAGTAACAAAAACCTAGGCACTCACTTGTAGCTTGCAAGCTTTCTATTTTTAATGATTACCCAGCTTCACAAGCTAACAGCTCTCAGAAATAATCAACACTAGTGGCTTGTAATTTATGCTAAAAAGAAGAGAAAATGCCATATAAACCTGGTACTGTTTCTTTTTAAAGAGAAAAGGCTTTGCATGTAGATACTTGAATTTGGTTAAGTTACCCTTTTAACTTTCTTTTCTCATCAAGAAGTTCAACTATCATCATTTCATCAGTAGCACGCCATTATTTTTATGCCTTCTTTCCTTTTTATCCCCAAAGGTAAAAAAGAATAAAAGTAGCACACACACACACACAAAACACCAAAAAAACAAAAAATCCTCCCAGTAAGAGATATTATCTTAAGCCTTGAAATGTTTAATGGTTTCAATAATTGTCAAAATAAACTATTCATTTAAAGAATGCAAGAAACTAATATGCAAGAAATACACTCTAGAAGGAGCTGCCCAGACATCATTTAATTAGAACAGTTCTCCTGTACTTCACAACATGGATACAGCTCGCCAATATCCACCATGAAGTAAATCCTAGCTTTCCTCAAAATCCCTATTAAATCACACTGAAAGCACCCCAGGAGAGGCGACACTGATTCAGTGAGGAGAGAGTTTATAAAAATGACGAAACCTCAGGGCACTCCCTGGTGGCCCAATGGTTAGGACGCTGGGTTTAATCTCTGGTTGGGGAACTAAGAGCCCCCCACCTTCGAGGAGGGGCCAGCTGGGGATGAGAATGCCGCTTCCTGCTGAGGGGTCACTTTTTATTCACAGATGTCACATCTCTAGCAACTCTGTGTTCTGACTCTCACCTTTCCCCTTACCAGACACCCAACTGCCCCTGTGGATATAGTCCGTTTTCCCCTCAGCCACATTTTCTACACCTGGAGTTCCTTTCCCCTGTTTTGTTCGTGTCACTTATTCCCTCCTTCATTTACTTAAAGTCTTCGAAGTGCTAGAATACAAAAGAATATTCAAGGAAAACGGCACGCCCTGTGTCCCATCTCATATAACTAAGATACATGTGCCAGGAAAGAATGTATTCCCCCTAAAGAAGGGACAGAACTATTTCACAAGTCTTTCTGTGCCAAGACAGTTGTATCCAGCATCTAGGCAACCTGTGTCTAATGTTAAGTTCATTCACTCAACAACAAACGGCTTTCCATTTGGGTGAGTCCTATGACTATCAGTCCAGAAGTTTCTTTTGTTTGGGATTTCCAGATACATTCAATGCTAAGTTCAAATACTTCATGAGTTTGTTTATATTTTCACTTTGATGAGTTCATGTTCTCTTGCAATGGAGGATGGACTCGGAAATTGAGGGCACTCAGGAAAATTAAGTTGTTTAACAGAAATGAGATGAGCCTTCCCCAAAGGCACAGTGCCAGGGGCAGCATAAAGTTTCCATAACAATGTTGGCAATGTTGTATCACAAACAGAAGCGCTTAGAAGAAAGGAGGAACTGAAAACACACAAAGGGAGGCGGGCAGCAAAGCAAAGGGCACCTGAGTAACTGCCAGGGAAGCCTAGGCTCGTGGCTCACGAACCCCTGTAAATAAGGTCAAGGCACAGACATCCCTCAAACGTCTTCTTGGGACAGAACTAGTCAGACTCACCCAGTACAGACTCCCTGAAAAGGAAGAGACCCCTCTACATCAGAAGTGTTCCAATACTTTTTTATCCATGAGGTGCACGTTGCTCAAACAAAATCTTATAGAGAGCACTGATACACTAGACAGACGGAAACAAAGTGGTCTTGAAGTGCCCACATGTTCGGTCGTGTCCAACTCTGAGATACCATGGACTGTGGCTCGCCTGGCTCCTCTGTCCATAGGATGTTCCAGGCAAAAATACTGCAGTGGGTTGCCATTTCTTCCTCGAGGGAACCTTGCTGACCCAGTGATAGAACGCGGGTCTCCTGAATCACATGCAGATTCTCGACCAAATGAGCCAGAGGCTGAGGTAAAAACTCCATCAGCCTCTCTGGAAGCTCCCCAGGAAAGCCCTGAAGCCCAGCACAGAAGCCAAGGAAAAGCATGAAACTCCTGCTCAGACCCCTCTTTAGAGAGAGGGACGATCTTGGGTGAGCCAGCCAAGGACTTTCTACGCCCCTGGAGGGAAGACAATCTGAATATACTGTATGACTGCCATCACTAATGGGCAGGGGGAGGAGGGCCAGGAGGAAAAGCCCTCTGCGAGTGGTCATCTGAGAAGATGAGAATAAAGACTCAGAACTTCTTTCATGATACAAGATATACACACAAGAGTAAAATCAGAAAGCAGAAGATAGTGATCAAAGATGAGAAATCTAGCCATAGGACTTCTGCTTTCTGAAAATTTCTCAGAAACCATTACATGTCTCTGCTCTGAAAACTAAACTGAACAGTTTTTCGGAGCTCTTTAAAATGTTAGATGCTCTGCTTTTTCTTTCTGTCATCGATATTCAGACTGAAGCCTCAAAATACAGCGTCACAAATGAAATTCTCTAAGTATCTCTGCTTTCTTGATTCTTTCCTTAGTTCAACCAGAATTTAGTACTTCCGTTGGGCCAGGTGTTTGCGACAGAGCCGTGAATGTGACAGAGTGCTTGACGTCAGGAGCCTATAGTCCTGGGGAAGGAACCACAGAGCAGAATGGGGCAGGGCAGGGAGGGGCAGTGAGAGGAGGGGAAGGCCGACCCAGGGCCGCCCCCCGCACCCCGGGACCTAATGGGGCATGTCCTGTGGATGAAGGGACCAGGCACGCTCACAGTGAAAGGCAGGGATCAGAACAGGAGACCTGAGAAGAAGCGCATGTGAAAGAAGGGATTAGCATGTTGAAAGGGGGGAGGAGGAGGAGCAGCAGCAAGGAGACTGATGCAGCTGCAACAGAAGGAGTGAGGCTGAGCGCACAGGAAGTGCACGAGGGGCAGGGCCGAGGCCAGCCAGATGAGAGGGGCTCCTGCAGACCACGAGCAAAATCTGAATGGACATCTCCCATAATGGATGCAAGCAAAGGTGTGCCCCAGTGGGATGTAGGCTCTCGCGACTGGTCGCTGAAGTGGCTGGGGGTTGGAGGGGGAGGGTGTGAAGCAGGAAGTCCAGAGAGGAGGCTTCCCAGCACTGATGCTGACCCAGAGAAGTTGTTATACACACAAACTAAACTGCAACGTGAGGGAGGAACAATTTCAGGGAAAAGGCATTCCATCGAATACAAGTGAGAACACTTCCCAGGCTGGCTTATGTGCACTTTCTACAATTACATTCCAGCTAATGAGTTTAGGTTTGAGTTTCTGAGAGACAGGCCATAAGAAGTTTTCAATAAAGGCTCTCAGGCAGTTTCTTCTTTCTTATCTGACAAAATTCACTTTATGCTAAGTGAGCATAAATTTGACCTGATACCCCATCAAACTAGCATTTACAAAACAATGGAAATAATTACATCACTGGTACTGAGACCAATCTCAAAAGACAACCTTCAAGGTTTTGAGGGAAATGCCGGAGGAGCAGGGAAATAAGAATATAAGGTAATTATAATGATGAAGAAAACATGAAATACTCCAAATAACCTTTAATGATTCTTTCCTTCACTGGGATGGTGGGCAACTATTCAAAAGAGAAATGAGGAACTGTAAGAACTGACACAGAGGGACTTTCCTGGTGAACCAGTGGTTAACACTTCACCTTCCAATGCAGGGGGGTATGGGTTCAATCCCTGGTCAGGGAGCTAAGATCCGACATGCCTTGTGGTCGAAAAACGAAAACATAACACAGGAGCCATGTTGCGACAAGTTTAACAAAGACTTTTAAAATGGTCCACATTGGGCTTCCCTGGTGGTTCAGTGGGTAAGGACACTGCCCTGCAGTGCAAGGGGCGCCGGTTCGATCCCTGGCCTGGGAAGATCCCACGTGCCGCGGTGCGGCTGGACCAATGTGTCCAATTACCAAGCCGGAGTTCTGGAGCACATATGCCCAGAGCTGGTGCTCTGTGACAACAGAGGCCACCGCAATGGGAGGCCCACACGGGTCAAAGAACAAAGATGGATGAAAAATGGATAAATGAAAGACCAATAGAAGTGGCCTCCCCACTCCCCTCCCAAAAAATTAAATGATGCTTTAAAAAAAAAAAAAGTCCACATTAAAAAAAAGAAGAAAAACCCTTAAAAAAACTGACATGGAAAAGTCATGGAGACATACTGCTAAGTGAGTGGAGAGCAATGGTAAGAGATCACAACTTCTGCCCACAGCTATCTGCTTTTCCAGGATTTAATAACTGCTCACATTTATGGAGGCTTTCCACTCGAAACACTGCACCAATGCTGAATGAGTATTATCTCACTGAATTCTTAACAACAATTCTATGGGATGCAGAGAGGTGTGTGGGTGTGTGGGTGTGAGTGTGTTCAGTCATTAAGTCGTACTGATTCTTTGTGATCCCGTGGACTACAGCACCCCAGACTTCTCTGTTCTTCACTATCTCCTGGAATTTACTCAAACTCATGCCCACTGAGTCAGTGGTGCCATCTAAACATCTTGTCCTCGGTGATCCCCTTCTCTTCCTGCCTTCAATCTTTCCTAGCAACAAGGTCTTTTCCAATGACTAGGCTGTTCACACCAGGTGGCCAAAGTATTGGAGCTTCAGTATCAGTCCTTCCAATGAATATTCAAGGTTGATTTCCTTTAGGATTGACTGGTTTGATCTTCTTGCAGTCCAAGGGACTCTCAAGAGTCTTCTCCAGCACATAATTCGAAAGCATCAGTTCTTCAGCTCTCAGTCTTTTTGTAGTCCAGCTCTCACATCTGTACAAGACTATTGGAAAAATCATAGCTTTGACTGTAAGGACCTTCGTCAGCAAAGTAATGTCTTTGCTTTTTGATATGCTATCTAGGTTTACATCAGTCACCCTCTTCAACGATTTTGGAGCCTAAGAAAATAAAATCTGTCACTGCTTTCACTTTGTCCCCTTCTATTTGCCATGATGAGTTAAGTATTTTATCCAGACTAAAAGAGATGCTAAGTGAGGGATTTGAATCCAGGAATTTCAACCCTGTAGCCCACATTCTTAACCTCTACATTACTCATCTCTCAGAGACAAGACCTTATTCACTAAGTGTATTAGCTTAATTCGATCCTGGATTCTTTCTTTTAAATAGCATTACAGAAAAAATGTCTACTTAGTGTTCTGAGAAATCATTTTAGGGAAAATTAATTTAATGATGAAACACGCAAAGTTCATGGCATTTTGGAAAGTCAGTATGACCCAAATTGACATTACCTTCAAGATCAAAGTACAGGGCAACTTTACAAACAAATGCAATTTAAAGGCTGGTGACCTACAATAGTTCTCTCAGCCCTCACTGTATGAGTAAGCTGTCAACACCACGTTTGTACATTTCCTTCTAAGTCCAGCTGTCTGTCCATGCTCAGCAGAGTACACCATGGTACTCAGTTTAACATTAAACAGGTGCCCAACATTTTAAGAAAGAAGTGGGGAAGGTACCAATCAGCAGACATTCTTTTCAACAATTCCACATGCTCATTACAAAGGAATGAGAGATATTTCAAGGTGAGGCTGAAGATTAGTCTAATTAGTAACGGGTACAGAAAGCCCAAGTCATTGCTCCATCTCTGCATCAAACCGACCCACAGAAATGTCCTAGTCCTCAACTTTCAACCCCAACCCATTCCTGTAGTGGTCTCTCCCTCTCCTCTTTACCACCATGACCCCCCAACAGTAATTCACAGCAGTGGATCTTATCATCCTAGAAGACCAGAAGAGGGTGCACGTTTGAGGAAGAAAATAAAATTTTCTGTTTAAACTTTGACCAAGGGACTCTCAAGAGTCTCTCACATTCTGTCAGCTCTCAGTCTTTTTGTAGTCCAGCTCTCACATCTGTACAAGACTATTGGAAAAATCATAGCTTTGACTGTAAGGACCTTCGTCAGCAAAGTAATGTCTTTGCTTTTTGATATGCTATCTAGGTTTACATCAGTCACCCTCTTCAACGATTTTGGAGCCTAAGAAAATAAAATCTGTCACTGCTTTCACTTTGTCCCCTTCTATTTGCCATGATGAGTTAAGTATTTTATCCAGACTAAAAGAGATGCTAAGTGAGGGATTTGAATCCAGGAATTTCAACCCTGTAGCCCACATTCTTAACCTCTACATTACTCATCTCTCAGAGACAAGACCTTATTCACTAAGTGTATTAGCTTAATTCGATCCTGGATTCTTTCTTTTAAATAGCATTACAGAAAAAATGTCTACTTAGTGTTCTGAGAAATCATTTTAGGGAAAATTAATTTAATGATGAAACACGCAAAGTTCATGGCATTTTGGAAAGTCAGTATGACCCAAATTGACATTACCTTCAAGATCAAAGTACAGGGCAACTTTACAAACAAATGCAATTTAAAGGCTGGTGACCTACAATAGTTCTCTCAGCCCTCACTGTATGAGTAAGCTGTCAACACCACGTTTGTACATTTCCTTCTAAGTCCAGCTGTCTGTCCATGCTCAGCAGAGTACACCATGGTACTCAGTTTAACATTAAACAGGTGCCCAACATTTTAAGAAAGAAGTGGGGAAGGTACCAATCAGCAGACATTCTTTTCAACAATTCCACATGCTCATTACAAAGGAATGAGAGATATTTCAAGGTGAGGCTGAAGATTAGTCTAATTAGTAACGGGTACAGAAAGCCCAAGTCATTGCTCCATCTCTGCATCAAACCGACCCACAGAAATGTCCTAGTCCTCAACTTTCAACCCCAACCCATTCCTGTAGTGGTCTCTCCCTCTCCTCTTTACCACCATGACCCCCCAACAGTAATTCACAGCAGTGGATCTTATCATCCTAGAAGACCAGAAGAGGGTGCACGTTTGAGGAAGAAAATAAATGTCTCAAATCCTCAGCTCAAATCTTTAACAGCTGTGTGACCTCAAGCAAGATGCTTACCCACACTGAGCCTTACTGTCCTTACTATACTGTGGTACAAGAACAACACTTACTCTTACTTTCGCTATGAGGCTTCAATGAGCTATTATAAATGGGGGATTTAAACACAACAGTATCTAAATTGCTATAAAATGTTAACAAATGTTAGGTATTATGATTACTATTATTATTACCTTCATGCACAACTAGGAAGCATAAACTCCCCTCAAGTGTCAAAGTCACTAACTGACTATTCCTTTACTACTTATTTTACCATTTAAAGGAAAGTAACTGGTTATGCAAGGATACATTTCCCAATCATCATTTTTTCCTTATCATTCATCTGTATTTCTAATTTGCTTGTGCATTCCATAGCAACGTTTAAAACTTTACTTGTTTTAGTAAATGTAATTCACTAAAAAAATAAAGCATATTAATACAAAAATGAAATTGGTTGAAGTAAAGGGAATTCACTGAAGTCTCTTGCCACCCTTCTGGCTGGTTGGAGGCCCAGCAGAAGTCTCTGTCACACCAAGTCACACATGGGTCAGGACCACCTAGCAGGTACCATCCTGACATTCAGTACAGGGCCAGATCAATGCCTGGAGAAATCTCAGGGCCTGAGCTCTCCATGAAAAGAAGAAGAAGAAGAAGAAGAAGAAGAAGAAAAAAAAAACAGCTAAGGACAAACCACATGACAGAACAATCACTGCTGAGTGACTTACTCTAATAATTCTTATAAGATTTATTCTGAAAATTGGAGTGCTTAGTTTATATCATGGTACTGAATCAGTGCGTCCCTAAATCCCCGCTATTATATAAAATAAATTTGTTCATTTCCCTAGCTTTCTGGCTTTTATTAAATTCTGAGAGGTCTTCATGACCTAAAGCTGCTACAAATCAACAATTTAATAGTGATTCTCAAAAAGATGGAAATAAATGAAAGACCAATAGAAGTGGCCAAAAAAAAAAAAAAAAAAGTGATAAAAATCAGCCACATCCATCAATATCCCCAGCAGTGAACTAAATGCTATAGTTGACCCCAAACTAGGAAATGTCCTGAGCTCCCCCCTTCATATTACAGAAGGAATTACAGAAGGGAGAGAATAGAATAGGATGGATTAGCAGGGAGACATCATGGAAGAATCAGAATTAGAACAGAGAATAAACACAGCAGAAAGAGAATATTCTGGGGATAAACTGTAAGGCAGCACTCTTTAAACTTCAGTTTGGAAAAGCTATGAGCTCTTTTAAGTAGTTGATGAAAGAATTCTCCTAGCAAAGACTAAGTATACATAGTAGATGCTCAATAAATGGACTCATCGGTGCCAACTCTCCATCACAGCAGCATTCACTACAAAGAGGGACAGGGTAGTACCCATTTTTGAGGCTCATTTGAAGGTTTTAGGTAAGACCTCGGCTTTTGAAAGATTTGGGGACTTTGAAGTTTTTAATTCCGACTCTCAAGAACGTACCTATCATGGGGCCAACATATGTCCCATATGCCCAAAACAGAACAGTTCACTCCTGCAGTCCCAGTTTAATTATCATTAACACCCCTTTTTCCTCTCAAAAGTGCTCCAGTTTGAGTAATAAAGTCTGAAGTCACCCTATTCAAACCTGTTTTGGTTTAGCCTTTGGTAAGTGACATCTCTCTGGAAGTATTTCCTGGGGCAAGGTACCTCTGATCAGAAAATTTGTCCTCAATCTTAGGGCTGAGATGAAAACTACAGTTCAGAAGAAGGTGGTCATGGCACGCCACAGCGAGCATCCTTCTTAAAGCGAGCTGTGTCACTGCTGTCCTACAGCACCATAAGCAAATGCAAACAAAAAGAGTTCAACGATTCCAGTGAACCTTTGATTCCCATGCCCTTCCATTCCAAAACATTACCAAATGCTTTTATACAAGGGTGGGAGAGGCATATAATCATGTACTCAACATACACATAAACACATGTATCATAATTAGAGAAATGAAGCTATCTTATCCAAAAATTTAAAATAAGCTCATTGTACGAACATACACATGCACAGGCCAAATAAAACCATAAAACAGGAAGGCACTGTCACTCAAAGAAAAAGCAAATGTTTCGGTGGCTATGTTATTGTTTAGTCCCTGGGGCTCCCTAGCCCATCTAGAGATGCCTGACGTGCATAATGGGCATTGCAACTGTCCCAAGACGGGGGCACGTTTAAACACAGCCCTGAATGTGAAGGTACGAGACAGTCCACATTTCAGAGAGGTTGTTTCAGAACACTCTAGCTTCCCAAGACATCTGACCCAGAAAGCATCTCACACTGTCCCAGGAAGGGCCAAAGAGCTTGGGATAAAGAGGTAAACCCCCACCTCTCAGTCCAACGCACAACACTCAGACCTACTGGCTGCACACCAACAGACCAGGCTTGATAAAGAAAGAAACCCAGGCTTGAATTAATTGGTTATCTCACCGGAGTTTTGCATGCCCTGATGGTATAATTTCCCAAAGAGACCAGATCCAACTAGAAACCATACCATCTTATCTCCACCTCAGTTTCTAAATGTCAACTCAGTGATTCTGAATTACTAAAGTACCTATAAAGCCCACAGCTGCAACTTGTGGAACAGAAGTTTTCTACAGGATTCACTAGAATGGCACAGTTTTCAAACTGCTTTCCTTAGCCATGGGGGATCATAGACTTACCTAAGGGGCAACTGGGCAGAGATTGAGTAGGCAGGCCTGCTCCTCCCTGCATCCCCATCTGCATTCAAAGGCACACTTCTCACCTATCCACTAGGGTTCTGTTTAAGGTTTCAATAGAAAAAAAACAAAACAAAAAAACACCAGGTTCTACAGCTCTGTCCCTCAAAACAAAACCACACACACACAATTTGAGAACATGTTGCTAGAATCAGTCTGAACAAACATTTTAGAAAGATACTATAACAACTGCCTGAAAAAGACTGAAAGAGTCAAGGAAAGGTTCTAAGATAACCTTTCACACAATTCACTCATTAAAGCTGAGGAATTCAGTGAGCCCTGGAGCACATAAGGAAAAGGATCTTTTAAAGATCATCTCCATCCCCACTTCCTGCCAACACCTTCCTGCATTCACATCTTTCCCCAAAGTTCCCCAAACCTTACCACTGATGGGAATGCACTGTCACTCAAAGAAAAAGCAAATGTTTCGGTGGCTATGTTATTGTTTAGTCCCTGGGGCTCCCTAGCCCATCTAGAGATGCCTGACGTGCATAATGGGCATTGCAACTGTCCCAAGACGGGGGCACGTTTAAACACAGCCCTGAATGTGAAGGTACGAGACAGTCCACATTTCAGAGAGGTTGTTTCAGAACACTCTAGCTTCCCAAGACATCTGACCCAGAAAGCATCTCACACTGTCCCAGGAAGGGCCAAAGAGCTTGGGATAAAGAGGTAAACCCCCACCTCTCAGTCCAACGCACAACACTCAGACCTACTGGCTGCACACCAACAGACCAGGCTTGATAAAGAAAGAAACCCAGGCTTGAATTAATTGGTTATCTCACCGGAGTTTTGCATGCCCTGATGGTATAATTTCCCAAAGAGACCAGATCCAACTAGAAACCATACCATCTTATCTCCACCTCAGTTTCTAAATGTCAACTCAGTGATTCTGAATTACTAAAGTACCTATAAAGCCCACAGCTGCAACTTGTGGAACAGAAGTTTTCTACAGGATTCACTAGAATGGCACAGTTTTCAAACTGCTTTCCTTAGCCATGGGGGATCATAGACTTACCTAAGGGGCAACTGGGCAGAGATTGAGTAGGCAGGCCTGCTCCTCCCTGCATCCCCATCTGCATTCAAAGGCACACTTCTCACCTATCCACTAGGGTTCTGTTTAAGGTTTCAATAGAAAAAAAACAAAACAAAAAAACACCAGGTTCTACAGCTCTGTCCCTCAAAACAAAACCACACACACACAATTTGAGAACATGTTGCTAGAATCAGTCTGAACAAACATTTTAGAAAGATACTATAACAACTGCCTGAAAAAGACTGAAAGAGTCAAGGAAAGGTTCTAAGATAACCTTTCACACAATTCACTCATTAAAGCTGAGGAATTCAGTGAGCCCTGGAGCACATAAGGAAAAGGATCTCTTTAAAAGATCATCTCCATCCCCACTTCCTGCCAACACCTTCCTGCATTCACATCTTTCCCCAAAGTTCCCCAAACCTTACCACTGATGGGAAGTGTTAAGGCCCTATTTGCACAAACTCTAAGTGATGGTGCATCAACAGCATACAGGTGGATGCTCCAAGAATCCAAAAGCTCCAGGTTGTTTCTAAGATATGCCTACTGAGGGGCGAGGAAAGGGGAACAGAATACAATTAAATTATCTTGATGTGAAGAAATCAACAGAAATAACACTACTATGTATGAGCTTTACTTTGTGCCACCAACTGCATGCATTCCATGTGCACTGTTTCACCTGATGCATATGCAGCAACCCAGTCAGGGAGACACTGCTGTCAGCACCATGTCCCAAGTGACAAAGGGGAACGCTGGAGAAGAGCCTCTCCCTCCAGAGCTCCACCACACCTTCCAACCCTGCAGAAGGCAGAGGCAGAGAGCTGCCCTCGGGCCTCTAGAAGGGCCAGAGCACATAGCTTGTGACCACTAAATTTAAAGTGAACTGGGTACAAGGGGAAAAAAAAACCCTCATTCCTCAGGATGCATCATAACTCTAGTGATTCAACAGTGACTCCAAGAGAAGCTTGGAAAGTGCCAAGTCTCATTCTCCTGTTGCCCTGGGTACTAACCCAGGGCCAGTCCCACACTACACTTCATTCATCACCTCTATTTCTTCCTGCTCCGAGAAGGCACTA
This sequence comes from Tragulus kanchil, assembly GCA_022376925.1. NCBI lineage: Eukaryota > Metazoa > Chordata > Mammalia > Artiodactyla > Tragulidae > Tragulus > Tragulus kanchil. The sequence continues at coordinate 147,585,934 of JAIOJX010000028.1, forward strand.
AGACATTTTCTTTACCTGGTTTCTATGTGGCACTCACAGTGGAACATACTAAAAAATTTTTATTCCAACAGTGAGCCAACAAACAAAATTAAAGAAAGTAGTGGAATTATATTAGAAATAATCACTGTGAGGGTCTGGAGTATTGGACTATGCCTCTGAGTTAATTAGCAGGTAGCTTCCGGATCTTTCTAACCCATCCCAAATAGTATATGAACTCGACTTTGTGTCTCTGAATGAATATGAATCCCCGAAGCTAGAGATGTCTCATACCCTAAGGGCCCACACACTGGAAGCATATGGATAATGAGTCTGCATCTTCACTATTTTATTTTATTAAAAATAAAGCTTCCGGCTTCCCTGGTGGTCCAGTGGGTAGAGTCCACCTTGCAGTGAAAAGGATCTCTTTAAAGATCATCTCCATCCCCACTTCCTGCCAACACCTTCCTGCATTCACATCTTTCCCCAAAGTTCCCCAAACCTTACCACTGATGGGAAGTGTTAAGGCCCTATTTGCACAAACTCTAAGTGATGGTGCATCAACAGCATACAGGTGGATGCTCCAAGAATCCAAAAGCTCCAGGTTGTTTCTAAGATATGCCTACTGAGGGGCGAGGAAAGGGGAACAGAATACAATTAAATTATCTTGATGTGAAGAAATCAACAGAAATAACACTACTATGTATGAGCTTTACTTTGTGCCACCAACTGCATGCATTCCATGTGCACTGTTTCACCTGATGCATATGCAGCAACCCAGTCAGGGAGACACTGCTGTCAGCACCATGTCCCAAGTGACAAAGGGGAACGCTGGAGAAGAGCCTCTCCCTCCAGAGCTCCACCACACCTTCCAACCCTGCAGAAGGCAGAGGCAGAGAGCTGCCCTCGGGCCTCTAGAAGGGCCAGAGCACATAGCTTGTGACCACTAAATTTAAAGTGAACCTGGGTACAAGGGGAAAAAAAAAACCCTCATTCCTCAGGATGCATCATAACTCTAGTGATTCAACAGTGACTCCAAGAGAAGCTTGGAAAGTGCCAAGTCTCATTCTCCTGTTGCCCTGGGTACTAACCCAGGGCCAGTCCCACACTACACTTCATTCATCACCTCTATTTCTTCCTGCTCCGAGAAGGCACTAAGACATTTTCTTTACCTGGTTTCTATGTGGCACTCACAGTGGAACATACTAAAAAATTTTTATTCCAACAGTGAGCCAACAAACAAAATTAAAGAAAGTAGTGGAATTATATTAGAAATAATCACTGTGAGGGTCTGGAGTATTGGACTATGCCTCTGAGTTAATTAGCAGGTAGCTTCCGGATCTTTCTAACCCATCCCAAATAGTATATGAACTCGACTTTGTGTCTCTGAATGAATATGAATCCCCGAAGCTAGAGATGTCTCATACCCTAAGGGCCCACACACTGGAAGCATATGGATAATGAGTCTGCATCTTCACTATTTTATTTTATTAAAAATAAAGCTTCCGGCTTCCCTGGTGGTCCAGTGGGTAAAGAGTCCACCTTGCAGTGCAAGGGGCACCAGTTCCATCCCTGGCACAGGAAGATCTCACATGCCTTAGAGCAACTGGACCAGTGTGTCCAATTGCAAGCCAGCACTATGGAGCACATGCACCCAGAGCACATCCACCTCATTCTGCAACGAATGAGGCCACTGCAATGGGAGGCCCACACAGGCCAAAAAATAAAGATGGATGAAAATAAGTAAATAAATAACCAATAAAAGAGACCAAAATTTAAGAAAAAGAAAGAAAATAGAGCTTCATGCCAGAAAAATTGAACTTAGGTCAAAACATACTGATTCTTATGCTGCCTTCTTACAAAATGTCTAAAACGAGTTTAAAAAAATAGCGGGAAAGGGAGCAATAAAAGTTACCATTCAAATGCATCCCAAGTGGAGGAAACTTGTAATTTAAAAATCTGTTAGAATCTCATCTGTACCAAATGGTGCAGAGACACTTAGAAGATAGTCTGAACACGGGTCAGAGGAAAATTATAATCAAATACAGATTCATAAATTCTATATTTAAGAGACATTTCAAAATCATGTTTTCTCCAAGCAACCATTCCCTTTGACAGATAATAAGAACCCTCTATAACACATTTCAAGTTCTTTTCATTTTCCTCTGGGAATAGTGCTTATGAGGGCCATCATCCATTCTGTTCTTTATGTGCTGGGCTCTCACACAATGTTGTTGCTTGGTCACTCAGTCGTGTGCATCTCTTTACAACCCTATGCACTGAAGCAGGCGAGGCTTTCCTGACCTTAACTATCTCCCAGAGCTTGCAACCCATTGAGTTGATGATGAACTATCAACTATCAAACCCCCCACGGGGTCTGGAGTATTGGACTATGCCTCTGAGTTAATTAGCAGGTAGCTTCCGGATCTTTCTAACCCATCCCAAATAGTATATGAACTCGACTTTGTGTCTCTGAATGAATATGAATCCCCGAAGCTAGAGATGTCTCATACCCTAAGGGCCCACACACTGGAAGCATATGGATAATGAGTCTGCATCTTCACTATTTTATTTTATTAAAAATAAAGCTTCCGGCTTCCCTGGTGGTCCAGTGGGTAAAGAGTCCACCTTGCAGTGCAAGGGGCACCAGTTCCATCCCTGGCACAGGAAGATCTCACATGCCTTAGAGCAACTGGACCAGTGTGTCCAATTGCAAGCCAGCACTATGGAGCACATGCACCCAGAGCACATCCACCTCATTCTGCAACGAATGAGGCCACTGCAATGGGAGGCCCACACAGGCCAAAAAATAAAGATGGATGAAAATAAGTAAATAAATAACCAATAAAAGAGACCAAAATTTAAGAAAAAGAAAGAAAATAGAGCTTCATGCCAGAAAAATTGAACTTAGGTCAAAACATACTGATTCTTATGCTGCCTTCTTACAAAATGTCTAAAACGAGTTTAAAAAAATAGCGGGAAAGGGAGCAATAAAAGTTACCATTCAAATGCATCCCAAGTGGAGGAAACTTGTAATTTAAAAATCTGTTAGAATCTCATCTGTACCAAATGGTGCAGAGACACTTAGAAGATAGTCTGAACACGGGTCAGAGGAAAATTATAATCAAATACAGATTCATAAATTCTATATTTAAGAGACATTTCAAAATCATGTTTTCTCCAAGCAACCATTCCCTTTGACAGATAATAAGAACCCTCTATAACACATTTCAAGTTCTTTTTCATTTTCCTCTGGGGAATAATGCTTATGAGGGCCAACATCCATTCTGTTCTTTATGTGCTGGGCTCTCACACAATGTTGTTGCTTGGTCACTCAGTCGTGTGCATCTCTTTACAACCCTATGCACTGAAGCAGGCGAGGCTTTCCTGACCTTAACTATCTCCCAGAGCTTGCTCAAACTCATGTCCATTGAGTTGATGATGAACTATCAACTATCAAACTATCTCATCCTATGTTGCCCCCTTCTCCTGCTCTCAATCTTTCCCAGCATCAGGGTCTTTCCGAATTAGTGGGCTCTTCACATCACGCGTTAAAGTCTTGGAGCTTCAGCTTCAGGATCAGTCCTTCCGATGAATATTCAATGAATTTCCTTTAAGGTTGACTGGTAGATCTCCTTGCTGTCTAAGGAACTCTCAAGAGCCTTCTCCAGCAGCACAGGTCGTAAGCATCATTTCTCTAGCACTCAAACCTTCTTCATGGGCACACAATATATTGAGTTAAATCTTACCACTGCTTTTGCAGAAATCATCCCAAGGAAGAGACCACTGAGGCAGAGAGTTAATTAATTAATGTGCTCAAGGATCCACAGCTAGGATCCTGAGCCAGTCTTGTAATCAGGGCAATCTACTCAGGAGATCTCCCTCTCAAGTAATCCTACATAATGCCTCTTGACCACATATTAAGAAATGTTACAAATGCCTGAAAGATAAATATGCAGAGGTAAGATCTTATAAATATTTAGACTAACTACAACATGCCAAATGGCATTCGGAAACGAGGATTAAATTGAGGCTGTAAAAGAATGGTTACAGAGAACTCTACTATATCAAAATGCCTGCCAGGCAAAATCACTTAGAAACCATCCCAAATGATTGTGAGAAAATGTGACAGATTGAAATGTCGACAATCTCTCATAATCGTTTCCTTTTTAAAATCACACCATCTCTTTTTATTTCAGAAGCAGCTGCATCATGTTCTGTTTCTTTTTCTTCTGTTTTTTTTTTTTTTTGAAGCCAAGTGCTTCCAACAGAGTAGTAATAAGCATCTGAACTCCACGCAACTAGCACATACTTCATACAAAGAACTGATAAATGATATTTGGTTTGGCAAATGGCAAGAGACTATTGAGAAAACTCAAACATTATTTTTCCCCTCATGGCCCATTAAAAAGCCTCTGTCATTTCCCACAAAATACCAGAATAGATTAGTAAACAAAAAAAACCCCGTTTTCAAAAAAAACTATCCCAGAGCTTGCTCAAACTCATGTCCATTGAGTTGATGATGAACTATCAACTATCAAACTATCTCATCCTATGTTGCCCCCTTCTCCTGCTCTCAATCTTTCCCAGCATCAGGGTCTTTCCGAATTAGTGGGCTCTTCACATCACGCGTTAAAGTCTTGGAGCTTCAGCTTCAGGATCAGTCCTTCCGATGAATATTCAATGAATTTCCTTTAAGGTTGACTGGTAGATCTCCTTGCTGTCTAAGGAACTCTCAAGAGCCTTCTCCAGCAGCACAGGTCGTAAGCATCATTTCTCTAGCACTCAAACCTTCTTCATGGGCACACAATATATTGAGTTAAATCTTACCACTGCTTTTGCAGAAATCATCCCAAGGAAGAGACCACTGAGGCAGAGAGTTAATTAATTAATGTGCTCAAGGATCCACAGCTAGGATCCTGAGCCAGTCTTGTAATCAGGGCAATCTACTCAGGAGATCCCCCTCTCAAGTAATCCTACATAATGCCTCTTGACCACATATTAAGAAATGTTACAAATGCCTGAAAGATAAATATGCAGAGGTAAGATCTTATAAATATTTAGACTAACTACAACATGCCAAATGGCATTCGGAAACGAGGATTAAATTGAGGCTGTAAAAGAATGGTTACAGAGAACTCTACTATATCAAAATGCCTGCCAGGCAAAATCACTTAGAAACCATCCCAAATGATTGTGAGAAAATGTGACAGATTGAAATGTCGACAATCTCTCATAATCGTTTCCTTTTTAAAATCACACCATCTCTTTTTATTTCAGAAGCAGCTGCATCATGTTCTGTTTCTTTTTCTTCTGTTTTTTTTTTTTTTTGAAGCCAAGTGCTTCCAACAGAGTAGTAATAAGCATCTGAACTCCACGCAACTAGCACATACTTCATACAAAGAACTGATAAATGATATTTGGTTTGGCAAATGGCAAGAGACTATTGAGAAAACTCAAACATTATTTTTCCCCTCATGGCCCATTAAAAAAAAAAGCCTCTGTCATTTCCCACAAAATACCAGAATAGATTAGTAAACAGTCAGCTGAACTAGCAAAATATTTATAAAATATCCTGCTTGTATGAGCTTTCGCTCTCCTTACCTAAGGAAAAATAAACATTTCTTGCATTTACTATGGCTTAGCTTCATCTCCTAGGCCTTTAATAGCAGGGACTCATCTAGACATTGCTAAATAGTGTCACCAGCATAATAAGCTTTGGTCTATCCTGCAGGGTGGTAGAATGATGTGATTCTTGGCAATGGAGAGGTAACTTTGGGACCACACAGTTTGTCTACATTAGGATAAAAGAGCAGAACCCTAACAACTTCTGGAGTTGGCTGCAGTGAAGAAAGAGGAAGCAGGCTCCATCCACATTCCCTACGCAGTGAGTGGAAGGAGACATGGAGTGAGGAAAAGAGGTCCAAGGAAGTAAAAGCACTGAAGTATGCCACCAGATGTGCCATCTTTAAAGGCTTCCAGGCTACCGTTTACTACTTATTCCCTCTTGAAATTATGTTTACAGTTTGGAAAGATTTCTCTCAGGATTAAGTATGGCTAGGTTATAAAAGAGGGCCTTCCCAGGTGGCTCCCTAGTAAAGAATCCATCTGCCAAAGCAAGAGACGCAGGAGATACAGGTTTGATCCCTGGGTTGGTAAGAGCCCCTGGAAGAGGAAATGGCCATCCACTCCAGTATTCTTGCCTGGGAAATCCCATGGACAGAGGAGCCTGGCAGGGTCCATGGGGTCGCAAAGAGTTGGACACGACTGAGTGTGTGCACACACACACAAGTTATAAATGAGCTTTCCCATAAACATGGCTACTGAGCCGAAGACCTGCTCAAATGTGGAACTTTCCATTAAAAAAATCAACATTTATTTATTAGAACTTCAAAGCACAGCATTTTATACCTTCCATATATTCAATGATTACACAGTTTCAAGAAAATGATGAACCAACAATTAGCCTTTACTCATATTAACAAGAGCCCATACCATTCACTGTCCACTTACTTAGCTGAGAATACCAATAAGAAAATACATATTCCTTCATTTATACTTTCCAACAACTTTAATGAGGTAGGTGACAACTTCCCCCCATTTTTACAGATGGGGAAGCAGGGATATAGAGATGACATAACTAGCCCCCAGCCCCCAGACTGGTAAGAGGCAGGTCCAAAATTGGCCCTAACTATGTTAAGTGGGATTAACTCTAAAGAAATACAGGTCCATCTCATCCTGACTCCATCTCCACGCGAGTAGACTAAAGGTAGTTTCACCAGCATAATAAGCTTTGGTCTATCCTGCAGGGTGGTAGAATGATGTGATTCTTGGCAATGGAGAGGTAACTTTGGGACCACACAGTTTGTCTACATTAGGATAAAAGAGCAGAACCCTAACAACTTCTGGAGTTGGCTGCAGTGAAGAAAGAGGAAGCAGGCTCCATCCACATTCCCTACGCAGTGAGTGGAAGGAGACATGGAGTGAGGAAAAGAGGTCCAAGGAAGTAAAAGCACTGAAGTATGCCACCAGATGTGCCATCTTTAAAGGCTTCCAGGCTACCGTTTACTACTTATTCCCTCTTGAAATTATGTTTACAGTTTGGAAAGATTTCTCTCAGGATTAAGTATGGCTAGGTTATAAAAGAGGGCCTTCCCAGGTGGCTCCCTAGTAAAGAATCCATCTGCCAAAGCAAGAGACGCAGGAGATACAGGTTTGATCCCTGGGTTGGTAAGAGCCCCTGGAAGAGGAAATGGCCATCCACTCCAGTATTCTTGCCTGGGAAATCCCATGGACAGAGGAGCCTGGCAGGGTCCATGGGGTCGCAAAGAGTTGGACACGACTGAGTGTGTGCACACACACACAAGTTATAAATGAGCTTTCCCATAAACATGGCTACTGAGCCGAAGACCTGCTCAAATGTGGAACTTTCCATTAAAAAAATCAACATTTATTTATTAGAACTTCAAAGCACAGCATTTTATACCTTCCATATATTCAATGATTACACAGTTTCAAGAAAATGATGAACCAACAATTAGCCTTTACTCATATTAACAAGAGCCCATACCATTCACTGTCCACTTACTTAGCTGAGAATACCAATAAGAAAATACATATTCCTTCATTTATACTTTCCAACAACTTTAATGAGGTAGGTGACAACTTCCCCCCATTTTTACAGATGGGGAAGCAGGGATATAGAGATGACATAACTAGCCCCCAGCCCCCAGACTGGTAAGAGGCAGGTCCAAAATTGGCCCTAACTATGTTAAGTGGGATTAACTCTAAAGAAATACAGGTCCATCTCATCCTGACTCCATCTCCACGCGAGAGTAGACTAATTTGCTGGTGTTTATTTATTTATTTTTCCTTTCACTTTGTCCTGGTGAGACTCTAGCCAAAGATGGCCAAAGGTTTCATCCCGGGGGCAGACTCTGAGAGATTGCTCAAGATCCCCTAGCAAAGGACGGAGAGAGATTGCTCAAGATCCCCTAGCAAAGGACGGAGGCTCCAGGAAAAGCAGGGGTGTGATGATTCACAGATGTCTGCAGACAACACACAGCAGCGCAGATGCGCAGCGGCTGCTTATAGCCCACATCCTGCGGCTTTGACTGCCATGGACTCTCTCTTTCCTGGATGCTCGTTACTGAGAGACCCCCCCCTTTTTGAACTACGACAAAGGTTTTTGGTGGATATTGAAGTTACACTCTCACACTATGAGGGTTAACAAAGAGCATGAACCCTCAAAGTAGGATCTGTCAAACCGAGTGAAAGCCATCGAGTTCCTCGCAGAGCCCCCACCACTCAGCGGCCAGCTCTCTTCTCAGCTGGCTTATTCTTCCATGAAACTGGTCTCCCAACAGTCCCATCGACTCCAGAAGACAATATCCAGCATGCCTATTTACGACTCAGTCACTTTTATCTTTTAAGTGACTGTCTGTATTTTTAAATGGATAAAATAAAGGCCTTACTTATCAACTACAAAACAGTGCAGCAAGGCAAAGGATCCGAATCTGGTTTAGGCTTTGGTGGCAGGTAACTAGGGAGAATCAAACACAGTTCTGGAAGTATTTATATATTGCAAAGGAGAGCTTTCCGGCAAGGTAAAACTAGGGAGAATCAAAAACAATTAGCCATTTACTCATATTAAACAAGAGAATGATGCCCATACCATTCACCTTGTCCACTTACTTAGCTGAGAATACCAATAAGAAAATACATATTCCTTCATTTATACTTTCCAACAACTTTAATGAGGTAGGTGACAACTTCCCCCCATTTTTACAGATGGGGAAGCAGGGATATAGAGATGACATAACTAGCCCCCAGCCCCCAGACTGGTAAGAGGCAGGTCCAAAATTGGCCCTAACTATGTTAAGTGGGATTAACTCTAAAGAAATACAGGTCCATCTCATCCTGACTCCATCTCCACGCGAGAGTAGACTAATTTGCTGGTGTTTATTTATTTATTTTTCCTTTCACTTTGTCCTGGTGAGACTCTAGCCAAAGATGGCCAAAGGTTTCATCCCGGGGGCAGACTCTGAGAGATTGCTCAAGATCCCCTAGCAAAGGACGGAGAGAGATTGCTCAAGATCCCCTAGCAAAGGACGGAGAGGCTCCAGGAAAACGGGCTGTGATGATTCACAGATGTCTGCAGACAACACACAGCAGCGCAGATGCGCAGCGGCTGCTTATAGCCCACATCCTGCGGCTTTGACTGCCATGGACTCTCTCTTTCCTGGATGCTCGTTACTGAGAGACCCCCCCCTTTTTGAACTACGACAAAGGTTTTTGGTGGATATTGAAGTTACACTCTCACACTATGAGGGTTAACAAAGAGCATGAACCCTCAAAGTAGGATCTGTCAAACCGAGTGAAAGCCATCGAGTTCCTCGCAGAGCCCCCACCACTCAGCGGCCAGCTCTCTTCTCAGCTGGCTTATTCTTCCATGAAACTGGTCTCCCAACAGTCCCATCGACTCCAGAAGACAATATCCAGCATGCCTATTTACGACTCAGTCACTTTTATCTTTTAAGTGACTGTCTGTATTTTTAAATGGATAAAATAAAGGCCTTACTTATCAACTACAAAACAGTGCAGCAAGGCAAAGGATCCGAATCTGGTTTAGGCTTTGGTGGCAGGTAACTAGGGAGAATCAAAAACACAGTTCTGGAAGTATTTATATATTGCAAAGGAGAGCTTTCCAAGACAGCAATTCATGCAAGCTGCTAAAGGGAAAATCCTAAAATGAATAAGTTGGAAGGCCTCTTCAGTGAAATATATCAGAAAACAATTAATAACAAGGATCTGTCAACACACATTTCCTCTGCCAGCTGAGGTATAATGCTAAGAAGTACCTATCCAGTAAAAGTTGTACTACATACACATACACCTGGACTTTAAGTGTTTTCTCTAAATACAGCTGCTGGCAAAAGGACTTTCAGGCTTATTCATATATGCATATGGTTAAGAACTGGACTAAATTTGGTGTGGCTCAAATTATAATACTGATGTGATAACAAAAGCTAACATTTATAGAGCTTGTGTACATATTGTAACTAACTTTAAGTGGGAAAATGGGCAGCCTGAATGCAGAGGGAAGCCTGTCTGCATTAGACAAAAGGGCACTGTTTTTCCTGGTGACAGACACAGTTGGGGAATTACAATCCCTTTCAATGCAGGCAATGAGTCTCATTTATAAATGGCATGGTTTGACTTATTTGAATAAAGATTGATGATTTATCCAAAAAAAATTATAAACATACTTATCTAGCTGAAGAGAAGCATAGAGAATGAGGAGCTAAATCTTCATCTTCCACACAAAGGCACCAACAGACATGAGTAGAAGACAAGAACCGTCAGTTACAACAGGAATACAGGGACTGACAGCCCAGAGTAGTAGCTAAAAAGTGAGCAAAGGAGCCATTGGGATACATGAGAAGAGCAGGATATTTTTTTTCACAAGTTTTATAAAATTGATTTCTTAAAGTACATAAATGCATGGCTTTGATTAAAAAAAAATTCGAATTACCAACAAAAGAAATCAAAATTAAAAGGATGTTTACTTGGGCTAGGAAAGGAAAGAAGGGAATACAATGGAGGTCCCCATTCATTAAATACAGATAACAAACTTATCTTAATTTTATTAAATGGATAAAATAAAGGCCTTACTTATCAACTACAAAACAGTGCAGCAAGGCAAAGGATCCGAATCTGGTTTAGGCTTTGGTGGCAGGTAACTAGGGAGAATCAAAAACACAGTTCTGGAAGTATTTATATATTGCAAAGGAGAGCTTTCCAAGACAGCAATTCATGCAAGCTGCTAAAGGGAAAATCCTAAAATGAATAAGTTGGAAGGCCTCTTCAGTGAAATATATCAGAAAACAATTAATAACAAGGATCTGTCAACACACATTTCCTCTGCCAGCTGAGGTATAATGCTAAGAAGTACCTATCCAGTAAAAGTTGTACTACATACACATACACCTGGACTTTAAGTGTTTTCTCTAAATACAGCTGCTGGCAAAAGGACTTTCAGGCTTATTCATATATGCATATGGTTAAGAACTGGACTAAATTTGGTGTGGCTCAAATTATAATACTGATGTGATAACAAAAGCTAACATTTATAGAGCTTGTGTACATATTGTAACTAACTTTAAGTGGGAAAATGGGCAGCCTGAATGCAGAGGGAAGCCTGTCTGCATTAGACAAAAGGGCACTGTTTTTCCTGGTGACAGACACAGTTGGGGAATTACAATCCCTTTCAATGCAGGCAATGAGTCTCATTTATAAATGGCATGGTTTGACTTATTTGAATAAAGATTGATGATTTATCCAAAAAAAATTATAAACATACTTATCTAGCTGAAGAGAAGCATAGAGAATGAGGGAGCTAAATCTTCATCTTCCACACAAAGGCACCAACAGACATGAGTAGAAGACAAGAACCGTCAGTTACAACAGGAATACAGGGACTGACAGCCCAGAGTAGTAGCTAAAAAGTGAGCAAAGGAGCCATTGGGATACATGAGAAGAGCAGGATATTTTTTTTCACAAGTTTTATAAAATTGATTTCTTAAAGTACATAAATGCATGGCTTTGATTAAAAAAAAATTCGAATTACCAACAAAAAGAAATCAAAATTAAAAGGATGTTTACTTGGGCTAGGAAAGGAAAGAAGGGAATACAATGGAGGTCCCCATTCATTAAATACAATCATGCCCTTGTCTCTGAAAGATTTTCCCTTCTCACTGAGATGGAGTACTTAAGAGAGAGGGTGCCCAAGGACTGCAACAGGCAGCACACTCAGCCAGGGAAGCTAATCCGGCCACGTAGGGTGAGTGAGGCCACAGAAGAATCACCTGCCCTCCAGCCCACGAGCCAGGTGAGTTCATGAATAACAGACTCAGGGCGCATCAGCAAAAGGCTCCCCTTTCCCCCAAACCAAGAGAGATAGCCATTACCGTCAGCCATACAGCAGCAAGTCTATATACTATCAGCAGTGGCCTAATCAGAACTCAAATTAAGCACCATAAGGATAACCATCCATTCATTCTTAGTGGGAAGATAAGGAAAACTTCGCCAAATGGTGGAGTCTGGCCTGCGTTTTAAGAAATGCACAAGACGTCAACAGGTAGAGACAGAAGGAAGCAGCCATTCTGGTAAACAACCTGAACAAAGCCAGTGGTGAGAGAAGAGATGGTGTGTTTAGAAAAGGGACATGGTTAAAGCCATGTCTCCTCTCCGCCACTTGGGGGAGAGCATGCGGAGGGGTGGACACCTACTGGGGCATACGGTTAGTTCAGTGGTTACTGGGTAAGTGCAAACCTACAGACACGATCAACTCAAATACTGTAAACGAGCGTGTGCCTCTTAAACAATCTAGTTTATAGGAGCACATCCTCCTTGTTTAAGCTGTTTTATTTCATGCTGGACACAGTGAAATTCCAGACACTGACATTTCTCCCATTATTCAGGGATCCTTTCATACCTCCAGGTTTCCCCGAGTCCTCAGCTTTGTGTTATGAGGGTCTGCCAATATTCATTCCTTATAATCCCCCTAAAGCGTGGAATTCATAAGACGACTTGGAGATTTGAGTTTCAGGTACCTCCAATTCTCCCTTCAGCTTACAGAACAGAATACCATGATAAAGCGACAAGTTCCTTTAAAAAAGAAATTTTACCCTCTTTGGCATTCTCCGGTAGCACTTGTTACTTTCATATTGCAATCATTATTTAATCCCATAACACTGAATCAGTTTTGATCTGCACAAGCACAAGTACCAGTTTTCATTAAAAAAAAAAAAAAAAGGGGGTATACACACACACACACGCGTACATACACACTCTTGGCTCAAGGTTTCACTGTAGCGGAGCTAGTTCTAGCAGTTCAGTTCAGTTCAATTCGGTCGCTCAGCGGTGTCAACCTCCTTCCATGGACTGCAGCACACCAGGCTTCCCTGTCCTTCACCATCCCCTGGAGCGGTTCTAGCAGCTACTGGAAGCCAATCAAACAAACCTATTCCTGCATGCTGAACTGAGTATTTTTAAGTCAGTTTATTTTTCTATCATGGACCTCAAGCCTTCAAAAATAAAAGCGAGCACGTTAACTTTTACTCTGGCCTTTACTGACGTTTAGAAACATACTAAATGTTCTAAGTAAAACTTGGAAAGAAACATACTAAATGTTGTAAGTAAAACTTGGAAGAAAAGAACAGCTTCCCAGAGGAAGGGGAGACCAAACTGTGTCTGAACCTGGGTTCCCACAGGTCTGAGAAATACTCAGGAGATTCGAACTGAGACAAGCTGATTCAGTTACACAGTTATTTTAATTAAAAGATTAAACACAGTAAATCTGTAATTTCAAAGTTGTTCCTACTTAGAGGGAAGCTAAATATTTGATTTTTAACGCAACTCCATGTCAACACAAAGCAAATGTAACAAACAAAGCAGACGGTACATGGATATAATAACATTTCAGACATGAGTATCAACCCCCGGTTTTCAAAAGTTTGCTTTACACTACTCGGCTTTAATGAAAGACCGAAAGAAATTTGAAGATTTTTTTTTTTTAATGGAAGAAAAAGGCGAAAGTCGAAAAATATTGTTCACTACTTGTTTCTCAAGGAGTCACTACAAAAGCAGCTCCCAGCCCTCAGCAGTGGGAGTGGCAGCCCCAGCTCCCTTCCCAGAACAAGGTTCAGCTTCACAGCCTCAAGCTGCCAGAGCTTTGAAGAGGGTCTGAGAGCCCCTCTGCTTTATCTCAATTTATGTGCACCATTAGCAAGGCATGTCTTAAGATAATGGTTTCTTCACTTGATTACATTCTGCCTTACAAAAGGTTTCACAGGCTGCTCCACTTTCAGACAGAGGTGAAAACTGTATAAGCAGCACGGAAATTTCAGAAACAATTCAAATTCAGGAGGCAACAGGTCAAGGGAGAAGAGGACTATTCCAGAAAGTTATTCCAGGCAAGGAGAAAGGCATAAACTCAAGGAATATGTATAACTGCAAGAAGTTCCAAGAGGTCAAGTGTCACTGAGAAATCAAGCAGAGGCAGCAGATGACGAATGTCAAGTGACACAGCACCAGGTCTGACCAATTAAATACCATGAACTTATCAGGGTTAAGGAGCCACAAAAAGGACATGGACAGGCTTGGCTTTCAGAGAGATGACTCATGGGTGACTAGAAGGCAGATCTGTGGGCAGGGAACAGACTAGAGGCAGGGAGTATAGGCAAAAACTAACCTTGAGTTTCGTGAGAATCATGGATAAGAAATATTGAGGGTATTCAAAAAAAAAAAAAACACCAGATTTTGATGACTGTATAGTCATGAGACAGTGAAGCAGAATTTAACGGTTTATAGCTTGAGTGACCCATGGACCAGACAAAAGGGACTTCAGATCAATTAGAGCTTTACGGGTTTTTTGTTTCATCTTGATAATGATAAGGAGCATACTGTCTTTTAAAGATAAAGGGGAAGAAACTGGTAAGATGAGTAAAGTTGATGACCTCAGTCTAGGACTGGATTAAGTCTGAAGTAGACAGAGCATGGGAGACCTGGGCTTTTCCTCCAGGGAGACACATCGTGATTGCATTAATCCAGAGGACTATGTAAGAAAAGTAAAGGATCATGGCAACAATCTGTTAAATAAGGCAACAATCCAGGAATCAGCCCTCTGGGCTTCCCAGGTCACAGCAGTAGCAAAGAATCCATTTACCAAAGTAGGAGACACAACAGGTGGGTTCAACCCAATCAACAGGCAATCAGCCAGGCTCCATAGCAGTCCCTCCTTCCCAGAACAAGGTTCGCTCACACCCTCAGCTCCAGAGCTTTGAAGAGGGTCTGAGAGCCCCTCTGCTTTATCTCAATTTATGTGCACCATTAGCAAGGCATGTCTTAAGATAATGGTTTCTTCACTTGATTACATTCTGCCTTACAAAGGTTTCACAGGCTGCTCCACTTTCAGACAGAGGTGAAAACTGTATAAGCAACGGAAATTTCAGAAACAATTCAAATTCAGGAGGCAACAGGTCAAGGGAGAAGAGGACTATTCCAGAAAGTTATTCCAGGCAAGGAGAAAGGCATAAACTCAAGGAATATGTATAACTGCAAGAAGTTCCAAGAGGTCAAGTGTCACTGAGAAATCAAGCAGAGGCAGCAGATGACGAATGTCAAGTGACACAGCACCAGGTCTGACCAATTAAATACCATGAACTTATCAGGGTTAAGGAGCCACAAAAAGGACATGGACAGGCTTGGCTTTCAGAGAGATGACTCATGGGTGACTAGAAGGCAGATCTGTGGGCAGGGAACAGACTAGAGGCAGGGAGTATAGGCAAAAACTAACCTTGAGTTTCGTGAGAATCATGGATAAGAAATATTGAGGGTATTCAAAAAAAAAAAAACACCAGATTTTGATGACTGTATAGTCATGAGACAGTGAAGCAGAATTTAACGGTTTATAGCTTGAGTGACCCATGGACCAGACAAAAGGGACTTCAGATCAATTAGAGCTTTACGGGTTTTTTGTTTCATCTTGATAATGATAAGGAGCATACTGTCTTTTAAAGATAAAGGGGAAGAAACTGGTAAGATGAGTAAAGTTGATGACCTCAGTCTAGGACTGGATTAAGTCTGAAGTAGACAGAGCATGGGAGACCTGGGCTTTTCCTCCAGGGAGACACATCGTGATTGCATTAATCCAGAGGACTATGTAAGAAAAGTAAAGGATCATGGCAACAATCTGTTAAATAAGGCAACAATCCAGGAATCAGCCCTCTGGGCTTCCCAGGTCACAGCAGTAGCAAAGAATCCATTTACCAAAGTAGGAGACACAACAGGGGTGGGTTCAATCCCTGGGCTAGAGAGCTCCTCAGGAGGAGGGCATGGCAACCCTCTCCAGTGTTTGTGCCCACAGAATCCCACAAACAGAGGAGCCTGGAGGGCTACAGTTCATAGAGGCACAAAGCGTCAGACACAACTGAAGTGATTAAGTTTTTACTAACACTCAGAAACTTAAGTCAACCAGGGCGCTCAGAAATGAGATTTGAGGAGGGGGAAATCTGAAGAAAAATTAGGAAACCCAACAGCACCAAGTCTAGGTTGGGAATGTGTTAACCTGAAGTAGAGCGGGTACCAGCAGGTCTCACGTCCCCACCCACCAGGAACAGGGTGAGACTAGAGAAGAAAATACTCAGGCTCAAAGGCAGGCAGCTTTGAGGTCCTTTCCATCTACCCTTCGCTGGTGAAGACACTCCAGTGAACACGACTCACATTGCCTCCCCAACTCCTTCTCCCTGGTACCAGAAGTGGGAAATGCTCTGGTCTGATTTACTCTCAAGCATTTTTTTCTGGTTTCCCAACACTTCCCAAGGAGTTCCCATGTGAATTACAACTTGAAAATACTTCCCAATAAATACAAAAGCTATTCTTAACAACAGCTTCAGAGTCGAAGCTCACAACCAAGCAAAGGGAAAGGGGCAGCCTCCTGCTGCTGGCCAGTGAGCTCACCCATCAGGTCATTTGCACTCACTCACTTGCTGGCTCTGTCTGCATGTGCATGTCTTTCTCTGTCTGTCTGTCTCTGTCTGTCTCTCTCTCTCCCTCTTTCTCTCAGTACCCAGTTTCATACCAGTTACTGTTTGGTCAAGCCTGGAGCATTTGTCACCCTAAGCACAAATCAGATTCAACTCACACAAGCACAGAGCAGAGAGCTGGGCTCCAAAGAGGACTGGACATCTGCGGTACTTGACGTTCAAGCCTTTGGCGAGATGTCAACATTTCATAGAGCACTTTAAATGGTTTGCTGGAGAGCTAATGCAGCATTCCCCACTGGTCAATAGCAGTCCAGGCAGAAAGCAAAGCAGACTTCCCTCAACATCAGATGTTCCACCCAGCTGCTGAGCCAGTCTCGTCTTCAGAGAGCACGAGAGACTGGATAAAGTGGTAAGTAAAAAAAAAAAAGTCCAGCCTAGGCAGAACATATTGTAAATATATTTGTGACTCCAATGTAAAGTGAGGTTTTTTTTCTGTTTATCATGTCCTAGATTATTTTTTTAACTGAGTGACAGATTTACAGGTGAGATTTGACTTTTCCAGGTTCAAAGACTAACTCCAATTAACTTTTCTCTGTAAATGTTCTTTTTAATTGCATGAAGCAGGATTTTCGTTCACAACCTTATGCACAGGCTTTCGTAAATTACTGTTTTAAAAACTTCCTTATCTTATTGCTTGAAAAATACAAGACAGTGTTGGGTGTATGTGGATACTGGGTTAAAATCAGTTTTGGCTTCGATAAAGAGTACAAACACAGCTGCTTTGTGATATAATCCTAGAGCTGAAGGCACCCAACAAAGAATTAAAACACTGAAGGGAAAAAACAGATGGTTTGGTGCAAGAGCGCAAAAGGCCACAACCTCACTAAAAACTGAAATCAAAGATGAAATACTTCATGCAAGCAAGCATTTTAAGTCTTCTCTGAATTGCTATATGCCTGAGCTACTAGCGTGCATTTAACGGTGAGTCACGGTTAGTTTTTAAAGGAAAAGAAATAGGAATTTTAAAAGCTTCAGTTGCTGTTTTAGGTTTTACTATATGTTTTACAAGTTTTTTTTTTTTTAATGGACTGTTTATTATAAGCTCTCCCACATAGAATATTATCTACTTTGAAACTCCTTACATTAATAATAACTTACATTCTCCACCCAGTATTAATGGTGTTATACAGAATCGTCAAAGATAATTCAAATGTTTTACTAATGACTTCATTTCTATACCACTGAGCCACCAGAGGGGCCCATTTTTAACAATGTAAAGAAATTGGGTTGCCTAGATATTTCTCCATCACATCTGATATTTGCTTTGGGGAATGAATTCCTCACACAAGTTTCCTTTTTCTTTCCTCTTCAGCTCAATAAAGGAAACAAAATAATTTTGACTTTTAATGGAGGATAATGGCTTTACAATGTCATACTGGTTTCTGCTATACAATGATGTGAATCAGTTACATGTATATACATGCCCCTCTCTTACGAGCCTCCCTCCCACTGGTCTAAGTTCTAACAGGGCACCAAGCTGAGTGACCTGTGTTATACAGCAGCTTCTCAGCAGCCATTCTACACATTGGAGTGTCTATAAGTCAACGGTCCTCTCTCAATTTGCCCCACCCTCTCCTTCCTCTGCTGTGTCCACAGTCCGTTCTCTACATTTGCATCTCTACTCCTTTCCTGCAAAAAGTACCATTTTTCTAAATTCCATATATATGAGTTACTACACAATATTTGTTTTTCTCTTTTTGACTTACTTCACTCTGTATGACAGACTCTAGGTGCACCACCTCACTACAACTGACTCAGTTTCAGTCCTTCTTTATGGCTAAGTAATATCCTGGTGTGCGGTGTCGGTAGGACAGTGGTGCGCAGCTACCTTCCATGGTATATATGCACCACTTCTTTCGAGTTGAAGGACATCGGTCATTAAAACACTGAAGGAAAAACAGATGGTTTGGTGCAAGGCGCAAAAGGCCACAACCTCACTAAAAACTGAAATCAAAGATGAAATACTTCATGCAAGCAAGCATTTTAAGTCTTCTCTGAATTGCTATATGCCTGAGCTACTAGCGTGCATTTAACGGTGAGTCACGGTTAGTTTTTAAAGGAAAAGAAATAGGAATTTTAAAAGCTTCAGTTGCTGTTTTAGGTTTTACTATATGTTTTACAAGTTTTTTTTTTTTTAATGGACTGTTTATTATAAGCTCTCCCACATAGAATATTATCTACTTTGAAACTCCTTACATTAATAATAACTTACATTCTCCACCCAGTATTAATGGTGTTATACAGAATCGTCAAAGATAATTCAAATGTTTTACTAATGACTTCATTTCTATACCACTGAGCCACCAGAGGGGCCCATTTTTAACAATGTAAAGAAATTGGGTTGCCTAGATATTTCTCCATCACATCTGATATTTGCTTTGGGGAATGAATTCCTCACACAAGTTTCCTTTTTCTTTCCTCTTCAGCTCAATAAAGGAAACAAAATAATTTTGACTTTTAATGGAGGATAATGGCTTTACAATGTCATACTGGTTTCTGCTATACAATGATGTGAATCAGTTACATGTATATACATGCCCCTCTCTTACGAGCCTCCCTCCCACTGGTCTAAGTTCTAACAGGGCACCAAGCTGAGTGACCTGTGTTATACAGCAGCTTCTCAGCAGCCATTCTACACATTGGAGTGTCTATAAGTCAACGGTCCTCTCTCAATTTGCCCCACCCTCTCCTTCCTCTGCTGTGTCCACAGTCCGTTCTCTACATTTGCATCTCTACTCCTTTCCTGCAAAAAGTACCATTTTTCTAAATTCCATATATATGAGTTACTACACAATATTTGTTTTTCTCTTTTTGACTTACTTCACTCTGTATGACAGACTCTAGGTGCACCACCTCACTACAACTGACTCAGTTTCAGTCCTTCTTTATGGCTAAGTAATATCCTGGTGTGCGGTGTCGGTAGGACAGTGGTGCGCAGCTACCTTCCATGGTATATATGCACCACTTCTTTATCCATGCATCTGTTGAAGGACATCTAGGTTGCTTCCATGCCCTGGCTACTGCAAAAGGTGTTAAAATAAACAATAGGGTAAATGTGTCTCTTGGGGAATTATGGTTTTCTTAGGGTATACACCCAGTAGTGGGTTTGCAGGGTCATAAGGTAGTTTTATTCTTAGCATTTTAAGAAACTGCCATCTGTTTCTCTCTAGTGGCTGCATCAATTTACCTTCCCACCAACTGTACAACAGAGTTCCGTTTTCTTTGCATCTTCTCTAAGAGTATTGTAGATTTTTTTGATGATGGCCATTGTGACCAGGATGAGGTGATACCTCATTGTACTTTAATTTCCATTTCTCTAATAATCAGTAAACTTCAGTGTCTTTTCACGTGTTTATTGTCCACATGTCTTCTTTGTTCTTTGGAGAATTATCTGCTTAGATCTTTCATCTATTTTTTGATTGGGTCATTTGTTTTTCTGATATTGAGCTGCAGGAGCTGTTTGTAATATTTTGAAGATTAATCTGTGGTCAGCTGCTTCATCTGTAATTATTTTCTCCCATTCTGAGGGTTGTCTTTTTATCTTGTTTATAGTCTCGTTTGCTGTGCAAAAGCTTTCAAGTTTAGTTAGGTCCCATTTGGGTTTTTTTGTTTTTATTTCCATTACTAGGAGGTAAGTCAAAGAAGATCTTGCTACAATTTATGTTCAAAGAGTCTTCTATGTTTTTCCTTAAGAGTTTTATAGTTTCTGACCTTACATTTAAGTCTTTAACCCATTCTGGGTTTCCTTCTGTGTATGGTGTTAAGAAATGGTCTAATTTCATTCTTTCACATGTAGCCATCCAGTTTTCCCAGCACCACTTATTAAAGAGGCTGTCTTTTCTCTACTGTATGTTCTTGCCTCCTCTGTCAAAGATAAGGTGCCCACAAGTTCAGGGGCTTATGTCAGAGCTTTCTATTTTGCTCCACTAATCTATATTTCTGTGCGTGTGCGTGTGTGTGTACGTGCCAGTGTCATACCATCTTGATGACTGTAGCTTTGTAGTGTAGCCTTAAGTCAGGAAGGTGGATTCTAGTTCTGTGAAAAATGCCACTGGGAATGTGATTGCTTTAGGCAGTATAGTCATTATCACAATATTGACTATTCCAATCAAAGAACATGATATATCTCTCCATCTGTTTATGTCATATTTGATTTCTTTCATCAATGTCCTAGTTTTCTGTATACAGGTCTTTTGTCTCCTTTGGAGGAAGAGATAGCTCAGACACTAATCTGGCCCTTGGGTTTTCCTCCCAAGGCATTCCCTGTTGCACATTTCCTTCCTCCCATTCCCTCAAGCTATCTCCCCACAATCAACAGCAGTCCTCACCCCAGGATTGATCTTCAATTCCCATGGCCCCAGCCCGAGCCCCTATACACACAGGAGGACATGCATCCAGTCCAGAGTCCACAGGCCTGCACAATGGACTGTCTGTGTGGTTCTCTCTCTATGCAGACTGTCACAGATCAACTGTTTCACTCTCCTCTGGTGCTCCAAATGCTTCCCTTTCTATCCCAACCAATTTTGACAGGAATATCTCCCCTGCTTTAGCACCCCCACTCTGAGGTGCAAGTCTAGTCTTGTTTGATCTCCTTCCCCTTTCTTTCTTTCATCCTATCCAGCCATGCATGGATTCATACAGTCCTTTCTGATGATCAAGGACTCCTGCTAGTATTCAGCCACAGTTCTTTGAGAACCATAGCGTCTGAAGACGCTATGTGTGTGTGTGGAGAGAGACGCACTCCGTGTCAACCTACTCCTCCACCATCTTGGACCCAACTCCTTATGTCTTGTAAGTTTTGTTTTCCATGTCTTGATTGATTCTTCTGATTTCTTCCTCTGAGATTTCACATTACACAAATGTCAAGCATTGGTAATATTTTAAGTTTAACTTGTGGATGGCGAGAACAAAGTACGTAACTTGTGGAGCTCATTCTGTTGTTTTTCTAGAAATTTGAGTAGTAAATTCCACAGAATCTAAGCCAATAGATAGTTTTAAAACTTAATTCATGCTTAGAATCCATTCCAGTTTATTTCTGAGCCAAAAAGAATATATTTTTCTTTTATGGAGCCCCATTTGCTGGAGAAATCGTAAGAGCATTGCAATTGAAATAAGTCAGAAGCTTAGAGCATATTTTACCAATGACAGTTTCCGGCTCCCGTGCTGCTGCCATGGAAAACTTCAGAAATCACTAAACTTAGTACTTGTTAAGTTGTGACTTCCTTCTTAATAAATTACTCTCTTTAAGGAGAAATAGCAACCTCTTAATTCTTCTATAATTCTGATTTGTACCTGTCACTTCCTTGCCAATTCGCCCCACTTTAAGAAAGCATTCACAGGAGAAAATCTATCCACTTACTTACAGACAATGAGACATATAGGCAGATCTCACACTTAACACAATTAAAAAGAAGAGACTGGCATTTGCAACTAATTCCTCCCTCCTCCATTTAGGCCAACTGTCCACATCAACCCATTTTGGGAAAAAATGGTTCGTGGCCTTCAGTGCCTCTTCAACATAAAACATTTCACTAACTACTAGGCATTCACACATGTCATCAGATAGCTTGAGAAAGAAAATATGTAATGAAAGTTTAATTTGTAAAACATAACCAAGATCTAGGTTTATTTACTTTTGGTCACATACCCTTTAGTACAACTACATAGATTTTAACTGTTCATGTGTAATTTTACTAAAAGCTATTTTAAATATATATGTGTTAACTGTATGAAACTGCTATTTTTTGCACATAAAAAATAGTCAAATATTAGCAATTTAGTAAAAAAGAAAACAGTGTTAGAAGACAGTCCCAGAAGTCAAAGGGTAAGGGAAACATCAGTAATAATAATCTACATAACTCAAAATCACTGCGGATATCCACTGCAACCACCCTTCCTTGAAATGAAAGCTATGACAAACCTAGATAACGTATTAAAAATCAGTGACATCACTTTGGCAACAAAGGTCTGTATAGTCAAAGCTATGGCTTTTCCAGTAGTTTACGTACAGATGTGAGAGTTCAGCCATAAAGAAGGCTGAGCACCAAAGAACTGTTACCTTTGAGCTATGGTACTGGAGAAGACTCTTAAGAGTTCCTTGGACTGCAAGGAGAAAATTCCCCAAGAAACCCCAGTCAGAAGAAAGGTCCCCCCTGAAGCTATCCATTCCAGACTGCTTTTTTAGGCCTTTGCGAAAATCGTAAGAGCATTGCAGAAATGAAACTTAGAGCATATTTTACCAATGACAGTTTCCGGCTCCCGTGCTGCTGCCATGGAAAACTTCAGAAATCACTAAACTTAGTACTTGTTAAGTTGTGACTTCCTTCTTAATAAATTACTCTCTTTAAGGAGAAATAGCAACCTCTTAATTCTTCTATAATTCTGATTTGTACCTGTCACTTCCTTGCCAATTCGCCCCACTTTAAGA
Organism: Tragulus kanchil; assembly: GCA_022376925.1. Classification (NCBI taxonomy): domain Eukaryota; kingdom Metazoa; phylum Chordata; class Mammalia; order Artiodactyla; family Tragulidae; genus Tragulus; species Tragulus kanchil. Next base: position 147,608,944 of record JAIOJX010000028.1, read on the forward strand.
AAGCATTCACAGGAGAAAATCTATCCACTTACTTACAGACAATGAGACATATAGGCAGATCTCACACTTAACACAATTAAAAAGAAGAGACTGGCATTTGCAACTAATTCCTCCCTCCTCCATTTAGGCCAACTGTCCACATCAACCCATTTTGGGAAAAAATGGTTCGTGGCCTTCAGTGCCTCTTCAACATAAAACATTTCACTAACTACTAGGCATTCACACATGTCATCAGATAGCTTGAGAAAGAAAATATGTAATGAAAGTTTAATTTGTAAAACATAACCAAGATCTAGGTTTATTTACTTTTGGTCACATACCCTTTAGTACAACTACATAGATTTTAACTGTTCATGTGTAATTTTACTAAAAGCTATTTTAAATATATATGTGTTAACTGTATGAAACTGCTATTTTTTGCACATAAAAATAGTCAAATTTTAAAGCAATTTAGTAAAAAAGAAAACAGTGTTAGAAGACAGTCCCAGAAGTCAAAGGGTAAGGGAAACATCAGTAATAATAATCTACATAACTCAAAATCACTGCGGATATCCACTGCAACCACCCTTCCTTGAAATGAAAGCTATGACAAACCTAGATAACGTATTAAAAAGCAGCGACATCACTTTGGCAACAAAGGTCTGTATAGTCAAAGCTATGGCTTTTCCAGTAGTTTACGTACAGATGTGAGAGTTCAGCCATAAAGAAGGCTGAGCACCAAAGAACTGTTACCTTTGAGCTATGGTACTGGAGAAGACTCTTAAGAGTTCCTTGGACTGCAAGGAGATCAAACCAGTCAATCCCCAAGGAAATCAACCCTGAATGTTCACTGGAAGGACTAAAGGTGAAGCTGAAGTTCTAATACTCTGGCCACCTAATATGAAGAGCCAACTCATTGGAAAAAACCTTGATGTTGGAAAAGACTGAAGGTAAAAGAAGAGGGGAGCAGAGGATAAGGTGGTTAGATAGCATCACTGACTCAATGGACATGAATCTGAGCAAATTCCAAGAGACAGTGCTAGACAGAGGGGCTTTGGCTTGCTGCAGTCCATGGCATCACAAAGAATAAGACATAACTTAACAACTAAACATAAAACAGCAATATAATTCTTATACGCTGGTGAGATTTAGGACTTCTAGTTAGCCCCAAAGGTACTGCTCTGCTTTTAACTCTTTATACAGATTCTGTTATCCAAATTGGATGTTTCTAGCAACCAAATTACATTGAGAAAGAACTTCTATCATTGGCTCTATTTTACTGATTAAGAAATTGGTCTACAGAGAGATTTGGTGATTCAAATAGGGTAACAGCTACTACAGACCAAGGATTGAATTTAAAATGAAAAAGCCATCTGGCTTCAAATCCAATGCCCTTTCACCTACCCCATCTTTTCTCTTACCTAAGGAGATAAACGTCTTCAATAAAAACTGTGATTTACACACAAATAAAAGTTGGGCATGCAAGAGTTTACAGGACTGCTCTTCCCCTTAACTAGGTATTTACACAACAATGGTGATAATCACATTGTATAAAACAGTCAATATTATTGGGACTCTGATTTTTAGAGAGGAAAATTTAAATCAGTGAAAAAGCAGGCACTCTGCAAACAAACAGCTGAATTTGAATCTACTTTGAGCTTAAGCTACATTCTGGTTTTTGGCTCCTTTGCCTCTCTGATCCACCTCTGTTCCATCACAATAAAGCTATCACCCCAAAGAACTACTAAGATACTGAGACATGCTAGTACCTAGTAAATTAGGAGCTACTCAATAAAAATGCAACTCCTCCCTCTTCCTTGCTAGTAGTAACTTACTAAGTTAGACGTAGCACTGGCAAGACTAAAATCCCACAAGAAATTTCTTGAGTTGATTCTCACACTCATGAGGCCAAATCAGAAAAACAGGGGGAAATGAATATTTCTCTCAATTTACCTCCTATCATTCCACAGGCAACTAGGCATTATATAACTACCCAAGTAGTGAGAACCTGAGTTCCACTGACCACAAACTAACACCAGTGATTATTGTAAACAAACAGGCCGGTCCCTCCAGGCCAGAACAGCAGGCTTGACAGCTAGGGAGTGTGGAGCTCTGGATCAGAACCCATGAACGCCACAGGTGGGAGTCTTATACAGAAAGGGGTAGGAAGAAGACATGAGAGATGCTATTTGCTTAAGTCATGTTTGATGGATGGACGGATAAGCAAACAAACTGACGACCTTACAAAAAAAAAAAAAACCCAAAAGATAACTGATATACAGGAGTTACAATAATAGAAGTCATATACATTTCTCATTTAATCATTCCATAAGAATCTGGTATCGTTTTCTGGAATTACAGATAGTATACACATTGGATAATTAAGAGTTGACATACTAAATAAAATAAGGAATCTAATTCCCCAAAATTTATTAGAAAATAGAGTAAAATATATTTTAGCCAAGAACTGCCAAACTTTGGTCTCAAGATCTCTTGAGGACTGCTATGAAGACCAAAGATCTCTTACACTGTCATACTATATTAGCAATTTTTACTACAAATTAATTGAAGTTCATAAAATTTATTTTTAACAGGACTGCTCTTCCCCTTAACTAGGTATTTACACAACAATGGTGATAATCACATTGTATAAAACAGTCAATATTATTGGGACTCTGATTTTTAGAGAGGAAAATTTAAATCAGTGAAAAAGCAGGCACTCTGCAAACAAACAGCTGAATTTGAATCTACTTTGAGCTTAAGCTACATTCTGGTTTTTGGCTCCTTTGCCTCTCTGATCCACCTCTGTTCCATCACAATAAAGCTATCACCCCAAAGAACTACTAAGATACTGAGACATGCTAGTACCTAGTAAATTAGGAGCTACTCAATAAAAATGCAACTCCTCCCTCTTCCTTGCTAGTAGTAACTTACTAAGTTAGACGTAGCACTGGCAAGACTAAAATCCCACAAGAAATTTCTTGAGTTGATTCTCACACTCATGAGGCCAAATCAGAAAAACAGGGGGAAATGAATATTTCTCTCAATTTACCTCCTATCATTCCACAGGCAACTAGGCATTATATAACTACCCAAGTAGTGAGAACCTGAGTTCCACTGACCACAAACTAACACCAGTGATTATTGTAAACAAACAGGCCGGTCCCTCCAGGCCAGAACAGCAGGCTTGACAGCTAGGGAGTGTGGAGCTCTGGATCAGAACCCATGAACGCCACAGGTGGGAGTCTTATACAGAAAGGGGTAGGAAGAAGACATGAGAGATGCTATTTGCTTAAGTCATGTTTGATGGATGGACGGATAAGCAAACAAACTGACGACCTTACAAAAAAAAAAAAAACCCAAAAGATAACTGATATACAGGAGTTACAATAATAGAAGTCATATACATTTCTCATTTAATCATTCCATAAGAATCTGGTATCGTTTTCTGGAATTACAGATAGTATACACATTGGATAATTAAGAGTTGACATACTAAATAAAATAAGGAATCTAATTCCCCAAAATTTATTAGAAAATAGAGTAAAATATATTTTAGCCAAGAACTGCCAAACTTTGGTCTCAAGATCTCTTGAGGACTGCTATGAAGACCAAAGATCTCTTACACTGTCATACTATATTAGCAATTTTTTACTACTATTAGAAATTTAAATTGTGAAGTTCATAAAATTTATTTTTAATTTGTTTTTAAAATAGCATCCCGTGTTAACATGAATAACATAGCTCTGTGAAAAGTAATTATATTTCCCCCAGAAGTTTTAGTTATAAAACTGACATGATTCTACATTTTTTGTTTATCTCTTTTAACATCTGGCTAAGACAGTTAAATTCTCACATCCACTTTTGCTTTGGATCAGTTTTAGTAAAGCAAAATACTGAAAAAAAAAAAAAAAAGAAAAGAAAAACAACATACATATACTGAAGAAAATCTAGTCCTGCACAGATATTTAACAAGACAAGGAAGAAGTATTTCGACAGCCTTCTGGGTTTTCTTCTTTGGTACCATACCAAAACTTAAACGTGGTAGTTTCTAAAAGACTGTTTGTAAAGTAGAAACTAAATCCATATCAGTGAATATTTTTGTTATGTTAAAATCCTTTAGAGTAGCTTAGTCTTAGAAGAAATCTTTTTACTCCTGTTAGATTTTATATCGTATAATCGTTGGTCATTTGGTGAGGTACATTCATCCAGAACTTCAAAGTACAGACACTTTCATTATCAAGTAAGTGGCACTGATCTCATTCTAAGCACTGAAAAGACATGTAATACTCTACTTTTTTCTTGACTTGAAGGCACATTCCTTTCATTTGATTCTGAGAAAATGTCTGCTGAATACCTAAGTATGAATTGCTATAGTTTATCATTCTTTCCTGTAAAAATGGTGCTCCATGAAGAAAGCAACTAATTCAGCTTACAACTCACTCAAGTGTGGTTCCTTCAGACAACCATCATACACTGCAGAAGTGCTTTATGAATCATTCCTATAATGTCACAGGAAATGTTTATCAAACGGACACTGCATTACATCATTATAGTCATTCTAAACTTAGCTTTTTATCTTTTTGTTGCTGGGTTTTTTGTTTTGTTCTGTTTTTAAAGATTTACTCATTTCCTTTTTGGGAGTGCTGGGTCTTGGTTGCTGTGCTTTCTCAAGCTGCAGCGAGCAGGGGCTACTCTTTGCTGTGCTTTGTGAGCCTCTCACTGTGGTGGCTTCATGCCCGCTGTAGGTGGAAAAGTAACGGTCCCCAGTATCTGTGGGCTTATCTTGTTTCTAAGTATCAATGCCCACTGAAAGAGACCAAGGCTCCTTGGGGAATTGACCAATTTTAAATCAGGCCCAAGGAAAAGTGAGTTGATACCTTGCAGGAGGGCAGGATCCCCAAAACCAAGAATACTGCCTCATAACAGGACAGTTGGTCTTATAGATGACAGTTTTAAACCATGTTCTAAACAAAGGTAACTTGGGCTTAGAAAAATGGGGAGAATGAGAAAAGAAGATGACTAGAAACAGAAGAAACAAAGACCCATTTCAGGGCAGGCGCAGAAGCTCCCAGAAGTGAGAAGACACAGTAAGGCAGGTAGGCAGAGAAGTCTTAAGAGATTCTCATGCAATCGCTGTATCAGGCACTGAGCTCAGGATTCTTTCCTCAGAACTAACACACACATATATGTTATATATATATTTATATTTATATATATATATATATATATATATATGCACACATACATATATACACACACATACGCACACACACGTATGCATATATAAACATTGGCCAAAAAGTACCTGTATACACACAAACTAATATATACATACATATTTCTTTTACTATATTTTTTACTACATTTCTTTCTTCTGCTAAACTATTTTGAATGTAAGTCGAAATCATGATCCTTCCCTCCTAAATACTTCAATATGCACCTCTGAGAATTAAGACTATTCTTCTATTTAACCACACCATTGCCGCAGCTTGAAAAATTAATACAGTTCAATAATACCATCTAATATACAGTCTGTATTCAGATTCACAATGTCCTAAAATAATCTCTATAGCACTACTCTCTACTATCCCCAATCACCGATCACAGGTCACAGCACATTATTTCTCTTCGACCTCTTTTGATCTAGAACCCCTTCCTGTCAGTTTGCTTTCCATGATACTGATCTACTTATAGAGCCTGGGCTGGCTGTTTTATAGAATGCTCTCTGTCCTGAATCTGTCCACTTGTTTACCCGTGATTAGCTTTTTAACAAGAATGTTGTACGCCTCTAGTTGAGTTATATTGGGAGGCAAAATAGCAAAGTATCCCAATCTGGTAGGTCCAGTCATTCAGTGACTATCAGGTATTCCTACAGGGAAGGTGTAATTTTTCTCTTGCAATTCTAAATGATCCGAGAGTGATGCTTTTAGACCAGAAGATCCCGTTCTCCTATAAACTTCTGCTCTTTAAACATTGAAGACTGCTGCCTCATAACAGGACAGTTGGTCTTATAGATGACAGTTTTAAACCATGTTCTAAACAAAGGTAACTTGGGCTTAGAAAAATGGGGAGAATGAGAAAAGAAGATGACTAGAAACAGAAGAAACAAAGACCCATTTCAGGGCAGGCGCAGAAGCTCCCAGAAGTGAGAAGACACAGTAAGGCAGGTAGGCAGAGAAGTCTTAAGAGATTCTCATGCAATCGCTGTATCAGGCACTGAGCTCAGGATTCTTTCCTCAGAACTAACACACACATATATGTTATATATATATTTATATTTATATATATATATATATATATATATATGCACACATACATATATACACACACATACGCACACACACGTATGCATATATAAACATTGGCCAAAAAGTACCTGTATACACACAAACTAATATATACATACATATTTCTTTTACTATATTTTTTACTACATTTCTTTCTTCTGCTAAACTATTTTGAATGTAAGTCGAAATCATGATCCTTCCCTCCTAAATACTTCAATATGCACCTCTGAGAATTAAGACTATTCTTCTATTTAACCACACCATTGCGCAGCTTGAAAAATTAATACAGTTCAATAATACCATCTAATATACAGTCTGTATTCAGATTCACAATGTCCTAAAATAATCTCTATAGCACTACTCTCTACTATCCCCAATCACCGATCACAGGTCACAGCACATTATTTCTCTTCGACCTCTTTTGATCTAGAACCCCTTCCTGTCAGTTTGCTTTCCATGATACTGATCTACTTATAGAGCCTGGGCTGGCTGTTTTATAGAATGCTCTCTGTCCTGAATCTGTCCACTTGTTTACCCGTGATTAGCTTTTTAACAAGAATGTTGTACGCCTCTAGTTGAGTTATATTGGGAGGCAAAATAGCAAAGTATCCCAATCTGGTAGGTCCAGTCATTCAGTGACTATCAGGTATCCCTACAGGGAAGGTGTAATTTTTCTCTTGCAATTCTAAATGATCCGAGAGTGATGCTTTTAGACCAGAAGATCCCGTTCTCCTATAAACTTCTGCTCTTTAAACATTGAAGACTGCTGCCTGAATCAATTCTTATGCTGAGATTGAAAACTGGTGATTTTCTTTCATTCCTTCTACCTTTTCTAGCTGACATTCTTCTGTAAAGAACCTGCCCCTGTCTTAATCCTCCCTTTTTTAATTTGTATTTTTAATATCAATATCCACTCTTGGGCTTCCCTGGTGGTCCAGTGGGTAAGGACACCGCCTTGCAGTGCAAGGGGCGCCGGTTCAATCCCTGGCCTGGAAAGAGCCCACGTGCCGCGGAGCGGCAGGACCGATGTGTCCAATTACCGAGCCGGAGCTCTGGAGAGCATGCGCCCAGAGCCGGTGCTCTGCGACAACAGATGCCACTGCGGTGGGAGGCCCACACAGGCCAAAGAACAAAGACGGATGAAAATAGATAAATGAAAGACCAATAGAAGTGGCCTACCCACCCTCCTCCCTCCCCAACCTGCCCTACCCGCCCAAAAAAAAAAAAAAAATCCACTCTTGAATTTGGTTTGCTTTTTTTTGTTGTTTACTGATATTGATGTATTTTATTTATTTATTTTTAATTCTTTATTTTAAAGGTTTTACAGAGTTTTGTTGTTCACAGACATGTATGTTCCCAGATCAGTCATATGCATATCCCTGAACCCCACACCCTGGTTTGCTTTTAAAAGCATTTTCATCTATTACTGTTATTCATGTTGAAAACAAATTGTTAAATTTAGAGGTGTCGGCCTGTACTATCCTATGTGAAGAAAATAGCTATAGTCATTGCTCTGTGAGAAAAGCAGATCCTTCAGGGGTGCTGTGTGGCAGTCTGGAGGGGTGGGATGGGGGGGTATACATATGACTAATCTGTAAACAACAAAACTCTGTAAAAGTTAAAAGTAAAATAAAAGTCTGAAAAAAAAAAAATTTTTAGAGGTGCCATCAAGTCAGCTCCCATTTCCTTTTTTTTCCCCCTTAACATCTCCTTGTTGGTCCTAGTAGCACTTCCTTGCTTTTTGCCGGCAAGGTATCAACTCACCTTTCTCTCAGCCTCATTTAAAAATCAATCATTTCCCCAAGGAGCCTTGGTCCCTTTCAGTGGGCAGTGATACTCAGAAACAAGAGAAGTCCACGGATACTGAGGACCATTTCTTTTCCACCTATAGAGGATTTTCACATTTGTTATTTAAGGTTAGAAAAGGCTTAAGCAAGGATATAGGGTGTCACAACTTTAAGACCTACGAGTTTCTTTGAGAACTTTTAGGTTTATATTGTGAAAGAAAGTGATCTAAAGACAAAGACAGATCTTGAAAATACAAAAGAAGAAAACAATAATGTATGGAGCAAGATTAGAAATCAGGAAAGGCTGCATTTAAAATACGACAATAACAAACCACTATAGAGTAAAATAAAACTGGTCCTTGTCCAAGAAGGTCATAAGCATGAAATGAAATTCCTGGTACAAATGGAAAGGAACAATTCTAGTGATCAGATTTTGTACAGACTATTCCATCTGAGGCAATAACGAAATGACAATTAATAACTCTCATGGGACATGGAAGACATAAGATAGTTTTCTCATAACATATAAGACTGACTCATATTGAAATACATACAAAAAGTGAAATAATCGCTCATGGATAGATCTAAGAGGGCATCCATTAAACAATGGATCCCACTGGGATGGGCCTAGGACTCATAAAAAGAAAAGGTCTTTCATTCTATATATTCTAAGCACCATCTTTAAGCTGCATGAAAAGACACCTTTCACATTTAATTCTTACTCATTTTCAAGTATATCTAGCTGCTTCACTGTCATATACTGTACTTAACAAAACACAAATTCATTTAAAGAATTTCCCAATTCATAAATTAGTGTATCAATTCATTTAACTGAATCAAAGGTTATTGATTCCTTCAACAGGCAGGAAGTACATGTATTTTAGGCTTAAAGTGTATGAGAATCACTTTTCTGTACTGGGAGTATTTCCACTCCCATCCAGATTCCTGGATATTATTTTCCTTTGGATAGGTAAGCCTGAATCTTGAGCAAACAGAGGTGATTGATATTCAGCTAAGCAATTAAAGCCGCCGGTTTCTCAGAACTGAAAATCTGTTCCCCACCCCTAGCACAGGGATAAACGTTAAGGCTCAGCCCCAAGATATGAAGATCTGAGCACTGCACGCCTAACTGAGAAATGCAAACACCATTTCAGTGAATTAGCACTTCCTTGCTTTTTGCCGGCAAGGTATCCCCCCGAAAAAAGGCCTTGGTCCCTTTCAGTGGGCAGTGATACTCAGAAACAAGAGAAGTCCACGGATACTGAGGACCATTTCTTTTCCACCTATAGAGGATTTTCACATTTGTTATTTAAGGTTAGAAAAGGCTTAAGCAAGGATATAGGGTGTCACAACTTTAAGACCTACGAGTTTCTTTGAGAACTTTTAGGTTTATATTGTGAAAGAAAGTGATCTAAAGACAAAGACAGATCTTGAAAATACAAAAGAAGAAAACAATAATGTATGGAGCAAGATTAGAAATCAGGAAAGGCTGCATTTAAAATACGACAATAACAAACCACTATAGAGTAAAATAAAACTGGTCCTTGTCCAAGAAGGTCATAAGCATGAAATGAAATTCCTGGTACAAATGGAAAGGAACAATTCTAGTGATCAGATTTTGTACAGACTATTCCATCTGAGGCAATAACGAAATGACAATTAATAACTCTCATGGGACATGGAAGACATAAGATAGTTTTCTCATAACATATAAGACTGACTCATATTGAAATACATACAAAAAGTGAAATAATCGCTCATGGATAGATCTAAGAGGGCATCCATTAAACAATGGATCCCACTGGGATGGGCCTAGGACTCATAAAAAGAAAAGGTCTTTCATTCTATATATTCTAAGCACCATCTTTAAGCTGCATGAAAAGACACCTTTCACATTTAATTCTTACTCATTTTCAAGTATATCTAGCTGCTTCACTGTCATATACTGTACTTAACAAAACACAAATTCATTTAAAGAATTTCCCAATTCATAAATTAGTGTATCAATTCATTTAACTGAATCAAAGGTTATTGATTCCTTCAACAGGCAGGAAGTACATGTATTTTAGGCTTAAAGTGTATGAGAATCACTTTTCTGTACTGGGAGTATTTCCACTCCCATCCAGATTCCTGGATATTATTTTCCTTTGGATAGGTAAGCCTGAATCTTGAGCAAACAGAGGTGATTGATATTCAGCTAAGCAATTAAAGCCGCCGGTTTCTCAGAACTGAAAATCTGTTCCCCACCCCTAGCACAGGGATAAACGTTAAGGCGCTCAGCCCCAAGATATGAAGATCTGAGCACTGCACGCCTAACTGAGAAATGCAAACACCATTTCAGTGAAGCAAAAAGAGGTCAGAGGTTCATTTCCTTGCCTGGCCCCAGGGAATAGAACCACATATTCCAAAACAGTGCTGCAAAAAAGCAGGCTGGGGCAGGGTGGGGGAGTCAGTAATCCTAACTTAAGCTCATTTTACTTCCAGAGAATCAGTCCCCTGAACTCTAGAGACAGGAGTTTCACAGAGTTACATCGCTGTCATCATAAAGATGCAGGCCTCCGTGGACTGCTGAGCAGGAGGCATGAAACGCTTTGGACTTCACCTTTACTCCCCACTGGGAGTGTCGCTTCCTGCGACTAGGGCCCAGGGGCCATAGAAGCACAGCCTTCCCCCAGGCAATCCCAGCAGTGCTGGGTCAGACTCCCAAGAAGGTACAGAGCAGTCAATAAAAGATCTACCATGCCTCCCACAGCCCTGCATCAGCACAGAACACACCATCTCACATAAACGTGGGGAAGTAGAGCACATGTGGGAGCGGCCCCAGGGGAGGTCCTGGTTGGCTGAGAGTCCCAGAGACACCCGCTGTGTTTGCTGTCAGCTCAGTCACCCCTCAAGCCCCCACCATTCCCCTGAGTCCTACACTGCCGGGCACCAGGCATTTGATTCTCAGGAATAAAAGGCCTATGAGGTAGCAACTACTGCCCTCTCTTTTTAGATGTAAAAACAGAAACCAGGAGGCACTTGGTAAATAATTGACTGCCACAGTTATTAAGAAATTGAGCCGTATTTTTCACCAAGGTCCACTGCATCCAACATGTTTCCTTTGAATCATTACACCGTCATTATTCCAATAGGGCAATAAAGAAAACATTCTTCACATTCCAAGACCTAAACATATCGAATCATTTACTGCTGCTGAGTTACTCAGTATATCGTTAAAGTTTAGCGTCAATAAGGGCGCTGATTACATTCTATTCCTACATCAAAATGCTAAGAAATACAGCTATTATTAAGGGACTAATTCAGGAGCTCTCGACTAGGGGACATTTAAAAACGTCTGGAGACACTGCTCGTAGCCGTAAGTCATGGGGGCTGCTGGCACCTAGTGGACAGAGGCCGGGGATGCAGCTCTACATCTTAGGATGCTCCAGACTGCTCACCCACAGAGCCTGTAACTCCAGGTCGAGAGTGCCAAGGCTGAGAACTCAGGGCTATGCCAAGGACTGTAGGTGGAAAATCCCCTCCAAATCTGTTCTGACCACCCAGATGCAGTTCCTGACACAGAGGCCGGGGGCGGGGGGCGGGAGGGTGGGCGGCGTGCCCTTTACATGGCCCCTGGAGGTTGGCCTGTGCACACTTCACGTCCTCCCCCAGCTCCTGTTATCTGCCAGCATCACCCACAAGACGGGAAACCAGGTCCGGGTGTGAGGAGGTGCCACTCTTGCACTTAGTGCTATGAGTTCTGCTTGAAGTATTTCAAGGGAAGAGGTTGGAATTAAAAGTGAAAACTAGGTTTGGATGTTACTAGCCTATCCATTATCACACACAGTCGAAGAAGGCCTCTGTGGCAGAAACTCACAGATGTTTAGTCTTTGTAAGCTGAAGAGTGTGTAAACAGGAGGGCCTAGGAAGAAGGCCCGGAGGCTAGGGCTGAGCTTTGGTGGAAGAGGAAATTCTGAGGTGTCTGCAGTTCAGTGCAAGAAGAGCCTGCAGGCATTCCCAAGGCGGGAACAAATTAGCACCACTCCTCAGTGAAAGCAGGAGACATCGGCATCTGTCCACTTATAAGTTAAATAAGTTTGTCACTGACCTAGGCTCTGACTGAAGGTGAAGTCAATGAGCCACCGTGGGAAAGAGTTTGAAGCATCAAGTTAGACCTCACGTCCATGCAGAGGAAACTGGCTGGAAGCGAGAAGCAGCAACTAACAGGATCCTCCTCACACCCAGAGTCCCGGCATCCAACCCACAGCAGCAGACATGGGCTTGCTCCAGCAACAGCGCCTCCACCACCGACTGACTAACGTCATTTGTTTTCATGGCTGTCCTATGCAGTCCGGTTCTAGACCTCGCCTTGAGCCTCAGGTGGAAGATGAAGTCAAAAGTCAGAAAGGTGCTCACTTTTAAACCCTTTCAGAAAGCGGCAAATACAGTGGAGGTTCTCGATGCAGTGGCACTCCAGGGCTCCCTGGAGAGACTGGAGGCATCCACATCCGACCAATCTTTAACACCTAGATGACACTCTCCAACTCACATGCACATGCCCACCTCACCTCGAAATAACACTACATAAGTGATTCCTAAAAACGCTATTCTAGAAATACGTGGAAGGGCCTGCAATACATGCCAACACTCACACACACCCAATTACCCTGAGTTACTGCTGGCATAGAGGCAACCTGGCTGGGACATAAATTTGAATCCTGTCCAACCATGTCTTACCTGCCCAATTTGCCTTCGATGAGTGGCTTAACCACTTAACCACTTTCAGTATCTGCTTCCTCATTTGCCAACTGGTGATACCGGTAACAGACTGGCAAGGCTCTATCTTGTTACTCAAGAGCTGGGGCAATCCATGTCCCCCCTCTGCCGTGTGGGCCTCTCCTGTGTCTAGGTGGGTGTGCCTGGTGGCTCTCCGCCCAACAATCTCTCCTTCCCCGCGGTCTGGCTAAACCTAACTTATCTGTCAACCCTCACTGTCACATGGTTCAGGAAGATAGCCTTGATACCACCATTCAGGAAGCTGGATGGTGCTAGGTGCTAGCTCTGCTCCTGTGCCTCCTTCTTTAATGATAGCCCCTCATTGCACCTGGAAGAACCAGTGTGTTCCGCCTTCCCTAGACTGGGATCTTCCTGATTGTCCCCTGTAGCCAGTGTATCTCCATGCTTGCTGCCTGCCTGTGCTCAGTCATGTCTGACTCTCTGCAATCCCTTGGACTGTAGCCTGCCAGGTGCCTATGTCCACATTTTCTAGGCAAGAATACTGGAGTGCGTTGCCATTTCTTTCTCCAGAGGATCTTTCCCGCCCAGGGATCAAACCCATATCTCCTGCATTGGTATGGTATTCTTTACCACTGAACCACCCAGGAATCCCCAGTGTATCACCATACCTGGAACAGTCATTTGTTTTCATGGCTGTCCTATGCAGTCCGGTTCTAGACCTCGCCTTGAGCCTCAGGTGGAAGATGAAGTCAAAAGTCAGAAAGGTGCTCACTTTTAAACCCTTTCAGAAAGCGGCAAATACAGTGGAGGTTCTCGATGCAGTGGCACTCCAGGGCTCCCTGGAGACTGGAGGCATCCACATCCGACCAATCTTTAACACCTAGATGACACTCTCCAACTCACATGCACATGCCCACCTCACCTCGAAATAACACTACATAAGTGATTCCTAAAAACGCTATTCTAGAAATACGTGGAAGGGCCTGCAATACATGCCAACACTCACACACACCCAATTACCCTGAGTTACTGCTGGCATAGAGGCAACCTGGCTGGGACATAAATTTGAATCCTGTCCAACCATGTCTTACCTGCCCAATTTGCCTTCGATGAGTGGCTTAACCACTTAACCACTTTCAGTATCTGCTTCCTCATTTGCCAACTGGTGATACCGGTAACAGACTGGCAAGGCTCTATCTTGTTACTCAAGAGCTGGGGCAATCCATGTCCCCCCTCTGCCGTGTGGGCCTCTCCTGTGTCTAGGTGGGTGTGCCTGGTGGCTCTCCGCCCAACAATCTCTCCTTCCCCGCGGTCTGGCTAAACCTAACTTATCTGTCAACCCTCACTGTCACATGGTTCAGGAAGATAGCCTTGATACCACCATTCAGGAAGCTGGATGGTGCTAGGTGCTAGCTCTGCTCCTGTGCCTCCTTCTTTAATGATAGCCCCTCATTGCACCTGGAAGAACCAGTGTGTTCCGCCTTCCCTAGACTGGGATCTTCCTGATTGTCCCCTGTAGCCAGTGTATCTCCATGCTTGCTGCCTGCCTGTGCTCAGTCATGTCTGACTCTCTGCAATCCCTTGGACTGTAGCCTGCCAGGTGCCTATGTCCACATTTTCTAGGCAAGAATACTGGAGTGCGTTGCCATTTCTTTCTCCAGAGGATCTTTCCCGCCCAGGGATCAAACCCATATCTCCTGCATTGGTATGGTATTCTTTACCACTGAACCACCCAGGAATCCCCAGTGTATCACCATACCACCTGGCAAACATCCTCTGATGGATTTAGTGACCAAATAAAGGAAAGGTCTTGGCAAAGAAAGAAAGATCTGGTGCCTCAAAAGCTAAAATATACCTTAAGAACAGAGGATTTCAACTGTGGGGAATCAATACCATCTCAACAACTGCAGAGAAATCAGGAAACAGAATGACAGAGAGGGAATAAATTCAGAAATGAGTCCCCAGCAGTCTTTGAAAGTAGGGTGAGTGCTAAACGTCAACATCTAGGGGGATGGGGGAGGGGCGCCATGCATTCCTTTGAGTACAAAAGAAATCAAAGATTCTCCCCAGCCAAGCCTAGATAGACCATAGGCCAGAGTCCATGGGAGGGAGGAGAGGGGTCAGGTAGCCACTGTGAGAGTTTGACCAGTACCCAAGTAGAAACAGGTTTCTGAAAAGCAAAGTTGGTGGTCAGTGACAGTAAATACAGTAACTTCTATGCAATAAACAGACAAGGTTATAAATATTCAACCAACCACAGAATAAGAAAGGTCAGAAGCCTGATTACAGAATTAATTAACACTATTCAAAAGTATAAAACATTTTAAAAATACATAGTATGTTATTAAATATTTAATAACATAAAACACTGAAAAATATAAATACAAGACTGAATAAGTAGTCCACACATAAATCCTACTTCTATTCACCCATTACGACCAATTGCTCGGAAAACCATCTAGGATATCACATACTGGCACCACAAAGAGGGGAAAAAAAAACAGTCACACATGCCAGCAGGAGAAAGAAAAGCAGCAATGCTAAGAAACTGGCTTTAGTAAGCGTGGCCATGTACACAATGGTTATACATATCTATACTATTTTCTTTATTTTCTTAACTTTTTTTAAAATATATTTAGCTGTGTTGGGTCTTAGTTGTGGTGCATGGGATCTTTGATCTTTGTTGCGGCATGCGGGATCTTTAGTTGCAGTATATGGAATCTAGATCCCTAATCAGGGAAAAACCTGGGCCCCTACATTGGAATCTAGCCCTACTCCAGGTTCAATTTACTCTGGAGTGCGTTGCCATTTCTTTCTCCAGAGGATCTTTCCCGCCCAGGGATCAAACCCATATCTCCTGCATTGGTATGGTATTCTTTACCACTGAACCACCCAGGAATCCCCAGTGTATCACCATACCACCTGGCAAACATCCTCTGATGGATTTAGTGACCAAATAAAGGAAAGGTCTTGGCAAAGAAAGAAAGATCTGGTGCCTCAAAAGCTAAAATATACCTTAAGAACAGAGGATTTCAACTGTGGGAATCAATACCATCTCAACAACTGCAGAGAAATCAGGAAACAGAATGACAGAGAGGGAATAAATTCAGAAATGAGTCCCCAGCAGTCTTTGAAAGTAGGGTGAGTGCTAAACGTCAACATCTAGGGGGATGGGGGGGGGGGAGGGGCGCCATGCATTCCTTTGAGTACAAAAGAAATCAAAGATTCTCCCCAGCCAAGCCTAGATAGACCATAGGCCAGAGTCCATGGGAGGGAGGAGAGGGGTCAGGTAGCCACTGTGAGAGTTTGACCAGTACCCAAGTAGAAACAGGTTTCTGAAAAGCAAAGTTGGTGGTCAGTGACAGTAAATACAGTAACTTCTATGCAATAAACAGACAAGGTTATAAATATTCAACCAACCACAGAATAAGAAAGGTCAGAAGCCTGATTACAGAATTAATTAACACTATTCAAAAGTATAAAACATTTTAAAAATACATAGTATGTTATTAAATATTTAATAACATAAAACACTGAAAAATATAAATACAAGACTGAATAAGTAGTCCACACATAAATCCTACTTCTATTCACCCATTACGACCAATTGCTCGGAAAACCATCTAGGATATCACATACTGGCACCACAAAGAGGGGAAAAAAAAACAGTCACACATGCCAGCAGGAGAAAGAAAAGCAGCAATGCTAAGAAACTGGCTTTAGTAAGCGTGGCCATGTACACAATGGTTATACATATCTATACTATTTTCTTTATTTTCTTAACTTTTTTTAAAATATATTTAGCTGTGTTGGGTCTTAGTTGTGGTGCATGGGATCTTTGATCTTTGTTGCGGCATGCGGGATCTTTAGTTGCAGTATATGGAATCTAGATCCCTAATCAGGGAAAAAACCTGGGCCCCCTACATTGGAGCATACAGTCTTAGCCACTAGACCACCAGGGAAGTCCCACTATTTTCTACCATTAGGAGAACCACCTAGCAAACAAATATTTAACTCATATGAAAAGATCTTGGGGCACTTTGAATTAAAGCTTCTGATGTTTGTACTATAAGAACAGAGGAGGAATTTTAAGACTGTCACTTGCTAAGAAAAGCACAAAAAAACAGGGAAGAAAATGCTCATCATAGGTAGGTGGTGATGAAAGAGTGACTTGAAAGCAATTCAGTCTCCACATACATTTTTTCAAATTATGAACTATTCCAAGTACACGAAAGCACAGAAACTAATGTTGGTAACACCAATACACCTAATAGGCCCGTATTAATTGACAGTAATATTTAGGCAAGCTACTTCAAAATTTAAGAGATGAACTAGCATAAATACAGCTGAGGTCCAGCCACCCTAGGTCACCCTCCTTCCCTCTCCAGGAGCTGGCACTTTGCTAAAGTTAGTTTGGGGGCTTCCCTGGTGGTCCAGTGGGTAAGGACACTGCCTTGCAGTGCAAGGGGCACCGGTTCGAGCCCTGGCCTGGGAAGATCCCATGTGCCGCGGAGCGGCTGGACCCATGTGTCCAACTACCGAGCCGGAGCTCTGGAGCGCATGCGCCCAGAGCCGGCACTCTGTGACAACAGAGGCCACTGCGATGGGAGGCCCGCAGGAGCCAAAGAACAAAGACAGATGAAAATAGAGAAATGAAAGACCAATAGAAGTGGCCCGCCCACTCCCCTCCCTCCCCAACCCGACGCCCGCCCAAAAATAAAAACAAATAAATAAATCTTAAAAAAAAAAAAAAAAAAAAACACCTAAAACTAGAAGCACCATACGATCCAGCAATCTCACTATTAGGTTTATACCCTGATGAAATCAAAAATTAAAGAGGGGGCTTTCCTCCTTGGTGGTCCAATGGGTAAGGACACCGCCTTACAGTGCAAGGGGCGCTGGTTCGATCCCTGACCTGGGAAGATCCCACGTGCCGTGGAGCGGCTGGACTGATGTGTCCAATTACTGAGCTGGAGCTCTGGAGCGCATGCGCCCAGAGCCGGTGCTCTGTGACAACAGAGGCCACCGCGATGGGAGGCCCACACGGGCCAAAGAACAAAGATGGATGAAACTAGACAAATGAAAGACCGGTAGGAGTGGCCCGCCAGCCCCCCTCCCTCCCCACCCCCGCCAAAATAAATAAATAAATAAATGTTTAAAAAAATAAAATAAAATAAAAATAAAGTTAGTCTGTATCATTCCAGGTTCGGTACTGCTCTGGATCAAACATAATATTCCACCACAGAGAGATTTAGCTCTCTGTAAGAACCTCCTGACCTTTGAGGACGATTCTAGGTAAACAGAAGATATTCTTTATCACTGGTTCTCTATAAAATATTTATATTTCCAGACCAGAAGAATGAGATTATTATGATGAAACCTATAACAAGTACAATCTAGTTCAGATTTCAGCCTCCCTCTAATGTAGTTTTTCCTCCCTGAAATCTCAACTACAGCAAAGTAAGTCTTTTCTTATCCTCCTCACCAAGTATTTATTAACGTCCCTATGTACAAAGTCCAAAAAAAAAAAAAAAAAAACAAAACCCAACAACTTGCTATTCAAAGATTACTCCTTAGCTTAGCAGTATCAACATTACACCCAACTCCAGACCTATGGTATATGAGTCTTCACTTTAGCAGGAGCCCCAGGAATAGAAGCACCATACGACCCAGCAATCCCACTCTTAGGCTTATACCCTGATGAAATCAAAACTGAAAGAAGCACAGGTACCCCAATGTTCATTGCAGCTCTCTATACAATAGCTAGAACATGGAAGGAACCTACATGCCCATTGACAAATGAATGGATACAAAAGCTCAGGTACATATATACAATGGAATAGTACTCAGTTGTGAAAAGAAATGCAAAAGAATCAGTCCTAATGAGGTGGTTGGATCTAGAACCTATCATAAAAAGTGAAGTCAAAAAGAGAAAGACAAGTACAATATACTAACACATACATATGGAATCTAGTAAGAGGGCAATGATAACACACTCAGTAAAGTAATAGAAAAACAGACATAGAAAACAGACATAGGAACATTGTGGGGAATGAACAGTGGGTGGGAGGCATAGAGGGAGTAACATGGAAACCTATACTATCATGTGTGAAAAAGATAGCTACTGTCATTGAGCTGCAGGAATAGGAGCTCCTGCAAGGGCTCAGTGCGACGGCCCGGAGGGGTGGGATGAGGGGGACTGGGAGTGGGGAGGGGACCAGGGACATGCATATGACTGATCTGGGAACATACATGTCTGTGAACAAGAAAATTCTTTAAAGATTTTTTAAAAATTAAAAAAAAAAAAAAAAATCTGAGAAGGGCTGACTTAAAAGAATTCAGAAAGGTGCCAACCTAGACCTAGGCAGAACTAAACCTAATCACATTCTGCCAAACCTATCCTCTTCCTATCAAACAATACAACTTTCAGGTGTTATCTCAGCAAAATCCATGCATAACTAGATCAGTGGTTACCAACCAGGGGCGATGTGGCCCCCTAGAGGACATTCTGGTCACTACTTAGGGAGATGATACCATTGGCACCCAGGAGTAACTAGAAGCCAAAGATGCTGCTAACCATCCTATAATACAGAGGACAATACTCCCAACAATAATTGCCTAACTTAGAATGTCAATGGTACAGGTTTAAAATATATATATATATATACCAGAAAATACAAAAAGCGTTTTTGATGATTTCCTAGTCAAAATGGTCAACTGTTAACTTTAGTCATTTAAACTAGCCGATTTGAGTACCTAAATCCATAAAAGGAAAAAATATAATAATAATAAAGCAGTAACTAAAAATACTTCATATCCAATCCTCTCAAGTAGAGTTTACAAAGTTCTCGCCTGGGTTTACATCAAGTCTGTAATGGTCAATAGCGACAACCAACATGAAGTGTGGCAATGCAACAAAAGTGAATGTTGAAATATTTTGCAACTATACCAGCTGTATTTAAAAACAAAGTACCCTGCTACCACACATACTTCTTCAATAAAAACATTCTGATGTTTATTTAGCTTAATTAAATCTTCATTTTTCTACAATACAGGATCATTGGTGAAGAAACACCTTGGCCATTGGGCTAAATTACTTCACTGAAAGGAAACCTCATATTAGAAAAAATTCTTAAAAAAAGGCAATTGAAGAAATGCTTTAGTTATCAATAGTTTTGTTAATTTCATTAAAATATTATGACAGAATAATTTCTCTTCTACAGAGAAAGCATTATTACAGTACACAATGAGAACATTGGAAGATGGTTCATTTTAAGAGAAAATTGGTCACTGTGTGTAATTACACAGAAGATGAGCAATGAATGCAGCATGTTTTTCACTAAGATGAATTTCTGGAGTGAGCATAGTTTTCTCTGGCCCCGCATCAACTAAATTCTGCCCAAATAGAGAGCCCTGAGGTTACACGTAATAACTATACAACCTGAAAATACGAATGCAGGACAATCCAGAGACCCAACATTTCACCAGGAACAACTATACTCATTATCTAGATTAAAAATAAACTTTGCCATTGATGTACTGGCTATGCAAAAGAAGATGAGAAAGCAATTCATAGGATCCTATTACACATAAACAGTTGTCTTCTGTTCTCATGAATTCCATCATCAAACGACCAAAGATCCAAAGTGACGATCGACATAGACTAAAATGATTCATGTCATTACATTATCCTTTACCTGGATTTGTGAAAGAAGGAAGATTTCCGCCCAACAGAACCTAATGCCTTATGTCTTTTTTTTAAACTGAAGTATAGTTGACTTACGGGCTTCCCTGATGGCTCAGTGATGAAGAATCCGCCTACAAATGGAGGAGATGCGGATTTGATCCCTGGTTGGGGACGATTCCCTGGAGAAGGAAATGGCAACCCACTCCAATATTTTTGCCTGGGAAATCCCATGGACAGAGGAGACCATCAGGCTACAGTCCATGGAGTCACAAAGGGTCAGACATGACTTAGCGACTAAACAACATGGTGAATTTATAATGTTGTATTAATTATTGCTGTACAGCAAAAATGGTAAAGAATCTGCCTGCACTCTCAATGGAGAAACAGAATGTGGTGATCTGGAAGGGTGGGATGGGGAGGGAGGACATATGTATACCCACGGCAGATTCATGTAATAAAAAAAATCCTTTTTCATTTGTTCTACCCCACACATACTTCTTCAATAAAAACATTCTGATGTTTATTTGCTTAATTAAATCTTCATTTTTCTACAATACAGGATCATTGGTGAAGAAACACCTTGGCCATTGGGCTAAATTACTTCACTGAAAGGAAACCTCATATTAGAAAAAATTCTTAAAAAAAGGCAATTGAAGAAATGCTTTAGTTATCAATAGTTTTGTTAATTTCATTAAAATATTATGACAGAATAATTTCTCTTCTTCAGAGAAAGCATTATTACAGCACACAATGAGAACATTGGAAGATGGTTCATTTTAAGAGAAAAATTGGTCACTGTGTGTAATTACACAGAAGATGAGCAATGAATGCAGCATGTTTTTCACTAAGATGAATTTCTGGAGTGAGCATAGTTTTCTCTGGCCCCGCATCAACTAAATTCTGCCCAAATAGAGAGCCCTGAGGTTACACGTAATAACTATACAACCTGAAAATACGAATGCAGGACAATCCAGAGACCCAACATTTCACCAGGAACAACTATACTCATTATCTAGATTAAAAATAAACTTTGCCATTGATGTACTGGCTATGCAAAAGAAGATGAGAAAGCAATTCATAGGATCCTATTACACATAAACAGTTGTCTTCTGTTCTCATGAATTCCATCATCAAACGACCAAAGATCCAAAGTGACGATCGACATAGACTAAAATGATTCATGTCATTACATTATCCTTTACCTGGATTTGTGAAAGAAGGAAGATTTCCGCCCAACAGAACCTAATGCCTTATGTCTTTTTTTTAAACTGAAGTATAGTTGACTTACGGGCTTCCCTGATGGCTCAGTGATGAAGAATCCGCCTACAAATGGAGGAGATGCGGATTTGATCCCTGGTTGGGGACGATTCCCTGGAGAAGGAAATGGCAACCCACTCCAATATTTTTGCCTGGGAAATCCCATGGACAGAGGAGACCATCAGGCTACAGTCCATGGAGTCACAAAGGGTCAGACATGACTTAGCGACTAAACAACATGGTGAATTTATAATGTTGTATTAATTATTGCTGTACAGCAAAAATGGTAAAGAATCTGCCTGCACTCTCAATGGAGAAACAGAATGTGGTGATCTGGAAGGGTGGGATGGGGAGGGAGGACATATGTATACCCACGGCAGATTCAGGCTGATGTGTGGCAGTAAATAAAATTCTGTAAAAAAAAAAAAAAAAAGTAAAATAAAATTTTTTTTAAGAACTGCTACATTAAAAAAAAAAAACAACTGCCTGTAATGTTAGAGGCCCAGATTCAATCCCTAGGTCAGTAGATCCCTTGCAAAAGGTACTCCTGCCTGGAGAATTTAATGGACAGAGGGGCCTGATGGGCTACAGTCCATAGGATCGCAAAGAGTTGGGCATGACTTTGTGACTCACACACACAGCAAATATAACTGCTATGTGTGTATCATAAGTATATCTACACACACGCAAATATTTTTTTTCAAATATTCATTTTAATTACAGTTTATCCAGAAGTCCTTCTTAAATGAAGTCTCAAGAATGCAAGGAGATTTACTTATATTCCCTGAAGCCTTAAAGAGAACATAATGAACACTTTCACTATAGAAATTCAAAGGTAATTTCAGAAATAACTTCCACAGGCAGGACTGGCTACACCTCCACAAGCTGGCTCTTATTTCAGGAGATCATCATCCAGAGGTGCTTCTCCTTTTTCTTTCTCACCCTGTGCCTGTCTCTCATCTTCGATAGGCTAGGACAAGCTGCTTAGGAACAGTAAATCAGCTGAGAGCCTGGGGCAGGGAATGCAGGGTTCTAAGGCCACATCGAGACCCTTTTTTGAGTTTTTTTCTTATGCCAGTTGTCAGATCCACATGACTAATGTCCGTCCTATGTCTTTTAAACTGAAGTATAGTTGACTTACGGGCTTCCTGATGGCTCAGTGATGAAGAATCCGCCTACAAATGGAGGAGATGCGGATTTGATCCCTGGTTGGGGACGACTCCCTGGAGAAGGAAATGGCAACCCACTCCAATATTTTTGCCTGGGAAATCCCATGGACAGAGGAGACCATCAGGCTACAGTCCATGGAGTCACAAAGGGTCAGACATGACTTAGCGACTAAACAACATGGTGAATTTATAATGTTGTATTAATTATTGCTGTACAGCAAAAATGGTAAAGAATCTGCCTGCACTCTCAATGGAGAAACAGAATGTGGTGATCTGGAAGGGTGGGATGGGGAGGGAGGACATATGTATACCCACGGCAGATTCAGGCTGATGTGTGGCAGTAAATAAAATTCTGTAAAAAAAAAAAAAAAAAGTAAAATAAAATTTTTTTTAAGAACTGCTACATTAAAAAAAAAAAACAACTGCCTGTAATGTTAGAGGCCCAGATTCAATCCCTAGGTCAGTAGATCCCTTGCAAAAGGTACTCCTGCCTGGAGAATTTAATGGACAGAGGGGCCTGATGGGCTACAGTCCATAGGATCGCAAAGAGTTGGGCATGACTTTGTGACTCACACACACAGCAAATATAACTGCTATGTGTGTATCATAAGTATATCTACACACACGCAAATATTTTTTTTCAAATATTCATTTTAATTACAGTTTATCCAGAAGTCCTTCTTAAATGAAGTCTCAAGAATGCAAGGAGATTTACTTATATTCCCTGAAGCCTTAAAGAGAACATAATGAACACTTTCACTATAGAAATTCAAAGGTAATTTCAGAAATAACTTCCACAGGCAGGACTGGCTACACCTCCACAAGCTGGCTCTTATTTCAGGAGATCATCATCCAGAGGTGCTTCTCCTTTTTCTTTCTCACCCTGTGCCTGTCTCTCATCTTCGATAGGCTAGGACAAGCTGCTTAGGAACAGTAAATCAGCTGAGAGCCTGGGGCAGGGAATGCAGGGTTCTAAGGCCACATCGAGACATCCTTCCTTTCTGAGTTATTTGGTTCTTAGTTTTTATGGCACAGTATAAAGTCAGATCCGTATGTGAGTATTTCCTCCATCTGTGAAATGTTTTGAAGTCTCAGTAGGTCTCTTTATCAGGACACTAAACCACCTCTATCCTAAAGATAGAGGAGACAGGACAGAAGTTACAAGATTACAGACATACAAGTCTCTGTTATCAGTGTCTCCTGTTTCTCATCTAGCACATATCCCTCCCTTTGATCTCAGTGTCTAACAGGCCTCACTTGCTTCAGATACCATAAAATAGCTCCTTTTCCACACATCTTTGGATCCATCACTACAGAAAAGGCTGCCACACCCTTAAACACCAAGACCAACTATGGCAAATTATGTAGCTGGGGATCAAAATGGCCTACTATCAATACTACTGCTCAAGAAAAACAGCAGTAAAAAAGAAAAAAAAAAAAATTACTGCTAGCATTGTCTCAGATTTACCTGTAGCTCATGAGCCACACGGAATGCCCCTAGGAATGGCCTGAAGGGGTGGGATGGCAGGATATACATATGACTAATGTGGGATCATACATATCTGTAAACAACAAAACTCTGTAAAAAACAAAATAAAAATAATAATAATAAAAAAAAAGAATCAACAATGACAACAAAAAAAGAATGCCCCTAGGTTTGCCTCTGCTGAGTCCAACCATACAGCAGTTCAGCAGCAGTAATCTCTGCTTCCTCCCCCCATCAACACCCATCTCACATGGAGAGATTCTGATCCCCTATTGCTTAGAAATGAGCCAAACCAGTAAGAAGACGTCATTCAGAGAGAAAACCTCAAGCAAGCCTTGATTACTCATTTCATTTCAGGAGGCACTCCTGCTCTAGATGTTAGCCTGGGTGAGACAGCCCCATCCACCAACCTCAGAATGAGGAAGGGACAGGGCATGAAATGCATTGACTGCAAGGAGTATGTATGCTCAACTCTTGACACTCTAAGGAACCAGAGCTCATAGCTCTGGACCCATGGCACCAAGGTTGTTGTTTAGTCGCTCAGTTGTGTCCAACTCTTTGCAACCCACCAGGCTCTTCTCTCCATGGGATTTCCCAGGCAAGAATACTGGAGTAGGTTGCCATACCTTCCTTCAGGGGAAATCTTCCCAGCTCAGCAATTGAACCCACATCTCCCGCATTGGCAGGCAGATTCTTTACCACTGAGCCACCAGGGAAACCCTGGCATTAGTGTACACTCAGACATATTGCAGTTCAAAAGAACACAAGTCACTCAACTATGAGAAAAAGTCTTTATACATGTTTCTAAAAGGAAAGAAATGGTGCTCTGTTATCAGTGTCTCCTGTTTCTCATCTAGCACATATCCCTCCCTTTGATCTCAGTGTCTAACAGGCCTCACTTGCTTCAGATACCATAAAATAGCTCCTTTTCCACACATCTTTGGATCCATCACTACAGAAAAGGCTGCCACACCCTTAAACACCAAGACCAACTATGGCAAATTATGTAGCTGGGGATCAAAATGGCCTACTATCAATACTACTGCTCAAGAAAAACAGCAGTAAAAAAGAAAAAAAAAAAAATTACTGCTAGCATTGTCTCAGATTTACCTGTAGCTCATGAGCCACACGGAATGCCCCTAGGAATGGCCTGAAGGGGTGGGATGGCAGGATATACATATGACTAATGTGGGATCATACATATCTGTAAACAACAAAACTCTGTAAAAAACAAAATAAAAATAATAATAATAAAAAAAAAGAATCAACAATGACAACAAAAAAAGAATGCCCCTAGGTTTGCCTCTGCTGAGTCCAACCATACAGCAGTTCAGCAGCAGTAATCTCTGCTTCCTCCCCCCATCAACACCCATCTCACATGGAGAGATTCTGATCCCCTATTGCTTAGAAATGAGCCAAACCAGTAAGAAGACGTCATTCAGAGAGAAACCTCAAGCAAGCCTTGATTACTCATTTCATTTCAGGAGGCACTCCTGCTCTAGATGTTAGCCTGGGTGAGACAGCCCCATCCACCAACCTCAGAATGAGGAAGGGACAGGGCATGAAATGCATTGACTGCAAGGAGTATGTATGCTCAACTCTTGACACTCTAAGGAACCAGAGCTCATAGCTCTGGACCCATGGCACCAAGGTTGTTGTTTAGTCGCTCAGTTGTGTCCAACTCTTTGCAACCCACCAGGCTCTTCTCTCCATGGGATTTCCCAGGCAAGAATACTGGAGTAGGTTGCCATACCTTCCTTCAGGGGAAATCTTCCCAGCTCAGCAATTGAACCCACATCTCCCGCATTGGCAGGCAGATTCTTTACCACTGAGCCACCAGGGAAACCCTGGCATTAGTGTACACTCAGACATATTGCAGTTCAAAAGAACACAAGTCACTCAACTATGAGAAAAAGTCTTTATACATGTTTCTAAAAGGAAAGAAATGGTGACTCTCACTAAATTATTTCGGAGAAATTCTTCACTATTACTCTATATATCGGTTTCTTTAATTTTTCTATAGAGAGAGAAATTTGGCACTTATTAAATAATTGCTAGAAATTCTTCATTACTTCAGTATGTAATTATATATTATATGGTCAATATTTCTCTAAAATGTACCAACATCTGCTTTTAAAATTTTTTATATTTTAAACTCCAGTGAATCCAACAATTCCTAAGTATACATCGTGATCCCCGCACCACACTGACTGAGGGGCAGTGTTCCCAGCATTGGGGATGGCTCTTAGGCTAAGCTGCACTTACAATCAAGGTGCAAAACAAGACCAGTTATTTCCTAGACACACACTCTTTGCACCGTAAGCACTAAAAACAGAAAACATGGTCCCTTCAGTTACCATGTAAGATATGAAACAGGTGGTCTTCCCCGGTGGTCCAGTGGGTAAAGAGTTCCCCTTGCAGTGCGAGGGACACCAGTTTGATCCCTGGCATGGGAAGATCCAAAATGCCGTGGAGCAGCTGGACCGGTGTGTCCAATTATGAGCCAGCGCTCTGGAGCGCATGTGCCCAGAGCCGGTGCTCTGCAAGGAGAGAGGCCACTGCGATGGGAGGCCCTCACAGGCCACAGAATTAAGATGGATGAAAATAAATAAATGAAGGACCAATAAAAAAGTGGCCAAAATTAAAAATAATTAAAAAAAAAGATATGAAACAGGCTACAGAGGACCTACAAAGAAGCAAGTTAACTACAAACCCATCATGATCAGAACCAAGTGGGCGGGGCATTACATTTCTTTACAAAGTAAGTCCAAGGACCGGCAAAATCAAGTGGTTAGAAATATTTCTAATTTTGTTATATGCTCATAGGAAGCCCAAATTTTTACACAAAGTTTGCAAGATACTTCTCTCCATGGGATTTCCCAGGCAAGAATACTGGAGTAGGTTGCCATACCTTCCTTCAGGGAAATCTTCCCAGCTCAGCAATTGAACCCACATCTCCGCATTGGCAGGCAGATTCTTTACCACTGAGCCACCAGGGAAACCCTGGCATTAGTGTACACTCAGACATATTGCAGTTCAAAAGAACACAAGTCACTCAACTATGAGAAAAAGTCTTTATACATGTTTCTAAAAGGAAAGAAATGGTGACTCTCACTAAATTATTTCGGAGAAATTCTTCACTATTACTCTATATATCGGTTTCTTTAATTTTTCTATAGAGAGAGAAATTTGGCACTTATTAAATAATTGCTAGAAATTCTTCATTACTTCAGTATGTAATTATATATTATATGGTCAATATTTCTCTAAAATGTACCAACATCTGCTTTTAAAATTTTTTATATTTTAAACTCCAGTGAATCCAACAATTCCTAAGTATACATCGTGATCCCCGCACCACACTGACTGAGGGGCAGTGTTCCCAGCATTGGGGATGGCTCTTAGGCTAAGCTGCACTTACAATCAAGGTGCAAAACAAGACCAGTTATTTCCTAGACACACACTCTTTGCACCGTAAGCACTAAAAACAGAAAACATGGTCCCTTCAGTTACCATGTAAGATATGAAACAGGTGGTCTTCCCCGGTGGTCCAGTGGGTAAAGAGTTCCCCTTGCAGTGCGAGGGACACCAGTTTGATCCCTGGCATGGGAAGATCCAAAATGCCGTGGAGCAGCTGGACCGGTGTGTCCAATTATGAGCCAGCGCTCTGGAGCGCATGTGCCCAGAGCCGGTGCTCTGCAAGGAGAGAGGCCACTGCGATGGGAGGCCCTCACAGGCCACAGAATTAAGATGGATGAAAATAAATAAATGAAGGACCAATAAAAAAGTGGCCAAAATTAAAAATAATTAAAAAAAAAGATATGAAACAGGCTACAGAGGACCTACAAAGAAGCAAGTTAACTACAAACCCATCATGATCAGAACCAAGTGGGCGGGGCATTACATTTCTTTACAAAGTAAGTCCAAGGACCGGCAAAATCAAGTGGTTAGAAATATTTCTAATTTTGTTATATGCTCATAGGAAGCATACACAAACAAGATATTCTTTTGTGAGAAGCAGCACACAAAGTTTGCAAGTATGAGTCTTGTTATTTGCAAAGTGACTGAATTTCATATTCCACATTTCCAAATTCTACTTTCTCACACTTGCTTAAATTGACTGACCTAGCCTTTCATGCACAGTGTATAAAGCACCATGCTTGGCACCAGAAATAAAGCGATGAACAAGACACATTCTGTATCCTCAAGGAGCCCAGTGTCCTTCACAATCTTTCTTTCCCATGATGCCTGACTGGATGCAAATTTCTTAGGAAGGATCCATGTCTTGTATTTCTAGGTTGAATATTCATTTATTTCACAAATATTTTAAATATTTAACGTCCTTAATGAAATGCTAGGAATACAATGGTTAAAAAAAAAGAAAAGAAAAAAAGCCCTTCTTCTTGGAAAGCGCTTCCAGTAAGTAATGGGGGAAACAAAAATCAAACAGCTAGAGAGATGTGTTTTGATAGAAGAAAGGCACAGAGCTATGAGTACACACACAGGGGACCTCACACCCTGTCCACCCCAACCAAGGCCCATGGTGGCAAAATTTCCTAAAGAAAGTGGCCTCAAGTTGAGGCCTCAAGGATGATGTGAAGTTAGCCCACCTAGAAGGTAATGGGAGAGTCTGTCACCCAAATGAAAGTTTGTGCAAAGAGTCAAGGTGAGAGAAATTATGAAGCCTACAAGGTAGATTCAGAACAGCAGGAGCTCACTGCTGGAGGTGGAATTTGTAGGGCTCTTCTGGTAGCTTAGGGCTAAACAGTTAGGACTTTATCCTGAGGCGCAAGGATCAAGGGTTAAACAGGGTGCTGACATTATGAGCAGTGGACATTTTCCTTGAAGTTCTAACCTTCCTTGTGCCATAAATCATTATGTCCAACATCAGTGCGGACTATGCAGGATTCTCTAATACAAGAAGGTTCTGAGTAATACCTGGGAAAGTGCTCAGTAAAAATATGATGAGAGCCATATATGCAATTTTAAATTCTCTGGTAGCCATATGCTTAAAAATAAGCAAAATGAAGATTAATAATATATTTACTTAATGGGATATTTCTAAAATATTATTTCAACACATAATCAATATTAAAAATATTGAAATACTTTATTATTATTTTTGGACTATGTCTACAAAATTCACTGTGTGTTTTACATCACATCTCAATCCCCATTTCAAGTCACACTGCTTAAATTGACTGACCTAGCCTTTCATGCACAGTGTATAAAGCACCATGCTTGGCACCAGAAATAAAGCGATGAACAGACACATTCTGTATCCTCAAGGAGCCCAGTGTCCTTCACCAATTTTTTCAATTGATGGCCTGATTTTTTGGAGGGCAAATTTCTTAGGAAGGATCCATGTCTTGTATTTCTAGGTTGAATATTCATTTATTTCACAAATATTTTAAATATTTAACGTCCTTAATGAAATGCTAGGAATACAATGGTTAAAAAAAAAGAAAAGAAAAAAAGCCCTTCTTCTTGGAAAGCGCTTCCAGTAAGTAATGGGGGAAACAAAAATCAAACAGCTAGAGAGATGTGTTTTGATAGAAGAAAGGCACAGAGCTATGAGTACACACACAGGGGACCTCACACCCTGTCCACCCCAACCAAGGCCCATGGTGGCAAAATTTCCTAAAGAAAGTGGCCTCAAGTTGAGGCCTCAAGGATGATGTGAAGTTAGCCCACCTAGAAGGTAATGGGAGAGTCTGTCACCCAAATGAAAGTTTGTGCAAAGAGTCAAGGTGAGAGAAATTATGAAGCCTACAAGGTAGATTCAGAACAGCAGGAGCTCACTGCTGGAGGTGGAATTTGTAGGGCTCTTCTGGTAGCTTAGGGCTAAACAGTTAGGACTTTATCCTGAGGCGCAAGGATCAAGGGTTAAACAGGGTGCTGACATTATGAGCAGTGGACATTTTCCTTGAAGTTCTAACCTTCCTTGTGCCATAAATCATTATGTCCAACATCAGTGCGGACTATGCAGGATTCTCTAATACAAGAAGGTTCTGAGTAATACCTGGGAAAGTGCTCAGTAAAAATATGATGAGAGCCATATATGCAATTTTAAATTCTCTGGTAGCCATATGCTTAAAAATAAGCAAAATGAAGATTAATAATATATTTACTTAATGGGATATTTCTAAAATATTATTTCAACACATAATCAATATTAAAAATATTGAAATACTTTATTATTATTTTTGGACTATGTCTACAAAATTCACTGTGTGTTTTACATCACATCTCAATCCCCATTTCAAGTCCTCTATAACCACACATGGCTAGTGACTACCATATTGGACAGTACAGACTAGAATGTACTTTGGGGAGCATTCTCAGAATCTTTAAGGTACTTCTATGATTTATGTTTATTTACTAATTTATAAAAGTGATGCAAGTTAGCTTTTAAATAGGAAAAAACACAGAATATCTCAATTCTGAAAGGTACTATATACCAAAATATACCAAAAATACTAATTACATGCGGACGTGTATGCTTGTAACATGGTCCTGTGTCTCAAATATACATGGGGTAGGCTTTCTAAAAAGTAGGGTCTGTGGCAATAGCTATTAAATCTACTATGTTAAAGAATACAATGAAACAGATTTGCCGTTTTTATAGCTTTACTACTTTGGAGAATGTATTTAAAGGGGTACTCCTGGATCCCCTATCATTTCAGGGAAACGCTGGTCTCCGGGATTACCTCAGTTCTCAGGCTGTCCTGCTGCTTCTCTAATTTGTCTTTTCCGTCACCTGTCTACTGCGTTCTTCCCTTTTCTAAGGGAAAGAAGAGAAGGCACAACGGAGGCAGGGACGAGTACCTAACAAAGATACAGCCAAAACTTTAAAGTTTCCAGAATTTGCTGGGTTCGGTTACAGCTGTCACCCTCTGCTTCTATTTCTCAGCAAAAGACTCAGAGGTCGTGAGGGCCCTCTGAGTGACTCTCTCATCTCACATTCCAGGTCTCACCTTGAGGAGTTACCGAACAATGAATGCCACCACCACTCCGCCCGCAGAGGCGGCCTGCCCCAGGAACACCCTCATAACCAAGCAAATCATCCCCGTGCTGTACTTTGTGGTCTTTGTGGGCGGCATCCTGCTCAATGGCGTGTCGGGGTGGGTATTCTTCTACGTGCCCAGTTCCAAGAGCTTCATTGTCTATCTCAAGAACATTGTCGTCGCCGACTTCCTGATGAGCCTGACTTTTCCGTTCAAGATCCTGAGCGACTCAGGCCTGGGCCCCTGGCAGCTGAATGTCTTTGTGTGCAGGGTCTCAGCCGTGCTCTTCTACATCAACATGTACGTCAGCATCGTGTTCTTCGGGCTCATCGGTTTTGACAGATACTATAAAATCGTGAAGCCTCTTTTGACGTCTTTAATCCAGTCCGTGAGCTACAGTAAACTCCTGTCAGTGCTGGTGTGGAGCCTCACACTGCTGCTCGCTCTTCCCAACATGATCCTGACCAACCGGAGTGTCACGGAGGCTACACGCATAAAATGCATGGAGCTTAAGAACGACCTGGGCGTCAAGTGGCATAAGGCCTCCAGCTACATCTTTGTGGGCATCTTCTGGATTGTGTTTCTTGCCTTAATCATTTTCTACACTGCTATCACGAGGAAGATCTTTAAGTCCCACCTCAAGTCCAGAAAGAATTCCAGCTCAGTCAAGAAGAAGTCTAGTCGCAATATATTCAGCATTATGTTCGTGTTTTTTGTCTGCTTTGTACCTTACCACGTTGCCAGAATCCCCTACACGCGGAGTCAAACCGAAGAAGCCCATTTCAGCTGCCAGTCAAAAGAGACCCTGCGCTACATAAAAGAATTCTCTCTGCTACTGTCTGCTGCAAACGTATGTCTGGACCCCATTATTTATTTCTTTCTCTGCCAACCATTTAGAGAGGTCTTATGTAAGAAACTACATATTCCATTAAAAACTTCACAGGACTCAGACACTTCCAAAATCAAAAGGGAAAACATAATACAAGAAAGCACAGATACCTTGTGAATTTCCAACTCATTTCAAATAAAGTTCATGCACGCATACTGTAATCTTCAATTCCATAACAAAACAAAACAAAAAAGAATACAAGTGTCCACAGTAGTAAGTATCATCTCTAGGCATTGCTACTATTCAACTTAGCGGAGTAATAAAAATAAAAGGTACGTTTCCATACTTTTTTGTAACATCAAAGACAAAAATAATACATTATTTAATCTTACACCATCAAAATAGAAGGTTTAAATGTATAATCAATAGGCTGGTCAGTTAATAGAAGTTTAAATAGCAAAAAACAGGATGCAAACAAGATGGTTCACAGGGGCATCTTCTCAAAATAACATGTTAGCAAGTTAACCCTAAAAGTAGAGTCAGCCGTGCTCTTCTACATCAACATGTACGCCAGCATCGTGTTCTTCGGGCTCATCGGTTTTGACAGATACTATAAAATCGTGAAGCCTCTTTTGACGTCTTTAATCCAGTCCGTGAGCTACAGTAAACTCCTGTCAGTGCTGGTGTGGAGCCTCACACTGCTGCTCGCTCTTCCCAACATGATCCTGACCAACCGGAGTGTCACGGAGGCTACACGCATAAAATGCATGGAGCTTAAGAACGACCTGGGCGTCAAGTGGCATAAGGCCTCCAGCTACATCTTTGTGGGCATCTTCTGGATTGTGTTTCTTGCCTTAATCATTTTCTACACTGCTATCACGAGGAAGATCTTTAAGTCCCACCTCAAGTCCAGAAAGAATTCCAGCTCAGTCAAGAAGAAGTCTAGTCGCAATATATTCAGCATTATGTTCGTGTTTTTTGTCTGCTTTGTACCTTACCACGTTGCCAGAATCCCCTACACGCGGAGTCAAACCGAAGAAGCCCATTTCAGCTGCCAGTCAAAAGAGACCCTGCGCTACATAAAAGAATTCTCTCTGCTACTGTCTGCTGCAAACGTATGTCTGGACCCCATTATTTATTTCTTTCTCTGCCAACCATTTAGAGAGGTCTTATGTAAGAAACTACATATTCCATTAAAAACTTCACAGGACTCAGACACTTCCAAAATCAAAAGGGAAAACATAATACAAGAAAGCACAGATACCTTGTGAATTTCCAACTCATTTCAAATAAAGTTCATGCACGCATACTGTAATCTTCAATTCCATAACAAAACAAAACAAAAAAGAATACAAGTGTCCACAGTAGTAAGTATCATCTCTAGGCATTGCTACTATTCAACTTAGCGGAGTAATAAAAATAAAAGGTACGTTTCCATACTTTTTTGTAACATCAAAGACAAAAATAATACATTATTTAATCTTACACCATCAAAATAGAAGGTTTAAATGTATAATCAATAGGCTGGTCAGTTAATAGAAGTTTAAATAGCAAAAAACAGGATGCAAACAAGATGGTTCACAGGGGCATCTTCTCAAAATAACATGTTAGCAAGTTACCCATTTTTTTCAACAGGGTCATTAAAGATCAAAGTAAAAGCAGGTAGAGTCTACAAAGGATTAGAGTCTGCCTGTTTGTAGTCAAGTTTTCTCTGATTTGAAGGAGCTAGATAAACAGACACCAGAAAAAAATTACTAAGAAATCCCCCACTGATTTATTTCATAGCATTTCAAAGGAAAGCAGATATAAATTCTGTACACTGCAGGAAAAAAAAAAAAATGTAGTTTTTCTCTAATAGCATTTTGAGGCTAAGATAACTTTTAAAATCTTTATATAAAGATTAGCTCTGTCATCTAATAAGCCTGGCATTCTGGTCTCAGAACATATTGAAGTGAACATTACAGAAAGAATCTAGGTATTAGAATAGGTTGCCAGAAACTTCCTCTGTTTCAATGGTATGGAAATATATATATGGGTTGACTGAGAAAAAGATATATATATATATACACACAAACAGCCCCCAGGCTGGCAATATACATTATTCCCTGGGAGTGGAAAAAAAGTAGTTGTCTTAGAAAGCAAGTGGACTTGATAAAAAGAAAATATAAGATTTATAATAATGAGAGAGAAATTACACACAAAATGAAGGCTGACATATCACAACTTCTGAAAAACAAACTTCACACATACAGATATGTGATATGGTTGCTGGCTATGACTTATCAAAACTGATGTCTTTCTCTGCTATTAACTGGTCAGAAGACATTTAGCGTACCTTTCGAATGTTATTCTCAAACATTTCTGTAGGTCATGTTCATATATATATTTTTCATGCCTCACCATGTATGTACTAATAAAAAATATTTTTCATAGTGTCAATTTTTTCCTTAATAGTCAAGATATTAAAAATAGTACCAAAAAAAAAAAAAATAGTACCAGATTTCCTCAGTCAAGACATGGGTGGTTTCTTTAGTACCTTCAATTACACATGCTATTAAAAGACACAGAAAGAAGGCATAGGAATAGCCTTAAATAGAGTACTTTTGCCACTGACTTTTCAAAATAAGTATTTCATAGGCTCTAGGGCCTCATCATATTTTAGATAAAAGTGAGAAAACACATTTTAAACTGAGGAAGAGCTGGGAAGCTCTTCACACTCTGTATCCACCCTTCCTTTCTCGTAAAAGTTCTCTGCTCCCAACTCTGGGTCAAATATCCTCTCCAAGAAAGAACAAAATTACAGACCTATGATAAACATGCCCAGCAAAACTAAGCCTGCTATAGCATTTGTTTGGCTAAATAAATTTACAAGAGAAAGCAGCTGCGTTTATTCAGT
Organism: Tragulus kanchil; assembly: GCA_022376925.1. Classification (NCBI taxonomy): domain Eukaryota; kingdom Metazoa; phylum Chordata; class Mammalia; order Artiodactyla; family Tragulidae; genus Tragulus; species Tragulus kanchil. The sequence goes on from JAIOJX010000028.1 coordinate 147,644,050, forward strand.
TTCCCTTGGCCAGGGCAAATTATTAAATACTGATGTTTTATATGACCCCTACTGGGCAGAGGAGAAAATGAAAATATAAAAGAAGATGGGAAGCACCAAGTAACAATGCCTTTGTAACTTCTGTGGCTAAGCAAATCAGAAATATGAAAGGCAGTACGTTTCAGCAAATAGCATGCAATGCAAATAGGATATTGTGAAGCAGGAGCTGAAAAAGAGCTACTACATATGAGAGCTTATAAAGTAAAAGCTCTATACTTGGAAAACTGTAAGACACTGAAGACAACACAAACATATAGAAAGATGTATAGTGCTCACAAACTGGAAGAATTAATATTGCTAAAATGATCATACTACCAAGGGCAAGCCACAGGTTCAATGCAATCCCTATCAAAATATCAATGGCAGTGTTCACAAAGCTAGCACAAATTCTAAATTATATATGAAACCACAAAAGCCTTTGAACAGCCAAAATAATCTTGAGAAAGAAGAACAAAGCTAGAGGTAACACACTCCTGGATTTCAAACTATGCTACAAAACTACAATAACCAAAACAGGATGGTACTGGCACAAACATAGGTACACAGATCAGTGGAATCGAACAGAGGGCCCAGAAATGAATTCATACTTACACAATCAATTAATCTACAGAAGAAAGAAACTGGACTATTTTCTCACATTATATACAAAAAAAAAACACAAATGGATAAAACACTGAAATATTAAGATTTGAAGGCATAAAACTTCTAGAAGAAAACACAGGCAGTACATTCTTGGACACTGGTAGTGGCAAAATTTGTATGGATATGTCTCAGGCAAGGGAAACAAAAGCAAAAGTCAACAAATGAAATTACATCAAACCAAAAAACTTTTGTATAGCAAAGAAAACGGCCATGAACCTGCAAGCACTATGGGTGGTAATGTAAACTGGTAAGGCCACTATGGAAAACAGCATGGAATTTCCTCAAAAAAAAGGTTAAAAACGTAACTATCAGCAATTCTACTTCTGAGTATTTTTCCCTGAAAAAAAGCAAAAACACTTATTCCGGCATCCCTATGTTTGCTGCAGCATTATCTGCAATAGTTAAGGCGTGGAAGCAACCTAAAGCCCATCAATAGATGAATGGGTAAAGAAGACTGAGATACACACACAGAGACAGACAGACTTGTATACCCAGAACAAACTTGCAGTAGCCAGGGGAGGACAGAGAATCAGTGAAATAAGTGAGGGATCAAAGAGGTACAAACCTCCAGTTATAAAGTTTCAGCAAATAGCATGCAATGCAAATAGGATATTGTGAAGCAGGAGCTGAAAAAGAGCTACTACATATGAGAGCTTATAAAGTAAAAGCTCTATACTTGGAAAACTGTAAGACACTGAAGACAACACAAACATATAGAAAGATGTATAGTGCTCACAAACTGGAAGAATTAATATTGCTAAAATGATCATACTACCAAGGGCAAGCCACAGGTTCAATGCAATCCCTATCAAAATATCAATGGCAGTGTTCACAAAGCTAGCACAAATTCTAAATTATATATGAAACCACAAAAGCCTTTGAACAGCCAAAATAATCTTGAGAAAGAAGAACAAAGCTAGAGGTAACACACTCCTGGATTTCAAACTATGCTACAAAACTACAATAACCAAAACAGGATGGTACTGGCACAAACATAGGTACACAGATCAGTGGAATCGAACAGAGGGCCCAGAAATGAATTCATACTTACACAATCAATTAATCTACAGAAGAAAGAAACTGGACTATTTTCTCACATTATATACAGAAAAACACAAATGGATAAAACACTGAAATATTAAGATTTGAAGGCATAAAACTTCTAGAAGAAAACACAGGCAGTACATTCTTGGACACTGGTAGTGGCAAAATTTGTATGGATATGTCTCAGGCAAGGGAAACAAAAGCAAAAGTCAACAAATGAAATTACATCAAACCAAAAAACTTTTGTATAGCAAAGAAAACGGCCATGAACCTGCAAGCACTATGGGTGGTAATGTAAACTGGTAAGGCCACTATGGAAAACAGCATGGAATTTCCTCAAAAAAAAGGTTAAAAACGTAACTATCAGCAATTCTACTTCTGAGTATTTTTCCCTGAAAAAAAGCAAAAACACTTATTCCGGCATCCCTATGTTTGCTGCAGCATTATCTGCAATAGTTAAGGCGTGGAAGCAACCTAAAGCCCATCAATAGATGAATGGGTAAAGAAGACTGAGATACACACACAGAGACAGACAGACTTGTATACCCAGAACAAACTTGCAGTAGCCAGAGGGGAGGAGGACAAGAGGAATCAGTGAAATAAGTGAGGGATCAAAGAGGTACAAACCTCCAGTTATAAAGTAAATAAATCATGGGGTGGGAATGGAATGTACAACATAGAGAACTTAATAACATTGGTAAGAGACTGATGTATCAAGGTAACCAGACATATCAAGGGGATCCTCTTATAAGGTATTAAAGTACTGAACGACTATACATTGTACACCTGAAACCAACAATACTATAAGACAGTTACCCTTCCATTTTTTAAGAAGAAAAAGAAAAAATTCAGATCAAGACGACAAAGATAACAATCTTTGGATTTAACTTTTGAAGATCATTTAAGTCTTTAGTGAGAGGAATTTCTGTAAGAAATTTACTGAAGTTAGAAGTCAGATCATTAGGAGTTTATTCAAATATTGAAAAGTTAGGTAAATAAAAGCAATGAACATTAAAAAAAGCAACAGGGCTTCCCCTGGTGGTCCAGTGGGTAAGGACACCACCTTGCAGTGCAAGGGGCGCCAGTTTGATTCCTGGCCTGGGAAGATCCCACGTGCCGCGGAGCGGCTGGACTGATGTGTCCAATTACCGAGCCGGAGCTCTGGAGCACATGCGCCCTGAGCCGGGGTTCTGCGACAACAGATGCCACCGCAATGGAAGGCCCACACGGGCCAAAGAACAAAGACAGATGAAACTAGACAAATGAAAGACCAGTGGAAGTGGCCCGGCCACCCCTCCCTACCCCCGCCAAAATAAATAAAGAAACGTTAAAAAAAAAAGAAAGACCAATAGAAGTGGCCCGCCCCCCCCCACCCGACCCCACCCAAAATAAAATAAATAAATAAATCTTTTAAAAACAAACAAAAGAAAAAAGAATCCTTAAGGTACAGGGCTGCAATAAAAATAAATAAATAAAACAGCAGAGCAATAGCAAAAGTGGATTAAGCCAGAAACTTCTGAGATAAGCACTATTTTTAATTATTTTATGGAATATGTTCTTCTTTGTAAAGATAACAAACAAAAAAATAATTTTTAATAAGAAGACTGGATACACACAGAGACAGACAGACTTGTATACCCAGAACAAACTTGCAGTAGCCAGAGGGGAGGAGGACAAGAGGAATCAGTGAAATAAGTGAGGGATCAAAGAGGTACAAACCTCCAGTTATAAAGTAAATAAATCATGGGGTGGGAATGGAATGTACAACATAGAGAACTTAATAACATTGGTAAGAGACTGATGTATCAAGGTAACCAGACATATCAAGGGGATCCTCTTATAAGGTATTAAAGTACTGAACGACTATACATTGTACACCTGAAACCAACAATACTATAAGACAGTTACCCTTCCATTTTTTAAGAAGAAAAAGAAAAAATTCAGATCAAGACGACAAAGATAACAATCTTTGGATTTAACTTTTGAAGATCATTTAAGTCTTTAGTGAGAGGAATTTCTGTAAGAAATTTACTGAAGTTAGAAGTCAGATCATTAGGAGTTTATTCAAATATTGAAAAGTTAGGTAAATAAAAGCAATGAACATTAAAAAAAGCAACAGGGCTTCCCCTGGTGGTCCAGTGGGTAAGGACACCACCTTGCAGTGCAAGGGGCGCCAGTTTGATTCCTGGCCTGGGAAGATCCCACGTGCCGCGGAGCGGCTGGACTGATGTGTCCAATTACCGAGCCGGAGCTCTGGAGCACATGCGCCCTGAGCCGGGGTTCTGCGACAACAGATGCCACCGCAATGGAAGGCCCACACGGGCCAAAGAACAAAGACAGATGAAACTAGACAAATGAAAGACCAGTGGAAGTGGCCCGTCCACCCCCCCTCCCCACCCCCGCCAAAATAAATAAATAAACGTTAAAAAAAAAAAGAAAGACCAATAGAAGTGGCCCGCCCGCTCCCCAACCCGACCCCCACCCAAAATAAAATAAATAAATAAATCTTTTTTAAAAAAACAAACAAAAAGAAAAAAAGAATCCTTAAGGTACAGGGCTGCAATAAAAATAAATAAATAAAACAGCAGAGCAATAGCAAAAGTGGATTAAGCCAGAAACTTCTGAGATAAGCACTATTTTTAATTATTTTATGGAATATGTTCTTCTTTGTAGTTAAGTTTATAACTTAGGTTTGTAACACGTATTTACTGCAGCTAAAATAATGCAGCACGTAATCATTTCATATGAGCAGCGCTATGAAATAAAACATTTTGAAAACTGGCATATGATGAACAATAGCTACATTTTGTTAAAGTGGGTCTTTGGGGAAGACATCCTGTCAGAAAGTGGTGATCCACCTGCCACTGGAACCTCACGGAGAAAAGGTGACCAGAAGGAAGCGGCAGCTCTCACTGCTGAAGACCGCAGAGATCCGCTCTCTCCTCAGCCAACACACCAACCCTCACTGCGCTGTTTAGCCAAAGGGAATTCCGTATCATTCTGGGTAGATGTTCTATGTATAATTTGTATGTTTATAATTTGCATCACATCTCTTAATGTCACAGATATTTTCCGAACTAATGAAAGTTTCTTTTTTCATTTTTCTCCATAGTCAGAGCACAAGAGTAGTACTGCTCCAGAGTAGTAGCAATAGGACAAAAGAAAGAAAGAATGGCACAAACTTCCTATCAACACAAGTGGACACAGAGCTTACTTTAAGGATGTTTCCAGAGTCTCTAGATTAATCTTTTAGGTGATGCCAACACAGAAAGACTTTATCATTTGTAAGTGACATCCCCCCCCCTCCCCAAATGAACGTCTGCAGTTGTGGGCATGGGTTCCATTAAAGGCCTGGTGCAGGCGGCAGCTGAAGTAACCAGGCCTGGCTTTGTAACTATGTCTTCAGTCACCTTTCCTGGTGTTAGTGTTAACTAATGAAAGGAAGTTGCCTGCTTCCCTCTCATGGTAGCAAAATGAAAAAGGGATAAAAGCAAACTACACTATATCAAATAATGAGGCAGCACTAAAAAAAAACACAGTAAGCCAATAAACCAAACTTGCCTCTCTACCTGCAGACATCTATGTCCTCAGACTTCCCTTCCCAGAACTGAGACCACAGTCTGCGCCCCGCCAGACCCAATACCTCCATGATGTCACATCTGTGGTTATTCCCAACTGCCTGTCTCTTCCTAGCCACTTCCCAATCCTCACTGCCTCTCACCTAAAAAGATCGTGAGCATTCCCTAACTGGATCTTGTCTTCCAATTTTCCTCCCAACCCAGCACACTCCAACGCCTGCAGATCCACCTAGCACTACTGACCTAACTTGTCCTCACATAACCTTCCTGAGCTCTCCACCACCTACTAACCAGAGTGTTCGAGAGCGACAAGATGGCTGACAGATTTGGCCTCAGCCTTTGCCTCATACACACTATGTGCACATACTCTATGCACCCAGACTGAGTCCCCAATACCCTCCCCAGGCCACAACCCAGTCGTGTGCATCTTCCCCTAAACCTACCTCCAGTCTGTCACTTCTCAGAAGCAGCTCTTTACCCATTTTGGTCAAAAGCCCACTTCCTGGATCCCCACAAGCTCTGACAGCTCATAGTTCATCTATATCCCTCAGTCGGGGGTCCTCCTTATCACCCTTTCTGCGCCATGACCTTCTAAAGCAAGCAACGCTTCCTACAGAATAAGAGCTTAAGGAGGCAGCCTGCCATTGAGAAATACTTGTTGGAATTTTTCTTAACCACTTGATCAAGATTCACACTGCAAGGGCAAAGGAGAATTGCTCTAAAAAACCTTCTCCTGGAAATTTACAACAGTGCTCATAAAAGGTATCCCGTGCTTTAAAAGCCTCTTTCTCAAACCCTGTAAGAAATCGATCCTATCACTTAAGTGGAAAAAAAGAAGAACTTCAGTGACTAAAAAGAAACAAGATAACCTTTGAGAGTTCCTTTCCAGGGACTTCTCTGTTGTTAATTATTTTATAACCATGGCCACATTTCACAGTTACACCTCCCAAGTGAAAGATAAGAACTGCAGAGTGACTTGATAACACTGTCCAGCCAATAAAAAGTCAGCCAACCAAAAAGACCATCTAGGGGGGTGACACAACAGACTCAGCCACCCCTACAACCAAGCTCACAGTCTTAAGAACGTGCAAAACACTTCTGCTTTCAAAATAACCCCACACTTTACCCTTTCCTTCATTAAAAGACGGAAACTGAAGCAGACTATAAACAATGCAGAATCTGTAACCTGTTAGAAGCTCTGCATCTACTCCTCACTTTACAATCACTCTAATCACATCTGTCACTGTCATCTTTGACACTACCAATCTAAGAGTCAGGAAAGAATGCCTGTGGACGAATTAAGGGTGGGAAAGGGGATTATTCATCTTAAAAAAAAAAAGAAAAGAAAACTTCCAAAATGCAAACCGAAAGCACAATGGCTGCAAAGAGAAGGCTGGCTTGGCGCCACAGAAGCTGTGGGAGAAAAGTTGAGGTCACCAGCATTCATTAGCCAAAGATCCTCCTGTCCAGGTTTAAAAACCTCAGAATGCACACTACTGTGAGCTGTCAGCATTGCTAGGGGCACACTCCTTGAGGAAAGTGGGGCACCATGGTGCCTGTTCCCTTGCCCAGTGGCACTAACGCTCAAACAGCTATAAATACTAAAGGCACATGTGCTTACAGGTGTGGGGAGGGAGCAGGGACTGACCTGGTGGCCTCTTTTATAACCACATTTTCTACCCAACACTTTCACGTGAACTAGCTTAAGTAAGTGCTGGGGAGTGCTGGGGTCTAACTGTGCAGCCCTGGGCAAGGTCTCAATTTCCCCCATGCCTTAGTTTCTCCATCTGTAAAGAGAACAGTCTCCATTTCACAGATTCCTTCCAAGAAAAATAAATTCTCAAACCTGTGTTCCTGGCTATGGAAACTGGCTACCTACCTCAACATTCTTTTTTTTTTCTCCTTCCTCATTAGTTCCAAGGGCTACCATGCTAAAAGCAAATTTAAGAATGTTACACATGAAAAATGATGCTTCTATTGAAATAAAGTTGTTTGGTATTGGCATTCCCCATAAGATCAGAACTGTAATTTGTGTGGATAAGGGATTAACTACAGAAAGATCTTTTTCCTCAATTCATGGGGCAATTTACTTACAACATTTAAACATACAAAATACCCATTAAAGTAAACAGTACGTCATTTCTTAAACAAAAAGGAGTGCCACCCCAAGGTAGGGGAAAAACAACTTCCCCTCACTTCTTCCCACTTCGGTTTCTGAAGTACTGGGTTAGTGATGATGAGCAGTTTCCTAGAACGCTAAGAAATTACCCACTGAAAAGCCTCTGTCCTCAATGAAATAGAAAGAACTCATTGATGGAAATTCAAATGGAATGTGTGTTAAAGACAAAAACAACAGTGGACTGTAGGCCAAACAAGCATGCTTCCACTGTGAAGAAACTGCCACAAACGCCAGGCTGCCTCAGACTCATTGTCAGGAATGAGGAAGAACATGGTTCAGTTTCACTTTTGAAATACTGGTTTCTCACTATTCCAAAAAGGAAATAGAACATCGAAAACTAAGACACTTGTGCTCTTTATTTGGCAATCCAGACATGCACCGACACATACACACACACGCAAACTAAGACCAGTTCAATGTATTTCTGATGTCTATCCACACCCCAAAGTGGAGAGGGAAGGACACATATGACTATGTCTCTCTAAACAAAAAAGAAAATCTTTACCCTAACCTTTGATTCCAGGCTTCCTTCATACCAGTCACCACTCAGCTGGCAGCCAACTGCATCTCTTCACATTCTTCCTGGCTCACCCGGACCATCCTCCAGGGAGTGTAAACCCTGACCATACCTGCTCACTTCACGTGACTGTCTGCAAGACTGTCTCTTCCAAAGTGCATTTTTCAATGAGTCCTATCCAATAATTTTCTAACACATTATGATGGAAGTTAACATTGGTTCCTAACTCAAATCAAAATTTGAGAAATACTAGCTTTTCCCCACTAATTTCTAAGTGAAAATATGGAAAATTATGCTTCTATTGAAATAAAGTTGTTTGGTATTGGCATTCCCCATAAGATCAGAACTGTAATTTGTGTGGATAAGGGATTAACTACAGAAAGATCTTTTCCTCAATTCATGGGGCAATTTACTTACAACATTTAAACATACAAAATACCCATTAAAGTAAACAGTACGTCATTTCTTAAACAAAAAGGAGTGCCACCCCAAGGTAGGGGAAAAACAACTTCCCCTCACTTCTTCCCACTTCGGTTTCTGAAGTACTGGGTTAGTGATGATGAGCAGTTTCCTAGAACGCTAAGAAATTACCCACTGAAAAGCCTCTGTCCTCAATGAAATAGAAAGAACTCATTGATGGAAATTCAAATGGAATGTGTGTTAAAGACAAAAACAACAGTGGACTGTAGGCCAAACAAGCATGCTTCCACTGTGAAGAAACTGCCACAAACGCCAGGCTGCCTCAGACTCATTGTCAGGAATGAGGAAGAACATGGTTCAGTTTCACTTTTGAAATACTGGTTTCTCACTATTCCAAAAAGGAAATAGAACATCGAAAACTAAGACACTTGTGCTCTTTATTTGGCAATCCAGACATGCACCGACACATACACACACACGCAAACTAAGACCAGTTCAATGTATTTCTGATGTCTATCCACACCCCAAAGTGGAGAGGGAAGGACACATATGACTATGTCTCTCTAAACAAAAAAGAAAATCTTTACCAAAAACCTTTGATTCCAGGCTTCCTTCATACCAGTCACCACTCAGCTGGCAGCCAACTGCATCTCTTCACATTCTTCCTGGCTCACCCGGACCATCCTCCAGGGAGTGTAAACCCTGACCATACCTGCTCACTTCACGTGACTGTCTGCAAGACTGTCTCTTCCAAAGTGCATTTTTCAATGAGTCCTATCCAATAATTTTCTAACACATTATGATGGAAGTTAACATTGGTTCCTAACTCAAATCAAAATTTGAGAAATACTAGCTTTTCCCCACTAATTTCTAAGTGAAAATATGGAAAAATTATTCTTTTGCAAAATAATAACAATAACTGCCTGAAAGAACATCAGGGTATCCAAGGAAAATTGGACAGTGTCATCAGAAGTGTCCTTATCCTCTGTGGTTTGCAGAAGTTTCCAAGATCTGCCTTGAAATGCCCTCCAGCTTGACAGTTCTCATTTAGTCTTTTGAGAGATTTTACTTCTGAAGAGTGAATACCAAAAGGAATGCATTTTTTTTAATTTTAACCTCTTTTATTGGTCTTTCATTTATTTATTTTCATCTATCTTAATTCCGTGGCCTGTGTGGGCCTCCCATCGCAGCAGCTCTCTAGTTGTAAAGCACCGGCTCTGGGCATATGTTGTGCTCCAGAGCTCTGGCTCGTAATTGTACACATCGGTCCAGCTGCTCTGTGGCATGTGGGATCTTCCCATGTCAAAGCAGTGCCCCTTGCACCGCAAGGCGGATTCTCTACCCTCTGGACCAACAGGGAAGCCCAGGAATGCATTTTAGACCTTAGTGAAGTTTCTTCTGACTTTATTATTTGGAAAACTAAGAATTACCAGGAGAAAAAGAGACAAAAGCAAAGTACCCACCAGGCCAGTGAAGCAACAGAAAATCCCAGAGTCAGGTGATCAGGCAATGACAATAGATGAATAAAAAATCTTTCCTTTGAACCAGAAGACTTACTCCCTCACGGGAAGAAGGTTCCTTCAGACCAGACAGCTTACTCCCTCACAGAAAAACAGGAACACTTATCCAGATAATTTAAATGTACACCAGAGGGTCCCTTTTCACATAAGCTCTTAATTACCAAGTACCTGTCTCGATTCATTACACTGTTGGAGTCATATTGCAGGTTTACTCTCAAAACTTAGAAAAATAGATCCAATAGATTTTTTCACAAAAATTACAAGCACACTTCTTCCTGGCTCACCCGGACCATCCTCCAGGGAGTGTAAACCCTGACCATACCTGCTCACTTCACGTGACTGTCTGCAAGACTGTCTCTTCCAAAGTGCATTTTTCAATGAGTCCTATCCAATAATTTTCTAACACATTATGATGGAAGTTAACATTGGTTCCTAACTCAAATCAAAATTTGAGAAATACTAGCTTTTCCCCACTAATTTCTAAGTGAAAATATGGAAAAATTATTCTTTTGCAAAATAATAACAATAACTGCCTGAAAGAACATCAGGGTATCCAAGGAAAATTGGACAGTGTCATCAGAAGTGTCCTTATCCTCTGTGGTTTGCAGAAGTTTCCAAGATCTGCCTTGAAATGCCCTCCAGCTTGACAGTTCTCATTTAGTCTTTTGAGAGATTTTACTTCTGAAGAGTGAATACCAAAAGGAATGCATTTTTTTTAATTTTAACCTCTTTTATTGGTCTTTCATTTATTTATTTTCATCTATCTTAATTCCGTGGCCTGTGTGGGCCTCCCATCGCAGCAGCCTCTCTAGTTGTAAAGCACCGGCTCTGGGCATATGTTGTGCTCCAGAGCTCTGGCTCGTAATTGTACACATCGGTCCAGCTGCTCTGTGGCATGTGGGATCTTCCCATGTCAAAGCAGTGCCCCTTGCACCGCAAGGCGGATTCTCTACCCTCTGGACCAACAGGGAAGCCCAGGAATGCATTTTAGACCTTAGTGAAGTTTCTTCTGACTTTATTATTTGGAAAACTAAGAATTACCAGGAGAAAAAGAGACAAAAGCAAAGTACCCACCAGGCCAGTGAAGCAACAGAAAATCCCAGAGTCAGGTGATCAGGCAATGACAATAGATGAATAAAAAATCTTTCCTTTGAACCAGAAGACTTACTCCCTCACGGGAAGAAGGTTCCTTCAGACCAGACAGCTTACTCCCTCACAGAAAAACAGGAACACTTATCCAGATAATTTAAATGTACACCAGAGGGTCCCTTTTCACATAAGCTCTTAATTACCAAGTACCTGTCTCGATTCATTACACTGTTGGAGTCATATTGCAGGTTTACTCTCAAAACTTAGAAAAATAGATCCAATAGATTTTTTCACAAAAAATTACAAGCCATAAAACAGTTAGGTATATAACAGTAACATTTTTATGTGAGCCTATGCACAGAAAAATTTAAAAATGTATATACCAGACCTCCCTGGTGGCTAGCGGTTAAGAATCTGCCTGCCAATGCAGAGGCGTCAGGTTTTATACCTGGTTTAGGAAGACTGCACATGCCACGAGGCAACTAATAAAGACTGTGCCACAACTACTGAGCCCACGTGCAGCAGCTACTGAAGCCAGCGCACCCGAGAGCCTGTGCTTCACAACAACAGAAACTGCCCCAGTGAGAAGCCCAAGGCCCACAACTAGAGAGGAGTCCCCGTTCACCACAGCTAGAGAACATATTCATACAGCAACAAAGACCCAGCGCAGCCAGACCTTTCTTTTTAATTAATCAAAGTAAATAAATACATAAAACAAAACCAAAAAGATGTATGTACCAAAAAAGTTAACCATGATTTTCCTCTTATATTTCCAGATTCTTCTAAAGTGAGCACCAAAAAAGAGATAAAAACACCACACCAGACTATTAAATCACATCTTTTTTGTTAATAGATGTCTCACAGTAAGATTCAAACTGCAACAATTTTTTAAATTATTAATTTTGAAAGCTGATGAGTATCACTACGAATACTACAGAAATTTTGCTTAAACATCTAGTACCTTTAACTCCTAACACCATTTAAGGCACAAAAATTGGCATCCTTTAAAATCTTTATGATGAAAAATACAGCTTGGGTGCTTTCAAAAAAACACAAAACTCTAGGTATTACAAATTACAACATGGATTAAAAAAAATCTCTCCTCTAAAAGAACAGACATACCTAAATTGTTTAAGAAAGCTTACATAAAATTTTTAAAAACTTCTTGAGGAGACTCTCATCAAGGTAAAATACTTGTTTTCAAAAAAAAAGAAAGAAAAAAATACAGTTAAACTATCTGCAAACCACAGTTTCATCTACGTCAATATGCAACATTTTAAAACCACACAAAAAGGAAAGGAAATTTTTAGTGCAGCCGGCAGTCCTGCAGTGGGGCTGCTCCTGCTTGTAGCTAAGCCCCACAGCTCATGCTTTCTGACGGCCTGGAGCAAGACCCGCTGAGGCACCGAGAATACACCTTCAGGTATGTCTTTTTCGATACTTAACATAGAAGTCTTTACATGGCAAGGAAATCTATGATTTTCAGTGCTTAAACTATTAAAGTTGAAAATGCCAACATGTAATAAGGTTGCTGTGCAAGAAGGCACCAGTGATTAAACTCCAAATAGATTCTCACTGTGAACTACACTGTAATTTTCTTCTACCTGATGACCTCGTCCATCCCTTTCAAAAAAACAGCTTAATCCACACAAGACTGAATTCTACTTCCGTATAGGTAAGCCTAACTATTCAGTAACTCAAATTTAAAACCGGATGGATAGAGGCCATGTTGTAGTTCTTCACAAGAGGGCACAACAGGTCTCTATAACAGGTAATTTCTAGAAAATTTCATCGTGACTTCTGTAAAGAATATCTAATGAGTTACTGCATGACTTTCTAAGCAGTGGGCCCTCTCAATCTGAGGAGACACTTAAAAATCTCGTCCTGATTTTTCGGGAATATATCTGGGCACCTCAGATTTCCATAGGCTAATAATTGATTGAAAAAAGTCATCAAGCACTTAATCTGCAAATTCATGATGGGAAAGAAACAGAATGTTGTTATAGTATAATTTAACATCTAATGGATATGACCAAAAATTTTAAATGAGAGATTTGGGCTTCAGTGCGAACTAGACTGAGGTTCAAGAAAAGCAACTGGGAGGCACTGCATGACTCTCAAGCATTATGGAATGAACAGTTAGACTATAATGATTTTCAAACAAATTGCCCACGGGTAGTACATATGGTTAGTTCCAGTCACACTGTACATTAACTGATCAAAACTAATCATCTCATTTTTCTCTTTACCATAGAATCAGCTATAAAATAGACTTTACTGTATCACTGTATGAGCAATAAGGGCAACTCAAAGAAAAATATTGTATGTTCCAATTGTAACGGAACATTTCAGATAAAAGAACAGGGCTGACCTGGTGGTCCAGTGGGTATAGAGTCCTCTTTGCAGTGCAAGGGGCACCAGCTCGATCCCTGGCCAGGGAAGACGCCACATGCCACAAAGCGGCTGGACCAGTATGTCCAATTACAAGCCAGAGCTCTGAAGCACATGCACCCAGAGCCAGTGCTCTGAGATGAGAGAGGCCACTGCTATGGGAGGCCCCACACAGGCCAAAGAATAAAAGATGGATGAAAATAAATATAAAAACAAATGAGACATGATGGGGAAAAAAATTTTTTTTAATAAAGAAAATATTAAAATACAAGAGCATAGGCCAAAATCCTGGCACTCTGTAAAGGAACAATGAACAAAGGTGGGAGGGGACAGTCCATCTACACTGACACCAGCTTTTGAACCAAAGAACAAAAGGACACAGAGAATAAACAGATAATAAATGGTTACTATTAGAAGTCAGGAACTCAGTAAAGCCCAGAGCAGACTTCAGACCTGAAGAGCTTCTTTCAGGCGTTTAGGATAGGCAGGACTGGGGCTGGAAGGATAAAGACAGAGAGTCTAGAAAATGATCAACAAGGTGGGATGCTAGCCTGCTCCAACAAGCCGGGAAACCCTGGCCAACACCAAGTGCCAGATCCCAGTATCCTCAAACCCAGGAAATGGACCAGATGCTATTAATACAGGTTCCCTCCCTCCTTGCAGTCCCACGATCCTCGAAACATATCCCAGCACAAAGTACAAAGGACGCAAGTGCTTCTAGAACAGCAGGGATGCCACCAACTAAACTGGAGTAGGAAGGAAGGCAGTGCAGATGACATGGAGCCACTACGTCACAGGAATTTTAAAAGCAAAGGAGGCTTACGCTTTAAAGGTAGAACCGCGGTTTGCTTTTTAAATATACTTATTGTAAAATGAAACATCAGAACACACAGAGTATAAATGGCATTTATTAGTATTTAGGGAAAAATTTAAGAATGAATATTTTATTTCTGGTCTTTTACACAAAAATTCTTAGACTATAGTTTGCAACAACAGCAAGCACTGAGTAAAGGTTTCCTATTTTAATGTAGTAAGACAAACATCATGATACCACTTATATGTGGAATCAAAAAAACACCAGTACAAACAAACCTATTTATGAAACAGAAAGAGTCACAAGTTTGTAGAAAACAAACTTATGGTTACCAAGGGGACAAGGGGAAGGGATAAACTGGGAGATTGGGACTAACACATATACACTACTCTATATAAAATAGATAACTATCTATATATACTATTTATCTATCCTTATTAAGGATCTACTGTAAAGCACATAAACTCTACTCAATATTCTGTAAGGACTTATACAGAATTAAAAAATTTTTTAAAAAAAGTAGGTATATGTGAAAATGATTCACTTTGCTATCTACCAAAAATTAGCACAACACTGTAAATCAACTATATGCCAATAAAAATTACTACTCAAAAAATGGCAATACCACCATTATTACTACTATTATTATTGAGACTCAGTTTCAAAGTGGTTTTGAACGTGGCTTCTGAGATCACACGGTCTGGGTGGGAATCCTGGCTCTGCAGTTAACCTTAAGTGCTACTTAATCTTGTGGTGCCTCAATTTTCTCATCCATAAAACAGGATATAAATGACCTAATTTCATTCCTTTTTATGCCCGAGTAATATTCCATTGTAGATATGTACCACATCTATCTTCTTTATCATTCATCTGTGGATAGACATCCAGATTCCTTCCATGTCCTGGCTACTGCAAACAGTGCTGCAGTGAGCACTGGGGTGCATGCGTGTTTTTGAATTATGGTTTTCTCAGAGTATATACCCAATAATGGGCTCTTTGGATCATAGGGTAGTTCTATTTTTAGTTTCATAAGGAAACTCCTTATCCAATTTTAAAAAGGTGGGGTGACAACAACATGTACCTGATACAAACAATGAAAGGTTAAAGAAGTACATTTGGCACAGTATCAGACACAAAGAACGTGCTTTATGACCTTCACTGAGTTTAGTACAGAATGACATTATTCAATGGATCCCCAGGTCCTATCTCAAGTAGGGAGATAGGAAGAACATGTACTCTTTAAATGTCTCTTTAATTTGGAAAGCTTAACATTGCCTTATCCATCCTTTTACACAAAAATTCTTAGACTATAGTTTGCAACAACAGCAAGCACTGAGTAAAGGTTTCCTATTTTAATGTAGTAAGACAAACATCATGATACCACTTATATGTGGAATCAAAAAAACACCAGTACAAACAAACCTATTTATGAAACAGAAAGAGTCACAAGTTTGTAGAAAACAAACTTATGGTTACCAAGGGGACAAGGGGAAGGGATAAACTGGGAGATTGGGACTAACACATATACACTACTCTATATAAAATAGATAACTATCTATATATACTATTTATCTATCCTTATTAAGGATCTACTGTAAAGCACATAAACTCTACTCAATATTCTGTAAGGACTTATACAGAATTAAAAAATTTTTTAAAAAAAGTAGGTATATGTGAAAATGATTCACTTTGCTATCTACCAAAAATTAGCACAACACTGTAAATCAACTATATGCCAATAAAAATTACTACTCAAAAAATGGCAATACCACCATTATTACTACTATTATTATTGAGACTCAGTTTCAAAGTGGTTTTGAACGTGGCTTCTGAGATCACACGGTCTGGGTGGGAATCCTGGCTCTGCAGTTAACCTTAAGTGCTACTTAATCTTGTGGTGCCTCAATTTTCTCATCCATAAAACAGGATATAAATGACCTAATTTCATTCCTTTTTATGCCCGAGTAATATTCCATTGTAGATATGTACCACATCTATCTTCTTTATCATTCATCTGTGGATAGACATCCAGATTCCTTCCATGTCCTGGCTACTGCAAACAGTGCTGCAGTGAGCACTGGGGTGCATGCGTGTTTTTGAATTATGGTTTTCTCAGAGTATATACCCAATAATGGGCTCTTTGGATCATAGGGTAGTTCTATTTTTAGTTTCATAAGGAAACTCCTTATCCAATTTTAAAAAGGTGGGGTGACAACAACATGTACCTGATACAAACAATGAAAGGTTAAAGAAGTACATTTGGCACAGTATCAGACACAAAGAACGTGCTTTATGACCTTCACTGAGTTTAGTACAGAATGACATTATTCAATGGATCCCCAGGTCCTATCTCAAGTAGGGAGATAGGAAGAACATGTACTCTTTAAATGTCTCTTTAATTTGGAAAGCTTCATGTACATCTGCCTTATCCATCCTCTTACATACTGTTTCACACGAGGGTATACACCATGGATCATTAAATCATTAGAATTAAGATTTAAAAATGCTTCTAAAGCTTTTGTTTTTTTAAAAGATGTTTCAGAGAATGACCCTGCTTGGCCTTCTTAGCTCCTATAGTTATTATTTGCTGTTTTTAAAAGCTGCACATGAATTTTTTTCCTGTTAAAACACAAAACCAGGGCAAACTCTACCAGGGTAGAGTTTGCCTGCCAATGTAGGAGACATGGGTTCGATCCCTGATCTGGGAAGATCCCACATGCTGCAGAGCAACTAAGCCTGTGAGCCACACCTATTGAGCCTGGTCTCTGGAGCCTCAGAGCTACAACTCTTGAGCCCATGTGCCACAACTTCTCAGGCCTGTGTGCCCTAGAGTCCGAGTTCCACAACAACAGAAGTGACTGCCACAAGAAGCTTGCCCACCTCAACCAGAGAGTAGCCCCGACTTCCTGCAACTAGAGAAGAGCCTGCAGCAGCAGTGAAAACCCAGAATAGCCAAAAATAAAATGAATTTCTTTAAACACACACACACAAAACCAATCTTATGATCATTAAAACAAAGGAAAGAAGGTCTTTAATAGTCATGAGAAGCGTGCTTATGACAACATAACCCCAGGAAAAATAACTATGGCCCTAAGAGTATGAGTTTGTGAAGCCTAGTTTGTCTACCTTATGCTATAAATTACCCTATATTGCAGATTTGGAGGGAATATGACCAGATTTTGTCACTATCAGTCATGATCACAATGGTTCCAAGGCCATACCTGGCCTTGACTGCCTTGAAACCCACAATGAAAGAAGGAAAAAAACCCTCAAGTGCTAAAGTTAGATGTTCGTGTATATACACACAACTGAGCTTCTCTTTTGAAAACTTTGTAACCAACAATCATACATCCTCTTCCCCTAGCCTTTAAAATACAATCTTGGTCAAACTTCTTATCAACACTGACACATAAACATCTATGCAAGTACTGATCACTGAGGAGTATACAGCCATTGGAATCATTAAATGTCTCTTTAATTTGGAAAGCTTCATGTACATCTGCCTTATCCATCCTCTTACATACTGTTTCACACGAGGGTATACACCATGGATCATTAAATCATTAGAATTAAGATTTAAAAATGCTTCTAAAGCTTTTGTTTTTTTAAAAGATGTTTCAGAGAATGACCCTGCTTGGCCTTCTTAGCTCCTATAGTTATTATTTGCTGTTTTTAAAAGCTGCACATGAATTTTTTTCCTGTTAAAACACAAAACCAGGGCAAACTCTACCAGGGTAGAGTTTGCCTGCCAATGTAGGAGACATGGGTTCGATCCCTGATCTGGGAAGATCCCACATGCTGCAGAGCAACTAAGCCTGTGAGCCACACCTATTGAGCCTGGTCTCTGGAGCCTCAGAGCTACAACTCTTGAGCCCATGTGCCACAACTTCTCAGGCCTGTGTGCCCTAGAGTCCGAGTTCCACAACAACAGAAGTGACTGCCACAAGAAGCTTGCCCACCTCAACCAGAGAGTAGCCCCGACTTCCTGCAACTAGAGAAGAGCCTGCAGCAGCAGTGAAAACCCAGAATAGCCAAAAATAAAATGAATTTCTTTAAACACACACACACACAAAACCAATCTTATGATCATTAAAACAAAGGAAAGAAGGTCTTTAATAGTCATGAGAAGCGTGCTTATGACAACATAACCCCAGGAAAAATAACTATGGCCCTAAGAGTATGAGTTTGTGAAGCCTAGTTTGTCTACCTTATGCTATAAATTACCCTATATTGCAGATTTGGAGGGAATATGACCAGATTTTGTCACTATCAGTCATGATCACAATGGTTCCAAGGCCATACCTGGCCTTGACTGCCTTGAAACCCACAATGAAAGAAGGAAAAAAACCCTCAAGTGCTAAAGTTAGATGTTCGTGTATATACACACAACTGAGCTTCTCTTTTGAAAACTTTGTAACCAACAATCATACATCCTCTTCCCCTAGCCTTTAAAATACAATCTTGGTCAAACTTCTTATCAACACTGACACATAAACATCTATGCAAGTACTGATCAAGAGAAATATAAAGGAAACCATGAAGCTACTTTAAAACTATCTGGCAACTACACTTAAAGCAAAAACAGGAGAAATCAATTTTAATAATATAGTTAAGCTGGTGTGTCCAACATATCAA
Source organism: Tragulus kanchil (assembly GCA_022376925.1). Lineage (NCBI taxonomy): Eukaryota > Metazoa > Chordata > Mammalia > Artiodactyla > Tragulidae > Tragulus > Tragulus kanchil. Next base: position 147,662,918 of record JAIOJX010000028.1, read on the forward strand.
TTCAGTGTGTGCTCAATATAAAAATTGTTAATAACACATTTTACTAACTGTTGCACTGTATGCATAAAATAGTACTGCGCCACCTGGGAAGGCCTATTCTTTACAGCATTTTACTCTAAATCTTTAAGACCCACTGTGTACTTTGCACTGAGCACAGGTCAGTTTGGACTGGTCACATTTCAAGGGCTTCATGGTCGCCTGTGGCCGTGGGCACCCAAACCAGCCAGGACTGGCCTACGCCATCATTAATCCAGAGCATCAGGGGAAGTTCAGATTCTAATCCTACAACTTCTTCTGCTAAAAAAGAAAACTTTAATGGACTCCTCCAGCATGAAGAGTTCTCTCAACTTGAGAACAAAAGCCAGGAAGCCTCACTGAGAGAAATTTAGGCCCAGCCACAACCAACCCTTTTGTTTCCTCTCTCCACTTCTCAGAATTTCTGTTCACTTATCTCCTCAGCAAACTAGCTTCCAACCCAACTGGTTAAAAAGAGCTATCAGAATGCAAAAAGTGTGAAGTAAAAATATCCTTTCTAGAAGCAACCGACATGGGATTTCCCAAAATCACAAAATCAGACCATGGAAACCCCAGGCTTCCTTCCTCCTAATCTAAGATGTTCCCATCAGTCCACGCAATCTAGTCACTTCACCAATTAAATACTAAGAAGCAGAGAGATTGTGATCATAGTTTTGTGAAGGCAACTGTGTTTGAACAAAACAATTTCTGATTTGAATTACTAACCTCCCTTCCATCTCCTTTGTTTTCTTTGTCAACAGATTCTTTGGAGTTCTTTGTTCTGTTCTTTTTCGACAGAGTCACCCCTACTTTTCCTGAAGATGACCAACAGTTCTACCTTCTGCCCAGTTTACAGAGACCTGGAGCCATTCACGTACTTTTTTTATTTGGTTTTCCTTGTTGGAATTATTGGAAGTTGTTTTGCAGCCTGGGCTTTCGTACAGAAAGACACAAATCACAGGTGTGTGAGCATATACTTAATCAATTTGCTTACGGCCGATTTCCTGCTCACTCTGGCATTACCCGTGAAAATCATTGTCGACTTGGGCGTCGCACCCTGGAAGCTGAGGATATTCCACTGCCAAGTGACAGCCTGCCTCATCTACATTAATATGTACTTATCAATTATCTTCTTAGCATTCGTTAGCATTGATCGCTGTCTTCAGTTGACCTACAGCTCCAAGATTTATCGAATACAAGAACCTGGATTTGCCAAAATGATATCGGCTGTTGTATGGCTAATGGTCCTTCTTATAATGGTGCCAAACATGGTCATTCCCATAGAAAACACCCCGGAAAAGCCCAATGTGGGTTGCATGGAATTTAAAAATAAGTTTGGAAAAAACTGGCATTTGCTGACCAATTTCATCAGCATAGCAATATTCCTCAATTTCTCAGCCATCATCTTAATATCTAACTGCCTTGTAATTCGACAGCTCTACAGAAACAAAGATAACGAAAATTATTCAAACGTGAAGAAAGCCCTCATCAATATACTTTTGGTGACTACAGGCTACATCATATGCTTTGTTCCTTATCACATTGTCCGAATCCCATACACCCTCAGCCAGACAGAGGTCATATCCGAGTGCTCCACCAGGATTTCACTTTTCAAAGCCAAAGAGGCCACACTGCTCCTGGCCGTCTCCAACCTGTGCTTTGACCCCATTCTGTACTATCATCTCTCAAACACTTTCCGCTTAAAGGTCACTGAGACGTTTACTTCACATAAGGAGACCAAGGCTCAGAAAGAAAAATCAAGTTGTGAAAACAACGCATAAAATATGGGATTTTTTCATGCTATAATTTCTTGCCTCACTGGACAATTAAGTGTACAAACTCCTGGGAAGGAGGGGAAAAAAAAAGAGTCTCCGTAAGTAAAAACACAGACTTTCTGTTCTTTTCGACAGAGTCACCCCTACTTTTCCTGAAGATGACCAACAGTTCTACCTTCTGCCCAGTTTACAGAGACCTGGAGCCATTCACGTACTTTTTATTTGGTTTTCCTTGTTGGAATTATTGGAAGTTGTTTTGCAGCCTGGGCTTTCGTACAGAAAGACACAAATCACAGGTGTGTGAGCATATACTTAATCAATTTGCTTACGGCCGATTTCCTGCTCACTCTGGCATTACCCGTGAAAATCATTGTCGACTTGGGCGCGCACCCTGGAAGCTGAGGATATTCCACTGCCAAGTGACAGCCTGCCTCATCTACATTAATATGTACTTATCAATTATCTTCTTAGCATTCGTTAGCATTGATCGCTGTCTTCAGTTGACCTACAGCTCCAAGATTTATCGAATACAAGAACCTGGATTTGCCAAAATGATATCGGCTGTTGTATGGCTAATGGTCCTTCTTATAATGGTGCCAAACATGGTCATTCCCATAGAAAACACCCCGGAAAAGCCCAATGTGGGTTGCATGGAATTTAAAAATAAGTTTGGAAAAAACTGGCATTTGCTGACCAATTTCATCAGCATAGCAATATTCCTCAATTTCTCAGCCATCATCTTAATATCTAACTGCCTTGTAATTCGACAGCTCTACAGAAACAAAGATAACGAAAATTATTCAAACGTGAAGAAAGCCCTCATCAATATACTTTTGGTGACTACAGGCTACATCATATGCTTTGTTCCTTATCACATTGTCCGAATCCCATACACCCTCAGCCAGACAGAGGTCATATCCGAGTGCTCCACCAGGATTTCACTTTTCAAAGCCAAAGAGGCCACACTGCTCCTGGCCGTCTCCAACCTGTGCTTTGACCCCATTCTGTACTATCATCTCTCAAACACTTTCCGCTTAAAGGTCACTGAGACGTTTACTTCACATAAGGAGACCAAGGCTCAGAAAGAAAAATCAAGTTGTGAAAACAACGCATAAAATATGGGATTTTTTCATGCTATAATTTCTTGCCTCACTGGACAATTAAGTGTACAAACTCCTGGGAAGGAGGGGGAAAAAAAAAAAAGAGTCTCCGTAAGTAAAAACACAGACAGTGAGCTAGTGTGGCTTGGTTTAGTGAGAAACTGTTTCTAAACACAAAAGCTCAAAGGTATTCTTGTGGTTGTTGATGTTCTTTAACACAGATGTTTGTACAAAAAAGCAAAAAACTAAAAAGTCTTGGGCTTCCCTGGTGGTCCAGTGGGTAAAGACACCACCTTGCAGTGCAAGGGGCGTCTGTTCGATCCCTGGCCTGGGAAGATCCCACGTGCCGCGGAGCGGCTGGACCCATGTGTCCAATTACCTAGCCGGAGCTCTGGTGCGTGTGCACCCAGAGCCGGTGCTCTGCGACAACAGTGGCCACCGCAATGGGAGGCCTACAGGAGCCAAAGAACAACGACAGATGAAAATGAAGAAATGAAAGACCAGTGGAGGTGGCCCGCCCATCCCTCTCCCACCCCCCCTCCAAAAGATAAATAAATTTTAAAATTTTTTAAAAAAATAAATAAATAAAAAATAAAAATTCTTGTCAAACCAATAGAAACCTTGCAATGCCCTTAAAATCGAAATGAGTTCTATGACACAGACTCTGAAGTATTCATGAGGTATGCATTTAAAGGCCTGAACTGACTTCAGATAAGAAATATGTAAAATAACCTCTGTGTAAGTTGCCAGAAAGCCCTTCAGCAACACTATTTTAAAGCCCTTTATATCTTTAAAAAAAATAATAAAAGCCAGCTGATTTCTTACATGAAACTACCTGATGCTGATTTATTTTTCAATCCATCATTTCAAAAACAGTAACCTTTTAGCCCAGTGCTCCAATTTTTAACATCTAAATGTTTCCACAATAGCTTAAATTTTTTTACTTCTAAAAAGGCTTGGAAATGCATGGACTTTTTTTTAACATATTATACATCCTTATATTCTACCTGTAGGTTATAAATAAAGATGTTCTACTGTTAGTAATGACAAATTCAGAGATTTCTTATTTTTATTTTGTAGAAATAAGAAACAGACCCCCTAACATTTTCAAGGGGGGGTTGTTAAATTATACTAACTGCTAAAACTACTGTTTTGGAACTCACATCAAAGGTATGGAAAAGCAGCACCAGTCAAATGGTCTTAAAATAGACACGCCAACTCCACATGGCGAGACTTGGAAATGTGGCATGATGACCTGGGCTGATGAGTGCCACCCAGGTCCTGAGAATAAGCCTGACCCCAGGTAGGACCAGCAGTTTGTAAAATATGCAGGACGTTAACCTAGGGTCACAAACCATTGATCAGATTCTCTCAAATGCCAGTAAAGCAGAAAGGATAGACGATATTATAATAAATAAAGACTTATTTAGGGAAAGGAAGACGTAAAAGTTGAGACAAGCATATACTAAACTTTGACGTTTTTGTTTCAATGATTAAAGCCCACAGTAAAACATCTGGTAATGCCTCTGCATTAGCCGCGATGATTAAGAAATGGTGTTGTTCAAACAAAAGCCAACATACAGACACAGGATGCAGTAGTGGTCACCAGAGGGGAAGGACTAGGGAAGAGGATGACATTAAAGGGAACCAGCTATTTGATCACAGAGGGACACCAAGCTTCTGGTGGTGAGCGTGCTGTAAGGATGGAGCAGTAGAAAATATAATGTGTGCACACGTAACTTCTACTATGTCATAAATAAACATTACCTCCATTAAAAATAAATGATCTCAAAGGGTACAAGGGAGGATTGGAGGGAGGGAGGCGGAAGAGAAAGAAGGAAAGAAAGAGGGAGGGAGAGGAGGAGGAAGGGTGTTCTTGAAGTTAACAAGATTGATTCCAGGCTCGTTTCTTGGCTCTCTGCTGAGAACTATTTTCTGACTACTTCTGTCTACAGTTTTAAAATACATCCTCCAAGTTTGAAGAGAGCAGTAAATTATGAGAAAATGCACCCCCCAAAAAAGTGCCCATTACCCGTCTAACATGGTAGGTCCTGGGCCAGCTCCAGCTGGCTAGTGGTAACAACAGGAACCCCTGTGGGCATCACACACCTGACATGGACAGGGTCTAAGCCTGTGGCATGGGCTGGTCGAATGCCTAGACACTAGAACCCATGCTTGGTGCCTTCTGAGAACATATTCTCACTGATGAGCGGATTAAGACACCATGCCTACAAAGGCATATGTGGAATGAGCTTACTTTCCAGAATCTTTCAATCAAGTTCCCTGAGACATTGCCCCTTGGCCTTCACTCACTGGAGCCACATTGTAAAGACAAAGAGGGGAAAGGGATAGAAAACAGGTAATTTTTATATTTAAATCGCAGTCTTACTTGCATTCTCCTCATGTGCATGATGGGCTAGTCAAGTTTTCCCTTTGTTATTAAGAAAGAGAACCATAATTACTATAGCTTCCTAATCTCATAGTTTTATCAAAATATACTTTTATTTCCCCTTTTCTGATGACTTAGTCTAAACTACACTCACAAATGGAAAGTCTGCGAAACTATTTTGAATGAATGGATCAGTTTCTTTGGCTTCCTTCAACCTGCCCAAGCTCAGCTTCTGAAGCAGAAACCACACATCTCTGTGCCAGACACAGAGCATTTAGGTCAGAGAGGAATGGCGATCTCATTCTTGGACTCTACTGAGCTGTTGGAACCCTTCTACAAGAGGTAAGTAGGGCCCTAACAACTGCCCTGGCCTCTGGATGGAGCTGCAGGTAGCTCTGGATGTCAGCAAGACCACAAATTGACTTGGGGAGGAATTTGTACCAAGTGACTGGTAGAGAAGACAGATTTGACTCAGGAAGGGATTAGTAGGAATAATGTTTGGACTGAATTTTCCCACCTTCTAATCAGAAAGAAAATCTGGATCTGCTCCTGGTCGGTCCCAGTGTCTCCTGAGCTCAGCAGGCTGTCCTCTCAAGGCCTCCATAACCCCAGGCTTCCTCGGGGAATCTGCTCTGCCTCCATAACCCCAGGCTTCCTTCCTGAATCTGCTCTGCCGATTATGTCACAATAATATGTACGAATAGTGTAACCAGTTGTTATCAGTCAAAGGTGAGCTACCAGATATCTAACTTCCTTAATATTGAGTTTTTGTGGGGTGTTTTTTCCTGTGTATATTGCTTACACTTTGAGAGGTAGCATTCTACTTTAAATGCTCTTTTTGGTTTTTTTACAGTATTGGTGACGGGGTCAAAACATTTAAGCTGTCGTTTGGTGGATTTTAAATTGTTTTAAAGGTCATTCTCTGGGCTATCTTCAAAACCTTCAGTTTGGTCCTTTTAATTTCCTTCAGCATTCAAATGTTCAAAAGCTATTTATCTTGGTTTATACAAGGTTTTTCTCCTCTTTGTGTAATGATGAAGATGTTAAACTTCATTTGCAGCTTGTATATAGAGAAAGTAAAGTGATACCCAAACTTCTGTCCACCCCTAATTTCTCCTCCCAGCCACCATGGCCTTTCTGGGCAGTAGAAGACATCCAGGGGAAAGTGACTACCCTCACCATCACTCTGGAGCCATGAAGAAAATCTGAATGGTCTTATGCCACCCCAGAACAATTCAGGGTCTCCCCAAGAACAAAGGCGTAAGGCTGAGGGAGGCTTGAATAGGGAAGGATAAAGGCTTGCCTTCTCTCCATTTTCTCCCTCTACTACTTAACCACCTTTGGGAGAAGGTCTGGTGTCACTCAGCACACACAAGCATCAGGTTAGGTCGCTGTAATTAAAAATATATTTATATGAGATCTAGACTCAGTTTTGGGGGGAGCAGGATGAACTACCCTACCATATGTGTGTGACTTCCCAATTTTCGACTGCAATTTCCATTTTTTAAAAAATAGAAATTTTCAACCCCATCATGCTTGTCTGATGTCTGGTCAGAACAATATGAGACCCTGTTACTGATTTAAGAGGCATCCATGTTAAAAGATGAATCTCCAACCCAGGGTGAAAAACAAAACCCAAAAAAAGCTCAAAAAGTAAATTAAATAGATAAGTAACACTCACAGTAAAGGGGCTTCTAGACAACTGGTAATAGAAGGCTCTGAAAAAAGTATACCCTACAATATCGAATTTCTAGCAGTTCTTTTATGATTTCACACTGCAGCTGAGTTATGTCATAACCCATCATGAGACTCAGAGGGAATCATTCACACTCATTCTTCTAAGGAAGGGAACAGTCTTGAGAATGCTGAGTGCTGGGGACAGCTGTGTCACCTCAGGTCACATGAATCCACATGAATAAAAAAGGGGCAGTTTGGTTTTACAGTATTGGTGACGGGGTCAAAACATTTAAGCTGTCGTTTGGTGGATTTTAAATTGTTTTAAAGGTCATTCTCTGGGCTATCTTCAAAACCTTCAGTTTGGTCCTTTTAATTTCCTTCAGCATTCAAATGTTCAAAAGCTATTTATCTTGGTTTATACAAGGTTTTTCTCCTCTTTGTGTAATGATGAAGATGTTAAACTTCATTTGCAGCTTGTATATAGAGAAAGTAAAGTGATACCCAAACTTCTGTCCACCCCTAATTTCTCCTCCCAGCCACCATGGCCTTTCTGGGCAGTAGAAGACATCCAGGGGAAAGTGACTACCCTCACCATCACTCTGGAGCCATGAAGAAAATCTGAATGGTCTTATGCCACCCCAGAACAATTCAGGGTCTCCCCAAGAACAAAGGCGTAAGGCTGAGGGAGGCTTGAATAGGGAAGGATAAAGGCTTGCCTTCTCTCCATTTTCTCCTCTACTACTTAACCACCTTTGGGAGAAGGTCTGGTGTCACTCAGCACACACAAGCATCAGGTTAGGTCGCTGTAATTAAAAATATATTTATATGAGATCTAGACTCAGTTTTGGGGGGAGCAGGATGAACTACCCTACCATATGTGTGTGACTTCCCAATTTTCGACTGCAATTTCCATTTTTTAAAAAATAGAAATTTTCAACCCCATCATGCTTGTCTGATGTCTGGTCAGAACAATATGAGACCCTGTTACTGATTTAAGAGGCATCCATGTTAAAAGATGAATCTCCAACCCAGGGTGAAAAACAAAACCCAAAAAAAGCTCAAAAAGTAAATTAAATAGATAAGTAACACTCACAGTAAAGGGGCTTCTAGACAACTGGTAATAGAAGGCTCTGAAAAAAGTATACCCTACAATATCGAATTTCTAGCAGTTCTTTTATGATTTCACACTGCAGCTGAGTTATGTCATAACCCATCATGAGACTCAGAGGGAATCATTCACACTCATTCTTCTAAGGAAGGGAACAGTCTTGAGAATGCTGAGTGCTGGGGACAGCTGTGTCACCTCAGGTCACATGAATCCACATGAATAACAGAAGAAAGAAGTCTGTGCTTGCACAGCCCTCTGCTTTCACATCCACTCTCGCACGGGGGAGACCTGCAAAGCACAGCTCACCCACGAGCAAAGCGCAGAACCCTCAACCGATTGGAACCATTTTCAAGTTTCTGCCATACTTCCTTCCTTTTCACTGTATATCTTTTTAAGTATACTTTTTATTTTGGAATAATTGTACATTTTCAGAAAGAGTAAAAAGGTCGTACACACACACACACACACACCAGGCTACTCTTTCTGCTGCCCTAAATAATTGTACATTTTCAGAAAGAGTAAAAAGATAGTACGTACACACACACACACACACACACACACACACACACACCAGGCTACTCTTTCTGCTGCCCTAAATAACTGTACATTTTCAGAAAGAGTAAAAAGATAGTACACACACACACACACACACACCAGGCTACTCTTTCTGCTGCCCTAAATACACTGTGAAGTTGTTCTATCACGTGGGGAATGAGTGATGCCTACAGAGAGCAGCCTAAAAATAGCTATGTTCAGCTGTTGATGAACAAGAAACGATTTTAGCTACTTTTGATATAGCCCTGAACACAGAATAATTAACAAGAGGTTCTTAATTTTAACAAGAAAAAAAATATACATATATGGGTAATGATTTTGAAAGTCATTTCAGAGGATGTTCAAAAAATAAACATATTTAAGAAAATATTTAGCCTACAGATCAAAACTCCTCAAGGATGCCTAGGAAATAACATAATACATACCTCACAATTATATTTTTGATAAAATAGTGGTAATGATAGTCTTCAACAGAAAAAAAAAAAAAAAAGACTCACTGAAATAACAGTTAAAATTCCAGGAAAAAAGATAGTGAACCTAAGAATTTTTTTTTATTTATATACTTTGACCCAACTTTCATTTCAAATATCAAAAAATTAACCTTGTTTCCTTCAGAATAAAACATCACTTGTTATGACTCAATTTTTCAGCAACTATTTCCCATGAGCTATCTAGTCTAAAGTCAATGTCATTCTTTAGGAAGAACAGTCTTGAGAATGCTGAGTGCTGGGGACAGCTGTGTCACCTCAGGTCACATGAATCCACATGAATAACAGAAGAAAGAAGTCTGTGCTTGCACAGCCCTCTGCTTTCACATCCACTCTCGCACGGGGGAGACCTGCAAAGCACAGCTCACCCACGAGCAAAGCGCAGAACCCTCAACCGATTGGAACCATTTTCAAGTTTCTGCCATACTTCCTTCCTTTTCACTGTATATCTTTTTAAGTATACTTTTTATTTTGGAATAATTGTACATTTTCAGAAAGAGTAAAAAGGTCGTACACACACACACACACACACCAGGCTACTCTTTCTGCTGCCCTAAATAATTGTACATTTTCAGAAAGAGTAAAAAGATAGTACGTACACACACACACACACACACACACACACACACACCAGGCTACTCTTTCTGCTGCCCTAAATAACTGTACATTTTCAGAAAGAGTAAAAAGATAGTACACACACACACACACACACCAGGCTACTCTTTCTGCTGCCCTAAATACACTGTGAAGTTGTTCTATCACGTGGGGAATGAGTGATGCCTACAGAGAGCAGCCTAAAAATAGCTATGTTCAGCTGTTGATGAACAAGAAACGATTTTAGCTACTTTTGATATAGCCCTGAACACAGAATAATTAACAAGAGGTTCTTAATTTTAACAAGAAAAAAAATATACATATATGGGTAATGATTTTGAAAGTCATTTCAGAGGATGTTCAAAAAATAAACATATTTAAGAAAATATTTAGCCTACAGATCAAAACTCCTCAAGGATGCCTAGGAAATAACATAATACATACCTCACAATTATATTTTTGATAAAATAGTGGTAATGATAGTCTTCAACAGAAAAAAAAAAAAAAAAGACTCACTGAAATAACAGTTAAAATTCCAGGAAAAAAGATAGTGAACCTAAGAATTTTTTTTTATTTATATACTTTGACCCAACTTTCATTTCAAATATCAAAAAATTAACCTTGTTTCCCTTCAGAATAAAACATCACTTGTTATGACTCAATTTTTCAGCAACTATTTCCCATGAGCTATCCAGTTCTTAAAGTCAACAAGTCAAAATCCCAGTCCATCTCATAAAAACCTCTTCTATGAAGCCAAGTTCTCAACCAGATGTTCTTCCCTCTCCAATATTTATTCTTTGAGAGCAGAAGAGATCCAGAAATGTCACACTGTCCATTTCCAGTGGACAACTGGGTTTTTACTCAGCTATCACACTTACTTGGGTACTTGTCATTTTAGAGATGTTTCTCTCCCTATCTTATTCATCTTTTCTGTCCCAAAGATTCTTACTCATCTGTATAATGCCAAAAGTACCTACCACAATACAGTGCACATAAAAGCTATTCATTAAATGAGTTTCAAATTGAAGTAGTAAAACACATTCAGACATCATTTGCAGTGACTCAGATGCTCTTAATAAAAATATACTAATACAGAAAATTCTGCTAAATCTAGCCAGTCGAGTAGTATCACACCACAGACTTGGGCTATACAGGCACACAAGCTGCATGATAAGATTAACAAAGGAAGTAATGAATGCAAAACCTCACTTGCTTTCATACACAGTACTCAGGCAAGTAGTTGAACAATCAATGACCCTACAATGAAATGATCAGCTTGCCAACTGACAAGCCGTGACTTACCAGAGGTATGGGAAAATGGGTTGCATACTGCAGGTGTCGGAGAAGATCATAGTTGGATGGAAAAATTAACTCCCTCGGTTTTTCTCTCTTCAACAGCTTCTCACCATTAACCGACATTCTTCTGCCCAAGGAAGAGTTGGCATTCTCACAGGATTCTCCAGGCATGGGAGAAAAAATCTAAGTCATGTAAAACAAATGTTGGAGTTTGTAAATGAAGGGGCAAAATCAAAACATACCACTTTAAACACACGAGACACTCACACCATATCTTTTCTTTATTTAACCACTGAGCAAAATAATGAACTGTGCTAATTTCCACAAATTCCACATTCTGATCAGAAGCATCACCCCTCATTCTGAAGATGAGAAAATGGCAACCACACACACATAAGAACTGTGCCCAACAGCTCCAATTTCATTTCAAATATCAAAAAATTAACCTTGTTTCCCTTCAGAATAAAACATCACTTGTTATGACTCAATTTTTCAGCAACTATTTCCCATGAGCTATCCAGTTCTTAAAGTCAACAAGTCAAAATCCCAGTCCATCTCATAAAAACCTCTTCTATGAAGCCAAGTTCTCAACCAGATGTTCTTCCCTCTCCAATATTTATTCTTTGAGAGCAGAAGAGATCCAGAAATGTCACACTGTCCATTTCCAGTGGACAACTGGGTTTTTACTCAGCTATCACACTTACTTGGGTACTTGTCATTTTAGAGATGTTTCTCTCCCTATCTTATTCATCTTTTCTGTCCCAAAGATTCTTACTCATCTGTATAATGCCAAAAGTACCTACCACAATACAGTGCACATAAAAGCTATTCATTAAATGAGTTTCAAATTGAAGTAGTAAAACACATTCAGACATCATTTGCAGTGACTCAGATGCTCTTAATAAAATATACTAATACAGAAAATTCTGCTAAATCTAGCCAGTCGAGTAGTATCACACCACAGACTTGGGCTATACAGGCACACAAGCTGCATGATAAGATTAACAAAGGAAGTAATGAATGCAAAACCTCACTTGCTTTCATACACAGTACTCAGGCAAGTAGTTGAACAATCAATGACCCTACAATGAAATGATCAGCTTGCCAACTGACAAGCCGTGACTTACCAGAGGTATGGGAAAATGGGTTGCATACTGCAGGTGTCGGAGAAGATCATAGTTGGATGGAAAAATTAACTCCCTCGGTTTTTCTCTCTTCAACAGCTTCTCACCATTAACCGACATTCTTCTGCCCAAGGAAGAGTTGGCATTCTCACAGGATTCTCCAGGCATGGGAGAAAAAATCTAAGTCATGTAAAACAAATGTTGGAGTTTGTAAATGAAGGGGCAAAATCAAAACATACCACTTTAAACACACGAGACACTCACACCATATCTTTTCTTTATTTAACCACTGAGCAAAATAATGAACTGTGCTAATTTCCACAAATTCCACATTCTGATCAGAAGCATCACCCCTCATTCTGAAGATGAGAAAATGGCAACCACACACACATAAGAACTGTGCACAGCTCCATTTCCCAGAGGACCAGAGATAAACATCAGACTTATAGGTAACTGTCTTCCTCATAGGGCTACATTTCCTACAAAAACATACACACAGAAATAATTTGCTTATAAAGCTCATGAACAACAGATATAAACGTTTTAGTCTGTATCCCAACCAAAATGTTTTCATAGAGAGTTACACATTGAGATTCCTGAGGAAGAACACGTTGTCACTGTACCAAGATAAAGTAGAAGAACATGTAACAAGTTTAGAGCCAGGAGAGCAGCTATTTAGCAGGTGGACACACATCCAGCAAGTTAACGTGGCCTAGCCTGATGAAATGATACGCTCAACAAGCAAAGGAATCACAATCAACCAGGAGGATGGGAGTGTTTTAATTTACAGGAGGAGGCAATGCAGCCAAAACTGGGGATGAGCTGAAATGAAACAACAGCGTGGGGTGATTAACTGTAGCCTGGGGTGGAATGCAAAAGGATGACATTTACATCACATGTACACGGGTCATTCCAATACACAAGGCATGGGGCAGACAGATGGAGACAGCCGGGGAGAGAGGTGGGGAGGAGGCGTTGACGGTCAATAAGAATTTGAAAGTTGAACCTACTGGAAATTCCGAACCAAAGTCAGTTTTAAAGTCACTCTTGTCTACTTCATCAAAAATATTAGCAGTTCCTGAGTCAATGCCCATATGCGCCATAATAGTCTGTTCCTGATAATTGCCAGAGAAAGAAAGTCACACCGTAAATTTGGTAGTTCATTAAGAAGCTGAAGCTAAAACATAACAGTGACATTAAGCCCTCTTATGTCTCTTTTCCCCTTAGTGTGTTTTTCCTCAATAAAAGAAAAGGAAGTTAAGAGACACATTGCATTATAAAGTCACATTCTTTGTACTCATGATGAAAAAGATTAACTTCCGTGCTATTTCAAGGGAAAAGTACACAAACTTCCTGAATAAAACAAACTGACCATAATTTCCAAAATTCTTGATCAGAAGCATCACCCTCATTCTGAAGATGAGAAATGGCAACCACACACACATAAGAACTGTGCACAGCTCCATTTCCCAGAGGACCAGAGATAAACATCAGACTTATAGGTAACTGTCTTCCTCATAGGGCTACATTTCCTACAAAAACATACACACAGAAATAATTTGCTTATAAAGCTCATGAACAACAGATATAAACGTTTTAGTCTGTATCCCAACCAAAATGTTTTCATAGAGAGTTACACATTGAGATTCCTGAGGAAGAACACGTTGTCACTGTACCAAGATAAAGTAGAAGAACATGTAACAAGTTTAGAGCCAGGAGAGCAGCTATTTAGCAGGTGGACACACATCCAGCAAGTTAACGTGGCCTAGCCTGATGAAATGATACGCTCAACAAGCAAAGGAATCACAATCAACCAGGAGGATGGGAGTGTTTTAATTTACAGGAGGAGGCAATGCAGCCAAAACTGGGGATGAGCTGAAATGAAACAACAGCGTGGGGTGATTAACTGTAGCCTGGGGTGGAATGCAAAAGGATGACATTTACATCACATGTACACGGGTCATTCCAATACACAAGGCATGGGGCAGACAGATGGAGACAGCCGGGGAGAGAGGTGGGGAGGAGGCGTTGACGGTCAATAAGAATTTGAAAGTTGAACCTACTGGAAATTCCGAACCAAAGTCAGTTTTAAAGTCACTCTTGTCTACTTCATCAAAAATATTAGCAGTTCCTGAGTCAATGCCCATATGCGCCATAATAGTCTGTTCCTGATAATTGCCAGAGAAAGAAAGTCACACCGTAAATTTGGTAGTTCATTAAGAAGCTGAAGCTAAAACATAACAGTGACATTAAGCCCTCTTATGTCTCTTTTCCCCTTAGTGTGTTTTTCCTCAATAAAAGAAAAGGAAGTTAAGAGACACATTGCATTATAAAGTCACATTCTTTGTACTCATGATGAAAAAGATTAACTTCCGTGCTATTTCAAGGGAAAAGTACACAAACTTCCTGAATAAAAACAAACTGACCATAATTTCCTTCTTGGGGCTATTGCCAGTCACATGCTCACCAACGTGCCTTAGTAAGAAAAATCTCAGAGTATATTTAGGATACAAGATACCTTGATGTCCAAAACAGAAAGAAAAAGAAGGAACAAGGAAAAAGCATAAAGAGGTAAAGTAACTTATTTTACTCTTTTTTAATTGTGGACAAATTTAGAAACAAAAGTATTCAAAAAAGAGTACAAACTATAAATTCACATGTGCAATTCTAAAGGCAGCTTTTTAAAGTAACAAGGATAGCCATTATTTTAAAATATTATAACAGTATACACTGAAACTCTCACAGAACCAATATGAGGCTTTATTTTTAAGAAACCGTCACAGTCTCTCACCATTTTCTACTATTTCCCATCACCAACTTCATGACTTTTGCCTTGAAAAGTACCGTAAGTATCTGGAACAATGTCCAAAAATATCAGAAACTGGCAGAAAGTGATAAAGTCATATTCACAGCATAAAGTAATTTGTTGAAAAGAGCAATTCTACAACACTTGAGAGAAAGATTAAAATTTTAATTAATTGAAATGAAAATGAAAATATGATGTGCTATGACTAAAATGTACGCATAAAAGACCTATATAAGTAATGAATGAGACATTGGAGAAAAGATGCTACTTAGAATGAAAACAGCCATGACGTCAAAGGCCAAAACAAGACCAATTTTGAGGTTCAACATTCAAGGAAAACTGGAGATTTGATACATGTAAAACTGGAAGCACAGAATTCTGATTCAGAGAAAAATTTGATGGGTTGTCAAATCAGCATACCCAAAAGAATATTCTAGAAGATATAAATTATAATCCAAATATTTCATGTGAGTTAGAAGCAGAGACAAACAAACTTTGAAATAAGAGATTACAACTGAAAAGTTTCCACCACCCTTCCAGCACCACATAACCCTGAGGGCAGTTCCCAACAGAGCTCTCAGCTTTGGGGAGGGGGACCCTTGGGGGACCCTCCCAGGACCATACCTCCATTTTCATGTCGTGGTCCTTTGGATAGTGTTCGTCTGTATTTTCTCCTGCTGGCGACCTCGGCCGAGTTGAGGCGGTGATGGACAAGTCGCCCCGAGAAATGAGGGTGCACATGTAGGCGTCATGGGAGAAGACATCGTGCCGGATGAACTCACAGAAGAGCAGCACCAGGTTCACAAATTCTACCTTCTCACATTCGCTGTTTGGATCCGCTGCAAAGAAACAAATTTAATCTAGAATTCAGTTTCCTCAACTGGGTAGTGGAGGAAAAAATATCATCGCTAAAGCTTAAAATTTTCACTATTTTTCATATTTTCTTACTTTTCTTTTTTTTTTTTTTTACTAAATAAGAGATTTATTGGAAAATTTGCTATGAAGATCTTTTTGTGAAGAACTAGCTTACCAGTTTTGATGGTCTTGCTGTAAATGAAAAATAGTATCTGGTGTTCTAAACACCATTTCAAGATTAAAGGTAGTAGTTCCTGGCAAATGAATAGCCATTTAAGTCATCATGTAAAAACACATTTCCGGTAAAAATTTACAAAATTACTAGTGAGTGAAGTCCACTGAAAATAAAAATGAACAATGGAATAAAAAGGGCCCCAAGATGGAGTTTTGCCACCTTTAATTCATAAGCAGTGTATTTAACTTGTGACTTTTAGTATTGCAACCGCACTTTCAAATTATGCATCTGTACTATTGAGAGAAGGTTTTAAAAAAAAAAAGGACTAAACTACTAAGACTAAACCTACAAGCTCAGGCCCTGGTACCACCCCTCTCAGACACTGGTAAAGGCAATAGGCAGATCCAGGCAACACTGAACTCAGTGCCCTTAAGGCTCAATGTTTGCTCTCGGCTTCCGCCAAACTCAATGACGAGAGCAAATTCCATTCCGAGAAGCAGAAGAGCTTTCTCTGAAAGAGCCGTAAATGGGATTCAGAGCGAGACAGGCACAGAAGGAGGAGGCTTTTTTCCAAAGAAAGAACAGGAATGGGGATGGGATGAGGGAAGAGAAGAACAAGTGTCTGTCTCCACCAGGACAAAAACTATGTCAGAGATACTAAATTCCATTCCTGACAACACGTTTTATCTTCTCTGGAATCTCTCCTGTCCCTTCTCCAGGCTTCATCACTGCTCCCTACATTCCAACCACACAATTTGGCCGGGCTTCCTGTTCTCCACCCTAGGACAGTCACCAAGAACCTAAAAGAACTTCACCCCCAGGCATTACTCAACTCAGAACGAGGTCCTCCTCAGAGGAATCAAAAGCAGTACTGTTTCTTGCTGCTTTCTCTCTCTCCTCCATAGACACTTCCCTTTTCAACCTCCCTCTCTCTCTCCCTTTTCGGTCACTTTTTGCCATTTTTCTGTTGTTCCATCACCATCTATCCTATGATAAGTTACTCGCTGCTGTACTTTGTCATATGAGAACCTCAGAAGAAGATTAAGCCCACTGAGCTCACAGAAATGATTTCAAGCCTCCACCCACAGTATAAACGCACATGATGGCTGTTTATATCCCAACCACCCCTAACCACCAATGGAATAAAAGACACAAGAAGAACATGATGAGACAAGAACAACGAAGAGAGTGTAGACAAGTACCATCATCTTTACAAACTATTACCTTGTATCAGAATTCTGCTTATCAGGTGTCTTTATTTTCTCCCCCTTTTAATGTCAAACATTAGAAAATTCAGAAGTTTGGAAAACAGTGAAAGAGGTTCCTAATCACAACTCATGTAGTGAGCATCACAAGACCCTAACTCCTCTCTTCCGGCAAGAAAAACACAGAAAGGGAAAATTAATCTATCAAATACAAGAGAATGGACCGACTTTTTGTTTTATTTATTAAAGCTCCAGAAGTGTTCTTTGAAGAGTACCTGATTCTAAAATTGTATAAAAGTGTCCACTGAAAACACGCTACAAACAGTTGCTCAGTAAAATATGCAGTATATTCAGTGCAAAGTACATTGATAAGATTATAGATAAAGGGGGAAAAGATCAGTTACAAAAAAGATCAATCCCCTTACTTAAGATCTAGAAGCAAAAGGCCTTTACTTACACAATGAGGGGGCCTGTGTATCTAAAAACCTTAGCAGAACATTCTGGAAAACAGGTAAACTAGATCCAGCAAGAGAGGCTGAAGAAATGGACTCCTTCTCATCTAAGACTTCTGATTCACCACATCTCTAAGATTAAAAACAAACAAGCAAAGTTAATTACTGAGGATAAGTACAGTCGCAATGGATCAGGAAATGTGTTGGTTTTTCATTAACATTCACCATTTTGGATAAAGCATGCAACATTAATTGAGATTTCTGAAATTATTTGAGGGTCATGAATCAGTTAAGTGAACATAAGTTCTGAAAGTTAAGGGAAACTGCCCTAAAACAACTTAAACAATTTCAAAGAAGGCCTGTGAAGAACATTATTTGATGAATTATGAACTCTGCATAGCATGGTATGAATATCCACTGAATGGGTAACAGGACAACACAATAAACGACTCATCACTCCTGTGCAAAACTACTAAAACATAAATTGAGGCTGTCTTCACTTTTAAATAGTTCGGGTTCAATGGTATGCCCTCCAAGAAATATTTGGGCATGTATTACTGAATTTGATTTTGTGTTTGCTTTAGTCAGGCAGTGAATTTACAAACATGTTGGGAAGTAAGGTGCTGAATTAGAAAATTAACATTATTCTTCTAACAAGATTCTTTCATTCATCACACTTCACTAATAAGCTCTCCCTGAGCCTGCTGGCATCTCCACAGTTCAGGGAACACACCTAAAGAAGCTGTTTAACAATTCTTAAGGTCAGAACTTCCTAGAAGACCCACAAAGGAAAAACTGAAAAGTAATCAATTAGAACCTTATTTTCTATTCCTCTGTTTCTTCCGATTTTCATTATCCATCTTAGCAATAAAATATGCTGGTATTTAGATACGATTTCTTTAATTCACTCTTTCTTTAGGAACGTCGAATTTTAAAAATGGTGTTTAATAGAAATCAATTCTCTTCAATGTCTCTGAGAGAATACATTTTTTAAGATGGATACATTTACACCTATTAAAATTACAAGTCATCTGTGTGTGAACCTCTTATGTGTGACTCTGTATGTGTGTGTTTGTGTGTGTATTCCGGGACACACAAGGCAGGAGGGGAAAACACAATAAAAGCAACTCAGTAGGAGCAATGACAAAAATTTCCTAGTCAGATCCAGCAGGCTGAAGAAATGGACTCCTTCTCATCTAAGACTTCTGATTCACCACATCTCTAAGATTAAAAACAAACAAGCAAAGTTAATTACTGAGGATAAGTACAGTCGCAATGGATCAGGAAATGTGTTGGTTTTTCATTAACATTCACCATTTTGGATAAAGCATGCAACATTAATTGAGATTTCTGAAATTATTTGAGGGTCATGAATCAGTTAAGTGAACATAAGTTCTGAAAGTTAAGGGAAACTGCCCTAAAACAACTTAAACAATTTCAAAGAAGGCCTGTGAAGAACATTATTTGATGAATTATGAACTCTGCATAGCATGGTATGAATATCCACTGAATGGGTAACAGGACAACACAATAAACGACTCATCACTCCTGTGCAAAACTACTAAAACATAAATTGAGGCTGTCTTCACTTTTAAATAGTTCGGGTTCAATGGTATGCCCTCCAAGAAATATTTGGGCATGTATTACTGAATTTGATTTTGTGTTTGCTTTAGTCAGGCAGTGAATTTACAAACATGTTGGGAAGTAAGGTGCTGAATTAGAAAATTAACATTATTCTTCTAACAAGATTCTTTCATTCATCACACTTCACTAATAAGCTCTCCCTGAGCCTGCTGGCATCTCCACAGTTCAGGGAACACACCTAAAGAAGCTGTTTAACAATTCTTAAGGTCAGAACTTCCTAGAAGACCCACAAAGGAAAAACTGAAAAGTAATCAATTAGAACCTTATTTTCTATTCCTCTGTTTCTTCCGATTTTCATTATCCATCTTAGCAATAAAATATGCTGGTATTTAGATACGATTTCTTTAATTCACTCTTTCTTTAGGAACGTCGAATTTTAAAAATGGTGTTTAATAGAAATCAATTCTCTTCAATGTCTCTGAGAGAATACATTTTTTAAGATGGATACATTTACACCTATTAAAATTACAAGTCATCTGTGTGTGAACCTCTTATGTGTGACTCTGTATGTGTGTGTTTGTGTGTGTATTCCGGGACACACAAGGCAGGAGGGGAAAACACAATAAAAGCAACTCAGTAGGAGCAATGACATTTGAAGAACTCAACATCAGTTATTAAAGTCTAATCACTGCAATTCTGGTGTATTCATAAATATGCAGGAAAAAAAAAGCAAAGAACTGCTTTTCTTAATTTGGCCATTGTAAAAAGGGTTATGTTGTTTAGACCTTAGCGTCAACATCTTCAAGCCCGAAATTCAACAACATGACCTTTTGTATTTGGTGAAAGGTGCTTTCCCAACAAAAGGAGACGTCTATGAAGATATGCTTCCTATTATGTTTTTGCTACTACTGTCATAGGAAGCAGGTGTATCATCAGTAACACAACACTAAACGGGCTGAGCAAGGCCCCTGTTGTCAAGCTCACACTCACAGGCATTAAATAAGAAGGCAATGAGGAAAGCGAAACAGAATGGCCTGAGAAAGACTGGCCGCGGGGTGGGTGCCCTTAAGTGTGCATGAGATGGAGATGGTGATGGTGATGGTGAGCCAGGAATGCTGGAGAGGAAGTGACGCCTCCTGAGACAGGAATGGCCTGTGTAAAAGGCACAACAGCGTCACCCAGAGGGAAAAGCAAGAGCAAAGGTCCCAAGAGAAACACAAGTGTGGTGTGCATGGAAGACCAGGGCTGGGGCTGTGAGGGACCCAGGGGAGAGGGCTGAGTTGGGAAAGGCAGCGGGGGCAGCTCAGGTGAAGCATCCGCTTCCACTGTGAAAAGACAGCTCTGGAGACTGTGTGGAGGGTGGTGGGGAGGGAAGAGTGAGAGGCGAGACCCCACAGTCGTCCAGGTGAGAGGTGAGGGCTTGGGCAGATCACCCACATCCTTCTCCACCCCCACAAGCAGAAAGGAAGGCTCACTTAGATGCTTCTTTTTCAACAAAGCTGTGCTGACGAACCTGTGTAGCTTTGTTCCTTTCTAATCTACTCTAGACCTGCCAGAACATAATCTCAAACACAAGCTGGCCTCTGTAATCTTAGTCACCACCACCTCAAGAACGTGTTTCCAGACTCACTATACAAACATGTGTGTATATATATAAAAATGTATACAATACCAAACATATAGCCATATATGTATGTGTGTGTGTATGTCTTAACCACACAGAGGGAGATTCCCATTCTAAATCAGATTGTGAGGTTTTATTTTCAGTTAGCCCAGAATATAAATTATGGGCTTCATCAACTTAGAAGGGTCCTACTATAAGGTCCTTTGTATATTCTTCTTTTTTCTTTTAAAAAGGAAAACAAAAAAAGGGTGCAATGAAAGTAAGAAAAAGAACCTTGCCCAAAGCAGTATTATTAACAACTAGAAGGAAAGCCGAACCTACCTCTGCCTCGATTTCAGCCTGCCTCTTTTCCAGGAGCTTCGCCACAGCCATCGCCCTGTGCTTGCCTGACCGCTTACAGCTCACGGCCCATTCACACAGCAGTGTCACCACAGCTTCATCGTTGGGGGCCACCTAAAGACCAAGAGAAACGAGTACCAACCAGGTCACATCAAACACCCAACGAATGAGACTTAGGAAGCAAGCAACAGAATATTTAAAGCTTTAAACCTTTCTTCTAACGCCTTACTACAGTCATTTCAGAAAGTATTCCCAGATCTATTTTCATTGAGGTATAAAGAGTAAACTTTAGGGCTTCCCCTGGTGGTCCAGTGGGTAAGGACACCGCCTTGCAGTGCAAGGGGCGCCAGTTCGATCCCTGGCCTGGGAAGATCCCACATGCCGCGGAGCGGCTGGACCGATGTGTCCAATTACCGAGCCGGAGCTCTGGAGAGCATGCACCCAGAGCCAGCGCTCTGCAACGACAGACACCACCGCAATGGGAGGCCCACAGGAGCCAAAGAACAAAGACGGATGAAAATAGAGAAATGAAAGACCAATAGAAGTGGCCCGCCTGCTCCCTTCCCTCCCCAACCCGACCCCTGCCCTAAATAAATAAATAAATAAATCTTTAAAAAAAAAAAAAAAAGAGTAAACTTTAGTCATAGGGAAGGAGATCACTTACTTAGAGCAGCTGAATCTGTGAAAATTCCAAGAAAATCAGAGTTTCCTTGTATATGACTTCACTTACACAGGATCATAACACAAGCTGGCCTCTGTAATCTTAGTCACCACCACCTCAAGAACGTGTTTCCAGACTCACTATACAAACATGTGTGTATATATATAAAAATGTATACAATACCAAACATATAGCCATATATGTATGTGTGTGTATGTCTTAACCACACAGAGGGAGATTCCCATTCTAAATCAGATTGTGAGGTTTTATTTTCAGTTAGCCCAGAATATAAATTATGGGCTTCATCAACTTAGAAGGGTCCTACTATAAGGTCCTTTGTATATTCTTCTTTTTTCTTTTAAAAAGGAAAACAAAAAAAGGGTGCAATGAAAGTAAGAAAAAGAACCTTGCCCAAAGCAGTATTATTAACAACTAGAAGGAAAGCCGAACCTACCTCTGCCTCGATTTCAGCCTGCCTCTTTTCCAGGAGCTTCGCCACAGCCATCGCCCTGTGCTTGCCTGACCGCTTACAGCTCACGGCCCATTCACACAGCAGTGTCACCACAGCTTCATCGTTGGGGGCCACCTAAAGACCAAGAGAAACGAGTACCAACCAGGTCACATCAAACACCCAACGAATGAGACTTAGGAAGCAAGCAACAGAATATTTAAAGCTTTAAACCTTTCTTCTAACGCCTTACTACAGTCATTTCAGAAAGTATTCCCAGATCTATTTTCATTGAGGTATAAAGAGTAAACTTTAGGGCTTCCCCTGGTGGTCCAGTGGGTAAGGACACCGCCTTGCAGTGCAAGGGGCGCCAGTTCGATCCCTGGCCTGGGAAGATCCCACATGCCGCGGAGCGGCTGGACCGATGTGTCCAATTACCGAGCCGGAGCTCTGGAGAGCATGCACCCAGAGCCAGCGCTCTGCAACGACAGACACCACCGCAATGGGAGGCCCACAGGAGCCAAAGAACAAAGACGGATGAAAATAGAGAAATGAAAGACCAATAGAAGTGGCCCGCCTGCTCCCTTCCCTCCCCAACCCGACCCCTGCCCTAAATAAATAAATAAATAAATCTTTAAAAAAAAAAAAAAAAGAGTAAACTTTAGTCATAGGGAAGGAGATCACTTACTTAGAGCAGCTGAATCTGTGAAAATTCCAAGAAAATCAGAGTTTCCTTGTATATGACTTCACTTACACAGGATCATAACCTAACTCCTTCGACCCTCCAGAACTCAATTTCAAAGGAAATAGAAAGGGAAACCAACAAGTGTCAAGAAGAGCTGTTACAGGTCCCCCTGATGGTCCAGTGGGTAAGAGTCCACCTCGCAGTGCAGGGGGCACCAGTTCAATCTCGGGCCCAGGAAGACCCCACGTGTTGCGGAGCAGCTGAACCAGTGTGTCCAATTACGAGCCAGCGCTCTGGAGCACATGTGCCCAGAGTCGGTGCTCCGCAACAAGACAGACCACTGCAATGGGAGGCCCACACATGCCAAAGAATAAAGATGGACGAAAATAAATAAATATAAAAGTGGCCAAAAATTTAAAATCCTTTAAAAAAAAAAAAAAGAAGAAGAGCTGTTACAAAGCCCAAGTAATACTTCACTCCACTGCTGACCCCCTGGGGGCCCTAACTCACAGCCTCAGTCAACACATAAGCCCAACAAGCCAGGTGAGTGAGGCGCCCAGTCCAAGGAGGAATTGCAAGAAAAAACTGGAGGCGATGCTGATCAAGCCTTCTGCCTTAGAAACAACAAGCATGAAGAGGGACAGCCAGGCACGGAAAGGAGCAAGAGTTACAAGCAGGCCCAGTTAACAAAGGACAGTAGCCAGGATCTGGGTAGGAACCATGAGCTACAGCTGCCGTGGTCTGGACAATGGGACCACAGACTAAGGACGAGAAGAGTCACAGAAACTTGACGGGAACACAAGTGACGTGAAGGGGGCGAGGAGGGTAAAGTAAGCAGAGGGACTGGCTTTTTTTATGCAATCTCACCTTCCTTAGAGAGGGTCTACACCAAACACTGAACATCAACTGCACAGTTTTCATATCTGCCCAGTTTCATAAACACTATGCCAAAAGAGAGGTGCAATCACAGTATTGGCATTTACATGCTATAGGAGAAGCTCTTAAGTTTTTAGAATCCATAAGCTGTGAACACACACCCAGAAAACACACACACATACATGTTTTGAACATTTAGGTTTGTGGACTCTGAGAAGACGTCTAAGAATAACCCCAGGTAAGAATTCCAAGAAAATCAGAGTTTCCTTGTATATGACTTCACTTACACAGGATCATAACCTAACTCCTTCGACCCTCCAGAACTCAATTTCAAAGGAAATAGAAAGGGAAACCAACAAGTGTCAAGAAGAGCTGTTACAGGTCCCCCTGATGGTCCAGTGGGTAAGAGTCCACCTCGCAGTGCAGGGGGCACCAGTTCAATCTCGGGCCCAGGAAGACCCCACGTGTTGCGGAGCAGCTGAACCAGTGTGTCCAATTACGAGCCAGCGCTCTGGAGCACATGTGCCCAGAGTCGGTGCTCCGCAACAAGACAGACCACTGCAATGGGAGGCCCACACATGCCAAAGAATAAAGATGGACGAAAATAAATAAATATAAAAGTGGCCAAAAATTTAAAATCCTTTAAAAAAAAAAAAAAGAAGAAGAGCTGTTACAAAGCCCAAGTAATACTTCACTCCACTGCTGACCCCCTGGGGGCCCTAACTCACAGCCTCAGTCAACACATAAGCCCAACAAGCCAGGTGAGTGAGGCGCCCAGTCCAAGGAGGAATTGCAAGAAAAAACTGGAGGCGATGCTGATCAAGCCTTCTGCCTTAGAAACAACAAGCATGAAGAGGGACAGCCAGGCACGGAAAGGAGCAAGAGTTACAAGCAGGCCCAGTTAACAAAGGACAGTAGCCAGGATCTGGGTAGGAACCATGAGCTACAGCTGCCGTGGTCTGGACAATGGGACCACAGACTAAGGACGAGAAGAGTCACAGAAACTTGACGGGAACACAAGTGACGTGAAGGGGGCGAGGAGGGTAAAGTAAGCAGAGGGACTGGCTTTTTTTATGCAATCTCACCTTCCTTAGAGAGGGTCTACACCAAACACTGAACATCAACTGCACAGTTTTCATATCTGCCCAGTTTCATAAACACTATGCCAAAAGAGAGGTGCAATCACAGTATTGGCATTTACATGCTATAGGAGAAGCTCTTAAGTTTTTAGAATCCATAAGCTGTGAACACACACCCAGAAAACACACACACATACATACATGTACTTTAGCACAACATTTGAGGTTTGTGGACTCTGAGAAGACGTCTAAGAATAACCCCAGGTAAGAATTCTTGAGCAGCTTTTAGATAACAGCAGACAATCCAGACCATGCGAATCAGTTTATTGCAAGATTTTTACTTATCCTACCCTAAATTCAGTTAAATATGTGCTAACTTAAAAAAATGTTAAGGTATCTGAGTCAGATATCTCAAAAGGAGTCTTTTAATTTAAAAATGAGAAATACCTCAATTACAATGTAAAAAGACTGAACGTTTTAAAAAAGGAAAGCAGACTTTTTAAAAGGAATTCCTGCCTGGATTCATTCTAATCCCTGGAAAAGCAGAAAAAATAAAAGTCAGTGCAGATTTGGAATATTAAAAAGAACAAAAGAATTTCCTTTAAAACCAGTGCTACCAGTTTTGAATAAATTCATCATTCAGTAATGTACATCATATTTGCCTTTACAAACCTGTTTTTTCCTCTGCATCAAACAAACTGAAAATGCGCTACCAAAGAATAACTGAGACTCACCCAACTTAAGCATTAAGTTCTGCTTGACATGGAAACACACAGAAAAGAATGAATCAAGGCAAAGACCTCTTTTTAACACATCCAGGTACTGACCACTGGTTTGGGACAGAAATGTTAGAAACTCAAGTCTTAAGAAAAAGAAAATTCACTTCCAAAAACACTTATGAAAACACCCAAAATACGATATAGGCTTTGAGGAAACCAAAATTTGAAAGATCTGGCCCTTGTTTTCAAACAGTTCAACCCTCTTACAGGATGGAAAGTAAAGCAGAAAAGGCAACTCATCATGAAGCAGCTAGCTGTTCTGAAGCTGGGGGGAGAAAAATGACACAGGCGAGGCCCCTGCACTTCCCCATCTCATGGGCAATGAGCATCCATCTGTGCCAGTTTACAGACTCCAAGATACTAACTTGAGAACATACAGGCCTGCCATCTACCTGCTGCAGCTGTGGCCTCAATCTCTAACTATTAGGAATCAAGTGAATTAAGAAAATGAGGGGGAAATGCTACTACAAGACTGAGTTTTAAGATGCAAAATTTTAATGAGTTTGTACCCATAAACAGTTATACATTTCAAAATCTATTTCACCAGTAAGTATTTTCCAACATTGGAGGTTTGTGGACTCTGAGAAGACGTCTAAGAATAACCCCAGGTAAGAATTCTTGAGCAGCTTTTAGATAACAGCAGACAATCCAGACCATGCGAATCAGTTTATTGCAAGATTTTTACTTATCCTACCCTAAATTCAGTTAAATATGTGCTAACTTAAAAAAATGTTAAGGTATCTGAGTCAGATATCTCAAAAGGAGTCTTTTAATTTAAAAATGAGAAATACCTCAATTACAATGTAAAAAGACTGAACGTTTTAAAAAAGGAAAGCAGACTTTTTAAAAGGAATTCCTGCCTGGATTCATTCTAATCCCTGGAAAAGCAGAAAAAATAAAAGTCAGTGCAGATTTGGAATATTAAAAAGAACAAAAGAATTTCCTTTAAAACCAGTGCTACCAGTTTTGAATAAATTCATCATTCAGTAATGTACATCATATTTGCCTTTACAAACCTGTTTTTTCCTCTGCATCAAACAAACTGAAAATGCGCTACCAAAGAATAACTGAGACTCACCCAACTTAAGCATTAAGTTCTGCTTGACATGGAAACACACAGAAAAGAATGAATCAAGGCAAAGACCTCTTTTTAACACATCCAGGTACTGACCACTGGTTTGGGACAGAAATGTTAGAAACTCAAGTCTTAAGAAAAAGAAAATTCACTTCCAAAAACACTTATGAAAACACCCAAAATACGATATAGGCTTTGAGGAAACCAAAATTTGAAAGATCTGGCCCTTGTTTTCAAACAGTTCAACCCTCTTACAGGATGGAAAGTAAAGCAGAAAAGGCAACTCATCATGAAGCAGCTAGCTGTTCTGAAGCTGGGGGGAGAAAAATGACACAGGCGAGGCCCCTGCACTTCCCCATCTCATGGGCAATGAGCATCCATCTGTGCCAGTTTACAGACTCCAAGATACTAACTTGAGAACATACAGGCCTGCCATCTACCTGCTGCAGCTGTGGCCTCAATCTCTAACTATTAGGAATCAAGTGAATTAAGAAAATGAGGGGGAAATGCTACTACAAGACTGAGTTTTAAGATGCAAAATTTTAATGAGTTTGTACCCATAAACAGTTATACATTTCAAAATCTATTTCACCAGTAAGTATTTTCCAACATTGGCCAGATTTCAAAAAGTCCGTTCTTTTCTGAATATCAAACAGCCTGCCAAGTTGTGCCACTCTTTCCTTAGGATGTCAGAGTGGAGGAAGAAGAGGCAGGCTTGGTCGGTGCCAATTTTAAAAGAAAAAGATATTCAAAAAGAAATTTTCTGACTAACTTATCAGATCATATAGGGAAATCAGACTGTATTATACCAACTTGAGGAGAAGGCACGCTGTCTCTGCAATATGAATAATTACATATTTATGTATATGAGTCATAAAGCATTTCGTTCTTCTTTACTACTGGAAAACTGTTATAACACAAATTTTTAAAATTTCGCATTACTTTCCAAGGTAATTTCCCATTCAAACATCCCCTACTCCTATATTTACTACAAGGTTTTGGTTCACATTTCAAGTGGTTTTACCAAGAGGTCTTTACTAGATTTTACTATTAAAAATAAGGAGGATCTTCTGCTTATTTGACTCTAAACACCGGCTCCAGGGTCCACAGCATCAGACATGTTCAACAGGTATACAGATGGATACCCAAGTACAAATGCCCACCACCCCCAGCCCTGCCAAAGCTGTGCTCTAAGTAATGTTTGGAGAATTATTAGAGGATGGCTTCCATTTGCCTGTCAGATGCCCTATTACAAGATAGTTTGAATAACTGTCCACAGAACATCATGACTTCAAATATGGAAGTTGAAATGCATTCTCATCCTACAAACAAATGTCGAAAAAAATGAAGTGCCTCTTTTTTAAAACAATCAATAACTTAAGTGGAATTCAATAAATATTATTTTAAAACAAAAATAACTTCGAGGTAAAAGTTTGAGGTAATTTAGCAGCTCAAAATATGAACTAAATACAGGCCCTTGTGTTCAATGAAATGGCACTTAACTGGGGTACTCATACATGTATATAAATAAATTGGATGCACTAAAAAAAACAAATAAAAATACCTCAGAAAGCCAACGATATTAACAGGGGCAAAAGAAAAGATAGAAGGAAATCATTATATGCTTCTTTTAGAAGATGGCTTTCAGGAAGAATCTTGAGGAATGAGTTAAATTTCAAAACTGAGACCAACAGGGCATTCCACAGTGGTCCAGTGGTTAGGTCTTAGTACTTTCATTGCTAAGAGCTGATCCTGGGTTCAGTCCCTGGTCGGGGAACTAGGATTCCGTAAGTGGAGCAGCAAGCCCCACCCACCCAAAAAAAAGAGAGAGAGAGAGGAAAAAAATTGAGATAAACGGAAAGAGACATAAGTATATGGTGCATGTGTGCTCAGCCGCTAAGTCGTGTCCAACTCCTTGTGACCCCATGGACTGTAGCCCGCCAGGCTCCTCTGTCCATGGGGTTTTTCAGGTCCGAATACTGGAGAGGGTTGCCCTTTCCTTCTGTGGGGACCTTCCCAACTCATGTCTTCTTGCCTCCTGCATTGACAGACTCTTTCACCAATGAGCCACCTACAAAGTCTGAAAGAGGCACTTAATGGATCAAACCAGAGAAAATTAGGTGATCTTACGGACAGAGAAAAGATCGACACAGATGATTCATAGGTCACTGACTTCAGTAGTGGAACCATGGAACTTTTATGATGGTTGGGGTTTTGTTTTGTTTTAATTTTCCTGCAGCAAAGAGCAGTATTTCTATACCTAATTAAAGATGTGTAAAGAGGAAAGGCAGACAAGACAGGCTTTCAAGGGAACACAGGAAAAGGGAAGCCAGAGACACACCTTCACAAGAAGAGGAGTTCTAAGATGAGGCCTGCACTCCGCCCACCATTCCTCCCTTCTTCCAGGAACACACCCTACTTCTTCTGGGGGTACTGCTCCTCTTCCAGCGCTAATTGGTTCAAGGAGCCGGTTACTAATTGTGCTGCCCCATCTTGTCATCTTCAGTGTGACCCTATAGATTAAAGTCTCTGATAGGCAGTGAAGACTTTGGGCAATTCTCTGAATACGGGTGAGGCGGGGGTTATCACCCTATCACATGGACTGTATAGCAGGGACTCATTATACACACTGCTCTATGGCTCAGTCTCATACAGTTTTAGACTAAAAGAGACTACTCCTGACCAAATGAAATTGTCTGTTTCAATGGTGATCAGAAATCAATTTTTCAGAGTAAGTTTTCTGCAATATAGTATTGTTTATTCTAGTCATTACTAAAGTCTCAGCACTTCTTAACTGCCCAAAGCACACAAAACAAAAAATTGAAAGTACCTGACCTTAAATGAAAATCTCTTCAGTCCCTCCTAATGACAGTTTAAAATACAAAATAACCTGGTATGGACTTACTCACTCTTAAAATCTCTAACAAAGATATGGTGGCTAATTTGCAAGTGGTATGGTATTAATAAAGAGAATTAACATCTATTTATTGACTGCTTACTTAATTTACAGTCAGACACCACAATAAATGCATTTCCAGAATTTCCTCTTTTAATTTTCACTATCTGTGAGCTACCTATTATTATCATCACCATTTTACAAATAAGGAAACCAAGGCATAGAGAAACAACATTAAATAATTTGCTCAAGAGAAATCAACTAATGAATGAGACTCTTGCCATGAGATAAATCCTGAGAAATGAACTCATGCTCAGTTCCTTCAGCGTGTCCAGCTCTCTGTGATCTTATGGACTGTAGCCAGCCAGGCTCTTCTGTCTCTGGGATTCTCCAGGCAGGAATACTGGAATGGGTTGTCAGGCCCTCTTCCAAGAGATCTTCCGAATCCAAGGATTGAACCCATGTCTCCCGTGGCTCCTGCATTTCAGGCAGATTCTTTGTCACTGAACCACCGGGGAAACCCAATAAACTGCTGGGTTGGCCAAAAAGTTCATTCGGGTTTTCTCATAACCCCTTAGGCAGAGCAACAACTGTGCTCAAAGAACCCAGAAGGTCACCTCGATCCTCCCCCAGGTGCACGACCCCCCTGAGCTTCTCTGAGCTCTTCCGCCCCCACTCTTGGTGCTGCCGGGATCATAGTATTCTGCTCCCTTGTGTGACAATATTTATTTCCATGTGACATGCATCTTTCACAACACAGCTTCATGGCTACTGGCTTTAAATACCCACTAGGAAAGGGAAACCCTCTACTATTCAAGAAAGTACTTCACAGACTGTATAGCAGGGACTCATTATACACACTGCTCTATGGCTCAGTCTCATACAGTTTTAGACTAAAAGAGACTACTCCTGACCAAATGAAATTGTCTGTTTCAATGGTGATCAGAAATCAATTTTTCAGAGTAAGTTTTCTGCAATATAGTATTGTTTATTCTAGTCATTACTAAAGTCTCAGCACTTCTTAACTGCCCAAAGCACACAAAACAAAAAATTGAAAGTACCTGACCTTAAATGAAAATCTCTTCAGTCCCTCCTAATGACAGTTTAAAATACAAAATAACCTGGTATGGACTTACTCACTCTTAAAATCTCTAACAAAGATATGGTGGCTAATTTGCAAGTGGTATGGTATTAATAAAGAGAATTAACATCTATTTATTGACTGCTTACTTAATTTACAGTCAGACACCACAATAAATGCATTTCCAGAATTTCCTCTTTTAATTTTCACTATCTGTGAGCTACCTATTATTATCATCACCATTTTACAAATAAGGAAACCAAGGCATAGAGAAACAACATTAAATAATTTGCTCAAGAGAAATCAACTAATGAATGAGACTCTTGCCATGAGATAAATCCTGAGAAATGAACTCATGCTCAGTTCCTTCAGCGTGTCCAGCTCTCTGTGATCTTATGGACTGTAGCCAGCCAGGCTCTTCTGTCTCTGGGATTCTCCAGGCAGGAATACTGGAATGGGTTGTCAGGCCCTCTTCCAAGAGATCTTCCGAATCCAAGGATTGAACCCATGTCTCCCGTGGCTCCTGCATTTCAGGCAGATTCTTTGTCACTGAACCACCGGGGAAACCCAATAAACTGCTGGGTTGGCCAAAAAGTTCATTCGGGTTTTCTCATAACCCCTTAGGCAGAGCAACAACTGTGCTCAAAGAACCCAGAAGGTCACCTCGATCCTCCCCCAGGTGCACGACCCCCCTGAGCTTCTCTGAGCTCTTCCGCCCCCACTCTTGGTGCTGCCGGGATCATAGTATTCTGCTCCCTTGTGTGACAATATTTATTTCCATGTGACATGCATCTTTCACAACACAGCTTCATGGCTACTGGCTTTAAATACCCACTAGGAAAGGGAAACACACATCTGAACTATTCAAGAAAAGTACTTCATCATCCTAAATACTACAAAGCCAGAGCTGGAGTCTTCACAGGCAGTAACAGACAGCTTTTCATAGTGGTACTTTGGGAAATAGTATAAAGTTGTTGAAAATCCACAGCATGTACCTCCTAGTCTATAACTACACACAGGCAAATGGGATATACAAGAACAGTAGACAGACACAGAGAAATGGGGCCACGGCATTAAAGTCAGGGTCAGAGAGTAAGGACCAAACTAAGGGTGAAAGGGGGCTTCCCTAGTGGAATGCAGGAGACACAGGTTCCATCACTGGATTGAGAAGGTCCCCTGGAGAAGGGAATGGCAATCCAATTCAGGGTTCTTGTCTAGGAAATCCCATGGACAGAGAATCCTGGGGAGCTACACTCCATTGGGTAGCAAAAGAGTCAGACATGACTTACTGACTAAACAACAACAACAACAGAGGGTTAAGAATGTGGGACCAGCCCTGAAAGTAAAACATGATTGTGGTAATAGTAACAACTGTAAATTTCCAACCACAGTGATAGCAGTAGTAATAATTGAAACTATTTACTGAGTAGACATTGGGTGTTTTACATATATCATTTCAATCCTAACAACAAACTTAGAAGGAGCTGCTGAACTTCTATTTTATAAATAAGAAAGTCAAGGCTTAGAGGTTAAGTAAGAGGGCCCAGGGCATAGAGGTCAAAAGTAGCAGAACTGGGGTCTAATTCTGCTCCCAACATGGGGGAACCTGTATCAGTGGAAGCACAAAGAGTATCATGTTTACATGGAAATCTCCCAAGAGGCTCACATGCACCCCAGGAAGCCTGCCTCCCAGTCCTCTCCAACCAGCCACTGCCTCACACTGTTTCGGGATTAGGGACAGCTCTACCTCTCTAGGGATGAGCCAGAACTCTAAGGTAATTGACACGCAGAAAATAAAACCACGGGAGTCAATTACTAAAGAGTCATCTTGCCTCTAACATGTGCTAGATGAGATGCTTGTACAAGGCAGGGGTCTGTGTTTTCCATTTTCAGTATCTCCCACAGGGCCAGGCACACAGTAGATTCAACAGATACTATCAATCAAACAACAAAAGCAACACGGGCTGCCCTGATGGCTCAGATGGTAAAGAATCTGCCTGCAATGAAAGACATCGAGGTTTTATTCCTGGGTTGGGAAGATCCCCTGGAGAAGGTAATGGCTACCCATGCCAGTATTCTTGTCTGGAGAATTCCATGAATAGGGGAGCTTGTCAGGCTACAGTACACAGGGTCAAAAAAAAGTCAGACAATGGGCTCCCCTACTAGTCCAATGGGTAAAGAGTCCGCCTTGCAGTGCAGGGGGCACCAGTTCAATCCTTGGCCTAGGAAGAGCCCATGTGCCGTGGAGCAGCTGGACCAGTGTGTCCAACTGCCAGACAGTGCTTTGGAGCACATGCACCCAGGGCCGGTGCTCTGCAACCAGAGAAGCCACTACGATGGGAGGCCCACACAGGCCAAAGAATAAAGATGGATGGAAATAAATCAAAATCAATAAATGACGCCAAAATTTTTAAAAATCTTTGCTATTAATTAAAAAAAAAAGTCAGACAAGCAATACAACATTATATGAAACCAAGGATTAAAACAAGGTGGACTGTGCAAGGTGAGCGGGACTGGGATTTATATTTTATTCCCCTCCTCTGAAACATACATGCAATTATTTAATATGTGAAAATAACTGATTTAATCTAACAGTTGCTTAACTAGAAACATTTCCTCTCCTAACTTAATGAGTCAAGGATGCTAGCCACGAAACCA
Source organism: Tragulus kanchil (assembly GCA_022376925.1). NCBI lineage: Eukaryota > Metazoa > Chordata > Mammalia > Artiodactyla > Tragulidae > Tragulus > Tragulus kanchil. The sequence goes on from JAIOJX010000028.1 coordinate 147,696,317, forward strand.
TCAGCAACATTCTGAGAGACTGAATCAATAGAAAGAAACAAGACCACAACACTGTGCCTAAAATGATTACCCACCCCTACCAACCCAGAGAATTGGAAAACATCATGAACAGAAGAAAATAAACAACAAGAAAGTGATGAAAACCAAGCAATCATAGGAAGAAAAAAGCACCCCTATAGAATACTTTGTAGAAAGCAACCCATTCATGTCTCCCTAACCTACTGTAGGTGTTAAGTGTTTATATACAGTACATCAATGCCCAGCAAAGTATTCAAAGGATATCCAACACGCACGGTGGTCACTGGGTTTTTAAGCATCGAACCTGCCAAGTAAAGAATCGCATGAGAACAATCGAAGGGGTAGATTCAACAGATACTATCAATCAAACAACAAAAGCAACACGGGCTGCCCTGATGGCTCAGATGGTAAAGAATCTGCCTGCAATGAAAGACATCGAGGTTTTATTCCTGGGTTGGGAAGATCCCCTGGAGAAGGTAATGGCTACCCATGCCAGTATTCTTGTCTGGAGAATTCCATGAATAGGGGAGCTTGTCAGGCTACAGTACACAGGGTCAAAAAAAAGTCAGACAATGGGCTCCCCTACTAGTCCAATGGGTAAAGAGTCCGCCTTGCAGTGCAGGGGGCACCAGTTCAATCCTTGGCCTAGGAAGAGCCCATGTGCCGTGGAGCAGCTGGACCAGTGTGTCCAACTGCCAGACAGTGCTTTGGAGCACATGCACCCAGGGCCGGTGCTCTGCAACCAGAGAAGCCACTACGATGGGAGGCCCACACAGGCCAAAGAATAAAGATGGATGGAAATAAATCAAAATCAATAAATGACGCCAAAATTTTTAAAAATCTTTGCTATTAATTAAAAAAAAAAGTCAGACAAGCAATACAACATTATATGAAACCAAGGATTAAAACAAGGTGGACTGTGCAAGGTGAGCGGGACTGGGATTTATATTTTATTCCCCTCCTCTGAAACATACATGCAATTATTTAATATGTGAAAATAACTGATTTAATCTAACAGTTGCTTAACTAGAAACATTTCCTCTCCTAACTTAATGAGTCAAGGATGCTAGCCACGAAACCATCAGCAACATTCTGAGAGACTGAATCAATAGAAAGAAACAAGACCACAACACTGTGCCTAAAATGATTACCCACCCCTACCAACCCAGAGAATTGGAAAACATCATGAACAGAAGAAAATAAACAACAAGAAAGTGATGAAAACCAAGCAATCATAGGAAGAAAAAAAAAGCACCCCTATAGAATACTTTGTAGAAAGCAACCCATTCATGTCTCCCTAACCTACTGTAGGTGTTAAGTGTTTATATACAGTACATCAATGCCCAGCAAAGTATTCAAAGGATATGGACCAACACGCACGGTGGTCACTGTCTGTGTGTGTGACAAGCATACGTTACATGGTCTGCCCTGCTCTGAAGCTTCACGACAATTCTATGATTGTTGAGCAAATTGAGGCTAAGGTTAAACGACTCATTAAATGTCTCAAACTATTAACAGACCTAAGAGTCAAATCTATGTACCTCCCCAGTGGGGACACATGCCAAATGCCCCACCTTCCGGGCACAAGAGTGGGAGAAGGGCCCACATTGTAGATTGAAAAGAGACTTCTTCATATCAAGAATATTTTCATGTACCATGGCAGAAATGATAAGGGCCTATCAGAAGCAGAAATAAAAAAGACGCTTGCTCCTTGGAGGAAAAGCTAGACAGTGTATTAAAAAGCAGAGACATCAGGCTTTCCTGGAAGCAGACAAAGGTCCACATAGTCAAAGCTATGGCTTTTTCAGTAGTCATGTATGGATGTGACAGTTGGACCATAAATAAGACTGAGTGCTGAAAACTTGGTGCCTTCAAACTGTGGTGCTGGAGAAGACTCTTGAGAGTCCTTTGGCCGGCAAGGAGATCAAACCAGTCAATCCTAAAGGAAATCAATCGTCAGTATTCACTGGAGGGCCTCCCTGGTGGTCCAGTCGGTAAGGCCACCACCTTGCAGTGCAAGGGGCGCCGGTTTGATCCCTGGTCTTGGAAGATCCCACGTTCTGCAGAGCAGCTGGACTGATGTGTCCAACTACCAAGCCAGAGTTCTGGAGCGCATGCACCCAGAGCTGCTGCACTGCAACGAGAGGCCACAGCAATGAGACGCCCACACAGGCGGAAGAACAAAGATGGATTAAAAATAAAAAGCAATTTAAAAATCAATAAAAAGAGGCCAAATTAAAAAAAAAAATTTCATTGGAAGGACTGATGCTGAACTCCAATATTTTGGCCACCTGAAGCGAAGAACCAACTCATAAGAAAAGACCCTGCTGCTGGGAAAGATCGAGGGCAGGAGGCAGAAGAGGATGAGATGGTTGGATAGCATCACTGACTCACCAAACATGAGTTTGAGCAAACTCCAGGATACAATGAAGGACAAAGAAGCCTGCCATGCTGCAGTCCATGAGGTCACAAAAGAGTTGGACACAATTTAGCAACCGAACAACAAGATCCTTCAACTACTAGCATTGTCCATCCAGCCTCGTAAACTATGGAACCCACTCACAGTGGTAAATTATTAAAATTAGGAACTTCCCTGGTGGGCCAGTGATTTGGAATCCACCTGCTAATGCAAGGGATACAGGTTAGATCCCTGGTCCCACATGCCACAGGGCAACTAAGTCCAGCAACTTTTAAAGCCAGAGTGCCCTAGAGTCTATGCTCTGCAACAAGAGAAGCCACCACGGTGAGAAGCCCGCACACCCCAACTAGAGAATAGCCTGCTCACCAAAACTAGAGAAAGCCCATGAAAAGCAGTGAATACCTAGCGCAGCCATAAATAAATAAACGTCTTCATTAATTTTGTTGCAACCATCCTCACTAATGGTGCTACCTAAATCTATAATATACTCCGAATGCAAAGAAAGGTTCTCATCATAGGGAGGATTTGCTTCATTTTTGCCTTCCTAGGAGAGGGTGGACATCCACATTCAAAATAGATTAAGTTTAATTCACTTCTTATTTAATCAGTCAAAAACCTAATAATCTCTACAACTAACCACAGACCTGTTCTTTAATAAGAAAGGAAAACCACTGGCAACTACATCTGAGAAGCAGGCTTCCTTCAGTAATTAGAAGGTACTTGATGAGACTGTTGGCTATTTTTAAACAAAAGATTTCTTAATATAATCCAACATAAAACAGTACCATTAAAAGGATAGGAAAAACCAATAACTCATTACTATAAGCAACAGCAAACCAAAAGGACTTAAGATCAGAAACTGAACAAAGCTCTTCAATAGCTTTTTAATCTGAGGCTAAAAGGACATGTTTATTAATGTAATTAATCACTCTTAGTCAACATTAAACAAAATGGTCATCTCTGGACAAAAACATTACTCATATGACAGCACCAATAAATAATAGGGTACGTAATATATAATGATATTAGCAAGTCACATGATTTGCAACCTGAGGCACATTTATGGGGATCTGGATGAAGTTCAAGAGTTGCAGAAGGTAAACACTGGTCTCAGCTGCTAACACAGCATAAGCCTGTGACTGTTAGCACAGTCACAGGTAGAATTATAACAGTTAGGATCATCATATAAGGCAATAAGCCTAAGATTATTAACCATACACTCAGAAGAAGTATTATTTAAACATAAAGAGCATTCATTTCTTTAAAATCTTCCTATTCATGAGGGTTTCCATATGCACATTTCCCAAAGATATTTGAGACAGCTGATTTCTAGGGTGGAAAGAGGAGTGTTTCTTAGTCTCATATCCTTAGGATCAGTGTTGACAGTCTTTAGGCCATGTGACATCTAAGAAACAAAACCTACTCCATGAGAATGAAAAAAGGACTTCCCTTCTCTTTCTTTAAAGCAGGAGTTAAAAACAGCACTACTCCAAGTTCTTAGAAGACAGGAGGCAGATAAGAAAACTAAAACATTGCTCTAAGTATTTAATATCAACTGCTATTAATTTGCATTCTGCCAAAAAATTAATTTACTGCCCCTCAGTTAAATCATTAACATTCAAAGAATAATATGAATAAAGAAAATAGTTTTGGGGAATATGTTATTGCACAGTAACAGCAGTCATTTGAGATGAATTAAGAGTCACAAAATAAATCCCTCCAGGTCCTTGAAAAGTGGCACATCTCTCAAACTGAAAATAATTAACACACTAGACATTTTCAAAAGTTGTCACCATACAGTACAATAAATTTTACGCTTGTCTCTTATGATGAAAGAAACGTACAGGTAAGAAGAAGGGAAATATGTATTTATAAAACATGGTGCTAGGTTTAACTCAATTGACAACCAAATGTGCCCAGTCAAGAGCAACTGGCATTTACTAAGTATCTACCACAGGCCTCCCTGTGAAGTGGATTCTACTAGTAAGACCAAAAGAATAACAATGAGGAGTAAGTAACCTGGCTGGGGCCATCCAGAGACTCTGCAGCAAAGCCAGGATTCACAACCACATCTGAACTGACCTCAAGGTTGTGATATTTCACAGAGGCCAAATGATTGTCTAAGATAAATATGACATTACAGTTGCCAAGTTTTAAAAAATCAGTTAGATCCTGGACGAGTTCCCTCCCCCGCAAAAAAAGAAAAAAATCAGTTACAAGATATTCCTGCAAACCAATATGCCCATATCAATATGTAAACTGTTCATAGCAATTATAAAAGTTCTTCCCACTTTTTTTCCAAAATTACATCTGACACTTGTGTGTTCAGCTAGTTTTATCTGAAATTCACTGGGTTTTTAAAGCTGAACACGTACTTCTCTGGTGGTCCTGTGGCTGGGAGTCTTCCTGGAAATGCAAGGGACACAGGTTCAATCCCTGGTTCAGGAAGATTCCACATGATGCAGGGCAACTAAGCCTGTTCACCACAACTACTGAGCCTGTAAACTGTAACTATCAAAGCCTGCACAGCCTAGAGCCCATGCTCTGCAACAACAGAGGCCACTGCAATGAGAAGTCTGCTTGCCACAACTAGAGAAACCTGCATGAGGCAACAAAGACCCTGGGCATCTAAAAACAAATAAATGATGTTTTGAAAAATAAAATACATCACAAATGAATATACCTACAAAAAAAGAAATTTTGAAAATCAGCAGTACAAGACACAGAATGTAGTAGTTAGATCATTGTTCTGGAACCATTTAGGACTCCAATCCCTAATCATCCACCAGTGAGCTAGATGCGAGCTTAGACGATTTACTTCTCCTCTTAAGCCTTGGTTCTCACATAAGTAGGATTTTTCAAAAAAAAAAAAAAAAAAAAACAGGTGTCTCAAAGGCCAGGGAAAATTTCTTATGGCAAGGCCTACACCAAAGAAGTACTCAAGAAAAGACTGAAGAAAAAAACAAAACAAAACACGAGAGGCCCACTCCAATCTAAACGGATTCAATAAGAGCAAAGCCTAAGTGTTTGGACATAACACTTTCTCCTTTAATTATGTTAATATAACTTCCCTTTAAATAACAATTTGAGGAAGAACAAAACAGAGCTATAAAAGATTAGCAAAGCTTCCGCTGGCATCCAGTAGGAAGATGGATAACTTCTGAGACTCAGCAAGCTCCGGCTGAGCCACGAGCAGCACTTACAAGTGTTCTAACAGCTCAGCACTGGGCACCTTAACAGGAACCAGACACGTATGTTTTCATAGTTTGCTTGACTTTTGCCTCATTTGACCTTCGTGACTCCAGGATGTCCCAGGTGGCCCAGTGGTAAAGAACCCGTCTGCCCAACGTAGGAGACGCCAGGGACTTGGGTTCAATCCTTGGGTTGGGAAGATCCCCTGGAGGAGGAAATGGCAACCCACGCCAGTATTCTTGCCTGGAAAAATACATGGACAGAAGAGCCTGGTAGGTTACATGCAGTCCACAGGATGGCAAACACAAATGAACAACTAAGCACACACACACATACACATATCTTGAATCATGGTTTTTAAAAGTGACTTTTTCTTAACAACATTGAAAAAATAATAATAAAAAAAACCCTAAGCACTGAAATGAGCATGATTGCTCTTACCACACAGTACTCAGACATGGTGCCTGGGGAAGAGAGCCAGTCCTGTCCAGCTGCTTCCCTATAGACGGTAAAGCCGTTGCGAAAAACAAGTATGTACAAAAGCCTGACAGATCCAGGCTGTGCTTCATGGATTGGGGGAGTAGAGGAGTGCGTGTGCATATATGAGATGGGTAGAAGGATATATATGTGCATGAGTGCATGCATAACATAGGTGGTGGGGTGCTCACATGTGAGTATATGAGCTCAGTAGAGGAGGGTGTGTGTGTGTGTGTGTGCATGAGATGGGTAGAGGGGTGTGTGTGTATGTTGTGTGCACGCACATGTGCCTACAGAGGTCCCAAGGGATCGCATGCCTTCCATCTCTCTGGAGTCTTTCACTGCCTCTCTAAACCCATCAGTCAGGACAGCAGCTAGCACTGATTGAGTACCCATTTACCAACCTTAAATACTGAAATGCTTCATCCATACAGTTTCATGCCATTTTCTCATCATCAGCAGACAGAATGCCCATCTCACAAGTGAAGAACCCGAGATTCATCAAGGTAGGTGAATCATCTGTGATGCCAGCAGGAAATGCGCTGACCTGCTGCCTCCCTAGGGAGAGTTCTCCTGTCAGCTGAACATCACCTCTTGTGCACCTGAGCCTGAATCCCTGGTCAACTTGACATACTTACATAGATGTCAGCAATGCCCTCATCCCACCCATCGAAGCTAAATGTTTCAGAGGGGTGGCTGCTTCCAGTTCATGGTCCTAGAAGCTTTTTGACAAACATCCAAAAAATTAGTTCTGTAAATGTCTCCCGATTTGAGGCTAATGACAACACGGCGGAGCAGGAGGAACGCTGCCCTGGGCCTGTGGAGCCCGACGCTTGCAGGAGGTGACACGGACCAAGCAGAGCCAGGACAGAACAGAAACGGGGCCTTGGCCTTGTGGACAGTGTGGGTGGAATCCCACAGCCACACTTACGTGGAACCAACTGGCCTCGGTGGCCTCGACCAGAGCTAAAGGAAGGGCTGCTCTGGACTCTCCATTCAAAAAAAAAAAAAAAAAAAAAACCTGGGCTTCCCTGGTGGTCCAGTGGGTAAAGACACCGCCTTGCAGTGCAAGGAGCGCCTGTTTGGTCCCTGGCCTGGGAGGATCCCACATGCCGCAGAGCGGCTGGACCCATGTGTCCAATTACCGAGCTGGAGCTCTGGAGCGCATGCGCCCAGAGCCGGTGCTCTGAGACAACAGAGGCCACTGCGATGGGAGGCCCACACGGGCCAAAGAACAAAGATGGATGAAAGTAGACAAATGAAAGACCAACAGAAGTAGCCCACCTGCTCCCTTTCCTCCCCAACCCGCACCCCTCTCCCCCGACACAAAAAAGGAAAAAAAAAAAAGAAAAAACCCACGTGAACTCAAGCCACCTGCCCGGGGAGCACTCCGTGAATGGCCTGGCGACACACAAACAACAAATGCTCCTGTTTGGATCTAACAGCCAGGAAGAGGAACCGCGCTTCCGCTCCAGTGCAGCTGGTCCAGCATTCCTATTACTCAGGGGAAAGTCGGCTTCCTCGGACCCCAGAGAGAGAAGTGAAAGGCCAATCCTCCTGCCTTTTGACTTTCCCTTTTATCCATGTCCTCGGGGCACCCGAAAACACAGCTGCTTCTCTCCGCTCGCCCAGCACAAACGTGGAAGGAAGTACTCTGGGGGCCTCGGAAGGTGGAGGGGGCTGTCCCCACACTGAGGCTCAGGGCTGAGGACCGCAACGTGACCCTTTCCTGTGAGTCGCATGTGACAGAATATCAGGGTTTGGAATCCCCAGGAGGACCCCATGGTAAACTCCTCGTGTGGCTATCTGGCTTCTCTGCCTCCAACAAGGGTTCTGAAATACTGAACAGGCAAATATGTGAGTAAGTGTATATAAAACACGTAGCTGGAGTTGGAAAGGGACAGGCATCTGAGCAAACACGGCCGCCCTCACACAAAGAGATGCCAAAGTCATACTGTAAAAAATGTTATAAATATCTCAGAAGGATCTGTCCAGCGACTCTGACAGCTAAGACAAGGCGACCAGTATGAATTACGGGTTTAAAATGTTGTTTTTGTCTTACTCATAACATAACATCGTAACCACAAGGACATCCTGCTTGGCAGAGTGGTTTATGACTGGGAGCATTCTCATACAAATTCTCACATCCAGGCTGTGCTGAAAGGCTGGGTGATCAGGAGGCAGGAGGTCTGCAAAATCAAGCAGAAGCTGTGAGAGGGCGCCCTGCTCAGTCACCTTGGCCTCATCAGCTCGGTGCCCTGTATACAACAGACCACAAAACCTCATGCTACAGTGATGCAAAGCCATTAACATCCACCTGGAATAAGCAAACATCCAGGATTCTGAGACCTGTGTTTTCACCTAAGCCCTAACTCAGAAGTGGCAGCTGGGGCCACTGGGGCAATGGGGGTGGCAGGGGGGTGCTTAAGGGCATGATGCTCTCAATGGCACAGAAGACCCCCGCTTGCCATGGGACACGGCCCCCGCGTGCCATGACCCTCCGTGAATGGCCTGGCGACACACAAACAACAAATGCTCCTGTTTGGATCTAACAGCCAGGAAGAGGAACCGCGCTTCCGCTCCAGTGCAGCTGGTCCAGCATTCCTATTACTCAGGGGAAAGTCGGCTTCCTCGGACCCCAGAGAGAGAAGTGAAAGGCCAATCCTCCTGCCTTTTGACTTTCCCTTTTATCCATGTCCTCGGGGCACCCGAAAACACAGCTGCTTCTCTCCGCTCGCCCAGCACAAACGTGGAAGGAAGTACTCTGGGGGCCTCGGAAGGTGGAGGGGGCTGTCCCCACACTGAGGCTCAGGGCTGAGGACCGCAACGTGACCCTTTCCTGTGAGTCGCATGTGACAGAATATCAGGGTTTGGAATCCCCAGGAGGACCCCATGGTAAACTCCTCGTGTGGCTATCTGGCTTCTCTGCCTCCAACAAGGGTTCTGAAATACTGAACAGGCAAATATGTGAGTAAGTGTATATAAAACACGTAGCTGGAGTTGGAAAGGGACAGGCATCTGAGCAAACACGGCCGCCCTCACACAAAGAGATGCCAAAGTCATACTGTAAAAAATGTTATAAATATCTCAGAAGGATCTGTCCAGCGACTCTGACAGCTAAGACAAGGCGACCAGTATGAATTACGGGTTTAAAATGTTGTTTTTGTCTTACTCATAACATAACATCGTAACCACAAGGACATCCTGCTTGGCAGAGTGGTTTATGACTGGGAGCATTCTCATACAAATTCTCACATCCAGGCTGTGCTGAAAGGCTGGGTGATCAGGAGGCAGGAGGTCTGCAAAATCAAGCAGAAGCTGTGAGAGGGCGCCCTGCTCAGTCACCTTGGCCTCATCAGCTCGGTGCCCTGTATACAACAGACCACAAAACCTCATGCTACAGTGATGCAAAGCCATTAACATCCACCTGGAATAAGCAAACATCCAGGATTCTGAGACCTGTGTTTTCACCTAAGCCCTAACTCAGAAGTGGCAGCTGGGGCCACTGGGGCAATGGGGGTGGCAGGGGGGTGCTTAAGGGCATGATGCTCTCAATGGCACAGAAGACCCCCGCTTGCCATGGGACACGGTCCGCTCCTTCTCTCGCTCTGTGACCACAGTCCAACCACAGGGCAGGACCTCTCCCCCAGCGTTACTGCTTTCAACGGACTTTCACCAAACACCACGACTGACTACACACAGGTCTGAACCTCAGACTGTGTGCCATCTGGACAGCTGCCTCCCCACCCCTATCTAACCCACCTAATACAAGAGTGGAAAGAACTGAATTTCCCCTTCGCAGTTCCAGAGAAAAGGGAATGCAGGGGGCAATGTTCAAGTCTCCTAAACAGATGTGCGGAAGTGGCTCTGCGGTCCAGGGCCAAGGCGCACCTAAGCACGACTGGTCAGCTTTTCTGTTGCCTATCATGTTGTCGCAGTCCTCACACAAATTATGAAAGCAGCAAAGGGGAAGCGCATTTTAAAGAAGTGGACTGTGTTTCTGAATCCCAACCACACCACTGTAAGAACTGTAGCTTCATCATATTGGTTCTTCCAATACAATGCTGATAACAATTACTATGCTGTTGTTAACTTTTTAAGACCAAGTGCTCACATCTTGGTAGAGACAGAGCAGGTAAGTACACTAGCCGATCTGACAAGAGAGGGCAAGAAGGCACAAGTCACTTGCCCATTAGCAACTTGCTCAAAGTCATACAGCTGACTGGGGATCAAAACAGCTCTGTAACACATACATGGATTTCAGAAATACATAAAATAATTCAGTACTCAAGAAAACAGCAGACCCTGGTGAAGAGGAGACACAGAGATGCACCACTCTCATTTACATGCATATGCTGATAGGCACGCATACAAATGGATGCCAAAGTCATATTGTAAAAAATTACAGTTATAAATATTTCAGAAGAATCTGTCCAGTTACTCTTTCTGTTAGATTTTTAAGAAAAGGTGACCAGCCTGAAAATTACGGATTTAAAATGTAGTTTTCATCTTACTCATAAACAGCGTAGTAACCACAAAGCAACCACTCACACATCCAATCTTTCTGGAGTTGAGTCAACATTCAATGTCATTAGTCTTGAACGGGCGGCACCGACGTTCCTTCCAGTGCAGTCTGTTATTCAAGCTCCCGGGACTCTCAGCCCTGGGGACAGCACGCCCTCTGGTGGCACAGGCTTCCCCACAGCCCAGCTGGGACAGTCCCTCCTTTAAAAGAGCTTCTCAGCAGTGACCTCCAAAGGCTTCTCACACAGTCGCTCAGCTCCGTTTGGTTTGGTTTTACTTTATCAGTGATTGCCCACAATATACACATATTTGTTTATAATTTTCAGACATTCGTTATAAAATTTAGGCAAAACAGAGCTTCTTACAGTGTAGAATCCCTCTAAATGGGATCTAAATAGACATTCTAGTAGTTTCTTCTCACACACACAACCCCGCCACAACAATCTACTCTGGAGGCAATTGTGCCTTAGAAGAGAACCTTACACTGTGTCTACTCAAAAACATCAGATGCAATTTCTGTCCTTGATAAGACACTCATCACTTTCTCCCTGGGATGCTGGGGAGCCAACTCCAGTCTCGGCTGGGTGAATGAGGCATACGGTCCTGCAATGGGCCACTTCGTTCATTAGTAAGCTAAACGCCAGGCCAATCACAAAACTCATGGGGCTTTACTCGACTTGCTAAGATGCCCGTCAGGGAACCATGCCATCCTGATGCAACAGTTAGTGCAGGAAGCTCAGTGCTCCAAAAAGACAGCTTGAAGGTCAGGTGTCCCTACTGTCTTTCCAAGTAGCTCACTTCTGTGTTATCAAAATGTGATGCTAGTGATGAAGAACCAGCCTCTAATCCAGGAGACAAAAGACACAGGTTCAATTCCTGGGTCGAGAAGATCACCTGGAAAAGGTAACCCACTCCAGTATTCTTGCTTGGAGAATCCCAAGTACAGAGGTGCCTGGCGGGCTACAGTCCATGGGGCTGCAAACAGTCGGACATGACTGGAGGGACTTGGCATGCACACTCATGTTTATTAAAAAAATCTTAGTGTTCTTAAGGCCTTTATCTAAGAAAAGGTCTTTAACTGCAAAGAGAGAGACTTACAGGTCTCCATACCAAAAGAGCACAGCAACACTCCAACCTGCATCAGCAGACAGAGGATTACGTAGACATACCATCTGTGTGCTCTACAGATATACTGAGGCATTTCTACTGAGATTCTCTCACAATGAGTCAGGAAACACACTTGGGTTTGTACCTCGCTCTCAATATCCTAGCTTGGGATCATGGTTGAGAATCTTTCTTTTTCTTTTTTTGTTTCTACAATTTTTGTTGCCTCTAAGTCATCATTTATTTTTCATCCATCTTTTTTATTCTTTATCATGTGTGGGCCTCCCAACACAGTGGCTTCTTTCGTTGCAGAACACTGGCGCTGGGTGCATGCACTCCAGAGTGCTGGTTCATAATTGGACACACCAGCCCAGCCATTCCCCAGCACGTGGGATCTTCCCAGGCCAGGGACTGAACCAGTGCCTCTTGCACTGCAAAGTGGACTCTTTACCCACTGGACCACCAGGGAAGCCTGAAACTCTACTTTTGAGAAGCAAGGTACTAACTTGCCAATTACTTTATGAGAAGGATGGCATGGTATGTGTGCATGTTCAGTCCTGTCTGACTCCTTACAACTCCAAGGACTGCAGCCCGCCAGGCTCCTCAGACCACAGAATTCTCCAGGCAAGAATACTAGAGTGGGTAGCCATTCCCTTCTCCAGGGATCTTCCCGACCCCAATTCGAATCCTAGGTGTCCCAGAAGATGACAAAAGGAAAGGGCATGAGAAAATATTTGAGGAGGTAATGGTTAAAAATTTCCCTAAAATAGGGAAGGAAATAGCCACCCAAGTCCAAGAAGCCCAGAGAGTCCCATATAGGATAAAACCAAGGATAAACATGCCAAGACGCATATTAATCAAACTAATAAAAATTAAGCAAAAAGAAGAAATGTCAAAAGTAGCAAGGGAAAAGCAACAAATAACACGTAAGGTGATTCCCATAAAGATAACAGCTAATCTTTCATTAGAGACTCTTCAGACCAGAAGAGAATAGCAAGACACACCTAAAGTGATGAAACAGAAAAGCCTACAACCAATATTATTACCCTTCTCAGCAAGGATCTCATTCAGATTCAAAGGAGAAATCAAAAACTTCACAAACAAGCAAAGAATTCAGCACCATCAATCCAGTTCTCCAACAAATGCTAAAGGATCTTCTGTAGACAGGAAACAGAAAAGGTTTATAAAAACAAACCTAGGGCTTCCCCTGGTGGTCCAGTGGGTAAGGACACCGCCTTGCAGTGCAAGGGGCGCCGGTTCGAGCCCTGACCTGGGAAGATCCCACGTGCTGCGGAGCGGCTGGACAGATGTGTCCAATCGCCAAGCCGGAGCTCTGGAGCGCATGCGCCCAGAGCCAGTGCTCTGCAACAACAGACGCCACTGCGATGGGAGGCCCACAGGAGCCAAAGAACGAAGACGAATGAAAATAGAGAAATGAAAGCCAATAGAAGTGGCCCGCCCACTCCCCTCCCTCCCCAACCCGACCCCCCCCCAAAGTAAGTAAATGAATAAATCTTTAAAAAAAAAAAAAAAACCCAAAACAATAAAGTAAATGGTAATGAGATCGTACTTATCAATAACTGCCTTAAACTTAAATGGGTTAAATGTTCAAATCAGAAGACAAAGACTGGCTAAACAGATCCAAAAACAAGGCCCCTATGTTGGTTGTCTACCTAGAGATGGCATCTGTCCCACCTCAAGCTTAGGGACACATACACACTGAAAGTGAGGGGCTAGAAAAAGATAGGTCATGTAAATGGAGACCAAAAGAATACGGGAGCAGCAATACTCATATCCAATAAAATAGACTTTAAAGGCCATTATAAGAGACAAAGAAGGACACTATACAATGATCAAAGGATCAATTCAAAAAGAAGATATAACAATTATAAATACATATGCACCCAACATAGGAACATCTCGATATATACAGCAAATGCTAACAACTATTAAAGGAGAAATTGACAATAACACAGAAACAGTGGGGGGCTTTAATACCCCACTAGCACCAATATACAGATCACCCAGACAGAAAATTAACAAGGAAACACAAGTTTTCATTGATACATTGAACAAGTTAGGGCTAATTGATAACTACAGGGCATTTTTTAGCACCCCATTCTAAAGGTACCCAATATTATTACCCTTCTCAGCAAGGATCTCATTCAGATTCAAAGGAGAAATCAAAAACTTCACAAACAAGCAAAGAATTCAGCACCATCAATCCAGTTCTCCAACAAATGCTAAAGGATCTTCTGTAGACAGGAAACAGAAAAGGTTTATAAAAACAAACCTAGGGCTTCCCCTGGTGGTCCAGTGGGTAAGGACACCGCCTTGCAGTGCAAGGGGCGCCGGTTCGAGCCCTGACCTGGGAAGATCCCACGTGCTGCGGAGCGGCTGGACAGATGTGTCCAATCGCCAAGCCGGAGCTCTGGAGCGCATGCGCCCAGAGCCAGTGCTCTGCAACAACAGACGCCACTGCGATGGGAGGCCCACAGGAGCCAAAGAACGAAGACGAATGAAAATAGAGAAATGAAAGCCAATAGAAGTGGCCCGCCCACTCCCCTCCCTCCCCAACCCGACCCCCGCCCAAAGTAAATAAATGAATAAATCTTTAAAAAAAAAAAAAAAAAAAACCTAAAACAATAAAGTAAATGGTAATGAGATCGTACTTATCAATAACTGCCTTAAACTTAAATGGGTTAAATGTTCAAATCAGAAGACAAAGACTGGCTAAACAGATCCAAAAACAAGACCCCTATGTTGGTTGTCTACCTACGAGAGATGGCATCTGTCCCACCTCAAGCTTAGGGACACATACACACTGAAAGTGAGGGGCTAGAAAAAGATAGGTCATGTAAATGGAGACCAAAAGAATACGGGAGCAGCAATACTCATATCCAATAAAATAGACTTTAAAGGCCATTATAAGAGACAAAGAAGGACACTATACAATGATCAAAGGATCAATTCAAAAAGAAGATATAACAATTATAAATACATATGCACCCAACATAGGAACATCTCGATATATACAGCAAATGCTAACAACTATTAAAGGAGAAATTGACAATAACACAGAAACAGTGGGGGGCTTTAATACCCCACTAGCACCAATATACAGATCACCCAGACAGAAAATTAACAAGGAAACACAAGTTTTCATTGATACATTGAACAAGTTAGGGCTAATTGATAACTACAGGGCATTTTACCCCCAAACAACAGATTTCACCTTTTTCTCAAGTGCACATGGAACATTCCCTAGGACAGATTACAGCCTGGGCCACAAATCTAGCCTTGATAAATTTTAAAAACTGAAATAATTTCAAGCATCTGATCATAATGCTCTAAGATTAGATACCCACTACAGGAAAAAAAAGAAAAAGAAAAACATGGAGGCTAAACTACATGCTTCTGAAGAGCCAACAGATCACTGATGAAATCAAAAAGGAATTCAAAATATGCATAGAAACAAATGATAGTCAAAACACAACAATCCAAAACCTATGAGATTCAGTAAAAGCATTGCTAAAGAGGGAAGTTCATAGCAATACAAGCCTACCTCAAGAAACAGAGAGAAATATCAACTAAACAACTTAACCTTACACCTAAAGCAACTAGAAAAAGAAGATTAAAAACCCAAAGTTAGTAGAAGGAAATAAATCATAAAAAAAAAGAAAAAAACAGCAGAAATAAACGAAAAAGAAATGAAGGAGACTATAGCAAAGATCAATAAAACTAAAAGCTGGTTCTTTGAGAAGATAAACAAATCAGACAAACTATTAGCGAGACTCATCAAGAAAAAAAGGGAGAAGATTCAAATCAATAAAATTAGGAATGAAAATGAAGAAATCACATCAAACAACACAGAATTAGAAAAGATCGTAAGAAACTACTATGAGCAACTATATGGCAATAAAATGGGCAACCTGGAAAAAATGGACAAATTCTTATAAAAAGTATAACTTCACAAAACTGAACCAGGAAGAAATAGAAAATCTGAACAGACCAATCACAAGCATAGAAATCACAGAAATCAAAACGCTAATTAAGGGCTTCCCCTGGTGGTCCAGTGGGTAAGGACACCACATTGCAGTGCAAGGGACGCCAGTTCGAGCCCTGGCCTGGGAAGATCCCATGTGCCGCGGAGCAGCTGGACTGATGTGCCCAATTACCGAGCCAGAGCCCTGGTGCCCATGCGCCCAGAGCCGGTGCTCTGCAACGACAGACGCCACGGTGATGGGAGGCCCACAGGAGCCAAAGAACAAAGACGGATGAACATAGAGAAATGAAAGACCAATAGAAGTGGCCTGCCCGCCCCCTCCCTCCCCAACCCGACCCCCACCCAAAATAAATAAATAAATCTTAAAAAAAAAAAAAAAAAAAAAGAAACGCTAACTAAAAATATTTCGGGCTTTCCTGGTGGTCCAGTGGGTAAAAAGTCCACCTAGCAGTGCAAGGGGCACTGGTTCAATCCCTGGCCCGGAAAGATCCCACATGCTGTGGAGTGGCTGGACCAATGTGCCCAACAACTGAGCCACTGCTCTGGAGCACATGTGCCCAGAGCCTGTGCTCTGCCACAAGAGAGGCCACTGCAATAGAACGCTCACACAGGCCAAAGAACAAAGATGGAAATAAATGAAAGACCAATAGAAGTGGCCAAAAAAAAAAAAAAAATCTCCCAATAAACCAAAGCCTATGTCCAGATGGCTTTACAGGTGAATTCTACCAAAAATTTTGAGAAGAGGTAACTTTTATCTCACTCAAGCTCTTCCAGAAAATTGCAGAGGAAAGAAAACTCCCAAACTCATTCTATAAGACCATCATCACCCTGATACCAAAATAAGAACAAAGACGCCACACAAAAAAGAAAACTACAGGCCACTATCACTGATGAACATAGATTCAAAAAAATCCTCAACAAAATTCTAACAAACAGAATCCAACAACATATTAAAAAGATCATGCATCATGATCAAGTGGACTTTATTCCAGGGATGCAAGGATTCTTCAATATTCACAAAATAATATGATACACCATATTAACAAATCGAAAGATAAAAACCACATGACTATTTCAATAGCTACAGAGAAAATCTGCAACAAAATTCATTTATGATAAAAACTCTCCAGAAAATAGGCATAGAAGGAACATACCTCAACATAATAAAAGCTATATATGAAAAACCCACAGCAAACATTATCCTAAATAGCAAAAAATGGACAGTCATTTCCTCTAAAATCAGAAACAAAACAAGGGTGCCCACTCTTACCACTACTATTCGACATAGTTTTGGAAGTCCGAGTCACAGCAGAGAAGACAAAGAAATAAAAGGAATCCAGACTGGAAAAGAAGTAAAATTCTCTTTGCAGATAGCATGATCCTCTACATAGAAAACCCTAAAGATACCATGAGATAATTACTAGAGCTAATCAATGAATACAGTAAAGTCATAGGATATAAAATTCACACACAGAAATCCCCTGCATTTCTATAAACAATGAAAAGTCAGAAAGAGAAATTAGCCAAACAGTTTCATTCACCATTTCAGTGAAAAGAATAAAATGCTTAGGAATAAATTTAATTAAAGAAACAAAAGATCTGTATACAGAAAACTATAAAACACTGATGAAAGAAATCAAAGATGACACAAATAGATGGAGAAATATAACATGTTCTTGGATTGGAAGAATCAATATAGTGAAATAAATATACTACCCAAAGCAATCCACAGATTCAATGCAATTCCCATGCAAATACCAACTGTATTTTTCACAAAAATAAAACAAATAATTTCACAATTTGTATGAAAACACAAAAGACCCCAAATAGCCAATACAATCTTGAGAAAGAATGGAGCTAGAGGAATCAACCTTCGTGACTTCAGGCTATACTACCAAGCTACACATATGCAAAGAACAGACTTTGGGATTCAGTGGGAGAAGGCAAAGATGGGATGATTTGAGAGAACTGAAGCACTGAAGCATGTACGTTACCATATGTGAAATAGATGGCCAATCCAAGTCCAATGCATGAAGCAGGGCAGCCAAATGCATGGCACTAGCACAAAGACAGAAATATAGGTCAATGGAACAAACAACGGTCAGAGATAAATCCATGCACCTACAGATACCTTATCTTTGACAAAGGAGGCAAAACATACAATCAAGAAAAGACAGTCTCTTCAACAAGTGGTTCTGAGAAAACCGGTCAACTACATGTAGATGAATGAAACTAGAACACTTTCTAACACCACAGACAAAAACAAACTCAGAAAGGATGAAAAATCTAAATAGAAGACTAGAAACTGTAAAACTCCCAGAGGAAAACATAGGCAAAACATTTTCCAACATAAATCACAGCAAGATCCTCTATGACCCATCTCCCACAGCTATGGAACTAGAAACAAAAATAAAAGGAATCCAGACTGGAAAAGAAGTAAAATTCTCTTTGCAGATAGCATGATCCTCTACATAGAAAACCCTAAAGATACCATGAGATAATTACTAGAGCTAATCAATGAATACAGTAAAGTCATAGGATATAAAATTCACACACAGAAATCCCCTGCATTTCTATAAACAATGAAAAGTCAGAAAGAGAAATTAGCCAAACAGTTTCATTCACCATTTCAGTGAAAAGAATAAAATGCTTAGGAATAAATTTAATTAAAGAAACAAAAGATCTGTATACAGAAAACTATAAAACACTGATGAAAGAAATCAAAGATGACACAAATAGATGGAGAAATATAACATGTTCTTGGATTGGAAGAATCAATATAGTGAAATAAATATACTACCCAAAGCAATCCACAGATTCAATGAAATTTCCCCATGCAAATACCAACTGTATTTTTCACAAAAATAAAACAAATAATTTCACAATTTGTATGAAAACACAAAAGACCCCAAATAGCCAATACAATCTTGAGAAAGAATGGAGCTAGAGGAATCAACCTTCGTGACTTCAGGCTATACTACCAAGCTACACATATGCAAAGAACAGACTTTGGGATTCAGTGGGAGAAGGCAAAGATGGGATGATTTGAGAGAACTGAAGCACTGAAGCATGTACGTTACCATATGTGAAATAGATGGCCAATCCAAGTCCAATGCATGAAGCAGGGCAGCCAAATGCATGGCACTAGCACAAAGACAGAAATATAGGTCAATGGAACAAACAACGGTCAGAGATAAATCCATGCACCTACAGATACCTTATCTTTGACAAAGGAGGCAAAACATACAATCAAGAAAAGACAGTCTCTTCAACAAGTGGTTCTGAGAAAACCGGTCAACTACATGTAGATGAATGAAACTAGAACACTTTCTAACACCACAGACAAAAACAAACTCAAAAAGGATGAAAAATCTAAATAGAAGACTAGAAACTGTAAAACTCCCAGAGGAAAACATAGGCAAAACATTTTCCAACATAAATCACAGCAAGATCCTCTATGACCCATCTCCCACAGCTATGGAACTAGAAACAAAAATAAACAAATGGGACCTAATTAAACTTAAACGAAGGTGAAAAGACAGTCTTTAGAATGAGACAAAATAATAGCAAATGAAATAACTGAAAAAGAATGTGTGTAAACAGCAAAACTCTGTAAAACTTAAAAGTAAAATAAAAGTTAAAAAAAAAAAGAGTTAATGTGCCTAATATACAAGCAGCTCATGCAGCTCAATACCAGAAAAACAAACAACCCAATCAAAAAGTAGGCATAAGAATTAAACAGACATTTCTCCAAAGAAGACATACAGATAAACAATAAACACATGCTCAACATCACTCATTTTTAGAGATGTGGAAATCAAAACCACAATAAAGTATCATATATCATCTCACATCAATCAGAATAGCCATCCTCAAAAAGTCTACAAACAATAAATGCTGGAGAGGGTATGGAGAAAAGGGAACCCTCTTGCACTGCTGATGGGCATGCAAACTGATAGAGCCACTATGAACAACAGTGTGGAGATTCCTTAAAAAACTGGGAATAGAACTGCCATATGACCCAGCAATCCAACTGCTGGCATATGCCCATAGGAAATCAGAAAGAGACACAGGTACCCCAGTTTCACTGCAGTACTATTTACAATAGCTAGGGAATGGAAGCAACCTGGATGTCCATCGGCAGATGAATGGATACCAAAGTTGTATACACACACACAGTGGAATATTACTCAGCTATAAAAAGGAAGGTATTTGAATCAGTTCTAATGAGGTGGATGCACTTGGAGCCTATTATACAGAAGGAGGTGAATCAGAGATAGAGAAACAAATAATGTTTATTAACACATATACAAGGAATTTAGAAAGATGGTACCAACAATCTTACAAGCAGGGCACAAAAGGAGGACTCAGTAAGAGAAGGAGAGGGTGGGATGATTTGAGAAAATAGCATTGAAATGTGTGCATTACCACCATATGTGAATAGATGGCCGGTGTAAGTTCAAGGCATGAAGCGGGGCACCCAATGCTGCTCAGGGACAGCCCAGAGGGACAGGGTGGGGAGGCAGGTAGGAGCGGGTTCAGGATCAGCGGGACACATGTATACCTGTGGCCAGTTCATGCTGATGTATGGCAAAAACCATCAAAATATTGTAAAGTAATTACCCTTCAATTAAATAAAGAATTAACTCTTTAGAGTTTTCAAAGACCATGACCACAAGTATTGATTCACTGCTGACACACCAAATATTAAAACACATTTCCCCTGAATTAAAGCCAAACCCATTATATCAGCTCCCATCAGATGAAGGATATTTTGCTAAAACCAAAATGATAAAGAGTCATGATAAAAGGTCCAAGAAAAATCTTTCCAACCAATATATTTAGACCAGCCCAATGGACATTTCATTTTAACAATGGTGGGAGTATTTTAGACCAAAAGAATGATTTCAGGGTATAGACACTTTACAAGATACTAAGTTTCATAGAAAAGCCTTTTTGCCAGAATTAACTGAATGAAAAAAGAAGAAAATACGCTAAGAAAATTAAAGGTGAAAAGAAGTATCAACTACCTCTTGGTTGTCTTTGTTTTGGTTTGCCCAGAAAATCTTATGATAAAGCGTCTCCATGGAATTGCTGGAATCAGTTCGGTCAAAGCAATGTCGATCCAACACCTCCAACGTGTGCAAAACCCGACTAATAGTCACCCCTAGATGCAGAAAGTAAGCAAGCAGTGAAGAAAGGCCAATCAAAGCCATCACAGCATAATACAAAACCATCATCAGGTTGGGCAGAGGGGATTTTAAGACATTATCATTCTCAGTGTAAAAGAAATCCCAACAAAATCAAACCTGACGTTCTAGACAGCCAGGATCTAAAGGGCACAGACTGAAAAACACCCCCAACATCCAGTAGGGAGTTCTGTGCAAAAGACTCCTCGTTCTGTTCAAAAGCATCCTGATTAACAAGAATCAGAAACCCCGCCTAAAGTCCAACCTTCAAAGGCTCTCCTTCTTCCGCTGTGTTCTGTACCTGCTGTTGACTCTTGGCACTTGTCAAAAGACCACCGAACTTCCACCGCACGGCCTCTTTGTTTTATCTGCTGTTCTACCTCATAAATCCTTGCCCGAACCTGAAAGATAATTGCTTCTAATTAACTTGTGCTTAAAAAGCCACGGCGGCTGTCTAAATCATGTCAGGCTTTTTCCACACAAGCAGAGCATCCCACAGTGAACTACAATCTTGATGGCATTGTAGGAAATGAAGCAGGCTGCCCAAGAAGTGCATTTTAAAATTTGTAAGTGCCAACTCAATGCCAGTGTTCAATGCTGAATGCTCACAAAAATAAATGCTTACCCAAAAAGTCTTTATGAATGAAACATTTTCATGACATCATAAAGGTCAAAGTTCTAAAATACCATCTTTGAGCCACTCCTCTATGTATGAAAGCAACTAACCATGTTTTATGAATTTAAGAAAACTGTTTGGTGGGGGGGGGGGGGGGGGGGGGGAACAACTTTTAAATCTTTGTCACAGTCCTGCAGTTCATGTTTCTTCCATCTTTGAACCGAATAACCCAGCACTACCAAAAACATGTAACAGTTATTAAATGCCCAGACTCCTAGCTCTAGAGTATATGACCATATTAATACAAAGACTCCGATATACTAACTCTGGCCGTCGTGGTCAGGTATCAGAACCACTACCATAAATACTGTCTGGGGGACGGAACTGTCTGCAAGAACAGCCCAGCGAAAGGGTGAGAAGAAAAGAAGCAACTTGATGAACTTCTGCCATCCACAGAAGCTACGGACTGCCCTCTTCACTCGGAGAGACAGGGACAGAGCTGGGATTGGCCCCTAAGAACCCAAGGCTGCTGCAACCAGGCTTGATCCACTGTGTTGTGATTCTCTCAAGACGGACGACACCCACCAAACCACTGTAACGGCAAGTCTACCTGCTGGTTGAAGGCCGTGTTCCCGCCCGGCATGGGGAGGCTGGAGGGGGCCACCTGCAGCAGATCCAGGGGCGAGCCCGGGTTCACGCTCTTACTGTCGTTTGTGGAGTAATTCCACACCAAGGCACTTGGGCAACAGAGAGTAACAGTCTGGAAATAGAGTGGGAAAACCCAAATGTTTATAAAAAAGGCAAAGTGTACCTGCTGTTGACTCTTGGCACTTGTCAAAAGACCACCGAACTTCCACCGCACGGCCTCTTTGTTTTATCTGCTGTTCTACCTCATAAATCCTTGCCCGAACCTGAAAGATAATTGCTTCTAATTAACTTGTGCTTAAAAAGCCACGGCTGTCTAAATCATGTCAGGCTTTTTCCACACAAGCAGAGCATCCCACAGTGAACTACAATCTTGATGGCATTGTAGGAAATGAAGCAGGCTGCCCAAGAAGTGCATTTTAAAATTTGTAAGTGCCAACTCAATGCCAGTGTTCAATGCTGAATGCTCACAAAAATAAATGCTTACCCAAAAAGTCTTTATGAATGAAACATTTTCATGACATCATAAAGGTCAAAGTTCTAAAATACCATCTTTGAGCCACTCCTCTATGTATGAAAGCAACTAACCATGTTTTATGAATTTAAGAAAACTGTTTGGTGAGGGGGGGGAACAACTTTTAAATCTTTGTCACAGTCCTGCAGTTCATGTTTCTTCCATCTTTGAACCGAATAACCCAGCACTACCAAAAACATGTAACAGTTATTAAATGCCCAGACTCCTAGCTCTAGAGTATATGACCATATTAATACAAAGACTCCGATATACTAACTCTGGCCGTCGTGGTCAGGTATCAGAACCACTACCATAAATACTGTCTGGGGGACGGAACTGTCTGCAAGAACAGCCCAGCGAAAGGGTGAGAAGAAAAGAAGCAACTTGATGAACTTCTGCCATCCACAGAAGCTACGGACTGCCCTCTTCACTCGGAGAGACAGGGACAGAGCTGGGATTGGCCCCTAAGAACCCAAGGCTGCTGCAACCAGGCTTGATCCACTGTGTTGTGATTCTCTCAAGACGGACGACACCCACCAAACCACTGTAACGGCAAGTCTACCTGCTGGTTGAAGGCCGTGTTCCCGCCCGGCATGGGGAGGCTGGAGGGGGCCACCTGCAGCAGATCCAGGGGCGAGCCCGGGTTCACGCTCTTACTGTCGTTTGTGGAGTAATTCCACACCAAGGCACTTGGGCAACAGAGAGTAACAGTCTGGAAATAGAGTGGGAAAACCCAAATGTTTATAGGAAGCAGAAAAGCATCATAACAGCTAAGAGTAAAAAGAATATGACCATAAGTAAATTACAATTTCCAACCAGTGAGCTTAAAATATGAACGTCTTACCCCATTCTCAACTTCTCAAGTACTGAGACAAAAAACTATGATAGAATTATTCATTTGAATAGGTGGAAAACACACCTACTGAGAAATTAAGGCATGTCATAATTTATGAGCCAAATTCTGGCATAAGAAACCTAGGAAACTTAATAAAATTGTCTCCTCAAACAATGTTTTTCATGCAATTAAAAATGAGATGGAAAAAAAAATGAGATGGAATGAGAATCTGTAATTTCTAAGGCTGTAAAACCTAAACAGATTTTTCAGCCTCTCAACTAATGGTGTGATACGGAGCCTCATAAATGCTGGGTAGGCAGTAACCCTGGACAGGGCAGGGGCAACAAACTTCTCCTATAAAAAGCCAGTTAGTAAATGTTTTTTTAAGCCATTTAACCCACGAAAGTCCCTGTCACATACTCTGTTTTAAGAATGTAACATCTATTCTTAGCTTATAGGCTAGGTTTGGCTTACAGGTTGTAGCTTGTCTACCCCAACACCAGATCCCTGCAGACACTTTTTCACTCAGCCAGCCTGCACTAAGCACCTTCTGTGACCATCTTCCTTACACATCACAACCACCTCCAAGAGGCAGAAGCAGTATTTCCCAAATGTTCCAAAGAGGACTGCGAGCCACAGAGGAGATGAGCAACTAGCCAAGGTGACTCGAGCACACAGGCCTAGAACCACCACACTAATCCCATCGCCTCCTAGCTATGGATTAACTGGTGTAGCCCCTGTTAAACTACTCTTGTGCGCTCACTCCGTGCTGAACGCTTCCTGGAAGTGACTGTTGAAGAACTGTCGCCATCCCCATCCACGCTGGGGAAACCCAGGCTCAAGGGGAAAACTGCTACCTGGCAGGGAGGAGGCGACAGTCAGGGCTGTAATGATTCTAGAAGGTGTTTTCCCTATGCTACGGCACTCAACTGTACAGGCGTAGAGAATGAAAGCACTACTTCTCTTCTGAAAGGCACAATCATTTAAAAACTAGATGCTGAGTCCAGGAGACATCTTCATGGACACCAGATGGTACATATGAACCTCAGTCCCTGAAGCCCACCAGCGGGTGCATCTGCCATCATTGGCCCACTTCTCATTGCGTTCCTCCCACCAGTGAGGATGTGGGGTTCTCATTTCCTGTCCATGAGGGGGTCCTTCCCTGTAGTCTTAGTTCTGAAGCCTCTAGTGTCCAGGGCACTGAACATCTAATAGTCCTCTGCTCCTAACCTCAGACTCACCCTCTACCACTTCACCCTTAGCTTAGCAATATGTTCGGGTCTGCCCATCAAAAACCAATTTTTTTTTTCTTAAATCTCCACTCACCTGGCAGCAAACTCTCTTTCTTCCCTTCATAGGCATGATTCTCAAAAGAAGAGGCATCATGTTGTCTCCTTGTTCTCCACCGTTCCTCGACTCACCTTAAGAGGACTGCTCACTCCCAAGCACTGACCATCAGTGACCACCACGCTGTCACAGACTCTCTCAGCCACCTCCTTACCAGCCCCTCCAAGCCCCTGGGCACTGCACACCACTGTCTCCTATGGAAACCTCCTGCAGTTCCCAGAGAGACAGTCCGGCTCTCTGGTGGTTGAGAGAGTGGACTCTGGGTCCCAACTGGGTGTGACTTCCAGGCTCAACACTGGCCTGCCGTGTGACCTGTGCCACCATTTCATCATTCCCGTTATAGGAACGATACTGGCTCCTTTCTCATAGGATGATTCTAAGAACTAAAGCATGCAATATGTGCTACGACTCAGAACAGTGCCAAGAACATAATAAATGCTACTAATACCACTGCAATTGAATTATGACAGGAATATTCTCATTACCTTTGTTTCTATAACAATACTCTCCTACCCTCTTCTTCTCTCTCCAGCCTGGCCAGACTTCCCTGGGCACTTCTGTGACCGGTCCCTCTGCTATCTCTTATCTACTTGTGCCCTCAGGGCCACAGGTCGTCCCTCACTACTAACTCCTTAGGGGATTGCTTCCTTTCCAGGTCTTGACGTGGTCCAAATCCACACACCTGCCCTGTGGCCTGCCCCTCATCTTCAGACACGTAACCATCTCTTGAACATAGCCAACGGAACATAAAATAGCCCAAAAATGCACTTAGCCAGATTCATCCAAACTGATTTTTTTCCTTGTCTCCCCTCCCCCTCCTTCCTCATCCCCCAGACCTCCACGCTACTGGGGCCAAAACAATCGAACAAATCGTACAAGTGACCATGTGACTCCTCGCACAAAACCCTCCAGTGACATCCTAATTACAAAGCATACTGCGGGTCTTCAACCCCTGACCCCCAACACATTTCACATTTTACATTTCAAGAAAACTAACGTGCACACAAGGTGACCGATCAGCCCGCTGGGCCTCTCCCCATGCCATTCCCTCTGCCAGAAAAAGTCTACCACCTTTTTTTGTTTGTTTTTAACCAAGATGGTAAGTGCTAGTCAGGACCACTTCGTTCAAAAAAACTTCTCTGAATTCTAGGCTGGACTCGTAGTTCCACTTCTCAACTCAGCCCCTTGAGCATCCCTCCACCAACCTTCCCTTGTCCCGGCAAATGAAAACTGCCCTGGCATGGGCCTGCCTGTCTTCCGGACAAGACAGTAAACCCCACCTGAGTGGAGACCAGGCTCCGTGACCAGCTCCATCCCAAAGCCCTTATTAAAGAGCAGGATACATCAGGAGCCCAAGAAATGTGACCTGAACACGGACCTGTGAGCCCCTAGGTTGAGAACAGGGCTGTACCTCACTCTCAGTAGTACTCGCCCACTGGGGACCACACAAACAATGATGCTGGGAAGCTGAACAGAGTCTGAGAAAACTACTTGGATCTTGAAGAAACAGAAAGAGAGGAGGCAACCAACTCAAGCTGCGGACTGAGGAAGCTACAGAATGCTGCAGAAAAGCGATCTTCCTCAAAGAACAGTAGCACAGCTGACTTATCCCATGGGTTTCCTGAAATGTCCTCTCAGCCTGGCCAGACTTCTGGGCACTTCTGTGACCGGTCCCTCTGCTATCTCTTATCTACTTGTGCCCTCAGGGCCACAGGTCGTCCCTCACTACTAACTCCTTAGGGGATTGCTTCCTTTCCAGGTCTTGACGTGGTCCAAATCCACACACCTGCCCTGTGGCCTGCCCCTCATCTTCAGACACGTAACCATCTCTTGAACATAGCCAACGGAACATAAAATAGCCCAAAAATGCACTTAGCCAGATTCATCCAAACTGATTTTTTTCCTTGTCTCCCCTCCCCCTCCTTCCTCATCCCCCAGACCTCCACGCTACTGGGGCCAAAACAATCGAACAAATCGTACAAGTGACCATGTGACTCCTCGCACAAAACCCTCCAGTGACATCCTAATTACAAAGCATACTGCGGGTCTTCAACCCCTGACCCCCAACACATTTCACATTTTACATTTCAAGAAAACTAACGTGCACACAAGGTGACCGATCAGCCCGCTGGGCCTCTCCCCATGCCATTCCCTCTGCCAGAAAAAGTCTACCACCTTTTTTTGTTTGTTTTTAACCAAGATGGTAAGTGCTAGTCAGGACCACTTCGTTCAAAAAAACTTCTCTGAATTCTAGGCTGGACTCGTAGTTCCACTTCTCAACTCAGCCCCTTGAGCATCCCTCCACCAACCTTCCCTTGTCCCGGCAAATGAAAACTGCCCTGGCATGGGCCTGCCTGTCTTCCGGACAAGACAGTAAACCCCACCTGAGTGGAGACCAGGCTCCGTGACCAGCTCCATCCCAAAGCCCTTATTAAAGAGCAGGATACATCAGGAGCCCAAGAAATGTGACCTGAACACGGACCTGTGAGCCCCTAGGTTGAGAACAGGGCTGTACCTCACTCTCAGTAGTACTCGCCCACTGGGGACCACACAAACAATGATGCTGGGAAGCTGAACAGAGTCTGAGAAAACTACTTGGATCTTGAAGAAACAGAAAGAGAGGAGGCAACCAACTCAAGCTGCGGACTGAGGAAGCTACAGAATGCTGCAGAAAAGCGATCTTCCTCAAAGAACAGTAGCACAGCTGACTTATCCCATGGGTTTCCTGAAATGATTTTTAATCACAGAACAGTCAATAAAGAATAACTATAATATCCTTCTTCTAGATGGAAGCAAAGAATCCTCTCTCATCTTGATTCAACATCGGGAAACAAAACCAGGAAACTTTAACCTATCAGTTACTTGGATGAGAAGCAAACTAGCATTGTGGCGTGAGAATTGAAGACGCAACCCCCAACCCCGCTGTTTCCTGCACAGAACGTGAACACAAAGCAAGAAGGGCTGAGAACTTACCTGCAACATACAACTAAGTCCGTAAACCAGGGGGCCGTGCTGTGAGCAGGAAAGAAAGTCGGAGAAGGCCAGCTGCACGGGGCTCATGCCGGGGCCGGGGGGGCCGGGGCTGGGGGCCCCGATGCTCGAGCTGTTTGGTCCGATCATCATGTGGGGCGAGTGGGCGGCAAGGAGGCTGGGGCTGTCGCTCAGCAGCAACGCAAGACGCCGGGCACAGAAGTAGGCGAGACGACGGGACAGGTAGGCCGACTGGACAAACTCATCTGAGTACTGCGGGCACAAGGACACCCGACGTCAGTCACGCCGCAGGCTGGTCGGCGAGGGGACTGTCACAACACGGGCTTTTCGTCATTACAAACAAAGACTTTCAAAAGGACTAACACAGAGCAGGACTATAAAACAACACATGTGTGAGCCACAAGTGTCATTTCAAATTTTCTAGTAGTCACTGGGGCAGGGGGGAATCACAGATAGAATTAAAAGAAAAGATGTATTTTATTCAGCCCAATATACCTAAGTCTAATGCGCTATCATTTCAACACATTACCATCACGGGAAGGACGAATGAGACCTTACTCCTTGGTCCACCCTGGGTCTGAAGCCGGGCGGGCACTTTATGTTAGGAGCACATCACAGTGTGCTAGGACCTCGTCACACCGCCAGGGCTCAGGAGCCACACCTGGCTAGCGGCTCCCGGGGGGGCCCCTCAGGTGCAAACGTCTCGGAGAAGACACAGATCGCAGGTTATGGTGGGGTCTCTGGGAGGGGACTGGCTGCCAGAGAGACTAACTTCACACGAGCTACTGAATGGTCAGATACATACATTACCTTTCCAGGAAGTATTTATACATAAATTTCACCCAGGTAGCCTAAATTTTAAAAGATCCTAGGTCAATCTTGAAACCAGGAAGCTCCCATCCCCACTGGCTCAAAGAACATCAAAAGAAAGTAGAGGGCCCTCTGTATCCTTAAACAAAGATAATGGGCTTATCTCCACAGAAACCTATGGCAACAAGGAGACAGTATTTAAAGAGCTGTTTGCTCAGCTCAGGGACAAGGGAAATGCCCAAGGGTGAGACTACCTCAGAGGGACACGTGACCACCACGACTCATACGAAGCTTCTTAACACTTCAAGGTGTATGGAGATCTTCCCTGCTTCCATCTCGAAAAGTCCCCTCTGCTTACCTCATCACTCTTAACAGACTCATTTCTTGCCCATAAAATCAACTGACTCACGGTTACATGTACTATACCTGCAGCATGAGTGGCAATAAGAGTTTAAGAAGATCATCATCCATTGGTCTGATCTTTTCTAACACATCCAGGATCCATGTCAAATATTCGTGTTTTTCTAGCATTCCTTCCTTAAATGAACAAAGAAAAATTACACTGATGTTAAAGCAAAAACAACTAAAACAACAACAACAAAAAAGCACTCTTATATCTATGCCTAAGCATTTTTACTATTGTTTTCATATCATAAAACAGTCAATGATCAAAGTTCAAATTCTAATCAAAGAAAAGAACTGGTGCTACAGTCTGTACAGTTGGTTTGGAGGTTTTTTTTGGTTGTTTCTGCATATCTGCTTCATTCTAAAGTAATAAAAATTAATTCTTACAAGAAAAAAAATTTGGAAGCCTTCAGATTCCCAGGGTATGTCATGCCTGGCTAGATTTCAGTGTGCTATGAACACTCACACTTGGCTAGTGGTGATCATTACAAACAAGTGAAGCCCCCATCACTCCATCATCTCCAGAGGCTGAAAGCCTGGTCAGATCCAAAGCCCTCTAGTAGCCTCTTTATCATAAAATGAATTTCAGATACCATAACCTACCTACAAAATACAACCTTAAAAAGCAACAAGGGCTTAATAACTGTAACATAAAAAAGTAAAAGAAATTTATCATAAAATGGTGCATAAATATTCTGATATAACTACACTAAGAAAAACAACAACATACCAACAAATTTCCAAAATGCTCCACAGGGTTGATAAAGCCCCTCTAAGCACTGTTAACATTTTCCTCTATTGCCTTCATACATGTGCACATATAAATACACACATTCTTTTATGACATTCTGCATATATATATATAATGTCAAATTATACCTCTGTATATTATGATTCACATCATAAAAGAGTCAAGATAGAAAAAAATAACCTAAATGAGAAAAAACTACAAAAAGAGGTGATGTATATATACATACATATATGCAAAGCTGACTCATTTGTTGTACAGTAGAAACAACATTGCAAAGCACCTACACTTCAACAAAATGCCAAACGAACAAAAAACAGAAACAAAAGGCATGTGTTCTGGGAAAGCCACTTAAACTTCTATGGTCATTTTAGTAACAACCTTAGTAATTAATATGAAGTCCTACTTTGTTCCTAGCAATTATGACATGTCTATTTATCACCAGTGGTCCACTACCATGGTCATCAACAATTCATGTAAAAATAAACAGCTAAATTATAGGTCCTATACCACATTGGAATGATAGCAAAGTATTCGTTTACTGCTAATTTCTTTTTGTCTGTTTTTTTTTTTTTCAGCCGTATTTAGCGCCCCAACCAGGAATTAAACTCAGGTCCCTGGCAGCGAAAGCTGAGAGTCACAACTACTGGACCACCAGGAAATGCTCTTTTCATTGCTGATTTCTAACTTTTAAAATGCTTCTGTTAAAAGTTCAGCTACAAGGAAAAGTGCAATTTAAAATTTTCAGACCAGTAAACTTTAAGTTAAAGAAATAAATAAAATGGAACTTTGCAGTAAATATTAAAAGATGATGAATGCAAGGGTCAAAAACAGAGAGACTCTTCCTAAAATGACGTTTGCTGACCACACAACGTCCATGCTCAGACACTTGTTACATACCCAGACCCGTGCTTCTGCACACGCATGACTCCACACATATGCTCGAGTCAGTTTCACATTTCAGGATAAGATGAATAAAAATATAATGAACTTTTAAATTTTCCCATGAATGTCCTAGTTGGATTCATCAGTTTAGGCCCTAATTCCTTCCTATGAAGGAGATACCAATCTCAATGTTTCTAAAATATAATCATTTAAAACTACTAAGCAAGCTTAATGACACTTTTGCAAAGATGCAGGCTAAATCCTCAAGTCAACAGAAGTCAGACAAGCTCAGAGAAGGCTCTGAAGCAGTCCTCTGTTAAATGGAAGTAGAATTTGTAACGGTTATTTTTACTGAGTTAAGACAATGCTACTTTCCAAAGGACAGGACTGATTTCTAACTTTGAGCTCTTAGAAACAGCTGCTTACCACCTGGAAATAATAATTAAAGTTCTGTGTGTGGAAATTTAGAAACAACACATCCTTTCTACCCCACTCTTCCTTGATCACAACAACAGGTCCAGAAAGTCTATGCTAGAAACAAGCGGGATCCCCTCGTCCCTCCTACACCGGAGTCAAGGTTGAGGCAAATAGTGGCACAAGCGCCCTCTTCTGGTCAATATGATGTACAGCGCTGTCTCAGGACGGGAGTTCTAGTCAGTCAGTGCTAAAGGTCCTTACCGGTCCTCTCAACCACATTTTAAACTGCAGATAAACAAAATTAAGATCATCTTTCTACAGAATAACTAAGCTCTAAAGGAGATCTACTAAAAGACAGGGAAGCAAGAGAAAAAAAAAAAAGACAGGGAGGCATCAGCATAAAACTTTTTTAAAATATCTCCAACTTCTGCAAAGTTCAACGGCTTGGGAGAATTCTGTTTAATAGAGCAATTACAAACCAATTAACAGCATTAATAGAGCAGACTTCACTGAATGCTAGGGATCAAGACGTATAACAGGGAGCTGTCATCTCAGGGGAACGGTGTCACCTTCACTATCAATGTAGTGTGAGATATGTCAGATGGCTTTCTTTGAGTATGGTAGCAGTAAATATTAAAAGAATGCAAGGGTCAAAAACAGAGAGACTCTTCCTAAAATGACGTTTGCTGACCACACAACGTCCATGCTCAGACACTTGTTACATACCCAGACCCGTGCTTCTGCACACGCATGACTCCACACATATGCTCGAGTCAGTTTCACATTTCAGGATAAGATGAATAAAAATATAATGAACTTTTAAATTTTCCCATGAATGTCCTAGTTGGATTCATCAGTTTAGGCCCTAATTCCTTCCTATGAAGGAGATACCAATCTCAATGTTTCTAAAATATAATCATTTAAAACTACTAAGCAAGCTTAATGACACTTTTGCAAAGATGCAGGCTAAATCCTCAAGTCAACAGAAGTCAGACAAGCTCAGAGAAGGCTCTGAAGCAGTCCTCTGTTAAATGGAAGTAGAATTTGTAACGGTTATTTTTACTGAGTTAAGACAATGCTACTTTCCAAAGGACAGGACTGATTTCTAACTTTGAGCTCTTAGAAACAGCTGCTTACCACCTGGAAATAATAATTAAAGTTCTGTGTGTGGAAATTTAGAAACAACACATCCTTTCTACCCCACTCTTCCTTGATCACAACAACAGGTCCAGAAAGTCTATGCTAGAAACAAGCGGGATCCCCTCGTCCCTCCTACACCGGAGTCAAGGTTGAGGCAAATAGTGGCACAAGCGCCCTCTTCTGGTCAATATGATGTACAGCGCTGTCTCAGGACGGGAGTTCTAGTCAGTCAGTGCTAAAGGTCCTTACCGGTCCTCTCAACCACATTTTAAACTGCAGATAAACAAAATTAAGATCATCTTTCTACAGAATAACTAAGCTCTAAAGGAGATCTACTAAAAGACAGGGAAGCAAGAGAAAAAAAAAGACAGGGAGGCATCAGCATAAAACTTTTTTAAAATATCTCCAACTTCTGCAAAGTTCAACGGCTTGGGAGAATTCTGTTTAATAGAGCAATTACAAACCAATTAACAGCATTAATAGAGCAGACTTCACTGAATGCTAGGGATCAAGACGTATAACAGGGAGCTGTCATCTCAGGGGAACGGTGTCACCTTCACTATCAATGTAGTGTGAGATATGTCAGATGGCTTTCTTTGAGTATGGTAGTTTATAAAACACAAAAATGAAACCGCAAGGCGCATGCTCTTAGTCTCCAGTCGGGTGGGCCCTCACCTGGAACATGTGGAAGGCCAGCTTCTCATTGTACTCCCACTGCCTCATCGCCTGCTCCACGTCGGGCGGCACCGGGATCGGGCCATCGCCCGCGCTGGAAGCCAGGTGGTAGAAGTCGGAAATCTTGGCCAGCTGCTCTCGAAGATACTTGGTAGATATTTGTGTCCACTCTGCATTTAAGAAAAAAGAAGAAGAAGCCATTTCCAGACATGATTAATATAAGAATCAACTTTTTCTCCCTCTTTATGGTTATCTTAAGAATGTACTTACGGAACAAACATCTCTAACCACAAAAACAGCCTTGGCAATTTTTCTGAACAGATGCAAGCACTATTCAGAAAAGCACACCCACCCCATAGCCCTTAAGTAAGGTGCACTTGTGTAACAGGGCCGTCCCATCGTCCAGCAAGGATGCCGGCCGGCTCTCCCCTTGTTCTCTGTGACCCTAACCTAGGCTAAGAGAGGCCCCCATCCAAATTAAACATCTCAGAGACACAAGAAGGAAATAAGGAAACAGAACAGTGGAGGATACCAAGTCAAGAAATCACAATTCCAGACACAGACAGACAGACGTATAGCTGCTTGAGGGGTGGGGGGAGGTATTTGGGAAGTTAGGATTAGCAGATGGGAACTACTGCATATAAAGAATGGATAAACAAGGGTCTACTGCATAGCACAGGGAACTATATGTAATATCCTGTGATAAACCATAATGGAAAGGTATATATATACACACACACATATAACTAAGTCACTTTGTTGTACAGCAGAAATTAACACAGAAAATCAACCATACTTCAATAAACTAAAACTTTTTAAAATAAATTTTACTTATCTTTTCCATATAAATTTTTTTAAAAATCTCAGTTCCACTCCCCAAGACTTCAAAATCCCCCCCAAACGCAGCTCTCTTAGGTACCTTCTCCAGGCTCCATGTCATGGTTCAAGCATGCCTAATCAAGGCACGTCTGCGTTTGTTCCTCTGTAAGAGGACGGGCCTTCCCCACGGGCCAGCCCCAGACAGCACCCACAACTGCACGCCCTACCGCCTCCCCGCCCGGGGCTCCAGAGCGGGCACCTCCTGGACAACCCGTCTGGGCCTTCCATTACTCTCCTCGCCACAGCAACACAGGAAGACTCGGAACTCAACCAGAAGGAAGACTGAGACACAAAAGGTAGGAGACTGGGAAGTAAACAAAACATGCAGCATTAAAAAAAAAAGTCAGTAAAATTGCTCCAAAGTATTTGCCACAGGGCCACAAATTAAATCAATGTGTTGCCTTTGGCAACCATGAGGGACGTGGTGCCAACTTTAGCACATTCTGTGGATAGAAATGTAATAACTGCGTGCTCACAGCCAGATTCCCCCAAGGATTAGTGAAACGGCATTTCAGAAGAAATCGTCCTCCCAAAACATCACCACACAATGCTGTTTTCGTGTTATTTCAGCAATAGATTCACCAGCCATCTCATTGTTAAAAGAACCTCTTTTGACAAAAGAGTAGAAACTCAACATCTGTTAGAAATTGAGTGTTCTGTTTTTATATTTTAAGCATCACTAAAATTACTTGACAACAGTACCTGGAGATAACTACTGTTATTAGGTTTTGGTCGAAAACTAACTTGTTCTAATTGTGTCTTATTTAAAATTGAAATTCAAATGCACATGCAAAGCATTGCTCCAGTAATCAGCCAATGCAAAACAATGAACAAACACTAGGTCAACATTCTGTTCCTAGTATAATCATTTCTCAGAAAGCACCAACAATTACAGAGATTATTAAAAATTACTCCACCGTCATTAAAAAACAAACAATACACTATCTGTGTCATCATTTTCTGGTGCCCCTGTTATGGACTAATCACCTCATGACTCTCACTTGTTCAACAAAGCAAAATGCCAACCATCAGATGAGATGGGTTTAGCTTAGCTATAATAAGTAAAAACAAAAATAACAAGGATCCAAATCCTAGCTTTCGTGTGCCAAGCCTTGCTATTAGCTCACTCTCAGTATGGTACTATTCTCAATATCCCCTCAGAATATTTTAGCCTCAAGAGCTAAAAATAACACACACATTCACACACCCCCTACTTTGTCTCGGGTATATTTTCTTTTCAGGATTGTTTTTATTAAAATACAGAAGAAATACACGTTCACTCGAAAAAGAATTTAAGGCAGATGTGACTAGAGAAAAACTTCATCATCATTAGTCATATCTTTCCAGGTTTTTTTCTTCTTGACTATTTATATAAACATAAGCATATCTTTTTTTTAATTTGCTGAATATATTACTCCACAATTTGAAATCCTTTTAAAATTCAAATAGAATTCAAATATAGACCACTTGATCGTGCATTTTAACTCTAACTGTACTTAACTGACATCAATGAGACCGATTTAGAGATCTGGAACTTATGACTGTCTAGTGTGAACTCATATAAAAATTAGGATGCACACAGGATCTTCATTATAAATTAAAAACAAAAAATAACAAATGGCACTCTTTAAAATTCTTAGGATTCACGAGCACATCTCCACAGTCCTGAGTTAGGCCTGTTCATTAAAAGGGAGAAATGAGGGGCTTCCCTGATGGTCCAGTAGGTAAAGAGTCTGCCTTGCAGTGCAAGGTGCACCAGTTCGATCCCTGGCCTGGGAAGATCCCACATGCTGGACTGGTGTGTCCAATTACGAGCCAGTGCTCTGGCGTGCATGCGCCCAGGGTCGGTGCTCTGCTACAGGAGAGGCCACTGCAATGGGAGGCCCACACAGGCCAAAGAATAAAGATGGATGAAAATTAAAAAAAAAAAAAAAAAGAGGCCAAAATTTTAAAAAAGGAGAAAGGAGGGTGGCAGTGGCGAGAAGCAGGGCCTCTCGGGCCTGTGTGCAGACACCATCACCTGGGGGAGCTCTAACCACACACCAGGGTCTTAAACTCCATCCCACCAGATTCAGGTTTAACTGGTCTGCAGTGGGGACCCGATTTTAAACGATAAAAAGATACAAACAGAAGTGGCTAGAAATCTTGGGGAAGATGGGGGTCTGTGGAGAGGTTTCAAAGGTAGAAAGGATGCAGAACACAATGAAGGAGGCTGCTCGGAACGTGGACCAGTTGTACAATTCAGCAGCTGTTTCCACATCTCTGGTTCACTGATGTCAAGTAGACTGCAAGGCCCACAAGGCCGGACTATTATCAGAAAGCTTAAGAACAAGAACGTTTACTTAGAGTGGGGTCAGAGGTCACCATTAAAACCAAAAGAACAAAAAGATGGATGAAAGATAGATAAATGAAAGACCAATAGAAGTGGCCCCCCCCCCCCCCCCCCCCCCCCCCCCACACCCCTCAAAAAAAAAAAAAAAAACCAACCAGCTCATTCTCCTGACATGGCTCTCCCCCACAGGCTGCAGCCACTGTTCTTAGTTGACACCTGACCCCTAAACAGAAGGGGCCTCAGGGGCTATGTAGTTCACTCTACTGTCTAACAGACCTGGGTGCTGCAGGCGTCACTCAAGGTCACATGGTTAAACCAGAAGCACGCAAGCAGGAGTAAGCCGCCCTGCTCCCGTACATGAAAATATGTAAATTGATAAATACATAATAGATGGAAACAGAGACATGTCGAGTTACATTAGAAATGATCCTGGGCTTCTCTGGTGGGCCAGTGGACAAAGAGTCCACCTTGCAGTGCAAGGCACACCAGTTCGATCCCTGGCCTGGGAAGATCCCACATACTGCAGAGCAGCTGGGCTGGTGTGTCCAGTTACAAGCCAGCAGCTCTGGAGTGCATGCACCCAGAGCCAGTGCACTGTAAGGAGAGAGGCCACTGCGATGAGACGCCCACACAGGGCAAAGAATAAAGATGGATGAAAAAGTAAATGATGACTTAGAGACAAAAAAAAAAAAGAAAAGAAACGAAACGACCCCTCCAGGGCCTGGGAAACCTGCAGTGCCAATAAGAGAACCAGGAGCTCAGCGAAAAAGGTGCACCCATGGGCATGCACGCATGCTCAGTCGCTTGAGATGTGTTCTACTCTTTGTGGCCCCGTGGTCTGCAGCCCACTAGGCTCCTCTGTCCATGGTGTCCATGGGATTCTCCAGGCAAGTATACTGGAGTGGGTTGTCATTTCCTCCCCAAGGGATCTTCCCAACGAGTGGGGACCCGATTAAACGATAAAAAGATACAAACAGAAGTGGCTAGAAATCTTGGGGAAGATGGGGGTCTGTGGAGAGGTTTCAAAGGTAGAAAGGATGCAGAACACAATGAAGGAGGCTGCTCGGAACGTGGACCAGTTGTACAATTCAGCAGCTGTTTCCACATCTCTGGTTCACTGATGTCAAGTAGACTGCAAGGCCCACAAGGCCGGACTATTATCAGAAAGCTTAAGAACAAGAACGTTTACTTAGAGTGGGGTCAGAGGTCACCATTAAAACCAAAAGAACAAAAAGATGGATGAAAGATAGATAAATGAAAGACCAATAGAAGTGGCCCACCCGCCCCCCTCCCTCCCCACTCCACACCCCTCAAAAAAAAAAAAAAAAACCAACCAGCTCATTCTCCTGACATGGCTCTCCCCCACAGGCTGCAGCCACTGTTCTTAGTTGACACCTGACCCCTAAACAGAAGGGGCCTCAGGGGCTATGTAGTTCACTCTACTGTCTAACAGACCTGGGTGCTGCAGGCGTCACTCAAGGTCACATGGTTAAACCAGAAGCACGCAAGCAGGAGTAAGCCGCCCTGCTCCCGTACATGAAAATATGTAAATTGATAAATACATAATAGATGGAAACAGAGACATGTCGAGTTACATTAGAAATGATCCTGGGCTTCTCTGGTGGGCCAGTGGACAAAGAGTCCACCTTGCAGTGCAAGGCACACCAGTTCGATCCCTGGCCTGGGAAGATCCCACATACTGCAGAGCAGCTGGGCTGGTGTGTCCAGTTACAAGCCAGCAGCTCTGGAGTGCATGCACCCAGAGCCAGTGCACTGTAAGGAGAGAGGCCACTGCGATGAGACGCCCACACAGGGCAAAGAATAAAGATGGATGAAAAAGTAAATGATGACTTAGAGACAAAAAAAAAAAAGAAAAGAAACGAAACGACCCCTCCAGGGCCTGGGAAACCTGCAGTGCCAATAAGAGAACCAGGAGCTCAGCGAAAAAGGTGCACCCATGGGCATGCACGCATGCTCAGTCGCTTGAGATGTGTTCTACTCTTTGTGGCC
The DNA here is from genome assembly GCA_022376925.1 of Tragulus kanchil. Taxonomy (NCBI): domain Eukaryota; kingdom Metazoa; phylum Chordata; class Mammalia; order Artiodactyla; family Tragulidae; genus Tragulus; species Tragulus kanchil. The sequence goes on from JAIOJX010000028.1 coordinate 147,734,495, forward strand.
CCGTGGTCTGCAGCCCACTAGGCTCCTCTGTCCATGGTGTCCATGGGATTCTCCAGGCAAGTATACTGGAGTGGGTTGTCATTTCCTCCCCAAGGGATCTTCCCAAACTAGGGATCATCTCTTACATCTCCTGCATTTGCAGGAGGGCTCTTTACCACTAGCACCACCTGAGAAGCATTGGGAGCAAACACAGAGCACCCCACCTGCAGCAACACTCGTGGAGAAGGCTTCCCGGCAGTGTGACACAGCAGAGAAGCAATACAGGGCCAGCCTGATGGCTACCGGAAGAATGAACTTTGGAAGACGATGGCCCTGAGTCCAAACCCTAGCTCTGCCACTGAGCCGTGAGCCAGGCACCTAGCCTCCACTCAACAACAGGACTCAATAATACATCCAGGTCAGTTACTGTCCGGATGAGTTTCTTAGCACAGTGCATGCGTCGCAGAGATTGAACGATAAGCAGCTATCACCATCATCATTACTCATTATTATTGGAATGAAAAGTTTTTTGGGAAAAGGGAAAACAAAGGTTAGACCTTGACTGTCCCTGGTGTCAGACCCTGCTTCTGCTTCAGCTGAGCTGCAGTGCCTAACATAATGCTCTGGGTAAGTGTTTGCAGAATCAATCAATGTCAATTTCATGGTTCCAAAATCTTCAATGGATCTGCCATCTTTAATGACTTAATGTCCAACTCCTTAGCTGGGAATTAAAGTCATTTCAAATACTGTCCGCCATTTGCTCTGTGGGCTCAGGGTGTTCCCTGACTCTCATGTCTACGATGCTCTCCAAAATCTTTTCAATTGGGGATCTGCCATCTTTGCTACTGTCCACTCTAAGCCAGCAGCTCTGGAGTGCATGCACCCAGAGCCAGTGCACTGTAAGGAGAGAGGCCACTGCGATGAGACGCCCACACAGGGCAAAGAATAAAGATGGATGAAAAAGTAAATGATGACTTAGAGACAAAAAAAAATGAGAGAAACGAAACGACCCCTCCAGGGCCTGGGAAACCTGCAGTGCCAATAAGAGAACCAGGAGCTCAGCGAAAAAGGTGCACCCATGGGCATGCACGCATGCTCAGTCGCTTGAGATGTGTTCTACTCTTTGTGGCCCCGTGGTCTGCAGCCCACTAGGCTCCTCTGTCCATGGTGTCCATGGGATTCTCCAGGCAAGTATACTGGAGTGGGTTGTCATTTCCTCCCCAAGGGATCTTCCCAAACTAGGGATCATCTCTTACATCTCCTGCATTTGCAGGAGGGCTCTTTACCACTAGCACCACCTGAGAAGCATTGGGAGCAAACACAGAGCACCCCACCTGCAGCAACACTCGTGGAGAAGGCTTCCCGGCAGTGTGACACAGCAGAGAAGCAATACAGGGCCAGCCTGATGGCTACCGGAAGAATGAACTTTGGAAGACGATGGCCCTGAGTCCAAACCCTAGCTCTGCCACTGAGCCGTGAGCCAGGCACCTAGCCTCCACTCAACAACAGGACTCAATAATACATCCAGGTCAGTTACTGTCCGGATGAGTTTCTTAGCACAGTGCATGCGTCGCAGAGATTGAACGATAAGCAGCTATCACCATCATCATTACTCATTATTATTGGAATGAAAAGTTTTTGGAAAGGAAATCAAAGGTTAGACCTTGACTGTCCCTGGTGTCAGACCCTGCTTCTGCTTCAGCTGAGCTGCAGTGCCTAACATAATGCTCTGGGTAAGTGTTTGCAGAATCAATCAATGTCAATTTCATGGTTCCAAAATCTTCAATGGATCTGCCATCTTTAATGACTTAATGTCCAACTCCTTAGCTGGGAATTAAAGTCATTTCAAATACTGTCCGCCATTTGCTCTGTGGGCTCAGGGTGTTCCCCTCTGACTCTCATGTCTACGATGCTCTGCCGACAGGACCTTTCCAGTCACCTGTGTTTACATGTGGGGACATTTCTGGGCCCAGCGCAAATGTCACAGCTCTCACGTAGCCTTCTCTAGTCTGTGCACGCCCCACCACCACCTGGCAGGGATCCACTCTCTCCTGAGGTTGAAAATTCCATCTTTCACCCCCACGCTTTACTCAAGACCTCCTAAGTACTGACTTTCATCAATACACTATAAGGACCTCCCTAAATTAAACTACTAAATAAAGTTCCTCCCCCAGTATTCAGTCTCTCAAATCTTCATTTTTGTTTTCTGGTTTAACTATCACTGCAGACCTAGAAAGTTTCAGACACCTCTGTAGGGAATATGCCAAATTCCCTCTCTAATGCACTCGGCCTGTATCACAAGCAATGTGACTAGAACACCTGTTTATCAGTGGGCCACAAAAGGCCCATGAGAATATAGAACTTTTCATTCTTTTCAATAAACTTTCAGTAAATATAAGTATAAAAGTTATACGCATACCCTACTGTGGGTGTATATATAATACTATATATATATAGTATTTTATTTTGTGAAGGTTTATTTTCCTTGTTACAATCTTTCATCAGAACCTGTGGGAACCCACCACGTAAAACAATTGCAACGAAGGTCACTTTGTAAAAACTCCAATAAGTCCAGAGACAAAGGTGCACGTCTTTAAAGTGATCCACTTGCATCAGCACTTTAAGTCAAAGATGACAGAAAACCTCTATCTTCAAACCTTCGCCTAGAAGCTACCCCACTCCAGTAAAAGGTTCCTGCCTCTCCACAGCAGGAAGAGACTGCTTTTCAAAACTGCAGGACGTAGAGGATTTAACCAGCGCAACTCTGGTGCACATCTGACCTGGTGCAGCCTGATGGGAGAGTGGGGAGGGGGAGGAGACGGGGGAGGAGGTAGGTTCAGTACACACAAGTCGCTGTGCACTCCCAACAGAATGATCGAAAGATTTTTCTCATTTTCTGTTGCTAAAATGCTTTCTTTTTTTTTTTAAAGACTTATTTATTTATTTTATTTTTTGGGGCAGGGGTTGGGGAGGGAGGGGAGCAGGCGGGCCACTTCTATTGGTCTTTCATTTCTCTATTTTCATCCGTCTTTGTTCTTTGGCCCGTGTGGGCCTCCCATCGCAGTGGCGTCTGTTGTTGCAGAGCGCCAGTTCTAGGCACGTGCGCTCCAGAGCTCTGGCTCAGTCATTGGACACATCAGTCCAGCCGCTCCACGGCACGTGGGATCTTCCCAGGCCAGGGATCGAACCGGTGCCCCTTGCACTGCAAGGCGGTGTCCTTACCCACTGGACCACCAGGGGAAGCCCTTAAAATGCTTTCTTGATCAAAGGATACCATCAACAAAGTTTAAGTCAACTCATAAATGGGGAGAAAATATTTGCAAATCATTTATCTGATAAGAGACTTGAATCTAGGGTATCTAATGAATGACTGCAACTCAATAATAAAAGAGAGAAATAATCCAGTTTTTGAATGGGTAAAGGATCCAAGTTGACATTTCCCCAAAGAATATAAACAAATGACCAACAAGCACAGGAAAAGATGCTCAACATCATTAGCCACCAGGGAAATAAAAATCAAAACCAGGATACGGTACCACTAAGTTATGGGGGCTTCCCAGGTGGTGCCGTTGTAAACAATCCGCCTGCCAATATAGGAGATGAGAGAGCAGGTTCAATCCCTAGATAAGAGAGATCCCCAGGAATAGGAAATGGCTACCCACTCCAGTATTCTTGCCTGGAAAATTCCATGGACAGAGGCCCCCAGCAGGCTATAATCCATGGGGTTGTAAAGAATCAGACACAACTGAGCACACACACATAGGACAGTTATAGGCTTCCCTGGTGGCTTGATGGTAAAGAATCCGCCTGCCAATGCAGAAGATGCAAAAGACGTGTGGTCAACCCCTGGGTCATAAAGATCACCTGGAGAAGGAAAGGGCAACCCGTAGAGGATTTAACCAGCGCAACTCGGGGACCTGGTGCAGCCTGATGGGAGAGTGGGGAGGGGGAGGAGACGGGGGAGGAGGTAGGTTCAGTACACACAAGTCGCTGTGCACTCCCAACAGAATGATCGAAAGATTTTTCTCATTTTCTGTTGCTAAAATGCTTTCTTTTTTTTTTTAAAGACTTATTTATTTATTTTATTTTTTGGGGCAGGGGTTGGGGAGGGAGGGGAGCAGGCGGGCCACTTCTATTGGTCTTTCATTTCTCTATTTTCATCCGTCTTTGTTCTTTGGCCCGTGTGGGCCTCCCATCGCAGTGGCGTCTGTTGTTGCAGAGCGCCAGTTCTAGGCACGTGCGCTCCAGAGCTCTGGCTCAGTCATTGGACACATCAGTCCAGCCGCTCCACGGCACGTGGGATCTTCCCAGGCCAGGGATCGAACCGGTGCCCCTTGCACTGCAAGGCGGTGTCCTTACCCACTGGACCACCAGGGGAAGCCCTTAAAATGCTTTCTTGATCAAAGGATACCATCAACAAAGTTTAAGTCAACTCATAAATGGGGAGAAAATATTTGCAAATCATTTATCTGATAAGAGACTTGAATCTAGGGTATCTAATGAATGACTGCAACTCAATAATAAAAGAGAGAAATAATCCAGTTTTTGAATGGGTAAAGGATCCAAGTTGACATTTCCCCAAAGAATATAAACAAATGACCAACAAGCACAGGAAAAGATGCTCAACATCATTAGCCACCAGGGAAATAAAAATCAAAACCAGGATACGGTACCACTAAGTTATGGGGGCTTCCCAGGTGGTGCCGTTGTAAACAATCCGCCTGCCAATATAGGAGATGAGAGAGCAGGTTCAATCCCTAGATAAGAGAGATCCCCAGGAATAGGAAATGGCTACCCACTCCAGTATTCTTGCCTGGAAAATTCCATGGACAGAGGCCCCCAGCAGGCTATAATCCATGGGGTTGTAAAGAATCAGACACAACTGAGCACACACACATAGGACAGTTATAGGCTTCCCTGGTGGCTTGATGGTAAAGAATCCGCCTGCCAATGCAGAAGATGCAAAAGACGTGTGGTCAACCCCTGGGTCATAAAGATCACCTGGAGAAGGAAAGGGCAACCCAATCCAGTATTCTTGTCTGAAAAATCCCACGGACAGAGGAGCGAGGCAGGCTACAGACCATGAGACAGCAAGAGTCTTGCATGGTTTAGGAACTAAACCACCATAGGACAGTTATAAACAAGAAGATCAACAATACCAAGTTTTTGTTGAGGATATGTGGAAGCGAGGCTCCTCATACACGGCTGGCAGGAATGTATAATGATGCAGTCACTGTGGAAAACAGTTTGGCAGTTTCTCAAAAGGTTGGACACGCAGTTACCATATGACCCATCAATGTTCAAAGTAGTTATATACACAAAAGAAATGCAAACATGGGTTTGCACAAAAATGTGTATACATTCCTAACAGTACAGTTCATACTAGCTGAAAAGTGAAAGAAGGGGAAATGGAGAGTGACTGCTGATGGGCACAAGATTCCTTTCAGGGTGATAAAAATATTCAAAAATGTGACAGTCACTCAAGTCATGTCTGACTCTTAGCAATCCCATGGACTATAGCCTGCCAGTCCTGAAATTCCTCTGTCCATGGAATTCTCTAAGCAAACATACTGGAGTGGGTTGCCATTTCCTTCTCCAACTTCACAACTCTGGAAACACATGAAAAACTTCTAAATTGTATACTTAAAATGAACTGTATAACAGTAAAAATTATATCTCAGTAAAGCTATTATATATGTTTTTTAATGTTTTCTTAAAGTACTTCACTATCAATAAAAATCCAGTAGCATTTTATTAAATCAAAGAAAAGACTATTTGACACTAACAAAAAGTAATCCACCATGGGACTTCCCTGGTGGAGCAGTGGATAAGAATCTGCCTGCCAAAAAAAAAAAAAAAAGAATCTGCCTGCCAACGCAGGGCGCATGGGTTTGATCACTGGTCCAGGAAGATCCCACATGCAGTGGAGCAAACTAAAGCCCATGTGCCACAGCCACTAAGCCCACGTTCTAGAGCCCTGGCACCTGCATACCTAGAGCCTGTGCTCCGACACCAGAGGACCCACCTGAACGAGAGGGCCACACACGCAACTAGAGAAAGTCTGTGCAAAACAACGACGACTCAGTGCAGCCTTTATTTAATGAATAAAGTTGTTTGTTTGTTTGTTTAATTTTGGCCTCATTTATTGGTCCTTTATCTATTCATCTTCATCCATCTTTATTCTTTGGCCTGTGTGGGCCTCCCATTGCAGTGGCCTCTCCCATTGCAGAGCACGGGCCCACTGAACACAGCGGTCCAGCCACTCTGCGGCATGTGGGATCTTCTCAGGCCAGAGATCGATCCCGTGCCCCTTGTACTGCAAGGTGGACTCTTTACCCACTGGACCACCAGCGAAGCCCAATAAAGATGTTTCTAAAAAACAATCCACTATGATCTGATGTGACTGTGAGGGGGCAGGGGAGGGGATATGGTTGGGGAGAAGAAAGGTAAAAATACAGTGGTCAAGAGTGTGAATGGATAGGGCTTCCCTGGTGGTCCAGTGGGTAAGGACACCACCTTGCAGTGCAAGGGCACCAGTTCGATCCCTGGCCTGGGAAGATCCCGCGTGCTGCGGAGCGGCTGGACCGATGTGTCCAACTACTGAGCCGGAACTCTGGAGCGCACATGCCCAGAGCCGATGCTCTGCAGCGAGAGAGGCCACTGCGATGGGAGGCCCACATAGGCCAAAGAACAAAGATGGAAATAAATGAAAGACCAGTAGAAGTGGCCAAAAAAAAAGTGTGAATGGATAAACCTGAGTGATAGGTAGGAGGGACCTTATTACATCCTCCTGTATTTATGTTTGAAATGCTCTCAATAAAAGGCTTTAAATAGTTAATCAGTTGAATTCTATAAAACGATTCACAGAAAACCTGAAATCCCCTATTCAGCCACTGCTTACTTGGGTACTGAAAAGGGGAAATCAGCGTGCTGATGGGCAGCCTGGATAAAGAATGGCCCCAGAGAAAACTGCTGCCTCAGGGCGACAGGAGAGTCAGCCCCGGGCTTGAACGCTGGCTCTGCTGAGTGGTCGGTTAGTGAATCAGGCCCTCTGGCTCAAAAGCAGAGAAAATGGGAGGGGCTGGGGCTGGCACTGGGCAGTAGACGAGCTGTCGCCCGCCAGGGCAAAGGTTGTGGTGCAGTAAATTACTGACACTTTTTTTTCAGTCACTAAGTTTTGTTGGTCGCACCGTGAGGCTTATGGACCTTAGTTCCTCACCCAGGGCTGGAACCTGCGGCCCAGGCAGTGACAGCCAGGGAAGTCCCTGAAACTTTTCTTCTGCTTCAAAAAGTTTTCCTTTCACTCAGAATTACCTGTAGAACACTGATGCTGAGGGGCAAAGATAGTGTATCTGCTTTTGTCTGGATGAGTAATTTTACCATGTTATTTTTAACTGGCTATGTCTCTCTGGTTTTATTTACTGGTAATGACGCTAAGTACTGTTAACTTAGCGATCAAGGTGACAACCCAAAATAAAATTAAAATCATGGGGAACTTCCCAGGGGATCCAGTGGTTAAGACTCTGTGCTTTCACTGCAGGGGGCATGGCTTCCATTCCTGATCAGGAAACTAAGGTCCCACATGCCACATGGCATGGCAAAAAAATGAAAAAACAAAAACAGAAAGGGCAATTGGCAGCAAGCATTAAATGTCTACGAATGGGCAGAAGCTCTCCAGGGGCCTGGAGCTACAAGGGTGAGAAGCAAGTAGTCGGTACCTGAGGTGATTCAGACGACAATGGGGTAAGGGCTCTGACATGCCCTGGGGCACAGGAAAGGAAGCAGGGGGATGGCTTAAAACAAGTCTTGAGGGACCGTGGAACTTCCCAGGTGGCACTCAAGTGTTAATTGCTCAGTCATATCAGGCTCCTAGGGACTTCATGGACTGAACCCGTGCTCCTCCTACCCCGCCAAGGCCCCAGGGTCCTCTGTCCATGGGATTCTCCAGAGATCTTCCCAACCCCAGGGATCAAACCTAGCTCTCTCGCACTGCAGTCAGACTCTTTACCTAAAGGCAAAGATTCTTTAAAGAATCTGCCTGTCAATTCAGGAGATACAAGAGATGCCAGTTCGATCCCTGGATCGGGACCATTCCCTGAAGTAGGAAATGGCACCCTACTCCAGTATTCTTGTCGGGAAAATTCCACGGGCAAAGGGCCAATCAATCCTAAAGCAAATCAACCTTGAATATTCATTGGAAGGACTGATGCTGAAGCTCCAATACTTTGGCCACCTGATGTGAAAAGGCAAGTGATGGCAAAAGACACTGATGCCGGGAAAGATTAAGTAAGGGCAGAAAAAGGAGGAGGTGACAGAGGAGGAGATGCTGGAGAGAGCACCACCAAGTCAATGGGCATCATGAGTTTCAGCAGGCTCCAGGAGATGGTGAAGGACAGGGAAGCCTGGCGCGCTGGAGTTCATGTGGTTGCAAAAAGACATACCTTAGCAACTGACCTTCTGAGGGAAGGTACAAAGCAGTTCCAAAGGCAGAAACAGTACTGTGTGTGGCTTCCCAAGCCCTGCAGAGGGAGCCTGGCAGAGGGAGAAAGGGTCACCCCTGAGGCGAGGTAGGTGGCCCATGCCAGAGGCCCTCGAATGCTAGTATGCAAAAAGATCACCAGAGGGCGCCGGCTGGCTAAACATACAGATACAGCCTTGATAAGAGATTTCCGCCCTGTAAGTCTGGAGTGAGGTCCAGAAACCTCCATTTACAACCAGTAGCCCAGGCAGGGTCAAACTATGGAGTCTCATCTTTTGCTACAAATGACTCAAAACCACTGAAGAATTTTAAGCAAAGGAATGAAAGGATCAGATAGGTAAGTCATGATTCTCAGAAGATGTGCAGGAGACAATCTGAAAGGAGGCTGCAGAGTCCAGCGGAGAGGTGACTGAGAAGGGAACAAATTAAAAAAAAAAAAAAAATAGAGGCAGGCAGAACTGTAAGCAACCTGATATTGGAGAGGAAAAGACAGGCAAGGTAGCTTCCCGATGTCCCAGTGGGTTAGCTGGGCAGATCGCGGTGCCACAGAACGACATGGGGAACGGAGAGAGGCGGGGAGGAGAGTAAGGGAGCTAAATTCAATGTTTTCATTCATTAAGCCTTGAGATAATCGCAGAGTCATGTGCAGCTTTAAGAAATAACACAGAGATCCTGTGGACCTTTGACCTACTTTTTCCCAAATGTTAACACCCTGCAAAACTACATAACCAGCGCATCGACATGCACACAGTCCAATCTTACTCAGGTTTCTAAGCTCAGTTTTGAATACCTGACTGTGCAGTCAAAGACATTCACGGGAAAAGCTATCGGGGCAGGTGGGCGACAGGTCTGACGTCCAGAAAGGTCAGGGTGAAGACACGGACGGGGGATCTTGGTCATATGTGGGCTCAGCACCTCAGACAATGGGATTATGCCAACAGAAGCAGCCAGCAGGCACAGGGGCAGGAACTGCGGAGTAAGAGCATGGGCTGTGCAGTAACTCGGCCTTCCCCTGAGCCCTGGGCACGCGTCAGCTCACTTGACGCTGAAGAACACAGGCCCCGGAGCCCGGCGGCCTGGTTCCTGTCCCGGCTCCAATCACTCGGCAGCTGTGAGGTCGTGGGCAAGTCACTCACCCAGGCCCTCAACTGCATGTCGACAAAACAGGGAGGTTAAGTGTACTCAGCCTGTGTGATTATTTTGAGAATTCAGTAAGATATAAAACGCTGACAACTGTGACACACTGTCCAGAAGGAAGGAAACTTACATGATTTACAGGACCCGGCAGCCAGGAGCCCCCAGAGGAGAAGGAAATAACCCTGGCTGCACATAGGAACTCTCTGGCCAAGACAGGAAGACAGGTGAGGACAAGGTGACAGGTGAGGAACGGCGGCTGCAGGTGAGGTCTGTATAGATGTCCTGCCCTTCTCTGCCGCTTAAGAGAAGGGTGGGGCGCCGTGGAAGGAGCCTGGAGAGAGGTGAGAGCCCAACCAGCTGCTGTGAAGATGGACAGGCAATACTCCCCGAAAGATGAGGGCCCTGACATGGCGATGTGTAAGTAACTGCCCAGTGGTGAGGCTGTGTGGCCAACCAAGGACACAGGAGGCAAGGTCTCAGGCAGCGGAAGGAGACAAGAGAGGCTGGTGGGAGGGAACACAGACTGGGGTCCTGAGGCAGCAAGGAAACACCTCACTGCCTGCCTGCCAGCCTGCCTTCGAGGTGCCGAGCGGGCAGAGGATACCCGAGGACAGCACTGGACACTTCCCTTGGTTTTTCCTTCTCACTGTCAAGTCTCCAATCTCTGTTCCCAGGCTAGTGCAGACAAGTGTTAACTGTTAGGTTAGGGATTTTTTTTTCCCAGTTCTTCTTTTTCTTCGCCCAACGTCAATAAGCACATCGAAGCCGAGAATCTTGGCAACTGCAGGCTCCAGATTTAGCCTCTGGAACAAGAATCTCTTAACCCTGCCCATCAACCTCACCACAAGCGTCTCGGCCACCAGCACCGCCTGGAGGCTTCCTCCTGAACCAAACACCTGCCCCAACAAGCCCAACTCCGGCTTCAGGTGGGGCGGGGCGGCTATTTGAATTCTAGTTATCACAGAGTAAGACCCTCAAATGCTTCGGGACTTCTGTATACACCTGAGAGCGCAACGGCCTTGGGCTCTCAGAGATAGCCCTCTTGCGGAATAAAAGGGTTGTTACTTTTCCAAATACTAAATTGTGCACTTAATTAACCCCTTGGGACAAGGTCCCAGTGCCTTCCCTGTGGGAAACCAGGCTGAGGATTCCACGGCCTCAGGAGAGGAGAGCTGTGGCAAGAGACGGGAGGAGCAGACCACAGCTGCACCTTCCTGTGAACAGGGGAGCAGACCTCCGTGGGCTCCGAAGTGAAAGGGGGGCCCCTCCTGAGGAGGTGTGGGGAGGAGAAACAGGAGCAGTGCAGGCTCCAGATCTGCTGCCAGCTCCACACAGCCCACCCCCCACCCCCCCACCCCACCCCCGGCCAGCCAGAGGGCCACAGCGGCTGGAGTCAGTAACTCAGTCACCCTGTCACCCTCAGTCCCCCACCAGCTTCTGCCACGAGGAAGCAGCAGAAAGCCTCCATCATTTGAAGAGTAAAAAATAAACATCTTTTTTTTTTTTTCCTTTCTGCACTTGTGTTGGATTTTAATTCCATGATCAGCTAGTTGTGCTTTGAGTAAAAGTTTCTACAGCAAAAGCATCGTTGTGCTTACGACTTAGATCCTGGACGCAGCTGTTGTCAAGTCTGTAACCCCGAGCCAGAGTCTCTCAGCAGGGCATGAAGACAGGTATTACAGACATCGTATCGCCAGGTAACCACGCAAAGTAGCCAAGGCTCTGAAATATGAAATGATTGCACAGGCCGTGCAGAGCCACCCCTTTATCCTTCCCTGCAGCATCACCCATGTCTTTGAGTCGCCTTTTTTTTTTTTTTTTCTGGAGTTCCAAGACTGATGCATGATACATTGATTTCCATCTGTGTTACCCTCGGGGCTTCCCGGGTGGCTCTGTGGTAAAGACTCTGCCCGCCAAGCCAGAGACTCAGGTTCGATCCCAGGGTCAGGAAGATCCCCTGGAGAAGGAAACGGCACCCCACTCCAGTATTCCTGCCTGGGGAATCCCATGGACAGAGGAGTCCGGCGGCCTTCAGGCCATGAGGTCACAACGACTCAGACAAAGGCTTAGTGACCAAACAACAACATTAACTCTCACAAAGATGTTCCAACTGACCATTTATGAATCCTTAATGAGTTTTGTATCCTATCAATATATCTTACTGGGTTGGTCAAGAAGTTCATTCATGTTAGTCTGTAACATTTTACAGAGAAGCCTGAAGGAGTTTTTTGGCCAACCTAATAATACATATTTGGCCCCAAAATCATGGTGAGTTGAAACTGTCATAAAAGCCACTCTACTGCAGGGATTTCATTTGGACGATTATACACACTTTCTCTGAAAATGACTCTGAAACTCAGAGTATGTCTTTTTTAATTAAAAAAAAAAAAAAGCTTTCTATTCATCATGGAATTAACATTCCAGCACAAATTGCAAAAAGGTATGATCCAGCTTTTCTAAGTCATTACTAAGTCAGTAGCTTAGAGTCCCTTACAAGAACAAGGCACTCTGTGCACAGCATGGAGTAAGCACCAATTTTCTGAAATAAGCATAAAAACATGCACTAAAGATACACAGGAAAAACCCATTTCAGAAGATACAAAGTAAACAAAACAACAATTCCTTCTGAAGCAGGCACTGGGGGGTCTAGGAGACCAGAGAAGGACACAGGGAGATGAGACTTCACTGTGCCCTTCTGGGTGATTCCACCATGAGTATCTGCTATCTGCTTCTAAAAGAAAATTTTAGATCAAGCAAGCAGCTATCTTTTCTCAAAATCATTTATGCTTTAAGCAACAGATCTACAAGACACATGACCAATAAAAACGCTGAGCTTTTTGAAACACCCTTCATACTTTTCCTCAACACCACTCCTCTGTCCCAGACTCACAGGAACAGCTTAGAAACGCTGTAGAACACACGAGACCCAGAAATCAAAGTCCTGGATGCAATTCTCTGTCCTCCCACTTTCTACAGATTTTCCTCAAGCCAATTCGTAAAATGGAGACACCCAACCATCTAGAGGAATTCTTTGAGGACTTCTCCAAATGATAATATATAGAACCAGGCTGCAAACTACAAAAACTCCTGACAGATAATTTTGCTGCCTACTTTGTTCCAAGTGTCGACGTATGTGTAGGTACTAATAACTCACAAAGAGCAAAGAACTAAATTTCCATTAAATCAGGATGCTGATCAGTATTTTATCTTAAATGACTGATTCAATCAGGAATCACTATTAAAAGTGACTAGGAAACAGAGAAACCATTGAGTTGATACAGGTTCCGAACAGGAAATTCAAGACCAAGTCATCTACCCAAGTCAAGTCCAGAGGTGACAGTGGCAAAGACCAGAGCAAATACAGTACGCATGACAGAACTAGAAACGTCACTTGCCTGTTCTCAGTCTTCCAGAGAGGAGGAGAATTAAGATTGTGACAGATCAAGAGAGACTTTTTTAAGATGCAAAAGCAAAACAAAAATTTCCCAATTTTTACGTAAAGACTAGATTTGTTTAGGACCCAGCTCACTGAAAACCTCCGCTCATTTTTCCAGTCTCCCCATCATTTCTTATGGGATTACAGGTAATTATGTATGGGCTGTTGCTGCGTATTTTGGGTACACACCTTTTTTCCACCAAAATCCTTTAAGGCAGCCCCCCTGAAGGCAAACAGCATGGCTTCCCTTGGCTTAAGATTCTTCCCAGCATCTACTCTAATGCAGAGAATCTCAATATACTTTTTAAAAAATAAAATAAATCACTCTTTGTTCAAGAGAACTATAACAAGTTCTCTGGATACATTTCTTTGAGAAATTCAGAAGCAGTCACGAGCAGACATTACCTCTGATTTCATCCAAAAAATTATTTGGTCATAAATACACACACACCCCCAACAATAACCACCACTACCAGATACCAGCATTCCAACATGGAACAGGCTGTGACATTTTTACTTTACATCAAGAAAGTACAATGCCACTTGACAGAGGTTGGGGTGGGAGAGGGGAAGGGGTAGTTTATTTAGTAAGTATAGAGCTTCCAGTTTGCTGTATATGACTTACTGTGACAAACAGCAGCCCGCTGTCCATAAACTCCCCCATTTCCCATTTGCCAAAAGCAATTATTTTCAACTCTTCCGTTCTTTGTGTGTTTTTTCATTTGTTTACTGCTTTATCTCTAAATAACATACTTTTGCTGCCTACTTTGTTCCAAGTGTCGACGATGTGTAGGTACTAATAACTCACAAAGAGCAAAGAACTAAATTTCCATTAAATCAGGATGCTGATCAGTATTTTATCTTAAATGACTGATTCAATCAGGAATCACTATTAAAAGTGACTAGGAAACAGAGAAACCATTGAGTTGATACAGGTTCCGAACAGGAAATTCAAGACCAAGTCATCTACCCAAGTCAAGTCCAGAGGTGACAGTGGCAAAGACCAGAGCAAATACAGTACGCATGACAGAACTAGAAACGTCACTTGCCTGTTCTCAGTCTTCCAGAGAGGAGGAGAATTAAGATTGTGACAGATCAAGAGAGACTTTTTTAAGATGCAAAAGCAAAACAAAAATTTCCCAATTTTTACGTAAAGACTAGATTTGTTTAGGACCCAGCTCACTGAAAACCTCCGCTCATTTTTCCAGTCTCCCCATCATTTCTTATGGGATTACAGGTAATTATGTATGGGCTGTTGCTGCGTATTTTGGGTACACACCTTTTTTCCACCAAAATCCTTTAAGGCAGCCCCCCTGAAGGCAAACAGCATGGCTTCCCTTGGCTTAAGATTCTTCCCAGCATCTACTCTAATGCAGAGAATCTCAATATACTTTTTAAAAAATAAAATAAATCACTCTTTGTTCAAGAGAACTATAACAAGTTCTCTGGATACATTTCTTTGAGAAATTCAGAAGCAGTCACGAGCAGACATTACCTCTGATTTCATCCAAAAAATTATTTGGTCATAAATACACACACACCCCCAACAATAACCACCACTACCAGATACCAGCATTCCAACATGGAACAGGCTGTGACATTTTTACTTTACATCAAGAAAGTACAATGCCACTTGACAGAGGTTGGGGGTGGGGAGAGAGGGGAAGGGGTAGTTTATTTAGTAAGTATAGAGCTTCCAGTTTGCTGTATATGACTTACTGTGACAAACAGCAGCCCGCTGTCCATAAACTCCCCCATTTCCCATTTGCCAAAAGCAATTATTTTCAACTCTTCCGTTCTTTGTGTGTTTTTTTTCATTTGTTTACTGCTTTATCTCTAAATAACATACTTGTGGTTGTACTTCCTAATTTAAGCATTATCTCTTGGCATCCTCCTATGGAAGATGATGGAATATTAAGCTCTCTTTCACCTCCCACCAAGATGTTACATACTTATACATTTCCCTGCTTCCCATCAAATAGCAGATTTCAATTCTAAAGCTACAGGCTAAACCAAATAAGGAACCGTGTCCTTGGTACTAGAAATCATGTCATTATCCATGCAATAGATATGAGATGAATGTAAAATCAAAGATACCAATAAAAATCTTCATTTCTAAAGGGAAATGTTAGAGACAAATTGGAAATAGGAATAAAAACTTCTATTTGCATGAACACATGTATACACACACACATACACCTAGACATACGTATGCATCCACCCATCCACTGACACGGCTTAGGTGCCATGACATCCTAGTAGCAACAAGCACCTTCAGCACTCAGAACTCATCTTCTACAGAACATTCCCCACTAGAAAGAAGTAGGGCTCCATACAGAAAGGGCTGCTGGCAGACCTGAGGCAGAAAGAGGAAGAGATGAGCCTGTGAGACTTTCCGTGCCAAAAAAGGAGGTGCTCTAAGTCAAATGGTGTTGTGTCAAAAGAAACAAAGGAGCTTTAAACACCTCCGACTGGTCAGCTTTGGGACATCTGAATGCTTAAGCATACAAAAGTGTAACTGACTGTAAAATACTGAATGACTAAATACCATGAGCCCATAAAAATGATCAAAGATAATTTTTTTTAAATAAGAAAAACATTAGAGAAACTAATTTATTGAAAAGCTAAAAGTGCAATTGCAGTAGTTCTTACTTTGAGAAGAGATAAACACAGGACTGAGAATTTACTTGGGCTTCTCAAAAATGAATTATGCTCTATCACAGGTGATGAGGGACAGCCCATTTTCACAGAAGAAGGCCTGTAGCTAGCCATTGCCAGTGGAATGACGGGTTTGGACTTGACTCACCAATGGATGCTAAAACATGCAGGCAAAAGACCGTCGAGGAGCAGGACGGCTGCAGGAGCCCAAGCTGTATCCACAGGCCCTGTGTCCTTCTGCTGAAGAGTGGCTTTCACCAGACAGCCAGAGTTACATCACCAATTAAAACCTACCTTTCGTGTTGGGGGAAAGCATGAATTTAAAGTATGCTTCTACAAGCACCTCTGTCCAGGTTTGGGGGTTATTTTCATAGCAAACAACAAGGCGGACAGATCTTTAATATCAAATAAAACACAACAAACATGTGAAAATGTGGAAGGAATCTTGACTTGAAACTCAAAGTTTGTCCCTGGAATCCAAAAAAAACATGCACCATCTTCAATGACCCGAACTGAAAGTAAGCTGCTCGACTTAGATAAGAAACCAGACTGTCAATTATGTGTTTAGCAGGGCTTATTTTTGCAGTGCAAATGGCTCAGTGAATATGTCACTAATTAATTACCCACTGAGCAAGACGGGGAACTGTTTCTTCTCTTCATCGGGGGGATGATAAGGATGGTGGTTCCCAGAGTACAGTCAACCAAGAAGTCTCGCATCCAGCCAATGCCAACCCGACGAGACCTCAAGGCACAGAGGAAACGACTGGGGGCCCACAGGGCAGTCCCTGGGCAGTTTAACCACCAAGCGTTTTAACCTTCTTCTAATCTGCTTCCCAAAAAAGGGGCCTCGTGACCATGATAAGTCTTGTCACTTTACACCATACTGAACACCCAACAATTCCTGGCCAGAATTAGAGCCGCTCCTCTCGCAAGCAATGAGTCCAGTTCTCGCCTCTCAAGCACCCTGGGCTTCGCGCTGCTCCACCCGCTCCCCGTGGCACCCGAGGGAACAAACGAGCGCTGGCTCCCCTGGTGCAGCCCCAGCCCCCGGGGTTCTCCAGCCCGTACACGGCCAGCACCTTTCTCTTTAGCCACGCTTCCTGGCCGCCGGGCCTACAGCGGGGAACAGAGGGCAAACGCCTTGTGGCAGGTCCACTCCACGGGTGTCAGCAAGTTGCTTAACGTCTGAGGCTCGGCTCCCTCATTTGCAGAACGAACTAATAAAACCTACACTGCACACGCGTTACAGTGATTGCAAATCGTGCCTGCAAGGACAACACACAAAGTAATAGGTGATAACTATGGTTCTAGGGCAGACTGCTAACAGTCCACATTTACCGGCCACTCCCTGTGTGGTGGACACCGTCCTAAATGCTGTAGAAGCACTGACTCGCTGCATCCTCAGAAGATGCTGTCAGTTCTGCCGGTGCCACAGACAAGAAGCAGAGGGAGAACGTCACAAGAACAGCAATGAGCAGTCCTTCCAGGGCCCCCATCACCCCACTCCAGCACACACGCCTGCTCACTGTCATCGCTGGCCCACAGGGAACGGACACACCAGGTGAACATCAGCCTGGCAGCTCCACATGCGACCTCATCCTCTGCTTATCCCATTCTTGGGCCAGAAACGCCCTTCCCTAGGCAACAGCCCCCACCCCGTCCTCCCAGGAAACCCTGCTTCTTCCAAAACTGCACTCAAATGTCCCTTCCTCGTGACCTCCCTGGGCTTCCCGAGTCCCCTGGGACTCTCTGCATTTTATTCGCGTCACTGACGGCTCTTCCTTCCTCCACTGTCTGGGCCGTTTGGCTCTGTGCCCCCTGCTCCGGCGTGTGAACACCAAGGGGGCGGTGACCTCACTCTCCCCTCCATCCCCACCGACTAGGCAGGGCCCAGCGCAGGCTGCAGAGCCGAGTCAGGACTCGCATGCTGAGGCGCTCCGTGCACCCACCGGCACATCAGGGTCTTCCTCGGTGAGCTGCAGGGAGAGCTCCTCTCTCACAGGGCTCCAGAATGATGAATGAGAGAAGGGACAGGGCAGACGTAGAGCATGAGCAGCGTTAGCTAAGAAGAGGGAAGGCTGCACATCACAGCCACTCTGGCAGCCCCGGGGAGCACTGACTGTTCCCACACGGCAGGAACCACCGTCTGACAGACCGACAGCAAGAGCGGGAGTGCTCCCACGGCTGGACAGCTCGTTCTCACAGCACACGGGGAGCACCCAAAGCCCGCGTAGCACAGGACTGAGGGTGGTTCCGTAATTGCTCAAGAGATGTGGTTACAGAAACAGACTCACAGACTTTGAGAACCAACTTACAGTTGCCAGAGGGCAGGATGGGGGTAAGAGTCAGTTAGGGAGTCTGGGATGGACACGTACATACTGTTACATTTAAAATGGATAACCAACAAGGACCTACTGTATAGCATGTGGAACTCTGCTCATCGTTCCCCGGCAGCCTGGATAGGAGAGGATCGGGTACACGATATATATTTTGGACACATGTATATGCCGAGTCCCTTCACCGTCTACCTGGAACTATTACAACATTGTTAATTGGCTCTACTCCAATCAGACAAGAAGCAGAGGGAGAACGTCACAAGAACAGCAATGAGCAGTCCTTCCAGGGCCCCATCACCCCACTCCAGCACACACGCCTGCTCACTGTCATCGCTGGCCCACAGGGAACGGACACACCAGGTGAACATCAGCCTGGCAGCTCCACATGCGACCTCATCCTCTGCTTATCCCATTCTTGGGCCAGAAACGCCCTTCCCTAGGCAACAGCCCCCACCCCGTCCTCCCAGGAAACCCTGCTTCTTCCAAAACTGCACTCAAATGTCCCTTCCTCGTGACCTCCCTGGGCTTCCCGAGTCCCCTGGGACTCTCTGCATTTTATTCGCGTCACTGACGGCTCTTCCTTCCTCCACTGTCTGGGCCGTTTGGCTCTGTGCCCCCTGCTCCGGCGTGTGAACACCAAGGGGGCGGTGACCTCACTCTCCCCTCCATCCCCACCGACTAGGCAGGGCCCAGCGCAGGCTGCAGAGCCGAGTCAGGACTGCATGCTGAGGCGCTCCGTGCACCCACCGGCACATCAGGGTCTTCCTCGGTGAGCTGCAGGGAGAGCTCCTCTCTCACAGGGCTCCAGAATGATGAATGAGAGAAGGGACAGGGCAGACGTAGAGCATGAGCAGCGTTAGCTAAGAAGAGGGAAGGCTGCACATCACAGCCACTCTGGCAGCCCCGGGGAGCACTGACTGTTCCCACACGGCAGGAACCACCGTCTGACAGACCGACAGCAAGAGCGGGAGTGCTCCCACGGCTGGACAGCTCGTTCTCACAGCACACGGGGAGCACCCAAAGCCCGCGTAGCACAGGACTGAGGGTGGTTCCGTAATTGCTCAAGAGATGTGGTTACAGAAACAGACTCACAGACTTTGAGAACCAACTTACAGTTGCCAGAGGGCAGGATGGGGGTAAGAGTCAGTTAGGGAGTCTGGGATGGACACGTACATACTGTTACATTTAAAATGGATAACCAACAAGGACCTACTGTATAGCATGTGGAACTCTGCTCATCGTTCCCCGGCAGCCTGGATAGGAGAGGGATCGGGTACACGTATATATATTTTGGACACATGTATATGCCGAGTCCCTTCACCGTCTACCTGGAACTATTACAACATTGTTAATTGGCTCTACTCCAATACAAAATACAAAGTTTAAAGTAGGGAAAGAAAAAGAGATGCTGCTACAGTAAAGCAATAAGGGCAGTAAATATGAGATTTGTATGATGAATTCACATAACTTATTAACTCGGCAATAACAAGACTCCTCCCCCTCCCCCAGGGGAGATTCCTACATATAAACGGACAAGGGCCTATGTTATTTACTATAAAGTCACATTTAATTTACAACTGTGTAATTTACACTTCTTCTGTATTAGCTAGTCCATTTTAAAGCTTTTCTCTGGTGAGCTCAAAACACACAAGACAGTTATATATTCTTGTTTCAAAAACAAAACCTCATTCAATTCTAAAACATACAGGAAACCAAATATGTATCATGCCTGGTACTTTCCCTCAAGTCTTTTAACACTAACATCTATGAGACAGTATTTCCTAAACATCATGTCCACCTGTAACCTCTTATTTTTTCACATCTCATAAAAGATGGAGAACTAATTTCTTCTCCAAAACTTACCTAAACCACCTGTTTTAAAATCTCCATCCTAGGTGGCGCTAGTGGTAAAGAACTCACCTGCCAATGCAGAAGACACAAGAGATGCAGGTTCTGTCCCTGGACAGGGAAAATCTCCTGGAGGTGGGCATGGCAGCCCATGCCAGTATTCGTGCCTGGAAAACTCCACAGACAGAGGAGCCTGGGGGGCTACAGTCCATTGGGCCGCAGAGTCAGACACCACTGAAACAACTCAGCACTCATGCACGCACACCCTGATGTTAGGATTTGTTCAAGTCAAATATCTCCTTGACCCCCTTGAAATTACACATGAAACCTTACCCAGAAACCCAAGGCCCCTCTGACCTCTAGCCCTGTCACTTTCGGGTACACACTGCACGGGGTACGGCTTTGCCTGCTGCAGTTTCCCCAGCGCTGCAACTCACTTCATCTACACTTCAGATCTGTAAGCCTACATAATGACGGTGAGGATCTCTGCGTTGCTACATTTAAAGAATTTACACAACAGGCCTGCTCCCTTGTTGCTGTTAGCCCACTTAACTTCAGGAAAAACCCTCTTCAATAAAATCAAACAGCAGTGCTTTACAGCTCTGTTCCAACGCTGAATGTGGAAACTGAAAATAAAACATATGCTTCTATTACAAAGGAAAAAAGGCCATTTCTACTGAAAACACTTTACAAGTCCTAAAAACGATCATCAAGACAACGAAGGCATAAAACCAACGCCAGAAAAGGGTGACACTCGGCAGTCAATCTTGCCCCAAATGTGCTGAACAGTTCTTTTCACCGTCAAAGCCAGAACATAGAAACGATTACTGCAAGTTAATCTTCTGAAGTGTATGCAATTTAATCCAATTCAACACATATATATGTGTATACTTGCTTGGCTGTATAGCTTGCTTGGAGTGTGAAAGTTGCTACATTATGGCTATGTCTACACAGCCAAATGCTTCCAAATACACTTGTCATTTGCTTAAAGAAGCTGAAGAAGGTGCTTAAGACAAAGTAAAAAGTGAGAGACACCAGGTGTAACAGAGGGGTGGCAAATCAAGATCAGATATTTCAAACTGTGCTCTTTTCATGCAGAATAGTATAAACAGTACATGACGGGACTGCGTTTTTAAAACACATGTGAGAATACAGGAAGAGCAGTTGGATGTCTACCTAAACTACCTATTGATCACAAAAGATAAACTAGTAACTTCGCAGTGGAGAGATCCGGTAGACACCACCTCACCTAAAGGCTCAACGTTATCACCATAGGTCCTGGGACCAACAAGGCACTCATGCACGCACACCCTGATGTTAGGATTTGTTCAAGTCAAATATCTCCTTGACCCCCTTGAAATTACACATGAAACCTTACCCAGAAACCCAAGGCCCTCTGACCTCTAGCCCTGTCACTTTCGGGTACACACTGCACGGGGTACGGCTTTGCCTGCTGCAGTTTCCCCAGCGCTGCAACTCACTTCATCTACACTTCAGATCTGTAAGCCTACATAATGACGGTGAGGATCTCTGCGTTGCTACATTTAAAGAATTTACACAACAGGCCTGCTCCCTTGTTGCTGTTAGCCCACTTAACTTCAGGAAAAACCCTCTTCAATAAAATCAAACAGCAGTGCTTTACAGCTCTGTTCCAACGCTGAATGTGGAAACTGAAAATAAAACATATGCTTCTATTACAAAGGAAAAAAGGCCATTTCTACTGAAAACACTTTACAAGTCCTAAAAACGATCATCAAGACAACGAAGGCATAAAACCAACGCCAGAAAAGGGTGACACTCGGCAGTCAATCTTGCCCCAAATGTGCTGAACAGTTCTTTTCACCGTCAAAGCCAGAACATAGAAACGATTACTGCAAGTTAATCTTCTGAAGTGTATGCAATTTAATCCAATTCAACACATATATATGTGTATACTTGCTTGGCTGTATAGCTTGCTTGGAGTGTGAAAGTTGCTACATTATGGCTATGTCTACACAGCCAAATGCTTCCAAATACACTTGTCATTTGCTTAAAGAAGCTGAAGAAGGTGCTTAAGACAAAGTAAAAAGTGAGAGACACCAGGTGTAACAGAGGGGTGGCAAATCAAGATCAGATATTTCAAACTGTGCTCTTTTCATGCAGAATAGTATAAACAGTACATGACGGGACTGCGTTTTTAAAACACATGTGAGAATACAGGAAGAGCAGTTGGATGTCTACCTAAACTACCTATTGATCACAAAAGATAAACTAGTAACTTCGCAGTGGAGAGATCCGGTAGACACCACCTCACCTAAAGGCTCAACGTTATCACCACAGGTCCTGGGACCATGTGACGGGAGGAACCAAGGCACTCACAGCACCACCTCCAGGAGGCTCCCCCCAAAGTGCTCAACATGAGTCTGATCACAAGTGACTGGACAAATACGAGTCGAGGGACATTCTACAAAATAACTGGCCTACCCTCTTCAACAATGTCAAAGTCACAAAAGAGAAAGGCTGAAGACCATGACAGTTAAAGGCCACGTGGACTGTGGACTGGATCGAGTAGAGGAGACCCACGTCTGGAGAGACCAAGGGCTCTGCTGTCGGTCACTGAGCCACGTAGAGGCAGAGGCTGGACGAGAGCCCCCCAAAACTGGTTCCGAGATGCTGAACCTAAGACATTTGAGGCAAACTCCTAAACTTCATGCATTTTTAAAATACCTTAAGCCTTAAGTGCTTTTTATACTTTACCATGAGAGAAGGACAGGGGGCAATGCTCTTTCATAGACTGAACATTCACCTTTTACTACACACAAATAACCAAAGACCATGTCATGCTTTGTAAATAAACTGAACCGGAAGACAGAATCATGTGTGTCGTGTGGTTTATGAAAACCAGAAAATACAGCTAGTGGGTGAAGCGTGAACCTAATCAACTGTCGGTTGTGGTTTGCAAACAAAAGAAATTCTACAGGGGGTGGGGAAGGGGGAGGGGAATTAGAAAATAATCCCCACCCCAAACGAAATAGTTACACTGGCAAAGATATTAATAGCAAAAGCAACAAATCCGGGACTTCCCTGGTGGTCCAGTGGTTAAGACTCCACGCTCCCAATGCCGGGGGACCAATTTCAACTCCTGATCAGGGAACTGAGACCCCACATGCCGCAACCAGACAAAGTAAAAAGTGAGAGACACCAGGTGTAACAGAGGGGTGGCAAATCAAGATCAGATATTTCAAACTGTGCTCTTTTCATGCAGAATAGTATAAACAGTACATGACGGGACTGCGTTTTTAAAACACATGTGAGAATACAGGAAGAGCAGTTGGATGTCTACCTAAACTACCTATTGATCACAAAAGATAAACTAGTAACTTCGCAGTGGAGAGATCCGGTAGACACCACCTCACCTAAAGGCTCAACGTTATCACCACAGGTCCTGGGACCATGTGACGGAGGAACCAAGGCACTCACAGCACCACCTCCAGGAGGCTCCCCCCAAAGTGCTCAACATGAGTCTGATCACAAGTGACTGGACAAATACGAGTCGAGGGACATTCTACAAAATAACTGGCCTACCCTCTTCAACAATGTCAAAGTCACAAAAGAGAAAGGCTGAAGACCATGACAGTTAAAGGCCACGTGGACTGTGGACTGGATCGAGTAGAGGAGACCCACGTCTGGAGAGACCAAGGGCTCTGCTGTCGGTCACTGAGCCACGTAGAGGCAGAGGCTGGACGAGAGCCCCCCAAAACTGGTTCCGAGATGCTGAACCTAAGACATTTGAGGCAAACTCCTAAACTTCATGCATTTTTAAAATACCTTAAGCCTTAAGTGCTTTTTATACTTTACCATGAGAGAAGGACAGGGGGCAATGCTCTTTCATAGACTGAACATTCACCTTTTACTACACACAAATAACCAAAGACCATGTCATGCTTTGTAAATAAACTGAACCGGAAGACAGAATCATGTGTGTCGTGTGGTTTATGAAAAACGAGAAAACACAGCTAGTGGGTGAAGCGTGAACCTAATCAACTGTCGGTTGTGGTTTGCAAACAAAAGAAATTCTACAGGGGGTGGGGAAGGGGGAGGGGAATTAGAAAATAATCCCCACCCCAAACGAAATAGTTACACTGGCAAAGATATTAATAGCAAAAGCAACAAATCCGGGACTTCCCTGGTGGTCCAGTGGTTAAGACTCCACGCTCCCAATGCCGGGGGACCAATTTCAACTCCTGATCAGGGAACTGAGACCCCACATGCCGCAACGAAGAGTTCAGATGCCACAACTAAAGAACCCACATGCCACAACAAAGACCTGGTGCAGCCAAATAAGTAATTAAAAAAAAAAAAGGTAATGAATCCCACAAGTCTTTACTCTTCTGATCTAGATGCAGGAGCTAGGCTTTCCTCCATTTAGCAGAGGAACCATACAATTCTGGTGATACATTTATATCGGGACCGCTAAAGTCTCTTAACTACACATTCTTCACAAATGATGAGACTCTACTAGACTTTAATTGTCCTAAAGTTGTTTTACATTTCATCTGAAAGAATCATTCCTGCCAAACCTTTTCGGTTTTTTGGTTGCTGTGCTTTTGTTTTTGTTATCGTTTTTGGTTTTTTGCCTTTTTGTGACAGCTAAAATCAGGAAAATAAGAATAGGAACAAGTTACCAAAACATATGAAGAGCATCTAAGGAATGATGGAGTAGTCTCTCCATTACCAATTAGCAATGCTGAAAGTTGCAAGGATTACAAATTGGGTCAAACTTGGGGGAAAAAATGCACACAAGCACCCACCCACCCCCAAGACACACACACACACACACACACACACACACACACAAATGCCTCAAGCCTAATTATTCATTTATCCTTACACTACTGAGCATCTTCTATGTGTCCAGCACTGCTCTAGAAGATCCAGCACAAAAGAAAATAAAAATCTGACAAAATGATCTCAAAGGATGAAACAGTGACAAGTCAACAGAATCATGTGTGTCGGTGGTTTATGAAAACGAGAAAACACAGCTAGTGGGTGAAGCGTGAACCTAATCAACTGTCGGTTGTGGTTTGCAAACAAAAGAAATTCTACAGGGTGGGGAAGGGAGGGAATTAGAAAATAATCCCCACCCCAAACGAAATAGTTACACTGGCAAAGATATTAATAGCAAAAGCAACAAATCCGGGACTTCCCTGGTGGTCCAGTGGTTAAGACTCCACGCTCCCAATGCCGGGGGACCAATTTCAACTCCTGATCAGGGAACTGAGACCCCACATGCCGCAACGAAGAGTTCAGATGCCACAACTAAAGAACCCACATGCCACAACAAAGACCTGGTGCAGCCAAATAAGTAATTAAAAAAAAAAAAGGTAATGAATCCCACAAGTCTTTACTCTTCTGATCTAGATGCAGGAGCTAGGCTTTCCTCCATTTAGCAGAGGAACCATACAATTCTGGTGATACATTTATATCGGGGACCGCTAAAGTCTCTTAACTACACATTCTTCACAAATGATGAGACTCTACTAGACTTTAATTGTCCTAAAGTTGTTTTACATTTCATCTGAAAGAATCATTCCTGCCAAACCTTTTCGGTTTTTTGGTTGCTGTGCTTTTGTTTTTGTTATCGTTTTTGGTTTTTTGCCTTTTTGTGACAGCTAAAATCAGGAAAATAAGAATAGGAACAAGTTACCAAAACATATGAAGAGCATCTAAGGAATGATGGAGTAGTCTCTCCATTACCAATTAGCAATGCTGAAAGTTGCAAGGATTACAAATTGGGTCAAACTTGGGGGAAAAAATGCACACAAGCACCCACCCACCCCCAAGACACACACACACACACACACACACACACACACACAAATGCCTCAAGCCTAATTATTCATTTATCCTTACACTACTGAGCATCTTCTATGTGTCCAGCACTGCTCTAGAAGATCCAGCACAGAATAAATCTGACAAAATATCTCAGGGAGAAACAGTGTAGTTCAGAGTCAACAGAAGCAGGTCATCAATGAATCAAAATATAACAAGAGCTATGAAGAAAAATGAAGCCGGACCAAGTGACAAGATGACATTTTGGCTGCGGTGGTCTGAGAAGACCTCTCCTAGGCATTGCCCTCTGAGCTCAGCCGACTGGGGGGTGGGGGTGGGAGGGGCAGTGGCACCCTGAGGCCAATGCCGAGATCACAACGTGCACATAGGCGGCTGTGAGAGGAGGCTGAGCACGGGCGTGGGCCACGACTCATGTCCTAGCAGGATCACACTGGGCTTCCCTGGTGGCTCAGCAATAAAGAATCGGCCTGCAAGGCAGGAGACCTGGGTTCGACCCCTGGGTTGGGGAGATCCCCTGGAGGAGGGCAATGGCAACCCACTCCAGCATGCTTGCCTGGAGAATCCCATGGACAGAGGAGGGGGGTCACACCAAGTCGGGCACAACTGAAGCAACTAAGCAGCAGCAGGATCACTCTGCTACAAGTGAAAGCCGTCATTAGAGGAACAAGAGTAAACAGATCAAACTGGAGGCCCTGCAACACACAGTACAGGCAGAGATGGTGGCGGCGGTGGTGCCCTGGGCCAGGCAGCAGCAGCGGGCAGAGAAATACATAGCCGGATCCGGGCTGTATTTCGAAAGCAAACCAGATTGCTGAGGGAGTGAATGCCAAGTTCCGAAAGCTAAAAGCCCAGGATGACTGTATGTATGTCTTTCATCCTATCCAGTCGGGAAACTATGTATAACATTTACTAAGGGGCTTCCCCTGGTGGTCCAGTGGGTAAGGACACCGCCTTGCAGTGCAAGGGGCGCCGGTTCGAGCCCTGGCCTGGGAAGATCCCACGTGCCGTGGAACGGCTGGACTGATGTGTCCAATTACCGAGCCGGAGCTCTGGAGCGCATGCGCCCAGAGCCAGTGCTCTGCGACGACGGATGCCACCGCGATGGGAGGCCCACAGGAGCCAAAGAACAAAGACGGATGAAAATAGAGAAATGAAAGACCAACAGAAGTGGCCCGCCCGCTCCCCTCCCTCCCCAACCCGACCCCCGCCCAAAAATAAATAATAAAATAAAAATAAATCTAAAAAAAAAAAAAAAAACATTTACTAAGGAGGAGAAATCGGCGGAAAGAATAAGTTCAGGCATGGTGGGTAATCTTTCACTTGACTTTCACTTGATACACATCACATTTTAGATTGTCTAGTCATCAAAGTAGAGGTGACCAGTAAGCAACTAAGTATCCAGGTTGTGTAGAGAAGTATCAGTGAATGCAACAGATACATGGAGAGAGGGAGACAGAGAGAAAGATAACGGGTAGAGAGAGACAAACAGAGATAAAGAAGAACTGCACATATGTGCTTGCACATGAATGAAGGAAAATTCAAGAAAACATGGAGATGAGAGAAAAGAAACTTAAACACTGTACTATATCTACTTTAGTACCACTTGAAAATACTCTAATGAGAAGGTACTATTTAATAATTTTTAAAAGGGGGAGGAGTTTCTTCAGTTTCCCTCAGTAAAATAATAAGCTAATGGAAAAAAAAATCAGACATACAGAATTAACAAGGGAATTAACAAGGCTTCCCTGATGGCCTGCCAATGCAGGAGATGGGAGTTCGATCTGTGGATTGGGAAGATTCCCTGGAAGAGGGCATGGCAACCCACTCCAGTATTCTTGCCTGGAGACTCCCATGGAAAGAGAAGCCTGGCGGGCTAAAGTCAAAGGGGTCACAGAGTCAGGCACACTGAGCAACTAAACAACAATGAAAGAGTTAACAAAAGTCTACTGTGAAAACAACACAGACAATCTCTTTCAACTCTGGGGATTACTTCCATTTTCTTTCTTGACATCTGCATATTGATACAGATGACAGTTTTGTTTGGTCTTTTAAGTACAGTTCATTTTTGCTTGTTATTTTGACACACGTGAGATAACGCTAAATTCCATGGAATTTGGCCATTTTTTGTTCTGTTTTGAATTTAAGTTTTCATGCTTTTGCAGTGTCTCTACTCTCCAGTTCATGAGGGCCCCTTCCACCTCTCTAACTACCTCACACCCTGACCCACTCATCTGGGTACTGCCAGACATGCAAGGACACCTGTCCTTCCCATTCTCGCTACCCAGGGCTTTGCAGTTGGGGCAGGGTTGGGGGACGGGGGTAGGAGGGTCTATCTTATAAAACCATAAGCACATTTCTATTTCATAAAGAATTATTTGCAAGCCTAATATTTCCATGTAAGTTTTATGTATCATTATTCTCTGGGCACAGCTCTAATGTAGCATCAAACCTTTTATAAAGTATGTTTTAGCACTGCCTCAAGGAATCTCTGTCTAGTCACCAAAAGAATGCAAACTCCAAGTGAAAACGGTTTCCCTTCAGATCATTCCACAAATACCCACCAATGCATGTATGTGTGTGTCTGTGCACCTGTATATGTGAGGGGATGACAGACACAAAACATTAAAAGATACTTTCAGACAGAAAAACGCGCATAAATAAAACAATACGTGAGAATGTAACTGGGAGGAAGGTGGGAAAGAGAGAGGATGCTGTTTATCTGGGTGGCCAGGGACAACCTCCTGGGGAGATGACACTTGAGCAGAAGCCTCAGTGAAGGGGAGGCGGCTGCAAACACTCTGGAAGGACCACCCAAGTACGGGGAGGAGGAAAGACGGAGGGCCCAAGACAGGAAGGAACCGGCGTGTTGGAGGGACCGATAGAGAGCGGTTGTGGCTGGAACATCGTAGGAAAAGAGGCCAGATCGTGGATGGCACTGCAGCAGAGAATCTGGATCTTTATTCTAATTGTGATGAGAAACTAAAGTTACAAACAGGAACAGGAAATGATGCGATTTAGGCAAAGCAAACGGCATGGTGGCTACGGACAGACTAGAATCTAAGGAGCAAAAATTAAGGCAGGGAGACTAGTCAGGAGGCTGCCACTCTCTTCAGCCAACAGACGGGGTGGCTGGGAGCACATGGCGGTAAGGGTGATGTGAAGCTGTTCAGGACACATTCTGGAGGCAAGAGCAATGAGGTGTGCTGATAGAATCAGGAACCTGCGCCTGGGTAAACAGAACCAGGCCCCCATCCACACTGAGAGTGACCTACCTTCAATAATGGACCGCCTCAGGATTCAGCTCACTGGGCTGGGTACGTACAGAAGGCACAGGCAACAATTACGTACAGGATAATGGAAAATGCATCACCCTATCTCACTTACCCAAATTGGGATCAGGGATCTGACGTTTCTTAATTTTTGCTTCAGAAATAACAGAATAATAGGCACAAGTCATCTTGATCAGCCACGCTGCTCGAACCATTGGCACTGAATACTTCGCTAAGTATGCAAACACATCTTCTTTTTTACTAAGGATGGGAACCTAGAAAGAAGTAACGTATGTTATCATCATCACACATTATGTTCATCAGTGGGCCAACCTACAGAAAGGGGAAGTGGAAGAAACTAAGGTCCTGTTGGCTCTAAGAAAGTATATCTTCAATGGATTTTCAAACAGCTTATATGTTTTTCTTTTTTTTAAACAACAACAACATTTAAAGCAAATTTCAAGAAAAAAGGATCGACACTAAGTTTAGCACACTGGCAACACAGTTTTATCAGTTGTGCTTTCTTATTTATAAAAACAAATTTTTTCAAGCTCCCAGATCCTAAGAGCTACTCCTCATATCAACAAAATATGGAAAATAATTTCAGGACGGCGCTCCAAGGAGTTATCTCAAAATTGGAAAGGACAGATCAAGAGAAAAGCTACCCCACTCTAATGTTATCAAAGAACATTTTCGTATAGAGCTTTCCGACGATAACATTTCAAAAGAATAAACATTTCCAGAAAGCTTGTGAAAGAGCCTTTAGCCCAAAATTTTCAGTAGAGGCTAAAATGATGGCGCAGTGAACATGCCTAATAAACATGGCGCTAGAAATAGCTGGGTAATTAATTCTCTGGTTCAAAGTGGGCACTTGAGGCAGTTAATTATTTCTTCCAGAACGCATTTAGCAAATTAGTATCCCAATGGTACTTTAAATTAGCAAATTAATAGGACAGACTAGAATCTAAGGAGCAAAAATTAAGGCAGGGAGACTAGTCAGGAGGCTGCCACTCTTCAGCCAACAGACGGGGTGGCTGGGAGCACATGGCGGTAAGGGTGATGTGAAGCTGTTCAGGACACATTCTGGAGGCAAGAGCAATGAGGTGTGCTGATAGAATCAGGAACCTGCGCCTGGGTAAACAGAACCAGGCCCCCATCCACACTGAGAGTGACCTACCTTCAATAATGGACCGCCTCAGGATTCAGCTCACTGGGCTGGGTACGTACAGAAGGCACAGGCAACAATTACGTACAGGATAATGGAAAATGCATCACCCTATCTCACTTACCCAAATTGGGATCAGGGATCTGACGTTTCTTAATTTTTGCTTCAGAAATAACAGAATAATAGGCACAAGTCATCTTGATCAGCCACGCTGCTCGAACCATTGGCACTGAATACTTCGCTAAGTATGCAAACACATCTTCTTTTTTACTAAGGATGGGAACCTAGAAAGAAGTAACGTATGTTATCATCATCACACATTATGTTCATCAGTGGGCCAACCTACAGAAAGGGGAAGTGGAAGAAACTAAGGTCCTGTTGGCTCTAAGAAAGTATATCTTCAATGGATTTTCAAACAGCTTATATGTTTTTCTTTTTTTTAAACAACAACAACATTTAAAGCAAATTTCAAGAAAAAAGGATCGACACTAAGTTTAGCACACTGGCAACACAGTTTTATCAGTTGTGCTTTCTTATTTATAAAAACAAATTTTTTCAAGCTCCCAGATCCTAAGAGCTACTCCTCATATCAACAAAATATGGAAAATAATTTCAGGACGGCGCTCCAAGGAGTTATCTCAAAATTGGAAAGGACAGATCAAGAGAAAAGCTACCCCACTCTAATGTTATCAAAGAACATTTTCGTATAGAGCTTTCCGACGATAACATTTCAAAAGAATAAACATTTCCAGAAAGCTTGTGAAAGAGCCTTTAGCCCAAAATTTTCAGTAGAGGCTAAAATGATGGCGCAGTGAACATGCCTAATAAACATGGCGCTAGAAATAGCTGGGTAATTAATTCTCTGGTTCAAAGTGGGCACTTGAGGCAGTTAATTATTTCTTCCAGACCACAAAGGTACTATTTAGCAAATTAGTATCCCAATGTACTGCTGAATGCCTTGAAAGAGTTAAATCAGTCTCCCAGCATTCCTCATAAATATCCTGGGAATAGCCCATTGATCTATTCATATAATCTCTCCAATTTATGAATACAAGGGCTCTCGAATTCAGAAGCACATATGTGAAGAAAGTTATTTAATTAAGGAATAAAACACATTTGGATGGTTTTGTCAAATTTACAGTTTGGGCCAACTCAGGAAGGAAAATATGTCTACAGTGACTGAAGCAGGACTTCCTACAGAGATGGGTTCCATTTTCAGCCAAGAAACCATCTGACTTCAACTTGTAGCTGAACCCAGGCAGTCACCAGGCGGCTGTTTGGTTTCTAAATCAAGCTGGAATTGTCCCAAAGTACCAAAAAGAAAGACACATGGCATGTGGTGGCCCTCCACCCTCCAAAGGGTGTCGTCTTTCTCCTTGCATGCTCCTTACCATCGGCATCGTCTGTCTGCTGAGTGGTGGTAGAGGCCAACGGCAAACTCCAAGATCACAGCAAGCAAACTGACCAGAAGTGAACCACGCCATTCCTAACGAAATGTTTAAGAGCTAGAAGGATATCCCCAGGAGCAAGAAGTCTCCTCTTCCAAATCTAGCTATGACCACGACTGAATTAAGAGGCCTCTTAGAGGGCTTACCTGGTGGTCCAATGGGTAAAGAGTCTGCCCTGTAAGGGGCGGCAGTTCAATCCCTGACATGGGAAGGTCCCATATGCCACGGAGCGGCTGGACCTGTGTGTCCAATTACGAGCCCACACTCTGGAACGCATGTGCCCAGAGCCGGTGCTCTGCTACAGGAGAGGCCACTGTAATGGGAGGCCCACACAGGCCAAAGAATAAAGATGGATGAAAATATATAAAGACCAATAAAAGTGGCCAAAAAATTAAAAAGAAAAAAAAAAGAGGCCTCTTAGAGGCCACTGTTGACCTTTCTGTGGCTAAACACCTGTGGAGCTTTAGAGGAACAGAAAACCAGGTCCAGAAACCGGATTTGACCCATATGGGAAACTGTTTTGAACTCACTCTAAATCAGAGCTGGAAGAAGGATCTTACCGGGAAAACGAAGGTCATCTACATCAGCCACCTACCTCACAGATCAGTATCAGAAATTAAACAAAAGGCAGTTAAACTCTCTAATATGAAAAACACACAGAGAATGCCATTTTTTACCCAATTCTAAAGAGCTGTCACCATCTCAGGAGGATGAAATGCTGAGGGAAAGGATGGGAAACAAAGACTTTTGAGATGCCTAAGAAATGAATCCTTCAAAGTATAGTCAATGGTTTTACAAAGAAAATGTCTTTTAACTTTGCAAAGAATTAATGTCAGGGCTTACCTGAGGGGCACCTGACGTGGCCAGAAGCGGCTCCTAATAAAGAGAGAGGAACAGTGGCTAATACACGGCACCATAATTCGTCTCCTTCCTTAAAGATGAGATGCCATGATGCCCCTAAAGCAAGGACATCAATTCCTCATGCAGGACATATCCCCAAAAAATGCATTCTAAAAGCTTACCAGAAAAGGCAAACCTAAAAAGAAAGCCCTGGCTGGCTACAGAGGAGTTGAAGGTATTGAAGGTATGAGCTATTGGTAGGAAGACATCAAGTACAGAAGGATGGCCTTTGACTTCTGCAGACTTCAGATACAACTCACAGGCCGCTAGAGCCCAGGTGGTACCTGTTTAATATTAGGAAAGAAATGCTACGCAGTTCAGCCTGTGTTGAGACAGAGGTACTGCCTGAGCAGCAAGAGGGGGCTATGCCGAGGGTTGTGCGGTGCCAGGACTTGAGTTGCTTTTAAGCACCAGCATCTACGAAAGGCAGCATGATGCTCTGACACTAGAGCAAAATGAAGCCAATGGCAGCTACAGACACTGTTTTCAAAGAGCTGCTTTAGAAAACCAACAAGTAAATACACAAAGGAGCTCTGCTCTCACCTGAGGCTGCACCAAGCCATATGTGAAAACTTAAGAATGTAAGATGGGCTCCCCTGAAAATAAAGGATTTCAGGGGAGATAAGAAAGACCCGGAGACTATTTGAAAGGTGTGTAAGAAGTTAGAGATCAAGACTAAGAGGGAAGTTTCTGGCTCTCATCTAAATTTCAAAAGACGTTTTATATTATTGGGACTATAAGAATGTTGAAATGTGTGCAGTATTCCCCATTTGAGGAAATGATCAAAGGCAAGTTTAAAAAGAATCCTCCCTTCCCTCCCTCCATTCCCCCTCCTCAAAAAAAAAAAAAAGCTGGAAACTATGAATAAAACATTCTGCTTTGTTCTGAAACTTTTTCAAAGATGTTTTCCAAGCACACAGAGCATCAGTATCTTTTATCTCACTTGTTCGGAAGGAGATTTAGTTTGAAATTTTGGATGGATCCTCTTTACAAGGAAATGATATTGAAGCAAGGATTCCTATTTAATGCATTCTGGGCATCATGGCCTAAGAAAACTGAAAATGGAACAGGAATCAATGAAGTCTACTTCCCATTCTTGATTTTAGAACCCTGTCATCTAATATCCATAGAAAACAGCTTCCTGTGTAGAATGCTTAAGTCACTAGATGTCCTGGGCACCACATGCCATCAAAATGTGGCATAGGCAGAACAGCCTATGTACAGCACTCACCTTGTCATCAAGATTTTTTGAGTTTTGGAGAGAAGTGGGGGAAGAAATGTAAACATGAACATGATCCCAAACAGCTTCATTTCTGTCAGGCCACAGCCAAAACCCAAGAAATATTTAATACCTTTTTTGCCAAAATAGCAAGTGGTTTATTTCCTGCTAAGTCAGAGAACCAGCTATGAATCGCACTCTGGGATCGAGGAGTAACCAGCCAATAATTATCTTTAGTGTTGACTTGTGGTTTCTTCTTTCCCGTGTCCTGGAAAGTGTTAAGCTTTAGTTTCTCAGCTAATATGCTGCTAAAATAAGCTCCGATCTGTGGAAGGGAAAACAGAAAAAAGTTGAAAGACAATCAGCAAGAACGTTAGTAACGTACACATCACTATTTTACTTGTATAGTTTCAACTGAAAATCTTCAAAGAGCCCATCGGAAAATAAAAGGGGAATTTGAGACCTTAAAGCCAAGAGATGTGATTTCCTTACACTAACACGATGCAGGGACTCCCAGAACACCTTTGTCTCATTACTCACAAGTAGTTCAAGGGAAAAAGAAGCACCTTTGAAAATCTCTGTAAGATAAAATTAATTACATACTAAATAAATTTCAAGAGAATGGGTTCTGCTTTAATCTTGAGCTCTGCGTCTCCATTTTCACAGCGCACACCCATTTGGAGAGAGTCTATTTCCTGAGAGGTGCTGCATACAGCAGCAGAACCCAGTAATCACAGGGTAATCATTCTTCTTTCTCGTTTCATCTTAATAGCACATATTTTTGGAAAGGAAACTCTGTATTTACACTCTGTGCCTTAAAAAAAAAAATGTCTAGGGCTTCCCTGGTGGTCCAGTGGGTAAGGACACCACCTTGCAGTGCAAGAGGCGCCGGTTCGATCCCTGGCCTGGGAAGATCCCACGTGCTGTGGAGTGGCTGGACCGATGTGTTCAGTTACCGAGCCGGGGCTCTGGAGCACGTACGCCCAGAGCCAGTGCTCTGCGACAACAGAGGCCACCGCGATGGGAGGCCCACATGGGCCAAAGAACAAAGATGGATGAAAACAGACAAATGAAGGACCAATAGAAGTGGCCCACCTACCCTCTCCCTCCCCACCCCCCAAAATAAATAAATAAATAAATCTTTTAAAAAAAAATGTCTAGAGAAATCCAATTTATTTAAAATGGCAAATTACAAAAGGTTCAACTGAATTAAATATTCAACATTTTTTTATTGGGCTGCCAATTTCAGAAGTACAAGCATTTCAAGAGAAAGCTAATGTGGCTTGCTCTGAATGGAACAAAGTAGCAACAGGAGCTCTGGTGAATGACAGGTTTAAAGAGGACAAAGGAAAGAGAAAGGGACAAGAGGGGAAGAGACTGAGTAGTACCTGAAAACTTAATGAATCCAACAGAAAACCTGTTAGAATTTCCAGGAATCCCATCACAACATCATACTGTGTCCCCTGGAAATTCCCTAATAATAGGACGTGGACACCAATTTCTAATAAAATCCTGCAATAAGGTTACCGGACAGCAGCAACCACAATTACAACAAAACACCTACCCTGATGCAGCAGGATAAGAATCACCACCTTCGTTGATGCTCGTAACTCAATGAACAATTAGTCTATGGGCTGGAATACAGTTGGAAGCAACTAGCCAAGTTCATCAACCAGGGTGTAAAAACAGTACAACTTTTGGTTTAAATGTGAATTGGCATCCCCTGTTCCTTGAGATGGATATACAATGAAAAAGTCTGTTTCACTGAACTGATGTAATATGGCAAAATCCTAGTAATAAGAAAAAAAATAAATCTGAACTTTATTTTTTGAACAAGTTTATGCTATTTTTTTAAGCAAAATGTGCAGAATATCCAGAGAATAAATTAAATATAAAATTTCAGCAAGGGCTTCCCTGGTGGTCCAGTGGGTAAGGACACCGCCTTACAGTGCAAGGGGCGCCGGTTTGATCCCTGGCCTGGGAAGATCCCACGTGCTGCGGAGCAGCTGGACTGATGTGTCCAATTACCGAGCCGGAGCTCTGGAGCGCATGCGCCCAGAGCCGGTGCTCTAAGACAACAGAGACCACTAAGATGGGAGGACCACAAGAGCCAAAGAACAAAGACGGATGAAAATAGAGAAATGAAAGACCAATAGAAGTGGCCCGCCCATCCCCCTCCCTCCCCACCCCACCCCAAAAATAAATGAATAAATAAATAAAAGAGCAAACATTAAAAAAAAATTTTTACAGCAAAAAGTAAGTTACTTGAAAATAAGTAAATTTCTCAAGCAATATTTGGTCTTTGCACCAATGACAAACATGTACCTATATAGACAGTTTTATATTTAAAAGACTTCTTATTTGTAATTATGTCTGAGCATTTTAATCACAATAAAGAAAGACACAAAAAATTTTAAACTAGTTTGAGTACTGTCAAAGAAGAAAATGCACAGTGATCTGAAAAGACTCTTCAATTAAATCAACCCAACCACTAAAGAAATTCTGCAAAAATTTCTAGTTTCAACAAGTCTGGACAATATCTTTTGCAACTATACGTATTTCATGATAGAAATGCAACATAGTTTCTATATATGTTTTACTTCCGAACAAACCTAATGAACAATAAAATAACTCTAAGCAAAGTCAAAATTCCAAAAAAAAAAAGGCACAGAGAAAACTGACAGGCGATAAATGACGATAAGGTTACCATGAACGGTGTCAGATTCTTAATCTCCAATGGAAAGGAATTCACATTGGGATCAAAAGACTTGGCGATGGTCACTAAGAGCTTCGTGCAGTGGAAAGTTTATTAAAGTAAGAAAGGATAGGGAAAAGCTTCCAGCATAGACACTGGAAGGGGGATGGAAGAGTATCCCCACTTTGCCAGCTTAGGCACGACAATTTGTATTTTCCAGCTGGTTATTGAAACAATAGGCTAAGGTCATAAAGGCCTTCCAGTCCTACACCCACAGCATGAGATTAGCCAGGGGATAATCTCCAGGCTAGGTGAGACATTCTGGTGTAAAGGCCCTCCTGGGCCCACAGCATCAACCTAAGACAAAAAAACTTAGTTTTGGGTTGATCTTATCATAACAAATATTTCAGGTTAGAAAAATACCTGTCCTCCTCCTTTCTGTCCCTCACCTCCTCCTCCTTATCAAATCTGCCTATGGACTCCTTTCATTCTGAACCCCTTTCAAAATGTACAATAGGACTCAAAAATAAATAAAAACATGACCATACATTTAATTCTAACAGCAATATATTCACTTTATTCCAAAATCAAAAAAAAGTGAAAAGCTTCATTCCCAACTCCCAATGCCTGCCTCCAAGGCAACCACCTTGATTAGTTTATGTGTCTTTCCAGAGTTTCTTCATGTAAATACACATGAGTTAACACATATATTTTTCTCCTGTATCTATACCCATTATATACATTGAGTAACTCTCTGAGAGCCTTCCTACCATATTTGCATATGGAGAGCTTCGTTATTCATGCAAAGCAATAAAGTTTTGTAATTATGTCTGAGCATTTTAATCACAATAAAGAAAGACACAAAAAATTTTAAACTAGTTTGAGTACTGTCAAAGAAGAAAATGCACAGTGATCTGAAAAGACTCTTCAATTAAATCAACCCAACCACTAAAGAAATTCTGCAAAAATTTCTAGTTTCAACAAGTCTGGACAATATCTTTTGCAACTATACGTATTTCATGATAGAAATGCAACATAGTTTCTATATATGTTTTACTTCCGAACAAACCTAATGAACAATAAAATAACTCTAAGCAAAGTCAAAATTCCAAAAAAAAAAAGGCACAGAGAAAACTGACAGGCGATAAATGACGATAAGGTTACCATGAACGGTGTCAGATTCTTAATCTCCAATGGAAAGGAATTCACATTGGGATCAAAAGACTTGGCGATGGTCACTAAGAGCTTCGTGCAGTGGAAAGTTTATTAAAGTAAGAAAGGATAGGGAAAAGCTTCCAGCATAGACACTGGAAGGGGGATGGAAGAGTATCCCCACTTTGCCAGCTTAGGCACGACAATTTGTATTTTCCAGCTGGTTATTGAAACAATAGGCTAAGGTCATAAAGGCCTTCCAGTCCTACACCCACAGCATGAGATTAGCCAGGGGATAATCTCCAGGCTAGGTGAGACATTCTGGTGTAAAGGCCCTCCTGGGCCCACAGCATCAACCTAAGACAAAAAAACTTAGTTTTGGGTTGATCTTATCATAACAAATATTTCAGGTTAGAAAAATACCTGTCCTCCTCCTTTCTGTCCCTCACCTCCTCCTCCTTATCAAATCTGCCTATGGACTCCTTTCATTCTGAACCCCTTTCAAAATGTACAATAGGACTCAAAAATAAATAAAAACATGACCATACATTTAATTCTAACAGCAATATATTCACTTTATTCCAAAATCAAAAAAAAGTGAAAAGCTTCATTCCCAACTCCCAATGCCTGCCTCCAAGGCAACCACCTTGATTAGTTTATGTGTCTTTCCAGAGTTTCTTCATGTAAATACACATGAGTTAACACATATATTTTTCTCCTGTATCTATACCCATTATATACATTGAGTAACTCTCTGAGAGCCTTCCTACCATATTTGCATATGGAGAGCTTCGTTATTCATTTTCACAGACATGTAGCAATGCACTGTGTGGATGTCCCACACTTTATTCAGTCAAGTGCCTGTCAATGGACATTTAGAGTATGAGTTTCAAACTTAGCAAATCACATTAAAGTGACTACCCTTTCCTACCAAATACCATTTCAGTTGCTAGTTTAGCAAATTACATATGCTTGTGCATATACATGTACACATATAAAGAAATCTGAAATGATACACAAACAATGGGTATCTTAGGTTCAGAAAAAACAAGAATAGAAATTCATCTGTATGCTTGATTTCTTTTTATCTGAATCCATGTTTTTTCAATTTAATAAGTAAAAGCATTTTAACATAATAGAAATAACTCAGAAAGGATTTTTTAAAAAAAACTTTAAAAGAATACACACAGAAGCAGATAATTCTATCTGTATATCTAATTGTTAACCACACAGAAAAAAAGACATAATTCAAGGAAAAATTTTAACACAGCACTGACTATATTTTCTTAATGAAAGTATAAAGGCATGGTAGAGTAATTATAAACTTTACATATTATTTTGTTGCTGGAATAACACTGGTATAACTTATTCTGGAACTTTTTATATATGTTGGAAGAGAGAGTAAATGAATAAACATGTCAATATTGCTGGGATCCAGGGTTTTCACTTTGAAAAAAAAAGATACAATGACGGAAAGAGGAAAAATAAGGGGAAAACCCTGTGGTACTGAGTTAGAATGGACAGATGGAAGGCAGGGAGGGAGGGAGGAAAGAAAGAAAAGAAATCTAAATGTTTATCATCTCTGTTCATTGAAAGGGCCTAGTGGTCTAAAACATCAGGCCCCAGATCCGGGCTGAGGCAGGACAAGAACGTAGAACTCAAAAATAAATAAAAACATGACCATACATTTAATTCTAACAGCAATATATTCACTTTATTCCAAAATCAAAAAAAAGTGAAAAGCTTCATTCCCAACTCCCAATGCCTGCCTCCAAGGCAACCACCTTGATTAGTTTATGTGTCTTTCCAGAGTTTCTTCATGTAAATACACATGAGTTAACACATATATTTTTCTCCTGTATCTATACCCATTATATACATTGAGTAACTCTCTGAGAGCCTTCCTACCATATTTGCATATGGAGAGCTTCGTTATTCATTTTCACAGACATGTAGCAATGCACTGTGTGGATGTCCCACACTTTATTCAGTCAAGTGCCTGTCAATGGACATTTAGAGTATGAGTTTCAAACTTAGCAAATCACATTAAAGTGACTACCCTTTCCTACCAAATACCATTTCAGTTGCTAGTTTAGCAAATTACATATGCTTGTGCATATACATGTACACATATAAAGAAATCTGAAATGATACACAAACAATGGGTATCTTAGGTTCAGAAAAAACAAGAATAGAAATTCATCTGTATGCTTGATTTCTTTTTATCTGAATCCATGTTTTTTCAATTTAATAAGTAAAAGCATTTTAACATAATAGAAATAACTCAGAAAGGATTTTTTAAAAAAAACTTTAAAAGAATACACACAGAAGCAGATAATTCTATCTGTATATCTAATTGTTAACCACACAGAAAAAAAGACATAATTCAAGGAAAAATTTTAACACAGCA
This sequence comes from Tragulus kanchil, assembly GCA_022376925.1. Taxonomy (NCBI): domain Eukaryota; kingdom Metazoa; phylum Chordata; class Mammalia; order Artiodactyla; family Tragulidae; genus Tragulus; species Tragulus kanchil. The sequence continues at coordinate 147,774,458 of JAIOJX010000028.1, forward strand.
CTGACTATATTTTCTTAATGAAAGTATAAAGGCATGGTAGAGTAATTATAAACTTTACATATTATTTTGTTGCTGGAATAACACTGGTATAACTTATTCTGGAACTTTTTATATATGTTGGAAGAGAGAGTAAATGAATAAACATGTCAATATTGCTGGGATCCAGGGTTTTCACTTTGAAAAAAAAAGATACAATGACGGAAAGAGGAAAAATAAGGGGAAAACCCTGTGGTACTGAGTTAGAATGGACAGATGGAAGGCAGGGAGGGAGGGAGGAAAGAAAGAAAAGAAATCTAAATGTTTATCATCTCTGTTCATTGAAAGGGCCTAGAGGCTGGGACACTCTAGTAATCTGAAGCAACCATCAGGCCCCCAGATCCGGGCTGAGGCAGGACAAGAACAAGATGGCCCTGGACGACATTACTGTGTCAAAAGTGACGAAATGCTCAGGGGGAGACAGAGACAAGTTAAAAGGGTCCAAGAACTAGGTTAAAGTTGCCCCGACTGCCCAAATGTGAGTCAGAGTGAGCATCAAAAAGAAAACTGGTAATACAACTTATTTTTTAAGAGTGCAGGGGTTCAAAGTGAACCCCTTAAAAATGGGGTGTCCTTTACAAAAGAATGCAGACTAATAAACATGTGAGCAACAACAACCAGGAAACCAGCATTTTTGCAACCATCAGCAAAATAAATCATCCAGCAGGAATCGTCAATGGATGCTAAAATCATAGCTTAAATTTTTATTAGAAAATAGGATAGTCTCATACAGTCTCCACGTGTTACCCTGTGGAGATTCCTATGCGGAAAATGTAGTGCCAAGGAAAAAAGAACAAGGCAAATGAGGAGCATCTTGGAATGCAAGAAGAGATAAACCGGACCCTTAATGTCCCTTCCTCCCCCAGGCTGTGGTACACCGGCCCATCCTTAAGACCCCTATGCCACTCCCTGGACCCTACTGTCTTTCCCTTATGCTGCAGTCATGCTCTACTCCACCCAGCAGACCATCTAATCAGCAATGATCCTTAAGACCTCTATGCGCCTCCTTAGACCCTGGCTATAAAATGGATCGAAGACCCCTGCTCAACATTCTCCCTTGAGGCAGCCTGCTCTTCCAGCAGCAAATCTCCCTACCCCCACTCTAATAAACACGACTTTCCTCTCACTCTGTCTGGAAATTCTTTTCCTACCCACATGTAGACCTCGACAGAAAAGATGACTACTTTTGTAAAGAGATGGCAGATACTATCTTAGGAGATCAAACAGTATAACCAATCATCAGTAAACTGGGATCCAGGGTTTTCACTTTGAAAAAAAAAAGATACAATGACGGAAAGAGGAAAAATAAGGGGAAAACCCTGTGGTACTGAGTTAGAATGGACAGATGGAAGGCAGGGAGGGAGGGAGGAAAGAAAGAAAAGAAATCTAAATGTTTATCATCTCTGTTCATTGAAAGGGCCTAGAGGCTGGGACACTCTAGTAATCTGAAGCAACCATCAGGCCCCCAGATCCGGGCTGAGGCAGGACAAGAACAAGATGGCCCTGGACGACATTACTGTGTCAAAAGTGACGAAATGCTCAGGGGGAGACAGAGACAAGTTAAAAGGGTCCAAGAACTAGGTTAAAGTTGCCCCGACTGCCCAAATGTGAGTCAGAGTGAGCATCAAAAAGAAAACTGGTAATACAACTTATTTTTTAAGAGTGCAGGGGTTCAAAGTGAACCCCTTAAAAATGGGGTGTCCTTTACAAAAGAATGCAGACTAATAAACATGTGAGCAACAACAACCAGGAAACCAGCATTTTTGCAACCATCAGCAAAATAAATCATCCAGCAGGAATCGTCAATGGATGCTAAAATCATAGCTTAAATTTTTATTAGAAAATAGGATAGTCTCATACAGTCTCCACGTGTTACCCTGTGGAGATTCCTATGCGGAAAATGTAGTGCCAAGGAAAAAAGAACAAGGCAAATGAGGAGCATCTTGGAATGCAAGAAGAGATAAACCGGACCCTTAATGTCCCTTCCTCCCCCAGGCTGTGGTACACCGGCCCATCCTTAAGACCCCTATGCCACTCCCTGGACCCTACTGTCTTTCCCTTATGCTGCAGTCATGCTCTACTCCACCCAGCAGACCATCTAATCAGCAATGATCCTTAAGACCTCTATGCGCCTCCTTAGACCCTGGCTATAAAATGGATCGAAGACCCCTGCTCAACATTCTCCCTTGAGGCAGCCTGCTCTTCCAGCAGCAAATCTCCCTACCCCCACTCTAATAAACACGACTTTCCTCTCACTCTGTCTGGAAATTCTTTTCCTACCCACATGTAGACCTCGACAGAAAAGATGACTACTTTTGTAAAGAGATGGCAGATACTATCTTAGGAGATCAAACAGTATAACCAATCATCAGTAAACTACCACTGTGCGTCTCCTAACGTGCAATGTAGTCTTCTTACCAAAAATATTTAACCTGAATACTGTCATGAGGAAACAAACAAATCTAGACTATAATACTAGGTTATAAGACAAGTAACTGGAAGGCCAACTGGACTCATAGCATGTCGGTCATGAGGGCCTGACCTCCCCCCCCCTCCAAAAAAACAGCAAAATGAGGAAATCTGGAGAGCACTACTGCACTAGATGAACCCAAGGTCACGACACACGCCAACCAATAGCAATGCATGATCCCTGACTGGCCCCTGGGGCAGGACAGTATGAAAGATGCTGGGGGAATTCCAGATGTAGACTGTGGTCTAAATAACACAAACGTATTGTACACAAGAGCTCTTTCAGAAGCTTCAGGAAACAATGAACATTACCTTTGATGGGTTAATTACAATATTTCTGGCAGAGCCATGTTCATCTCCGGTAAAGGCTGGCTGGTTGTTGAAGCCTTGCTTTACATTCACAGCGGTAAGTTCATCCTGTTGGAGAAAAGGTACGATTAGCCCCAAGGATACAGAAGCTCCAGCTGAAGCCGGACTCCCGCTGCCTGGGGGGTGCCAGAGTTGGCGATGCTCTGTAGAAGAGAACTGTGGACGCTCACCAAGAAAAGCAGAGAGGTTTAAAAATCAATACATAAGTGTGCAGAGACAGAAAGCAAAGGTGGCAAAATGTTAACTGTCACCTGTAGGTAAAAATTCTTCACTAGTAAACTGGAAAATGAAAAAACAAGCAACCCCCTCCCCACAAACACAAACCATAGACTCGGTAATCTAGATTGTTCCTAGAGAGCCCATGGTCTGACTCCCCATCCCTTGCCAGCCCCTATGCTATCTCTATTCTATATTCCAAAAAACTTGGCTCACTCAGGTCCCTAAGACCCCACAGTGAGTTTAAGGCAGAAACAAAGGGTTCCTAGGCACAAGGCTGGTGATAACCACACGACACCACAGCCCTGCAGCTGTGAGAAGGAAAGTTCAGAGACTGCCAAGGTCTTTCATACAGCTCAGTTTCACCTTTACCAGATCTGAGGCAGATGGGAGGCCTGTGCCTTCACACCCATTTACGGATGAGAAGAGTGAGGCTAAGCTAGTACAGCAACTGGACAAAGCCAGCACCAAAAGACCGTCTTCTCAATCCTAGACTAGGAAGAGAAATTTCCATGACACACTGCATCAGTGTACGCATGCCACATGAACATGTGGTCTAAAAATATCCAGCCACAATCCTTACCCTCCTTACAAAGATCTCCCACCAGATAGACACAGGAAAAGTTTCCTTACCAAGGTCACAACACATCAAAAATAGACCAAGGCATTAAAAGAAAAAAAAAAAAAAAGACAACCCTTCTCTGCTCAGATCACTAAGTTACCAGACTAAATCGGAGTTCCCCATGCAGACATGAAGGAATAAAAGGGAACGGATGGAGTAAATGAAGCTACTTTTCCTTCCCCTCACTTCAGGCCAACAAATGGTCTAGCCGACAGCTAGGTTCCACTGCCCAGGAATGAGAATATAAACTCACTCTTCACAAGTAATTGTTGGAAGCATAAAATTAAAAAAAAAAAAAAAAAGGACAACAGAAAAACCTGATCAAATCACTACTATGATTAGGCCGGAAGCCTTAGGTCAAAATCATTAATGACATACAGTACTGTGCAAAGTCACCTCGGGTGAGCACTAGGGTCTCCTGGAGTCATTCCATGTCAGCTGACTTTTCTTTTGCTCTCTGTGTGTTCTCTGCCTAATACCTTGGCCAGACCCAGGTTTTGGCAGACTTTCAGAAGACCCCACACCACAGGAAACTAAGCTGTCCAGTAATCAAACCTCCTCTCAGTCCAAAGGTCACTGGAATCACGATCCACAAGGAAAACGAACGCGCGAGCCTATCAGAAGACATCTCAAAGTGCTCCTGCACTTCCAAATTAATTATTTGGAAATCTAGGGCAAAACTACATAATGCATATTTTAAGTCAGCAAGGTGTCAGTCAACTGAAATAAAACAAACATGCTAATGGAATTTCTGTTGTCTCAGAGCCTAAGGAAGAAGGGGGATGCACGGGGTTGTGAGGGTCATGGGACAAGAAAACTGAATTCTCTTCTTTGCTTTACCTGCAAAGTAACACAGGAAACACTGAGTAATGTCGTATGTTTTAAACATGTCCTGGCTTAATCAAAAGAAACACCCATTTACGGATGAGAAGAGTGAGGCTAAGCTAGTACAGCAACTGGACAAAGCCAGCACCAAAAGACCGTCTTCTCAATCCTAGACTAGGAAGAGAAATTTCCATGACACACTGCATCAGTGTACGCATGCCACATGAACATGTGGTCTAAAAATATCCAGCCACAATCCTTACCCTCCTTACAAAGATCTCCCACCAGATAGACACAGGAAAAGTTTCCTTACCAAGGTCACAACACATCAAAAATAGACCAAGGCATTAAAAGAAAAAAAAAAAAAAAGACAACCCTTCTCTGCTCAGATCACTAAGTTACCAGACTAAATCGGAGTTCCCCATGCAGACATGAAGGAATAAAAGGGAACGGATGGAGTAAATGAAGCTACTTTTCCTTCCCCTCACTTCAGGCCAACAAATGGTCTAGCCGACAGCTAGGTTCCACTGCCCAGGAATGAGAAAATAAACTCACTCTTCACAAGTAATTGTTGGAAGCATAAAATTAAAAAAAAAAAAAAAAGGACAACAGAAAAACCTGATCAAATCACTACTATGATTAGGCCGGAAGCCTTAGGTCAAAATCATTAATGACATACAGTACTGTGCAAAGTCACCTCGGGTGAGCACTAGGGTCTCCTGGAGTCATTCCATGTCAGCTGACTTTTCTTTTGCTCTCTGTGTGTTCTCTGCCTAATACCTTGGCCAGACCCAGGTTTTGGCAGACTTTCAGAAGACCCCACACCACAGGAAACTAAGCTGTCCAGTAATCAAACCTCCTCTCAGTCCAAAGGTCACTGGAATCACGATCCACAAGGAAAACGAACGCGCGAGCCTATCAGAAGACATCTCAAAGTGCTCCTGCACTTCCAAATTAATTATTTGGAAATCTAGGGCAAAACTACATAATGCATATTTTAAGTCAGCAAGGTGTCAGTCAACTGAAATAAAACAAACATGCTAATGGAATTTCTGTTGTCTCAGAGCCTAAGGAAGAAGGGGGATGCACGGGGTTGTGAGGGTCATGGGACAAGAAAACTGAATTCTCTTCTTTGCTTTACCTGCAAAGTAACACAGGAAACACTGAGTAATGTCGTATGTTTTCATGAAAGCAATGTCCTGGCTTAATCAAAAAGAAACATGGGACTTCCCTGGCAGTCCAGTGGTTAAAACTCTGTGTTCCCAATACAATGGGGCCTGGGTTCGAGCCCTGGTCAGGGAACTAGGTCAGACATGCCGCAACTAAGACCCAGAGCAGCCAAATAAATAATTTAAAAAAAAAGAAAGAAAGAAACGTATGAGGCTTTCAGGACCAAGCGTCCATTTAGTGACGCTTCCCTTTCTAAACTAACCCTGACTCAATGGACGTGAGAGAGATGAAAGAGATGGTGAAGGACTGGGAAGCCCGGCGTGCTGCAGCTCACGGGGTCCCACAGAGCCCAACCCAGCCAAGCAAGTAAACAATAAAACCCCTACTCAGCTCATTACTTGTTGTAACTGACTGCTAACCACTGGCCTAGACAGGCATGTCTGTCTGTCTGTCTCATTCTCTCTCTCTCATACACACACACAGACACACACACACACAGACACACACACACACAATCCCCAGAAGAACATGGAACCATGGTAACATATCTGTCAACCATATCAGATTTTCCTCAAATTCATATCCACACAGGTACTGCCGGGAAGCTTGAGTGCTGAGAACTTTCCCATCTCGCATTCAAAATTTCACAAAAATGCATCCCCAATCTGATCACTGCTCACCACCACCTATGCCTCCCCTCCAGGTCACGGGCACCATCACCTCAGGCCTGGACACAGCAGTGGCTCCTAACTGGTCCCCCTGCTTCTAGCTTTGTTCCCTGAAGGCCACATTCAACACAGCAGCCGTAGGGAGCTTTGCAAAACGCGAGTGAGATCGCGTCACTCCTCAACATCTCCACACCTCAGACTGGGAGAAGGAGCTCTGTGAGATGCTGCACATTCCTGAGTGATCTGGCCCCTGATTCATTCCAGACTTCGTCCCCAGCCACACGCCCCTGGCTCACCCTGCTCCAGCCACACATCCTCCCTGCGCCCCCAAGCCTGCCACTGGACGCTCCCCAGCCTCGGGGCCGGGCTCTGTCTCTTCCCCCTGGGTCTCCTGCTTCCTCCCTCTTCTCCCTCATCTCTTTCCCCTGGTTTCCACACGGCCAACGCCCTGACCACCTTCAGTCATGTTCTCAGTGAGAAATGCGATGACCCTATTTGAAACCAGAACTGCTCGCCCCATTCCCTTCACCATAGCACCCCTAAACGTCCAAGAGTCTATAGCTCTTACCACCTAAAACTCTAACTTCCCTTTCAGACATGCCGAAAGCCCAGAGCAGCCAAATAAATAATTTAAAAAAAAAGAAAGAAAGAAACGTATGAGGCTTTCAGGACCAAGCGTCCATTTAGTGACGCTTCCCTTTCTAAACTAACCCTGACTCAATGGACGTGAGAGAGATGAAAGAGATGGTGAAGGACTGGGAAGCCCGGCGTGCTGCAGCTCACGGGGTCCCACAGAGCCCAACCCAGCCAAGCAAGTAAACAATAAAACCCCTACTCAGCTCATTACTTGTTGTAACTGACTGCTAACCACTGGCCTAGACAGGCATGTCTGTCTGTCTGTCTCATTCTCTCTCTCTCATACACACACACAGACACACACACACACAGACACACACACACACAATCCCCAGAAGAACATGGAACCATGGTAACATATCTGTCAACCATATCAGATTTTCCTCAAATTCATATCCACACAGGTACTGCCGGGAAGCTTGAGTGCTGAGAACTTTCCCATCTCGCATTCAAAATTTCACAAAAATGCATCCCCAATCTGATCACTGCTCACCACCACCTATGCCTCCCCTCCAGGTCACGGGCACCATCACCTCAGGCCTGGACACAGCAGTGGCTCCTAACTGGTCCCCCTGCTTCTAGCTTTGTTCCCTGAAGGCCACATTCAACACAGCAGCCGTAGGGAGCTTTGCAAAACGCGAGTGAGATCGCGTCACTCCTCAACATCTCCACACCTCAGACTGGGAGAAGGAGCTCTGTGAGATGCTGCACATTCCTGAGTGATCTGGCCCCTGATTCATTCCAGACTTCGTCCCCAGCCACACTCCCCTGGCTCACCCTGCTCCAGCCACACATCCTCCCTGCGCTCCCCAAGCCTGCCACTGGACGCTCCCCAGCCTCGGGGCCGGGCTCTGTCTCTTCCCCCTGGGTCTCCTGCTTCCTCCCTCTTCTCCCTCATCTCTTTCCCCTGGTTTCCACACGGCCAACGCCCTGACCACCTTCAGTCATGTTCTCAGTGAGAAATGCGATGACCCTATTTGAAACCAGAACTGCTCGCCCCATTCCCTTCACCATAGCACCCCTAAACGTCCAAGAGTCTATAGCTCTTACCACCTAAAACTCTAAGTGGTAATTTACTCACACTGTGTTCTGTCACCACCACCAGCAGGTAAATAAGACCTGTGAGGTTGGGGATCTTTATGTTGTCCACATGCAAGAACCCTGAGCTGAGCAGTGGCTGGCACAGACCACACAGAGGCACTCAGTACATATTTGCTGAAAGAATAAACAGTGAATGACAACCTGTTTTGAACAATTAATACAAGAATACTCTGATTCATGACCCCATGACCTTGGGGTCCCTAATTCTGTTTGGATTTATGACTGGAATCAGCTCACCTCGCAGAGCAGTGGCTATCAAGCCCAAGGCACCATCCTTAAAAGCAAATTTTTTTCAAATATTTATTTTTATTTATTTGGCTGCAACTAAATCTTCTTTGCGGCTTGTGAGATCTAGTTCCCTGACCAGGGACTGCACCCAGGTCCCCTGCATTGAGAGTTCAGCGTCTTGCCCACTGGACCACTAGGGAAGTCCCTTAAAAGCAAGTATTTTTAAGTGCCCCTTTCTCAAGTCTGAAATGAAATTAATAGACAATAACTTATCAACATCTTTTTTTTAAATCAATGCAATGCTTTCACTGTAAAAATTTTTTGTTTAATGAAAGTCAGTCATAACAACATAGGTACTTGAAAAGAAACCCCTGAGGCACGCCCAAGGCCGCCCCACAAATTGTGTAGGCCATGGGCCAGCAGTGCTGGCCTCCTGGGAGATTGAGGGAGAGACTAAGGCGCTGCATTTCTAACAATCAACTCAACAGACTCTCCAGGTAATCCATTTTGAGAAGCGGGGCCTTAGGAGACATGAAGAGTTTGGAGATGTTTGTTCCTGTAGCTAAAATCACCCTAATACAGTCACCACAAAATGCAGACTGATACAGGTGGACTGCATCGCCATTTCAAACAAGCAGGAACAGCATGGTGTGAATTTTCTGAAAAGGCAGAAACTCTTGGTGAAAGCTTCAAACTAACAAATTCTTCCCCAATATGTTAAAAATGCAATAGTTCTACTCCTCAGAGATTCAGTCTATACTGAATTCCCTTCACCATAGCACCCCTAAACGTCCAAGAGTCTATAGCTCTTACCACCTAAAACTCTAAGTGGTAATTTACTCACACTGTGTTCTGTCACCACCACCAGCAGGTAAATAAGACCTGTGAGGTTGGGGATCTTTATGTTGTCCACATGCAAGAACCCTGAGCTGAGCAGTGGCTGGCACAGACCACACAGAGGCACTCAGTACATATTTGCTGAAAGAATAAACAGTGAATGACAACCTGTTTTGAACAATTAATACAAGAATACTCTGATTCATGACCCCATGACCTTGGGGTCCCTAATTCTGTTTGGATTTATGACTGGAATCAGCTCACCTCGCAGAGCAGTGGCTATCAAGCCCAAGGCACCATCCTTAAAAGCAAATTTTTTTCAAATATTTATTTTTATTTATTTGGCTGCAACTAAATCTTCTTTGCGGCTTGTGAGATCTAGTTCCCTGACCAGGGACTGCACCCAGGTCCCCTGCATTGAGAGTTCAGCGTCTTGCCCACTGGACCACTAGGGAAGTCCCTTAAAAGCAAGTATTTTTAAGTGCCCCTTTCTCAAGTCTGAAATGAAATTAATAGACAATAACTTATCAACATCTTTTTTTTAAATCAATGCAATGCTTTCACTGTAAAAATTTTTTGTTTAATGAAAGTCAGTCATAACAACATAGGTACTTGAAAAGAAACCCCTGAGGCACGCCCAAGGCCGCCCCACAAATTGTGTAGGCCATGGGCCAGCAGTGCTGGCCTCCTGGGAGATTGAGGGAGAGACTAAGGCGCTGCATTTCTAACAATCAACTCAACAGACTCTCCAGGTAATCCATTTTGAGAAGCGGGGCCTTAGGAGACATGAAGAGTTTGGAGATGTTTGTTCCTGTAGCTAAAATCACCCTAATACAGTCACCACAAAATGCAGACTGATACAGGTGGACTGCATCGCCATTTCAAACAAGCAGGAACAGCATGGTGTGAATTTTCTGAAAAGGCAGAAACTCTTGGTGAAAGCTTCAAACTAACAAATTCTTCCCCAATATGTTAAAAATGCAATAGTTCTACTCCTCAGAGATTCAGTCTATACTGAATGTACAGGTGACCTGGAAGAGGGCACGGCAACCCACGCCAGTATTCTCGCCTGGGAAATCCCGTGGACAGAGGAGCCTGGAGGGCTACAGTCCTTAGTGCTGCAAAGAGCCAGGCATGACTGAAGCACCTTAGCACACATGCATGGAAGGGGAATGTACATTACATTACGCAAAAAGAATACTTTGAGATCCTATGTAGATTCCCACCTAGGAAAGCACCTTGAAGGCTTGGTGGTACATTTGCAACTCCAGTGGGTCGCAGGACAATTCTCCATTGGGCCCAATTATCCACAATGAGGACACCTGGCACACCTGGCCCCACTCTCTAAATGGCAGTGCCCGCCCCCATCATAGCGACAGCCAATACCTGCCCCCAGAGTGCCACAACACTCCCGCTGAAAACCAAGTTTACTGAAGGGACTGCTTTTAGCTTTTAAAGTTCTGCCTCTGAAAAGGGAAATCCAGATTTCAGAAACTGCTCCTGTGCAACCCCACGACAGACAACTGGATGTCCAGCTCCAGTCCCCGCAAGCCCCGGTGGCTCCCAGCTGAGTTACAGGTGGAGGCCGTGCTGACCGCAGGGTAAGGATGACCAAATGGAAATGCACACAAGACGGATGAGAGAGACCAGGCTCTGCCTTCAGATCGTCTAAATTTGAACCTCCAAGTCCATTTAAGAGTGACTCAATCTGGTGCTCTGTGCAAACCCAGAGGGGTGGGATGGGGTGGGAGGCAGAGAGAGATTCAAGAGAGAGGGGACAGAGGTACATCTAGGGCTGATTCACGCTGGCATTATGGCAGAAACCAACACAATACTGGAAAGCAATTATCCCCCAATTAAAAATTAATTTAAATTTAAAAAAAAAAGAGAAGAAATATGAACCTAAAAAAAAGTGACTCAAAGCAAGCTCTGGAACCGTTTCTGGGCCTCAGTTTCCTCAACTGTGAAACAGGGGTAGTAATGGTTTCCACTACTATTACCTCCATGTCCCAACTGAGGAAATAAAAAAGCAGAGAGGTTAATTAACTTACTCAAGGTCACATCGTGGTTAAGAACTCCAAAGAATCCATGCTTCCAAACCCCCGTGAATGGCCAGCAATTAGTATTACTGCTATGCTTGTGGCACATTTCTGCTGCAGGAAAGTGACAACCTGAAGCTCCAGTAGAGCACGAAGAAACAGAAAGGGTCGACTTCAGAACTTAAAGACCTTGGCCTTGAGCACAGGTTCTCAAACTTTGGCAAGCATTAGCATCCCCCCACCGATGGGTCTGCTAAAGGACAGGCATTGTCTGGGTCCCTCCCTGAGAGCCTCCAATTCAGTAGGTGGGGGTGCAGCCCAAGAATCTATTTCCAACAACTTCCTAGATCAGTCATGCAGATCCAGCAACCACACTTTGAGAACCATGGACATAAAGATTTGGAATTTGTGGCTTTCTAGAAACCCAGGGCTCCCTTGCCCACATCAGGGCTGCACTCACCACCAGGAAGAACCTGGGTCCTCCCTCTTAGCTCAGGGTCGGGAGATCCCTGGTCAGAATTCTCCGCCACACCCCTACCCTACTCCAAAGGCACACACACAAAGCTACACACACAGAGAGAGACAGACACACACACACACACACACACACACACACACACACGAGGAAGAGAACAAGTCAGGAAGTCTCTCTTTCATTCCTTTAACTTCTCACAGACCCACAAATAAAAACACCAGGGTTGCAGAGTGCTCAGCTATATCAGGGAGCACACAGAGGTAAAACAGAAGCTCGGAGGGCACTTTTGTCAAAGCTTACTCACACAAAACTTTAGGTCCACTTCTTAGAGAAGCTAAAGGAAATGGGGGTAAAAACCAGAGCATCACAACCAAAACACGCACCATGATGGTTCTTCTAACATTTCTGAAAATAGTGAAAGTCAATGGCAAAGTCCAGATGACAGAGTTGCTGGCATTATGGCAGAAACCAACACAATACTGGAAAGCAATTATCCCCCAATTAAAAATTAATTTAAATTTAAAAAAAAAAGAGAAGAAATATGAACCTAAAAAAAAGTGACTCAAAGCAAGCTCTGGAACCGTTTCTGGGCCTCAGTTTCCTCAACTGTGAAACAGGGGTAGTAATGGTTTCCACTACTATTACCTCCATGTCCCAACTGAGGAAATAAAAAAGCAGAGAGGTTAATTAACTTACTCAAGGTCACATCGTGGTTAAGAACTCCAAAGAATCCATGCTTCCAAACCCCCGTGAATGGCCAGCAATTAGTATTACTGCTATGCTTGTGGCACATTTCTGCTGCAGGAAAGTGACAACCTGAAGCTCCAGTAGAGCACGAAGAAACAGAAAGGGTCGACTTCAGAACTTAAAGACCTTGGCCTTGAGCACAGGTTCTCAAACTTTGGCAAGCATTAGCATCCCCCCACCGATGGGTCTGCTAAAGGACAGGCATTGTCTGGGTCCCTCCCTGAGAGCCTCCAATTCAGTAGGTGGGGGTGCAGCCCAAGAATCTATTTCCAACAACTTCCTAGATCAGTCATGCAGATCCAGCAACCACACTTTGAGAACCATGGACATAAAGATTTGGAATTTGTGGCTTTCTAGAAACCCAGGGCTCCCTTGCCCACATCAGGGCTGCACTCACCACCAGGAAGAACCTGGGTCCTCCCTCTTAGCTCAGGGTCGGGAGATCCCTGGTCAGAATTCTCCGCCACACCCCTACCCTACTCCAAAGGCACACACACAAAGCTACACACACAGAGAGAGACAGACACACACACACACACACACACACACACACACACGAGGAAGAGAACAAGTCAGGAAGTCTCTCTTTCATTCCTTTAACTTCTCACAGACCCACAAATAAAAACACCAGGGTTGCAGAGTGCTCAGCTATATCAGGGAGCACACAGAGGTAAAACAGAAGCTCGGAGGGCACTTTTGTCAAAGCTTACTCACACAAAACTTTAGGTCCACTTCTTAGAGAAGCTAAAGGAAATGGGGGTAAAAACCAGAGCATCACAACCAAAACACGCACCATGATGGTTCTTCTAACATTTCTGAAAATAGTGAAAGTCAATGGCAAAGTCCAGATGACAGAGTTCAGAGTAAGATTTCAATTGCAGAGTGTTTACTATTGTTGTTTAGACAGTGTTTCTCAAACTCCAAAGCACCTCCTTTAAAGGAAAAGCATTCCTTTCTGACCCCAGGACGTGTGAAGAGCCCAATTTGGGAAAATGAGGTAGGATCTGGACACTTAACAGCCTTAGGACAGCGCTGGACAGATTCAGAACAAGATGTAACATGTCTTGTATTAACTCAAACTACAGACTTTTATGACACTTTGCTCTGAAGGCTTTTGCCAAATCTAATCAAGCAAAAATAGAAGGGAGAGAATCCAGCCAGATTTTAAAACAGCATGCCTCTAAAATCCCCAAGCCAGGGGATGCAGATAGCTTCCTCTTGCACTAGCCTTGACCCTCTTCAAAGATTTCTCTAAATAAAAGAGAATAACTGCCGACGTCCTCGCCAGGACCCAGACTGAAACTTGTTTTGCGGCACCTAGTCAACAATTTTCATAGGAAACAGAACCATCAGTTGCTGCTTTGCCTATCTGCAAAGCTGAGACAACTAAAGCCCCCAGCTCTTGGGGACACACCCAGTCACTAATCAGGGTCTTAGGGGCAAACCGTTTTCAGTTAAAGAACTCCTTGTTGTTGCTGTTCAGTCACTAAGTTGTGTCTGACTCTTTGCGAGCACATGGACTACAGCACGCCAGGCTCCAATGTCCTCCAGCATCTCCTGAAATTTACTCAAATTCAGTGATGCTATCTAACCATGTCGCCCTCTGTTGCCCCCTTCTCCTGTTCTGCCTTAAATCTTTCCTAACATCAGGGTCTTTTCCAATGAGTCAGCTCTACTGGAGGTTACATTTTCCCACTGTTCAATATGGGAAATAAAAAATAAAGTGCCAACCATGCATTTGGAGACTTAAATGCTCCTGTTTACCGTGAACCATGGTGTTGGAGAAGATTCTTGAGGGTCCCTTGGAATACAAGGAGGTCAAACCAGTCAGGCTTAAAGTCAACCCTGAATATTCATTGAAAGGATTGACGCTTAAGCTTAAGTTTCAATAGGTTGGCTACCTGATGTGAAGACCCTGATGCTCGGAAAAACTGAGGGCAACAGAGGATGAAATGGCTGGATGGCATCACCGACTCAATGGACTTGAGTTTGAGCAAACTCAGGCAGATAGGGAAGGACAGAGAAGCCTGGCGTGCTGCAGTCCATGGGGTTGCAGAGAGTCGGACACCACTGAACAACAGCAGCAGCAGAGACAAAACACTGTACACACACGGGTGAGCCCTAGTATCTACTCAGTTAGGAGACAATGCAAGCTGAGAACACGTATTCACAGCTCAGCCTGCTGGCCTAGGGCCGTGGTGTGCCGGGGCGGGCTGCAGATGACTTCTACAAGTTTAACACAGAAATGGTCCAAAAGCAACCACAACGCGGAGAAAGGAAGAGTCACCCACCTGATCAGACTTCAACTAAAATCATAAGCCTCCAATATGTTGAGCTGAGGTTCAAGTTTTGCTTTGCTTGGAAATTTTTAATCCCTTTTCATCATAAAGTGAGTATTAATTTTTGCATTAAAAATAAGTGCTATGTGGTGCGAGGTAGAAGGGAGGTTCAAAAGGGAGGGGACATAACGTATACCTACAGCTGATTCATGCTGATCTATGGCAGAACCAACACAATACTGAAAAGCAGTCATCCTCCAGTTAAAGATAAATCTTTAAAAATGAGAGGCTGAGCCTTTCCAAGAAGCTCATATTTTTCTAGGTGTACATAGAAAAGACTGTGTAATCAAAATCTAACATTATAAACATAAATTCTACCTAAATTTAAAAAAATAAGTAAAATGATAAGCCCTTAAGCGATTTTACGGAGACAGGTACCCAGAAACACAGACACAAAAGCCTAGAAACTAGCCCATGTTCACACAGAAGGCCAGCCAGCACTCACTGTGCAATTTTCATATTTGATACTGATACAAAAATCAGACCTTCGATACTTTGGGTGAACTCCAAATGCATCCATAAATCTTGTGCATTTACCCTGAACTTCAGAGAATGATGCTATTTTTTGGATAGCTTTCAGAGCAATGATTAATTGCTCTTTTAATTTCAGTAAGTGTTTCGTCAGGAATTTTGATGCTAGTTTGGAAGCTGGTGAAGTTCTTTCTCAAAGGGAGAACCAGTCAGTTCAGCACACTTTTCAATGGTCATCGCAAAAGCAGATAATAAATACACACACAGGTGCGTCCACACATATGCACATACACAACCTCCTCCAGACTCCTCATCTACAGCACAGAACTTGTGCAGAGACACCCCATTTCCTCAGGCACCTACTTGCATCCAACAAACTAACTCACTGGCTGTCCATGAAATGCCCACCACAGATGACAATGCCACAGAAGTAGAAAAATGGGCCTCTGTGCAAAGTCAGACAGGCTGTGCTTGCCAGGGGCTTACCCCAAACAAACAGATGGGGGGCTTTCCTGGTAGCTCAGTGGTAAAAGAGTTCACCTGCCGATGCAGGAGACACAAGTTGGATCCCTGATCTGGGAAGATCCCACATGCTGCGGAGCAACTAAGCCCGTGAGCCACAACTATGGAGCCTGTGCTCTAGAACCTCGGAGCCACAACTCTTGAGCCCATGTGCTGCAACTACTCAGGCCTGTGTGCCCTAGAGCCCGAGTTCCACAACAAGAGAAGTCACCGCAGCAAGAACCCTGCTGACCTCAACTAGAGAGTAGCCCCCACTTCCTGCCACTAGAGGAGAGCCTGTGACAGCAGTGAAAACCCAGAACAGTCAAAAATAAAGAAAACATCAAAAAAAAAAAAAAACCAGCTTTATGGGACTTCCCTGAGGGTCCAGTGGCTAAGAGTCTGTGCTCCCAATGCAGGCAAAACCTGGTTTTGATCTCCAGTCAGGAAACTAGATCCCATACGCTGCAACTAAAGCTCCCACATGCCAAATAAATATTTTGAAAAGAAAAAAAGGAAAGCTTTATAACTATTTTCCCTAGCTTTGTCCACCTCTCTTCCAGAAGAGCATTCTCTGAGAGCCCTGAAAATGTCTGCAGGTCCCACTTGAAAACTGAGGCTGTGATAACACCCATCACGGTCTGCGTTCAGTATTCTTCAGGTAACATTATGAGCAAATACAGATGACCCAAGAGATGAGGGAATAATCTTTCTCTCGTCAGACCTCATCATTAGCCAGTTCTATCCATACATTTCTCAAAACACATCTAAATCTGTTCCTTCCTTCCAAAGAGCACAGCTGTCCCTCTGAGCGGCAGCCCATGGCACAGCAGGCCAGGCCACTGCTCCTCACACGACTCCCCTCCCCTTCCCATCCAGATCTCCCTGAGCTCGGCCTGCCCAATGGCCCCACATGAGTCCTCCTGAAACAGGCTTCCTTGTCTGCACACCCCTTCTCAACAGCCTCAGAGGCACCCCTTTTCTTCCCTCTCAGAAGAAGCTAATGAACAGAAGCATCTAGCACCACCCTCTAGAGCTCCTCAGTAACATCTGTGGGCCTTCTCTGCACCCAACTGCAGCCTCGACTCAAAACACAATCGCCTAGGAGAAGCATTAAATGCCTCGAACCATCAAGCTCAGCTTCCAGGTCTCGCTTCCGTTCTGAGTGCTGGAATCACAGAGGTCCGAGCATGAATGCAGAACCCTTACCTACCACAGGGAACAAGATAAACCAACCTCCTGCACCTTCAATTGCCTCAATCAAAGTGAGATAAGAATAACTCAGGGCTGAGGTTACATAAGATAAAATGCACAAAGTTTAGCACAGTGCCTCGCCCCAATATTAAGTGCTCTGCGAATGGCGACTACTGGCATACAAAAATTAGAGATTTTTTTTTTCATATTTTAACTTTCATGTAATCTACTTGACTGTTATATTCCTTGCCACACACATTGTCTTTTCAGCCTCTAAGCCCTGCTTCATGCCATTCCCATGCCCGAGAGTACATCACGCCATCTTTTGCCTTCTTCAAACCACAACTCAGGGCTGCCCCTCATTTCATCAACAAATAACGAAGTATACAGCCGCGTGCTTGGTACTGGGGATTCCGCAGTGAGCAAGCTGCAAGTGTGATAAATGCCCCCCAAGGAGAACACTGTTTGCTCAGAGTGCATGCGGTAGGGGTTTACCCTAATCTCAGAAGTCAGAAAGAATTTCCTGAAGAAGTAGTCTTTGAGCTGAACTCGGCATCCAAAATAGGAGTTAACCAAGTTAAGAGGAGGACCCGGGTGTGAGGGCAATCTGGTTATGACATCTGTCACCCCACTGATCGCCAGGGCTGACCTGGCTGATCTGGCGGCCTAGGCGGGTGTCCCCTTCCTCCCTCACTGCTCCATGTGTGTTCCTCCCAAAGCTGCGCACTCAGTCGAAGAGGACGACCATCCCCGATAGAGCAGGACCGGTCTCTGGTCAAGGGTATATGAGAAGCTGCACTTCCCTGCTGGAACGTCCGAAACAAGCTCTCAAGAGGAGGACCCTTACAATAGCAAGGCTGACATTCTGCAGGAAGTGACACAATGTCAACTCCACAAAGACTATGAAGAGTTAGAGATCCACAGTGTAACTCCCAGCAATCGCTACAAACTAAAATATGAAGTGGTAAGCTAAAATAGCAATAGTGAATTCAAATTATTTTTTAACCGAGTTTAATAATCCATAAGTAAAATGTAAATAAATCCAACCATATCAATAATTACATTAAACACTAATTGAATGTTAACAGGCTAAGAGTCCCTTTAAAAGAAAAACATTGTCAGAATGGATAAGGAAACAAAATCCAGCTATACGCGGCACCTTAAATACATTAAAGCAGGTAAGATGACAGTAAACAGATAGAAAAAGATAAATACCATGCAAACAAGGAACATAAGAGTGCTATAATAAAATTGGACAAAGTAAACCTCAAGATAAAGAGCGTTATCAAAGATAGAGAGGCACATATCATAATGATAAAAGGTCAATTCATCAGGAAAACAGTAACAACAATCACCACCATTGTGTGCCCATCAAGAGCAGAGACAGGCAAAGCCTGTGTGAGGTACAGAGGCCTGGGAAAGCGGAAGAAAGCATGGAGTCATGGCAGGAGCAGAGGGCCGCAGGCGCGAGGCGAGACTGCGCAGGGCTGCGGCGGAGACAGAGCATACAGGGCCTTGTGGACCCCTTCTACCCTTACAAGAAGGGTAAAGCCTGTTACCCATATACAGCCAGTTAGTCTTTGACAAAAGCAAGAATATGCAATGGGAAAAAGGTAATCTCTTCAGCAAGTGGTGTTGAGAAAGTTGAGCACCCACATATAAATCAATGAAGTCAAGAACACACCCTCACACCATACACAGAAATAAACTCAAAATGGTTTAAAGGCTTAAAGATTAAGATAGGGCACCATAAAACTCCAGAAGAGATCACAGGCAAAACATTCATAAATCGTACCAGTGTCTTCTTAGGTCAGTCTTGGGCAAAACGAATAAAAACAAAAATAAACAAATGGGACCAAAGTCAAACTAACAAGCTTTTGCACAGCAAAGGAAACCATAAACAAAATGAGTCCCCTGGAAAACTCCTGTACAAAAGTAGGAGGACCCTTACAATAGCAAGGCTGACATTCTGCAGGAAGTGACACAATGTCAACTCCACAAAGACTATGAAGAGTTAGAGATCCACAGTGTAACTCCCAGCAATCGCTACAAACTAAAATATGAAGTGGTAAGCTAAAATAGCAATAGTGAATTCAAATTATTTTTTAACCGAGTTTAATAATCCATAAGTAAAATGTAAATAAATCCAACCATATCAATAATTACATTAAACACTAATTGAATGTTAACAGGCTAAGAGTCCCTTTAAAAGAAAAACATTGTCAGAATGGATAAGGAAACAAAATCCAGCTATACGCGGCACCTTAAATACATTAAAGCAGGTAAGATGACAGTAAACAGATAGAAAAAGATAAATACCATGCAAACAAGGAACATAAGAGTGCTATAATAAAATTGGACAAAGTAAACCTCAAGATAAAGAGCGTTATCAAAGATAGAGAGGCACATATCATAATGATAAAAGGTCAATTCATCAGGAAAACAGTAACAACAATCACCACCATTGTGTGCCCATCAAGAGCAGAGACAGGCAAAGCCTGTGTGAGGTACAGAGGCCTGGGAAAGCGGAAGAAAGCATGGAGTCATGGCAGGAGCAGAGGGCGAGGCGCGAGGCGAGACTGCGAGGGCTGCGGCGGAGACAGAGCATACAGGGCCTTGTGGACCCCTTCTACCCTTACAAGAAGGGTAAAGCCTGTTACCCATATACAGCCAGTTAGTCTTTGACAAAAGCAAGAATATGCAATGGGAAAAAGGTAATCTCTTCAGCAAGTGGTGTTGAGAAAGTTGAGCACCCACATATAAATCAATGAAGTCAAGAACACACCCTCACACCATACACAGAAATAAACTCAAAATGGTTTAAAGGCTTAAAGATTAAGATAGGGCACCATAAAACTCCAGAAGAGATCACAGGCAAAACATTCATAAATCGTACCAGTGTCTTCTTAGGTCAGTCTTGGGCAAAACGAATAAAAACAAAAATAAACAAATGGGACCAAAGTCAAACTAACAAGCTTTTGCACAGCAAAGGAAACCATAAACAAAATGAAAAGACATCCCCAAAATGGGAGAAAACATTTGCAAACGATGCAACAGACAAGCGCCTAATTTCCAAAATATACATACAGCTAATACAACTCAGTAATAACAACAACAAAAAATCAAATAATGGGCAAAATACCCAAGTAGACATTTCTCCAAAGAAGACATATAGGTGGTCAACAGGCACACAAAAAAGATGCTCATCAGTGCTAATTACTAGAGAAATGCAAATCAAAACAATGAGACACCACCTCACACTGGTCAGAATGCCCATCATTAAAAAGTCAACAAATAATAAATGTTGGAGAGGATTTGGAGAAAAGGGAACCCTTCTACATGGTTGGCAAGAATGTAAACTGGCCACTATGGAGAATATGAAGGTTCCTCAAAAACTAAAAATAGTTTCCTTATGATCCAACAATCTCACTGCTGGGCATATATCCAGGCAAAACTATAGTTCAAAAAGATACATGCAACTAACACAACACTGTATTAAGTGTTGGAATGGATAAAGAAGATGTGGTACATATACACAAAGGACTATTACTCAGCCATAAAAAGGAATGAAATAATGCCATTTACAGCAACATGCATGAACCTAGAGATTATCACACTATGTGAAATAAATCTGAAAGACAAATACCATATATATCATTTATGTGTGGAATCTGAAACATGACAAACGAACTAACATATGAAACAAACAGATCTGTGGCTGCCAAGGGGGAAGAGATGGGCTGGGAGTTGGGATTAGCTGATGCAAACAATTACCTGCAGAATGGATAAAGACAAGGTCCTAGTGTATATAGCATAAGTAATAATACTCAATATCCTTTGATAAGCCATAATGAAAAAGAATGTATTATCTATATATATATATATATATATATATATATATATATATATATATGTATGTATGTATAAATGAATCACTTTTGCTGTACATCAGAAATTAACACAACATTGTAAATCAACAAACTACACTTGAATAAACTTTTTTACAGTTAACAGAGTAAAGGGTTTTATGCAGTTGGGTGACAGCATCCCAAGAGAATAGGTCCATAGTAAGGACAACAGATTGGAGTTGGCCAGACCAAAGAGGATGCCTTGGAGGCAAGGGGCTTGGGACCAGATAAAGGCTCTCAGGAGTTCAGACATGAGGTGATGGGAGCCATGACCAAGATGGTGGGGACAGTGGTGGAGAGAAGGATGTCTACAGAAAGCGAGAGTGTTAGTCACTCAGTCACGTCGACTCTTTGTGACCCCGTGGACTGTAGCTCACTGGGCTCCTCAGTCCATGGGCTTCTCCCGGCACTGGGGTTACTCAATAGGGCTTTTGGTGACATGGCGGATGGAATGAAAGAGTGGGGCTGTCAAGGATATCTTCTAGATTTCTGAGACAGCAAGTGCTCTTGGGATACCATATAGGGGCTTTCTGGAAGGAAGAGGAGTAGATCACAGTTCAGTTTTAAATGGCCAAACAATATGTTTCTTACAGTCACTAAGAAGCATAGAGTGCAGCAAAGTCTCAGCTAGAATCATGAGGTTGTGAACTGCCTGCATTAGGTCAAAATGAAGCCTGGGGTGGCCGAGGTCATCCAAAGAGTGGGTGAGTGAGAAGAGACAATAGCCTGGGACGGACCTCCGGGAACACCAATTTGACTTCGTGGTCAGGTAAAGGAGGGAAAGCTTTCGAAGGAGACTGAGATGGTGTGGTCAGAGAAGGAGAAGGAAACCAGGAGTGCTTCAGCTCCAAGCTGAGGGAAGGAACCTCCCTGGTGGTCCAGAGGGGAAGAGATGGGCTGGGAGTTGGGATTAGCTGATGCAAACAATTACCTGCAGAATGGATAAAGACAAGGTCCTAGTGTATATAGCATAAGTAATAATACTCAATATCCTTTGATAAGCCATAATGAAAAAGAATGTATTATCTATATATATATATATATATATATATATATATATATATATGTATGTATGTATAAATGAATCACTTTTGCTGTACATCAGAAATTAACACAACATTGTAAATCAACAAACTACACTTGAATAAACTTTTTTACAGTTAACAGAGTAAAGGGTTTTATGCAGTTGGGTGACAGCATCCCAAGAGAATAGGTCCATAGTAAGGACAACAGATTGGAGTTGGCCAGACCAAAGAGGATGCCTTGGAGGCAAGGGGATTGGGACCAGATAAAGGCTCTCAGGAGTTCAGACATGAGGTGATGGGAGCCATGACCAAGATGGTGGGGACAGTGGTGGAGAGAAGGATGTCTACAGAAAGCGAGAGTGTTAGTCACTCAGTCACGTCGACTCTTTGTGACCCCGTGGACTGTAGCTCACTGGGCTCCTCAGTCCATGGGCTTCTCCAGGCAATGGGGTTACTCAATAGGGCTTTTGGTGACATGGCGGATGGAATGAAAGAGTGGGGCTGTCAAGGATATCTTCTAGATTTCTGAGACAGCAAGTGCTCTTGGGATACCATATAGGGGCTTTCTGGAAGGAAGAGGAGTAGATCACAGTTCAGTTTTAAATGGCCAAACAATATGTTTCTTACAGTCACTAAGAAGCATAGAGTGCAGCAAAGTCTCAGCTAGAATCATGAGGTTGTGAACTGCCTGCATTAGGTCAAAATGAAGCCTGGGGTGGCCGAGGTCATCCAAAGAGTGGGTGAGTGAGAAGAGACAATAGCCTGGGACGGACCTCCGGGAACACCAATTTGACTTCGTGGTCAGGTAAAGGAGGGAAAGCTTTCGAAGGAGACTGAGATGGTGTGGTCAGAGAAGGGAGAAGGAAACCAGGAGTGCTTCAGCTCCAAGCTGAGGGAAGGAACCTCCCTGGTGGTCCAGAGGTTAGGAGTCCACCTGCCAGGGCGGGGGACACAAGCGTGATCCCTGATCCAGGATAAGTCCACATGCCATGGGGCAACTATGCCTATATGCCACAACTACTGAAGCCTGCACCCTACAGCCTGTGCTCCACAAGAAAGACCAACACAAAGTGAACCCCACACCCTGTGACAGTGTAGCCCTCACTCTCCACAACAAGAGAAAGCCCATGCTGCAACAAAGACGCAGCACAGCCAAACATATAAAACAAACAAATAAACAATCTGAGGGAGGGCGCTGGTTCACCAGGGGAAGGAGCTACAGGCATGAGTGCTCACGCCCAGAGAGAGGACTCTGAGTGATGAGGGCAGAGGCCCGAAGAGGAGGAGCAGAGGAAGAAGTGAGAGGGGGAAAGGGGACACTGAGCACACAGGATGCTTTGGGGAAGGTTTGGAGAAGGAGGTGCAGAGAAATGGGCAGATGGGGTGATGGGATGGAGGAGGATCTGAGATGTGAGGCATCTGCAAGTTTTGACAGCACAGAAAGAATTCAGTGCAGGAAGTAGCTGAAGATAACAGGAGATGAGGGAGGTAGCGGATAGCTGGAAGTTCCTGAGAAAATAGGAGGACCCAGAAGGCAAGCTCCAGTACCAGAACAACCAGGAGCCAGTGCAGGACAGCCTAAAGGCAGGCCTGCAGACACTGACTTGTGCACCCCGAAAAGATAGGTCAAAGTCCTATCCCCTATACTTGAGACTTATTTTGGAAATAGGGTCTGTCCAGATAAAAACAAGTTAAGGTCATGCTGAGTTAGGCTGGATCCTAATCCAACAGCACATGATCAATATCCTTATAAAAGACAAGACACAGAAAGAAGACTGATGTAGGCAGAGAATGAACTATGGTGCCACAAACCATGGAAAGCTTGGGGCTACCATAAGTTCGGGCTTCCCAGGTGGGACGGACCTCCGGGAACACCAATTTGACTTCGTGGTCAGGAAGGGGAAAAGGCTGAGATGGTGTGGTCAGAGAAGAGAAGGAAACCAGGAGTGCTTCAGCTCCAAGCTGAGGGAAGGAACCTCCCTGGTGGTCCAGAGGTTAGGAGTCCACCTGCCAGGGCGGGGGACACAAGCGTGATCCCTGATCCAGGATAAGTCCACATGCCATGGGGCAACTATGCCTATATGCCACAACTACTGAAGCCTGCACCCTACAGCCTGTGCTCCACAAGAAAGACCAACACAAAGTGAACCCCACACCCTGTGACAGTGTAGCCCTCACTCTCCACAACAAGAGAAAGCCCATGCTGCAACAAAGACGCAGCACAGCCAAACATATAAAACAAACAAATAAACAATCTGAGGGAGGGCGCTGGTTCACCAGGGGAAGGAGCTACAGGCATGAGTGCTCACGCCCAGAGAGAGGACTCTGAGTGATGAGGGCAGAGGCCCGAAGAGGAGGAGCAGAGGAAGAAGTGAGAGGGGAAGGAGACACTGAGCACACAGGATGCTTTGGGGAAGGTTTGGAGAAGGAGGTGCAGAGAAATGGGCAGATGGGGTGATGGGATGGAGGAGGATCTGAGATGTGAGGCATCTGCAAGTTTTGACAGCACAGAAAGAATTCAGTGCAGGAAGTAGCTGAAGATAACAGGAGATGAGGGAGGTAGCGGATAGCTGGAAGTTCCTGAGAAAATAGGAGGACCCAGAAGGCAAGCTCCAGTACCAGAACAACCAGGAGCCAGTGCAGGACAGCCTAAAGGCAGGCCTGCAGACACTGACTTGTGCACCCCGAAAAGATAGGTCAAAGTCCTATCCCCTATACTTGAGACTTATTTTGGAAATAGGGTCTGTCCAGATAAAAACAAGTTAAGGTCATGCTGAGTTAGGCTGGATCCTAATCCAACAGCACATGATCAATATCCTTATAAAAGACAAGACACAGAAAGAAGACTGATGTAGGCAGAGAATGAACTATGGTGCCACAAACCATGGAAAGCTTGGGGCTACCATAAGTTCGGGGCTTCCCAGGTGGCGTGGTGGCAAAGAATCTGCCTGCTGGTGCAGGAAACAAGGAGGCATGGGTCCAATCCCTCAGTCGGGAAGATCCCCTGGAGGAGAAAATGGCAATCTGCTCCAGTACTCTTGCCTGGGAAATCCCATGGGCAGAGGAGCCTGGTGGGCTACAGTCCACAGGGTCGCAAACAGTCAGACACGACTGAATGACTGAGCATGCTCACAAGGACCAGAAGCTGTAGAAGGAAAGGAAGGACCCTCTTCGAGAGGCGTGACTCTGCCTCCAGGGCTGCAAGAGAATAAACCGTCATTGTTTCACGCCATCCAGTTTACCGCAATATCCTGTTTTGGCAGCTCTAGGAAACTAAAACATACCTGTAGGGGAGCCGCAGGGGAGGGGAGAGGCTCTGCTCTATCCCTTATGGCAAGACCGTCCTCTAAAAATCACGATCCAGGCCATTCCGCAGAAGCCAGAGTCTACAAAGCACTCTGCATGGCAGAGAAAAGCAGCATCACCCGGCTCTAGTTAAGGGGACACCGTGGCCCCTGGCATCACAGCTATAGGGACTGATTTCCTGTTGGAGCTCTTCTAAGTGACAGGTCATTTGACAGCTGTTTGAAAAGTTTAGGAAAACAGTAGGGAGTGGGGGGAAGGTGGGCTCCTTCCCCATCATAGCCAAAATGCTGGTGAGAGAAGGCACTGCCACCAGCCTGCTGAAGAGAGAGCCAAGGAAGGGCCCAGACAGACGCAGGGGAGGCAGGACTCCCTTAAAAGGCAACCTAGCATCTCTCCCGCCCCCACCACCATCTCTCACACCAGGGCCACATTTGCATCATGGCCACATCTGAAACTCAGCTCTTTACACACCCACCCTTGCCTACATGTCTATTAATATTCACCCCTACCCAAACCCCACCTGCAGGCCATCAATCACTAGCACTGGGGACCCGGACAAACTCCAGAGGATGTGAGCTCAACACAAAGCCGCCAGTCCTATCTTCACACCTGTACTGAGCAGCAGGCCAAAAGAGAAGAGGAGAAAATCACGATCACGATAATACCCCTCCCTGGACTTTACTCAGCCTACTCACACCCGTCTTCCTAGAAGCCAGATGGTTCACACAGGATGAATGCCCATATTCAGGTTGAGAAATGGAGACTGACGTGGACTGAATGATGTGGTTAAGTGGTCACATGAGAATCATCCGAACAGGCCCAGTGGGTTCTCCAAGACCGTGAGATCTTGGAAGACACCGGTATGATTCCAGTCAAACTCCACTAGAATCCTCGCTCCCTGCTTGTCTGTGATATGGAGATTCCTCTATGCACCTCACATGTCTATTATAAAGGATTAAGAGAAAACTCATAGGCAAGGCACCTGGCACAGTCATAGGTACACATTAGGCACTTTAAACACAGACTCACGGGAGTTCGCTTATGGTTCAGTGGTTAGGACTCGATGCTTTCACTGCCACGGGCCAGGTTCAATCCCTGGTCTGGGGTGTTGTAACCAAAATATATAGATACAGGCTCAACATGGGCCCATCACAGTTCTTATAATTATGATTTTGTACCAGTCAGCACATCCAGGCCCCCACACACACAATCAAGGACTCAGTTACTCTCTAACAAAGCAAATGGAAACATCCACCAAGGATGACGTGCTGAACACATGAGACTCTTAGGGGCCCGACTCCCCATAAGAACCTCCCTCATCCTTAACCATGAGTCAGGCAGGCCCTCCCTACCTCCCTCCACTGGAAGTGGGAGAGACTCTGATTCAAATCACATCCAAATATACTTAGCATTTATTCCGCTCTTATCTAAAATAATTGTAGTCTATTAATTCATATTCAAATCACCTTCAAATGCATGTCACCCTCTAGATTATCAAACACCTGGATATGGCTCTCAAGAAAATTGAAGGAAAATTGCCAGAGAAAAATACTTGAACTTTTAGATTTGCAGACAGGAAAAGCAGGAAAGGGCACTTAAAGTGTCTGTAGCTGATCCTACCTAGAAGGCAGTCTCAGAAGACAGCTTCCTCTTTGGAGCCCCCATCGGTCAGGTAAGCCACCATCGCACACAACTCAGCCCTTTCGATCACATCTTCACATAAACTCATCCTGCAAATCCTGTGTTTCACTTAGTACTGAATCTGCCTCTCCCGGGCAAGGTGATCTGAAGGCAGGAAAAACTGACCCGAGCTGTGGTTTCTGTCCTCTGGAGCCAACTGTCCTGTGCACGGCCTCACTGCGCCCCGATCCTGGCTCAGTGAGGCCAGGATCTGCTGGCCCAACCCTGACCCTACTCTGGGCACAAGTCTGCAGGAAGAAGCGTGTGACCGCCACCAAACGAACTGCAGATTCACAGAAAGGAAAACTTGGTGGGGGATAGGGTGCAGGAAAAAAATCAAGAAAAATGGTAGAACATCCTTCTTCCTGCCTGGGAGAAGGCAGAGGTTGGGAACGTGTCTTTTTTATTTTTTATATACATTATTTAATCAATGTACCATGTCAATTAAAAAAACTGGATTTACACAATCCTAAAAAATATAGTAATACAAAAGAGGTTTGGTTTGAATCTGAGATGTACTAGAGGCTTTCACTGCCACGGGCCAGGTTCAATCCCTGGTCTGGGGTGTTGTAACCAAAATATATAGATACAGGCTCAACATGGGCCCATCACAGTTCTTATAATTATGATTTTGTACCAGTCAGCACATCCAGGCCCCCCCACACACAATCAAGGACTCAGTTACTCTCTAACAAAGCAAATGGAAACATCCACCAAGGATGACGTGCTGAACACATGAGACTCTTAGGGGCCCGACTCCCCATAAGAACCTCCCTCATCCTTAACCATGAGTCAGGCAGGCCCTCCCTACCTCCCTCCACTGGAAGTGGGAGAGACTCTGATTCAAATCACATCCAAATATACTTAGCATTTATTCCGCTCTTATCTAAAATAATTGTAGTCTATTAATTCATATTCAAATCACCTTCAAATGCATGTCACCCTCTAGATTATCAAACACCTGGATATGGCTCTCAAGAAAATTGAAGGAAAATTGCCAGAGAAAAATACTTGAACTTTTAGATTTGCAGACAGGAAAAGCAGGAAAGGGCACTTAAAGTGTCTGTAGCTGATCCTACCTAGAAGGCAGTCTCAGAAGACAGCTTCCTCTTTGGAGCCCCCATCGGTCAGGTAAGCCACCATCGCACACAACTCAGCCCTTTCGATCACATCTTCACATAAACTCATCCTGCAAATCCTGTGTTTCACTTAGTACTGAATCTGCCTCTCCCGGGCAAGGTGATCTGAAGGCAGGAAAAACTGACCCGAGCTGTGGTTTCTGTCCTCTGGAGCCAACTGTCCTGTGCACGGGCTCACTGCGCCCCGATCCTGGCTCAGTGAGGCCAGGATCTGCTGGCCCAACCCTGACCCTACTCTGGGCACAAGTCTGCAGGAAGAAGCGTGTGACCGCCACCAAACGAACTGCAGATTCACAGAAAGGAAAACTTGGTGGGGGATAGGGTGCAGGAAAAAAATCAAGAAAAATGGTAGAACATCCTTCTTCCTGCCTGGGAGAAGGCAGAGGTTGGGAACGTGTCTTTTTTATTTTTTATATACATTATTTAATCAATGTACCATGTCAATTAAAAAAAAATCACTGGATTTACACAATCCTAAAAAATATAGTAATACTAAAATGATGTGAGAATTACTTAGGTTTTCTGATGATCTGAGATGTACTAGAGGTCTCTGCAAGGTTTCAAAAACATCACTAGGGCTATCATTCAGATACCACTCCAAATTATGCTTGTTTAGATTTCACAACTATTTGATTTTTATTTTTTATTTCTTAAGGTTTTTTTAATGTGGACCATATTTTTATTTAAGGTTTTTTTAAATTTTGGCCTCTTTTATTGGTTTTTTTATTTATTCATTTTCATTCATCTTTATTCTTTGGCCTGTGTGGGCCTCCCATCGCAGTGGTCTCTCTTGTCACAGAGCACCGGCTCTGGGTGTATGCACTCCAGAGCTCTGGCTCGTAAATGGACACACCAGTCCAGCCACTCCCAGGCACATGGGATCTTCTCGGGCCAGGGATCAAACCAGCGCCCCTTGCACTCAAAGGCAGACTCTTCACCCACTGGCCCACTAGGGAAGTCGCCCCTGAACCCTATTTTTTAATTGGAGGATAACTGCTCTACAGTGTTTAGTTAGCTGGGAATGTCTCTTTTCTGTTGGTGGTGATGGTGAATGCTGTTTATTCGCATGCTCGAAAACAGGCTAAAACTAAAATTTTGAGTCAAGAAAACCTATGTCTGCGAGTCCATGCCTGAAATGCAGTCTGAAAGTTTGAAAGTCAACCTCTATACACACCTCTTGGGCTCCACCCTTATTATTTGGGAGGCTTCCTCATTCCCACACCTTCCATGGAGTTGACTCAACCTTCCAAGCAGCTCTGGAGATTGACCACCACCAAAGCAGCCTGTAGGGGCTGAGTAACAGGTACGGAAGGTGGGGTTTAAGGCAGGGGACAAGTGGTGTAAACCAAAGCCCTAGAGTCATCAGACCTCCAAGTAAACCAGTTCATGCCTCAGGGGGAGGGAGGTGAGTGGGAAGGGCCGTCTGAAGACTCATCCAATCCTGCAAACAAGCAATTCTCGATACCTTTCGTCTACTAAAGACTGAGCACAAACCCAAGTCACCCCGAGATCCTCAAGCGACAGCACCTACTACCATCCCAGCTGAACAGGGTCCAAGAAATCGAAGCATTCCCCACCCTCCTCTCTCCTTCATTCCCCCTGACCAGTCTGTCACCCAATGCCGGTTCTTCTCCAGTCCTATTTAAAGCCCTGATCAGTCGGGCACTTTTTACCTCATGCTTTGGTTACTACAGCCGCCTCCCTCGCAGCCTCCCCGACTCCACTCTCTCCCCGTCCGGATGTATTAAGCATGAGCTAGTGAGATAAATCTGACAGCAGGACCTGGCGGGCTCATCACCGCCCCCGCACCAGCCCGCCAACACTCCAGCACTCCAAGCCCGACCTGCGGACTCAGCCCTCTCCCTGCCACTCTCGAGAGCTCGTACTACCTTCAGCTCCTTCTTAGGAAAGAAAGGATGCAACCTGTGCCCCCTCACTCGGATCCTGACCCTCACACCTGCAACCTCCAGGGAGACCGCCAAGGATTCCAACCCTCTCTCTTCTGAACTCACGCAGTGTTTTTAGCCTCCCTATATATAGAGCAGGATGCTTACAGCACGGGCCCAGAGGTCCAATTTCAACTCCATCGTGATGCAGTTCAAGGACCTCGGACTAATGAAGTGGACCCCTGTGACCCCTCCCCATGCCTCAGTTCCTTCATCTGCAAAAAAGCAGATGATAGTACCCACCTGAGAGGTATTTGTGAGGCTGGCAGAAAAGCAAATACATAAAGCGCTTGATAACCAATTACAATTGACACGGGCTCTCCTGATGGAACGTGGCGCTTTACACACTGTGACGTCAAAGTGTCAGTCACTCAGCTGTGTCCCACTCTTTGTGACCCCTTGGTCAGCAGCCCGCCAGGCTCCTCTGTCCACAGGCTTCTCCAGGCAAGCACACTGGAGTGACTTGCCATTCCCTTCTCTGGGGGATCTTCCCAACCCAGAGACGGAACCCGAGTCTCCTTCGCTGCAGGCAGATTCTTTACCTCGTCTGGGCCACCAGACGGTAAAGAGTACACCACACTGTAGTGAATATACACAGTTAATACACTGCAGTGAATATATGCTATTCCTCAACATTAAAATACACAAAAGCCAATGCATTAGTCATTTTTTCATTTGTTTTCTGTGCGTCAGTGAGCCAGATGTTCATTTCTAGAGCTGCACGACTCAGAATGTGGTCTGAAACCGCTACTGGTCTTCAACGAGAATAATATGCAAAAATTGAGAAGTGCTTGGAAACTTTCATAGCAACTTGATATTGCCACCACATTCAAGCCGTGTTTCATTTTTGTAGTGATTCATTTTTATCATACATCTATATCAGTCTGCAACAGATTGAAAATTAATTTTAAAAAAATCTGGTCCTCCACCACAGATATTTTAAGCCGCACTGTTCTAGAGGGGACAGAAGCAGGCTTCTATTTCTTTTCCACACCCCCACATCACTGAGTGCGGTGGGAGGCACGTATCAAGTACTAAGTAAATGAAAATATAACTTCAAACATTTCAATTATTTAATAGTGACTTAAAAGCAGATCTCATGTGAGTCGTCAAGATGTAAATAGTGTCTCCAGTTCATAGTCTTCCTTTTTCAAGAGGCAGTTGACATTTAATCTAAAACTGACCAAAGAGTAAAAACAGCTCTGACCCCTAAAATATTTTCCACACTGTCTACAGAAGTACCGTGCAGAGCTTTAAAAGGAGAAAGAGAAAAACAAAAACCCCTAAGCAATGTCAATATGAACCTTCCTTGCAGAACTCGAGAGAAATTTAAATTATTTAGCACTGCCTTGGACA
Organism: Tragulus kanchil; assembly: GCA_022376925.1. Lineage (NCBI taxonomy): Eukaryota > Metazoa > Chordata > Mammalia > Artiodactyla > Tragulidae > Tragulus > Tragulus kanchil. The sequence goes on from JAIOJX010000028.1 coordinate 147,805,761, forward strand.
TAGTTTTGATCGCGTTTCTATAGCTTTAAGCACCTTAGTCAAAAAAAAAAAAAAAATTCCAATGGCATTTCAGACAAAATATGAGTTTCTTAGTTCTTTCCTGCTGCCAATCCATTCAATGGTCCTAATCCCAACAGCCCCATGAGATTAATCCATGAATGAAAAGCTGGAAAAAGAAAGCAGCAAATTCCACCAAATTTTAATTGACAACAAGGCGGCATCTGCATAGCTGAACTGGGATACAGTGGATGTGGGTTGAAGGCTGAGTTAATTCTTGCCGAGGAAACTCTCTGCACATTCAGACTGACTGTGGAAACGCGTGTAGAAAATTAAAGGTAAACAGGAGGCCTGGGCACGCCGTGCCTCCCCTCCACTGAGAGGCAGTCCTCCGTAACACCATGCGTAAGGGCTCACTCCCATGGAAGTCGGGTCCCCTGGCCCCAGGACCAAGTCAGCCTTGCTCCAGCAGATAGACCATCTCTCTAGTAGTTTTATTTTTACTTTAAAATTGTATTTATTTTTGGCTCTGCTGCGTCTTCGTTGCTGTGAGAACTTTTCTCTAGTTGCAGCGAGTGGCTTGATATTGCCACCACATTCAAGCCGTGTTTCATTTTTGTAGTGATTCATTTTTATCATACATCTATATCAGTCTGCAACAGATTGAAAATTAATTTTAAAAAAATCTGGTCCTCCACCACAGATATTTTAAGCCGCACTGTTCTAGAGGGGACAGAAGCAGGCTTCTATTTCTTTTCCACACCCCCACATCACTGAGTGCGGTGGGAGGCACGTATCAAGTACTAAGTAAATGAAAATATAACTTCAAACATTTCAATTATTTAATAGTGACTTAAAAGCAGATCTCATGTGAGTCGTCAAGATGTAAATAGTGTCTCCAGTTCATAGTCTTCCTTTTTCAAGAGGCAGTTGACATTTAATCTAAAACTGACCAAAGAGTAAAAACAGCTCTGACCCCTAAAATATTTTCCACACTGTCTACAGAAGTACCGTGCAGAGCTTTAAAAGGAGAAAGAGAAAAACAAAAACCCCTAAGCAATGTCAATATGAACCTTCCTTGCAGAACTCGAGAGAAATTTAAATTATTTAGCACTGCCTTGGACATAGTTTTGATCGCGTTTCTATAGCTTTAAGCACCTTAGTCAAAAAAAAAAAAAAAATTCCAATGGCATTTCAGACAAAATATGAGTTTCTTAGTTCTTTCCTGCTGCCAATCCATTCAATGGTCCTAATCCCAACAGCCCCATGAGATTAATCCATGAATGAAAAGCTGGAAAAAGAAAGCAGCAAATTCCACCAAATTTTAATTGACAACAAGGCGGCATCTGCATAGCTGAACTGGGATACAGTGGATGTGGGTTGAAGGCTGAGTTAATTCTTGCCGAGGAAACTCTCTGCACATTCAGACTGACTGTGGAAACGCGTGTAGAAAATTAAAGGTAAACAGGAGGCCTGGGCACGCCGTGCCTCCCCTCCACTGAGAGGCAGTCCTCCGTAACACCATGCGTAAGGGCTCACTCCCATGGAAGTCGGGTCCCCTGGCCCCAGGACCAAGTCAGCCTTGCTCCAGCAGATAGACCATCTCTCTAGTAGTTTTATTTTTTACTTTAAAATTGTATTTATTTTTGGCTCTGCTGCGTCTTCGTTGCTGTGAGAACTTTTCTCTAGTTGCAGCGAGTGGCAGCTACTCTAGCTGCTGTGCACGGGCTTCTCGCTGCAGTGACTTCTCCGGTCGGAGAGCACAGCCTCTAGGCAAACCGGCTTCAGTAGTCGCAGCTCCCGGGCTCTGGAGCACTGGCTCAACAGTTGTGGTGCACAGGCTTAGTTGCTCCGGGCATGTGGGATCTTCCTGGATCAGGGATCAAACCCATGTCTCCTTCACTGGCAGCTGGATTCTTTACCACTGAGTCAGCGGGGAAGCCCTCTCCAGCACTTTCAATCTCCTCCTCTCAACCATCCCCCAAATCTTTATAGACATGCTCAAATGTAGGATTCAGTACACTCTTGCTTTACGCAAGCGACTTCCAATTCTCCCAAAGATGACATCCCATGTCCCACCTCAGGACCTTTGCTCAGATCCCCTGCCTGGAAAGCCTTGAAAACATCCAAGACCTGGCCTCTCCCTTATCAGCTCCCTCCACTGGACCACCGCGACACGGCTGTCATCCCTCCACACAACGCTCCTCGGCGCCAGACCATGTCTTGGCATTTCTTAGCATCACCGTGCCCTGTGCTGGGCTTCTAAGGACCATTTGCTAATAATGACCACCCCAGTGACTAGATCCAGTCAACAAATATTTATTTAGCCCCAACCCTATCCCAGACCCTCTCCCTGCCTCTGGTTATCAGTGGGGGATAAAAAGACACGATCCTTGTTTCACGAAACTTACACTGGTGGAGGACAGAGCAGAGAAGGAAAACGCAAACGGCTGGGTGCTGCCGTCAGCTGCAGTGATAAAGAGAAGGCAGGCTGGCCTGGGAACGCCAAGGGTCCTGCAGAGGAAAACCGCCAAACTAAGAGGAGGCTAATGGCGATGCTGGCCCTCCCTCTGGGCTCACCCGGACCTCTTGTCACCCGGAATAACCACCCTCTTGGGAGGTGCTGCAGCCGGGCCACAGCCAGCTGCTCCTGCATCTCTCTGCATACCCTCCACAGGCAGTCACTGCCAGGATGTCAACACGCCACACTAACCACACCCAAATCCAGATTAGCCTATAAAATTGGCTCTGCTGCGTCTTCGTTGCTGTGAGAACTTTTCTCTAGTTGCAGCAGTGGCAGCTACTCTAGCTGCTGTGCACGGGCTTCTCGCTGCAGTGACTTCTCCGGTCGGAGAGCACAGCCTCTAGGCAAACCGGCTTCAGTAGTCGCAGCTCCCGGGCTCTGGAGCACTGGCTCAACAGTTGTGGTGCACAGGCTTAGTTGCTCCGGGCATGTGGGATCTTCCTGGATCAGGGATCAAACCCATGTCTCCTTCACTGGCAGCTGGATTCTTTACCACTGAGTCAGCGGGGAAGCCCTCTCCAGCACTTTCAATCTCCTCCTCTCAACCATCCCCCAAATCTTTATAGACATGCTCAAATGTAGGATTCAGTACACTCTTGCTTTACGCAACGACTTCCAATTCTCCCAAAGATGACATCCCATGTCCCACCTCAGGACCTTTGCTCAGATCCCCTGCCTGGAAAGCCTTGAAAACATCCAAGACCTGGCCTCTCCCTTATCAGCTCCCTCCACTGCACCACCGCGCACACGGCTGTCATCCCTCCACACAACGCTCCTCGGCGCCAGACCATGTCTTGGCATTTCTTAGCATCACCGTGCCCTGTGCTGGGCTTCTAAGGACCATTTGCTAATAATGACCACCCCAGTGACTAGATCCAGTCAACAAATATTTATTTAGCCCCAACCCTATCCCAGACCCTCTCCCTGCCTCTGGTTATCAGTGGGGGATAAAAAGACACGATCCTTGTTTCACGAAACTTACACTGGTGGAGGACAGAGCAGAGAAGGAAAACGCAAACGGCTGGGTGCTGCCGTCAGCTGCAGTGATAAAGAGAAGGCAGGCTGGCCTGGGAACGCCAAGGGTCCTGCAGAGGAAAACCGCCAAACTAAGAGGAGGCTAATGGCGATGCTGGCCCTCCCTCTGGGCTCACCCGGACCTCTTGTCACCCGGAATAACCACCCTCTTGGGAGGTGCTGCAGCCGGGGCCACAGCCAGCTGCTCCTGCATCTCTCTGCATACCCTCCACAGGCAGTCACTGCCAGGATGTCAACACGCCACACACTAACCACACCCAAATCCAGATTAGCCCTATGGCTCTACAGTGCAACAGGGGCTGCCCAGCGGCAGCTCCACCTGAAAACACAGGAAAGTGAACTGAGTCTCTCTACTCCCCTCCCTCGCCTCCCCACCCTTGGGAAAAGAAATTAACAAACTCCTTCATTCCCCTAGGCAAGTTAGTCTGAGGCCCACCATCAATCAGTTACCTACCCAACTGTGTAAGCCTGTGTTCTCCATTTCAGAGACCTCTGGGGTTCCCAAGAACCTTCCAGCTACGTATCTGCGAGACCAAATTTTCTTCATATCCTTCAGTCGAAACAACATATTGTAACAAACAAAATGGAGAACTAGATATGAGAATTGAGACTGAAACAGATTCACAAAAATGAAAGAAATGCCACTTTTCCACTGCTTTTTGTTTGGAAAATTGTTGTTCATAAAAACATTTTAAACACGAAACTGGGTTACTATTTTTTCGATAAATTACTATCTATTCTAAAATTTCTCAGGTTGAACTTATCATATGGTTAAGTACTGAGATATAAAAGTTCTATCGGGTCCTACGCTGTGCTTAGTCACTCAGCCGTGTCGGGCTCTCTGCGACCCGTGTCTGACTCTGCAGCCCGCCAGGCTCCTCTGTCCACAGAATCCTCCAGGCAGGCAGACTGGGGTGGGCTGCCATTTCCTCCTCCAGAGGATCTTCCCAACCCAGGGATCAAACTCAGATCTCCCAAAATGCTAGCAGATTCTTTACTATCTGAGCCACCAGGGAAGCCCCACAGCACCCTAAATAAAGATTATTATAAAGGGGTCCTAAAAATAGAAATTTCAGGAATCAATGCTCGAAGATAAAATTGTTGCTACATCCTTATACTCACCCCTCTCACCTTACGCATCCACTCTGCCAACTCTGCCACCTCAATAACCTTTCTCCTAAATCCTCACCTACTCTTTCTTCCCCAACCCACAGACCAAAAAGACCCATCAGAGCATCCTCATCAAATCCTGGCACCTGGGCTTCCCTGGTGGTCCAGTGGGTAAGGACACCACCTTGCAGTGCAAGGGGCGCCGGGTTCGATCCCTGGCCTGGGAAGATCTGTGTCCGACTAGTGAGCCGGAGCTCTGGAGCGCATGCGCCCAGAGCCAGTGCACTGCAGCAACAGAGGGCACTGCAATGGGAGGCCCACACAGGCCAAAGAACAAAGGTGGATGAAAACAGATAACTGAAAGACCAACAGAAGTGGGGGAAAAAAAAAAGCCTGGAAGCTATGAGTGTTACTTACTGGGAAAAAGGAGCTTTGCAGATGTAATGAAGTTAAATATCTTGAGATGAGATCATCTTGGATTATCCAAGTGGGCCCCAAATCTAATAACAAGTGTCCTTATAAGGCACACCCGAAGAACAGACACCCGGAGAAGACAGCCATGTGAAGGTGAAAGCAGAAAGGAGACAGATGTTCAGTTCAGTCACTCGGCCATGTCTGACTCTCTATGACCCCATGAACTGCAGCACGGCAGGCTTTCCTGCCTCAACTATCTCCCACAGCTTGCTCAAACGCGTGTGCATTGACTCGGTGATGCCATCTAACCATCTCGTCTTCTGAGACACATGTATGTGGGCACGAAGGGGCCAAGGGATGCCTGCAGCCACCAGAGGCTCTCCCTAGAGCTCCAGAGGGAGTCCAACCTCCAGCACCCCTCCAGAGAGCTGGCCCCAGGCTGTGCCTCCAGAGCTTCAGCACCGACCAGGTCTCTTACAGAATCCTCCAGGCGGGGGGGGCTGCCATTTCCTCCTCCAGAGGATCTTCCCAACCCAGGGATCAAACTCAGATCTCCCAAAATGCTAGCAGATTCTTTACTATCTGAGCCACCAGGGAAGCCCCACAGCACCCTAAATAAAGATTATTATAAAGGGGTCCTAAAAATAGAAATTTCAGGAATCAATGCTCGAAGATAAAATTGTTGCTACATCCTTATACTCACCCCTCTCACCTTACGCATCCACTCTGCCAACTCTGCCACCTCAATAACCTTTCTCCTAAATCCTCACCTACTCTTTCTTCCCCAACCCACAGACCAAAAAGACCCATCAGAGCATCCTCATCAAATCCTGGCACCTGGGCTTCCCTGGTGGTCCAGTGGGTAAGGACACCACCTTGCAGTGCAAGGGGCGCCGGGTTCGATCCCTGGCCTGGGAAGATCTGTGTCCGACTAGTGAGCCGGAGCTCTGGAGCGCATGCGCCCAGAGCCAGTGCACTGCAGCAACAGAGGGCACTGCAATGGGAGGCCCACACAGGCCAAAGAACAAAGGTGGATGAAAACAGATAACTGAAAGACCAACAGAAGTGGGGGAAAAAAAAAAAAAAGCCTGGAAGCTATGAGTGTTACTTACTGGGAAAAAGGAGCTTTGCAGATGTAATGAAGTTAAATATCTTGAGATGAGATCATCTTGGATTATCCAAGTGGGCCCCAAATCTAATAACAAGTGTCCTTATAAGGCACACCCGAAGAACAGACACCCGGAGAAGACAGCCATGTGAAGGTGAAAGCAGAAAGGAGACAGATGTTCAGTTCAGTCACTCGGCCATGTCTGACTCTCTATGACCCCATGAACTGCAGCACGGCAGGCTTTCCTGCCTCAACTATCTCCCACAGCTTGCTCAAACGCGTGTGCATTGACTCGGTGATGCCATCTAACCATCTCGTCTTCTGAGACACATGTATGTGGGCACGAAGGGGCCAAGGGATGCCTGCAGCCACCAGAGGCTCTCCCCTAGAGCTCCAGAGGGAGTCCAACCCCTCCAGCACCCCCTCCAGAGAGCTGGCCCCCAGGCTGTGCCTCCAGAGCTGTGAGAGAATAAATCTCCATTGTTTTAGACCACGTGATTTATGGCAGTTTGTTACGGCAGCCATGAAAGCCTAACATACTCATCCCGGGCCTGCAATGCCCGTGATCACCCTGCAGAGCAGTCTTTTTGCCTCCGCGTGACCCTTAGTCACTGTCCCCTCAAACTGCAACCCTTACTCACCTTAAGTCTCACTGCATTAACACACTTTCACGGCCACCTCATGGCCTCAACCGTAACATCCAGACACCTCCACACAGCATGCAAGTTCAGTTCACTCGCTCAGTCATGTCTGGCTCTTTGTGACTCCATGGACTGTAGCATGTCAGGCTTCCCTGTCCTTCACCATCTCCCAGAGCTTGCTCAAACTCAAGTCCATTGAGCTGGTGATGCCATCCAGTCATCTCATCCTCTGTCGTCCCCTTCTCCTACTTTCTATTTTCCCCAGCATCAGGGTCTTTTGAGTAAAGGACACATAAACTGATCCCACCTTTCTCTCCCGTTTCAACCCAGCTCCCCGCTGCACACCCCACACCACACCTCAGGCCCACAGCACGGCACGCGTTCCTCCTGGCCTGCGACTCTTCACACCTTAGCCCCTCCATCCCTCCACATCCTCCAAGTACAAGGCTTGAAACCTCCTCCTGTCAAAAAGTCCGTCACTCCCTCCCGTCTGCACAGCACTTTGTACACCCCTTTCGAAGAACACCTGAAACACTGTGTTCCTTATTTACGAGTCTGTCACTCCTTCCAGTGCCACACCGAGAAACCTGGGAACCACTAATATTTGAGACCAGATGAGCCTTTGTCGTGGGGCAGTACTGGAGTACTCTGGACTACTGGAGAGTGTGAGCATCCCTCCTCGGCTTCTGCCTACTAGAGGCCAGCAGCAGCTAATATACATGCATACACGCCAGCACAGTCATAACAACCCCAAAAGGTCTTCAAACACTTCCAGTGTCCCTGGGCGGGGGGCGGGGGGAGGATGACCCCAGCTGAAACCACTGCTCTGTACTGAAGTTTCTAGGCACCCAGGACCACCTCCGGGGCTCTCAGCACTCATTTACACTTCCATTCATAAACCACAACTTGAGTCCGAGGTGTGAGCCAGGCACTGTGCTCAAAGTCAGGGACATGGTAGGAAATACAAGTCTTAGGCCCTGTTCCCCTGAAGCCACAGTGGGCAAAGCGCCTACAAGGCACTCAGTAATCGTCACTGAATGACGGAATCCATTTGGCCCGCATATATAGAGACACGCTTGCCTCAGAAGGTAGAAAATAAAAACCCAGGGGCGAAAACTTTTTTCCTCTTCTCAGGCCCCGGCATACTGCAGCTAAGAGGAATCCCTTTATACAGAATGCCATATATTAATAATAAATATTGCTCCCTGGAAGTGGGCAACTGGTACAGCTGGAGTGTTTGTATCTTCAACAGGGCTGTCCATAAATAAAAGAGAATCTCAACCAAGAAAATGAAAACTAGAGAGGATCAGTCCCCAACACAGCCCACCAAGGCCTAGGCCCAAGCTATCTATCTGCACCAGAGGCCACAGACAGTGGAGGCAAGAACTCTCCACGGAGAAACAGGAAGATAAGAGGGCTTCCAGAGTATTCCTCTCTGCCCCTGAGTTACCACTCAAGGGTCCAGCAAGCTCTGAGAAGATCGGACAAATGGCTAGCTCAACAGTCCCCAGCTCTCCCAGAGGCGCAGGGTGCCCTAAAATCACGGCACGCGTTCCTCCTGGCCTGCGACTCTTCACACCTTAGCCCCTCCATCCCTCCACATCCTCCAAGTACAAGGCTTGAAACCTCCTCCTGTCAAAAAGTCCGTCACTCCCTCCCGTCTGCACAGCACTTTGTACACCCCTTTCGAAGAACACCTGAAACACTGTGTTCCTTATTTACGAGTCTGTCACTCCTTCCAGTGCCACACCGAGAAACCTGGGAACCACTAATATTTGAGACCAGATGAGCCTTTGTCGTGGGGCAGTACTGGAGTACTCTGGACTACTGGAGAGTGTGAGCATCCCTCCTCGGCTTCTGCCTACTAGAGGCCAGCAGCAGCTAATATACATGCATACACGCCAGCACAGTCATAACAACCCCAAAAGGTCTTCAAACACTTCCAGTGTCCCTGGGCGGGCGGGGCGGATGACCCCAGCTGAAACCACTGCTCTGTACTGAAGTTTCTAGGCACCCAGGACCACCTCCGGGGCTCTCAGCACTCATTTACACTTCCATTCATAAACCACAACTTGAGTCCGAGGTGTGAGCCAGGCACTGTGCTCAAAGTCAGGGACATGGTAGGAAATACAAGTCTTAGGCCCTGTTCCCCTGAAGCCACAGTGGGCAAAGCGCCTACAAGGCACTCAGTAATCGTCACTGAATGACGGAATCCATTTGGCCCGCATATATAGAGACACGCTTGCCTCAGAAGGTAGAAAATAAAAACCCAGGGGCGAAAACTTTTTTCCTCTTCTCAGGCCCCGGCATACTGCAGCTAAGAGGAATCCCTTTATACAGAATGCCATATATTAATAATAAATATTGCTCCCTGGAAGTGGGCAACTGGTACAGCTGGAGTGTTTGTATCTTCAACAGGGCTGTCCATAAATAAAAGAGAATCTCAACCAAGAAAATGAAAACTAGAGAGGATCAGTCCCCAACACAGCCCACCAAGGCCTAGGCCCAAGCTATCTATCTGCACCAGAGGCCACAGACAGTGGAGGCAAGAACTCTCCACGGAGAAACAGGAAGATAAGAGGGCTTCCAGAGTATTCCTCTCTCTGCCCCTGAGTTACCACTCAAGGGTCCAGCAAGCTCTGAGAAGATCGGACAAATGGCTAGCTCAACAGTCCCCAGCTCTCCCAGAGGCGCAGGGTGCCCTAAAATGCAGAGTGGTTCTCATTGCCAGGGCAACACATGGGTGCTGACAAGCAGCAGCAGCTGTGTGAAGAGGGCAAGTAAAGTTGCGAGAAAAGATCAGGGCACACAGTGCTGCGCCAGGATCTGCCTTAATGAGTCATCTTAACCTCTGTGGGACTCCGCATCCACTGAGGTTGAATGAGTACTGAGTGAGGAAGTCGGAGCGACCCACCTGTAAGTTCCCTCCCAGCTCTAAACACACCTGATCCCCCCCTAAAATGGCATAGACCGACAGAATCTCCCTCTCCAAACAGAATGGAGCGGGGCTCTCCTTCTCTTCCCATAACAACTCTTTCCACCGGAAATAGCAATAAAGGACCCGTGTCGGGCTTCCCCTGGTGGTCCTGTGGATAAGGACACCACCTTGCAGTACAAGGGGCGCTGGTTCGATCCCTGGCCTGGGAAGATCCCACGTGCCGAGGAGCGGCTGGACTGATGTGTCCAATTACCGAGCCGGAGCTCTGGAGCGCATGCGCCCAGAACTGGTGCTCTGCAACGACAGACGCCACCGCGATGGGAGGCCCACAGGAGCCAAAGAACAAAGACGGATGAAAATAGAGAAATGAAAGACCAATAGAAGTCGCCCGCCCGCTCCCCTCCCTCCCCAACCCGACCCCGCCCAAAATAAATAAATAAATAAATCTTAAAAAAAAAAAAAGGACCCGTGTCCGCATGTCCTCCTCCAGTGGGAGGCGCTGTGAGAATTAACCACAGAACAGGCAAGATACAGGTGACCTTGGTCTCCTGCTGGACTGATGATGAAGCCAGGGAGAAGGAAGAGTTCTGAGAAGCTGTATTCTCTAGGGTTCTCTCATTCTGTGATGATCTGAGGGAGACAAAACATAAATGGGAAGTACCACGACACCATTGGGCTTCCCAGGTGGTGCTAATAGTCAAGAACTCACCTGCCCGTGCAAGGCTTGTAAGAGACTTAGGTTCAATCCCTGGGTCAGGAAGATCCTCCTGACTAAGAGAAAGCAACCTACTCCAGTATTCTTGCCTGGGAAATCCCGTGGACAGAAGAGCCTGGCGGGCTATAGTCCATGGGCTGCAAACAGTCCAACATGACTGAGCAAGCGCACACACATGCACACCATGTCAACATTAGATGCTTTCAAGAGACTGACAACATTAGATGCTTTCAAGAGACTGACAACTGGTTCAACAATGGTTTAAACCACGTGGACATCTCTTGTTTACATCACAAGAAGCCTAGGGAGAGATGGTTCCAAGATCAATTCAGCAGCTTTACAATCTCATAAAGCCATTTCATCATCTCCAGTTTCTGTCCAGAGACTCACTGCCTTCCCTAGCTGCAACTACCATCCCCTCTTATTAAAATTTCAAAGATAGGAGCTCTCAGGCATCAAGAAGGGGCACCCTTCCGTGCCTGTACTTTTCTCAGCAAGGAACAATACCCTCCAGAAGTCATAAAGCAGATTTCCATTAAATATCTCTAGGCAAAATTCAGTCATATGCTCACCTCAAGGTGCAGGAAAGGTTAAGAAAGTGAGGACCTGGCTTTGAAAAAAACAAAATTTTTTTTTCTGTGGGAAGCAGGGATAATAAGATTGACAGTGAAGTAGCCAACAAGGCATCTGGCACATACTGGTTTGGCCAAAAAGTATGTTTGGGTTTTTCCATAACAACTTACAGAAAAATACAATACAAACATACCCAGTGCTGTGCTGGTAAACGCTTCACAGCCAGCTTCTCAGAAAACTAAAATCAAAACCCCCTAGTTTATAGCATTAGCCAATTTCCTTGGTGTAAATATTCCCATGATGCCAAAGTTCACGCCACCAGCATGACAGTAACCAGCTCACAAAATTCATAAGGTACAAGTCTGCTCTGGCACACCAATGAATCGTAGTAACAATTAAGTTTACAATGCTCCTTCACATTCAAAACACTCTAGAGGATTAGGTATCATTCTCTCCAGCTCACAGATAAAGAAAATGACACAGCACCCCAAATCACACAGCTTAAGTGGCAGTGCTGGAATGCTCGTAATAGCCCTAACCCAGCCTCGTCACAGCTTCAGCAGGTCCTAAGTGCCTATGCCTACACCCTCAAGATCCCTTCGCCTAAAATGCAGCTAACGCGGCTCTAGCTTGGCTTGCAACCAACAACAAGCCTGCACTCCTGTAAACCCAAAGTCGCCTAATAATTATTAAACTATTTCCTCCAACGATAATGGCCATGCACATTTAGTTACAGCGTAGAATACAGATTAGTACAAACAAATCTCCCCTTAACCCATCCTCAAGAGATAGCAACTGTCTACATGTGAATGGTAATTCTTCCATATTATGTAGACATACAGAAATCATGCTACTGTGTAACATAAGGATATTTTTCTTTTTAATGTAAATTTTCCAAAACAGAGAAAGAGAAAGGATAATATAATGAACTCTCTTGTCACCATCACCTAACTTCAGAAATCATCTAAAGACAATGAAAAGTCCAAGTGTTTCCATGCTCCCTTCTTGGACGGAATGTGTAGGAGGCAGGTGCCTCCCCCTACACTTCCTTGGACTTCTCTCCCAACCTGGCTTTCCAGAATCAGACCTTGAGGTCGGTCCTTCTCCAGGCTGACTCCCCAGGCGCTCTGGGCTAACCAGCTGCTCGCGTCACCCACTGCTCAGAGGAGACTGTGAAAGGAAGCCCTTCGTCATGTTCACTCTTCTTATGGATCCTCTGCCTACTCTAACTCCTGCCTAGACTGTCAAGAAGTCTCACAACTGGGGTTCAGAACCTCATTAAAAGAGCATTTCAGAACAAGTATCAATTTGGCCAAAAAGTCTGTTCGGGTTTTTCCATATATATAGTAGGAAAAACCCGAACAAACTTTTGGCCAACCAATCCATCACAATTCTTTGGAATTTCCACTTACTCTGTTCTCCTACCTCTGCTTTCTTTTCACCTGGGTGGACACACACCCAGGAGAGGCACTGCTAATGGGCTCAACTAAAGTCCCCGGGCTCCGTTCATCCTCATCTTCTCCCACCTTAGTGCTCACCCAACAGATAAAGAAAATGACACAGCACCCCAAATCACACAGCTTAAGTGGCAGTGCTGGAATGCTCGTAATAGCCCTAACCCAGCCTCGTCACAGCTTCAGCAGGTCCTAAGTGCCTATGCCTACACCCTCAAGATCCCTTCGCCTAAAATGCAGCTAACGCGGCTCTAGCTTGGCTTGCAACCAACAACAAGCCTGCACTCCTGTAAACCCAAAGTCGCCTAATAATTATTAAACTATTTCCTCCAACGATAATGGCCATGCACATTTAGTTACAGCGTAGAATACAGATTAGTACAAACAAATCTCCCCTTAACCCATCCTCAAGAGATAGCAACTGTCTACATGTGAATGGTAATTCTTCCATATTATGTAGACATACAGAAATCATGCTACTGTGTAACATAAGGATATTTTTCTTTTTAATGTAAATTTTCCAAAACAGAGAAAGAGAAAGGATAATATAATGAACTCTCTTGTCACCATCACCTAACTTCAGAAATCATCTAAAGACAATGAAAAGTCCAAGTGTTTCCATGCTCCCTTCTTGGACGGAATGTGTAGGAGGCAGGTGCCTCCCTCTACACTTCCTTGGACTTCTCTCCCAACCTGGCTTTCCAGAATCAGACCTTGAGGTCGGTCCTTCTCCAGGCTGACTCCCCAGGCGCTCTGGGCTAACCAGCTGCTCGCGTCACCCACTGCTCAGAGGAGACTGTGAAAGGAAGCCCTTCGTCATGTTCACTCTTCTTATGGATCCTCTGCCTACTCTAACTCCTGCCTAGACTGTCAAGAAGTCTCACAACTGGGGTTCAGAACCTCATTAAAAGAGCATTTCAGAACAAGTATCAATTTGGCCAAAAAGTCTGTTCGGGTTTTTCCATATATATAGTAGGAAAAACCCGAACAAACTTTTTGGCCAACCCAATACATCACAATTCTTTGGAATTTCCACTTACTCTGTTCTCCTACCTCTGCTTTCTTTTCACCTGGGTGGACACACACCCAGGAGAGGCACTGCTAATGGGCTCAACTAAAGTCCCCGGGCTCCGTTCATCCTCATCTTCTCCCACTTAGTGCTCACCCAAGGCACTCTGCTTTCCAGACCTCATTTCTTGCTCTTCCATCATCCTAAAGAATCACATTTTATCTCTACAGGTGCCAGCCCAAGTGAAATATCCACCAGGCTAAAGAATTTGGTTGCTCACCAAATTAACAGCCTTACATAAGTCCTCAAAAAGCCAAGTTGAAAGACCAGGACCGTGACCAAACATAAAACTCTGTAGCCTCCAATATGTTCAAAGAACATGCTCATGGGACAAAGCAAGAACTGTACCCCGGGGCGCCACTGTAGCCAAGTGCACACAGAAGGGAGCAGTGAGTATCTCAAGCCCACAGCATGGCATTCAAGCCTGCCATAAACCATGTACAGCTGACGGAAACAAGCCTGTGCTGGGAACCATGGGTATCAGAACAGAACTTCACGGGGGAAAGTAGCTAAATACATTTTGCGCTATATGAACACTTCGAATGGTGTATTCATCTAAAGACTCCAACACATCAAATCATAGGGAGCAGGTAGGAATGGGGGGGGAAATCTGGCTTATAATAGTCTCTGCAGGTAAAGACACAAACTAAAGCAGTGGCTTTCAAAACTTTGTCTGTTTAAGAATCACCTAGAAAGCCTGTTTCAAATGCAAATTCCTAAACCTCCTTCCCAGAAACTCTGATTCAGCAGGTCTGGGGTGGAGGCGGGGCATTCTGGCAGCATTTTTAAAGAGCATCTTTGACCAGGCTGCTGCATGGCAGCCCCTGAGAAATGACAGGCACTTGAGTTCCTCTGCCATCAAGCTTGGGTGGCAACACTCTTGTGAGCAGAGGAAGAGGCAGGGCCTCTGACCCAGTGTGTTTTACGCTGGTTCTGGCCTAAGGGTCTCAGCCCAGAATCTCCTTATAAGTTAAACATACTGACATCCCTCCCAAACACAGGTTTTCAGGGAGATGTATGAAGAGGCCCTGGTGGTGCCGGTTCAGCAGCTAAATTGTGTCCGACTCTTGCAACTCCATGGACTGTGGCCTGCCAGGCTCCTCCATCCATGGGATTTCCCGCAAGAAGACCGGAGTGGGTTTCTATTTTCCTTCCACGATGGGGCTCTGGGTGGACACACACCCAGGAGAGGCACTGCTAATGGGCTCAACTAAAGTCCCCGGGCTCCGTTCATCCTCATCTTCTCCCACTTAGTGCTCACCCAAGGCACTCTGCTTTCCAGACCTCATTTCTTGCTCTTCCATCATCCTAAAGAATCACATTTTATCTCTACAGGTGCCAGCCCAAGTGAAATATCCACCAGGCTAAAGAATTTGGTTGCTCACCAAATTAACAGCCTTACATAAGTCCTCAAAAAGCCAAGTTGAAAGACCAGGACCGTGACCAAACATAAAACTCTGTAGCCTCCAATATGTTCAAAGAACATGCTCATGGGACAAAGCAAGAACTGTACCCCGGGGCGCCACTGTAGCCAAGTGCACACAGAAGGGAGCAGTGAGTATCTCAAGCCCACAGCATGGCATTCAAGCCTGCCATAAACCATGTACAGCTGACGGAAACAAGCCTGTGCTGGGAACCATGGGTATCAGAACAGAACTTCACGGGGGAAAGTAGCTAAATACATTTTGCGCTATATGAACACTTCGAATGGTGTATTCATCTAAAGACTCCAACACATCAAATCATAGGGAGCAGGTAGGAATGGGGGGGGAAATCTGGCTTATAATAGTCTCTGCAGGTAAAGACACAAACTAAAGCAGTGGCTTTCAAAACTTTGTCTGTTTAAGAATCACCTAGAAAGCCTGTTTCAAATGCAAATTCCTAAACCTCCTTCCCAGAAACTCTGATTCAGCAGGTCTGGGGTGGAGGCGGGGCATTCTGGCAGCATTTTTAAAGAGCATCTTTGACCAGGCTGCTGCATGGCAGCCCCTGAGAAATGACAGGCACTTGAGTTCCTCTGCCATCAAGCTTGGGTGGCAACACTCTTGTGAGCAGAGGAAGAGGCAGGGCCTCTGACCCAGTGTGTTTTACGCTGGTTCTGGCCTAAGGGTCTCAGCCCAGAATCTCCTTATAAGTTAAACATACTGACATCCCTCCCAAACACAGGTTTTCAGGGAGATGTATGAAGAGGCCCTGGTGGTGCCGGTTCAGCAGCTAAATTGTGTCCGACTCTTGCAACTCCATGGACTGTGGCCTGCCAGGCTCCTCCATCCATGGGATTTCCCCGGCAAGAAGACCGGAGTGGGTTTCTATTTTCCTTCTCCACGATGGGGCTCTGGGGCCAGTCACTTCATCTCAGGAGGAAGTTTTCCCCCAATTATCTGTCTTTTGGTTCCCTCAGGCAACTGGTCAACTTTTCCTCTCATCCCGAGCAACTTCAACATCCTCCCTCTCAAAGACTGAGAAACAAACTTTCTCCTCCCCAGCTGCGGCTAAAACAAGCATTTAATGCTTTAAGGGTTTGAGATGGTAACAAGGAAACAGCAATTACCAAAATAAAATAAGCATTGGGGCAAGTTACGTGTTATACTCACAATTGCTCATTAAGAGTTCTTTCTGCATTTTACTCATTTCTTCAAGAACTGTTTACTGAGCATCTAGTCTCATTGCCAACTGTGAACGCCACTGACAAGCCCCTGACATGCTAGTGTGGAAGAAGACCAGAGAAAGGATACAGATGCTAATAATGGAATTCTAGACAGTGACAAGCACTACAAGACATTGACAGGGGCTTCCCTGGTAGCTCAATGGTAAAGAGTCAGCCTGCCAGTGCAGGAGACATGAGTTAAATCCCTGGTCCAGGAAGATCTCCATGCTGCAGGACAACTAAACCTATGCACCACCACTACTGAGCCTGTGCTCTAGAGCCCGGGAGCCACAACTACTGAAGCTTTCATGCCCTAAAGCCCATGCTCTGCTACAGGAGAGGCCACAGCAATGAGAAGCCTGCACACTGCAACTAGAGCATCCACCGCTCAGCTGCAGCTCGAGAAAAGCCCATGCAGTGACGAAGACCCAGCACAGTTTCACTCAGAAAGCCATTAGAGCGGGCTGAGACTTCCCGTTCCCTTAGGTCTAAGAGAAGGAAGCACTTCCAGGGAAGGCCCACTATGCCCTGGCTGGGCTGAGAGACCAAACTACTGCCACCTCAGCCACGTATGTTGACAGATGTCTAACCTGCCCTGCCAGCGTCAGGAGGAGCTCTCCACGTCCGGAGGAGCTCTCCACGTCCTGCAGAACTGGATGCCACCACCTCTCTAGGTCAGCATCTCAGAGTGGAGCCCTAGAATGGCAGGCAGCCTCAAACCACCCTGATCTTGTTAGAAATGCAAATCACGGGGCCCCCCTCGGCCCTACTCAATCTGAAAAACCCAGCCATCTGTTTTAACAAGCACTACAGGTGTGTCGAGTCAGACACATTATCACACAGAGCCATCCCCATTCATACCCCTACCCTCTCCCAAACCACGCTCCACTCGTCCTTGGGCAGCCCCAGCTCTGCACCCCAGGACACCTCCCCCAGACCCTGCCGGCAGCTGCTATGGCTCCTGATGCCTAGAAATCTCACAGATGCCCCAATCTATGTTTCTAACTAATTTGATTTCCTAAAAACATTTACTATTCAGCTGTTTCGGCCTCTTCTACCTCAGAAGTAAAACTCCTCCTCCTTCCTACTTCTAGAGTTTCACTCTGCTTTCAGCCTGTGGCCTCCAAAGTAGAAGGCAACGAGGCTGCCATAACCTAGATTTTTCCCTAACACCCCCCTCCTCAATCCCCGGATTTCTCTTCATTCATTCCCACTAGTATCCATGCCCTGAGCAACTTAGGAACCAATTGCATGAGGGCCAGGTACTTCCATGATTCCTAAATGGCTCTTATCTTTGCCCTGAAGAAACTGATCCACAGGAGCAGGGCGGGTGGGCTGTGAGGAGGGGGCATGCAAATGAATACAAAATACAAAATTACAATTTACATACTTAAACTAGACAGGTCTCTGAGGAGGTCACTGGGTTGAGATCTGAATGATGAAGTAGGCCAGGAGCAGTTCAGAACAGCAAATATTTAGGTGTTGAATCCATGCCATACTCTGGTCTCAGTGTTTTCTCTTTATTATCCACATAATCTCCCAACAGTCCTACGGATCAGGCAGCATTCTTACTCCCAAACTGTAAGAGGGACACTGAGACACGGAGAGACTACGGAGTATATGTCAACAGCAGAGCCAGGATTCAAACTCAAGCACACTGGCTCCAGAGCCTACCCTCCTAACCACAGGCTTGGGTGGGAACAGCAGGGTGGAAGGGCATCGTGGAGATGGACAGAGTCGCCTGTGTAGGAGCCCCAAGGCAGAGAAAAGTCAGCCTGAAGCAGAAAAGTCGAGTGTGTTGCTGAGCGGATTGGAAATGCATTTTGGCAACGGACTGGACAAGATAGGCTGATTGGTGTCTTATGGCGTGCAAGGGAGAAAGAGGAATCAATGAGGACTCTCACTTTTCTGATGCCCTGCTTTCAAGGCTTGAGGACAGAGGGTAAAGTATTGTAACACAGGATACACTGAAGTCCTGTGAAGTGCTTGAGGACTATCCACTTAACAGCAAGTTCTCAAATGAATAGAACAAATCGATCAAGCAGGCTAAATCTTCCAGGTCCCACCCTACACCTCCCCCACACTTCTCTGCAGGAGGTCTTCATTCAAGGGTTCCATCCTATCCCCGGATTTTCCAGAACACTGTTACCACGGGTTAACAACAGTAAAAGCTGCAGCTATAGTAATAAGAACAGCTTTATCAGGAGGGTTTTTCTCACACAAAAAAAAACTAATACATTTAGAACCATAGTTGTCAAGTTTTTCTTTGAAGAGCACAATTATACTGATTTACAAATGAGGAATTACACAGGCCACACAATTTGCAAAAAGGCTGAACCAGAATCCAAATTCGGGTCTGCCTAAATTGGAAGTCCATACTTCCTCCATTAAAACCAGCATTTCTCACAAAGTGGGCCAGAATACACCAATAGCTTGGGCTGAACATTTTAAAGTTTTAATACTTATGATTGTTTGTATTGAAACATGACCATATGTGTGTAATACCAAATAAATAAAAATTTTTAAATGAGGCAGACATGATTTGACATGAATTTTTAGTAATATATATAAAATCACGTCAAAATCCATGACTTATGAACTACTGCTCAGGAAACAGAAGAAATCTCTTAAAAGTTAAAGAAAACATTGGCACTACAGGTGACAGAGGGAGAAGAGAGAAGTCTGAAGGCAACCCGAAATAACTGAACCTTGTGCTAAACGCTGCTCACCACAGCACTGCCCAAGAGCAGCCAAGCACCTGTTTCATATTGTATTCAAATTTGGCTACAGCCCCACGTAGCTCTGACTGTGCTCCAGAGAGAGAAAATGTTGGCTGCCTCCAGGGAAAGGGAATAACACTAGAACAACACAGTTTAGGGTAAATCATCTGTAACGCGGTACGGTCTTGACACAGGAACTGTTACGGTGGTCCAAGTCCTTTGCTCGCTCCTTAACCACACACCTTAAATCAGGTAAACCCTCCGGGCCTCACCTTCACTCTGCTGAAAGGAAGTTATTAAAAGCTGGCTCTCAGGTCACTTCTAGTTTTAGAGTTGCATGAACTGTCCTGAGACCCTAAAATCCAAAATACTTTTTATCCCATAATTAGAGAGGCCCCAGTCCTGAATGAGTGTCTACCTGAGAAATAAATGTGAAACAGTCCCACAAGGCACCCCAGGTCCTGAGGGGGCGGGACAGGATGTGTTTGTTCAGTTGCTCATTCATGTCCAACTCTTTGGGACCCCATGGACTGTAGCCTGCCAGGCTTCTCTGTCCACGGGGATTTTCCAGGCAACCATACTGGAGTGGGCTGCCATTTCCTTCTCCAGGGGATCTTCCATGGGAACTGCATTAGCAGGCAGATTCTTTACCACGGAGCCACTGGGTTTTTGCAGCATTTTAAATGAGGAATTACACAGGCCACACAATTTGCAAAAGGCTGAACCAGAATCCAAATTGGTCTGCCTAAATTGAAGTCCATACTTCCTCCATTAAAACCAGCATTTCTCACAAAGTGGGCCAGAATACACCAATAGCTTGGGCTGAACATTTTAAAGTTTTAATACTTATGATTGTTTGTATTGAAACATGACCATATGTGTGTAATACCAAATAAATAAAAATTTTTAAATGAGGCAGACATGATTTGACATGAATTTTTAGTAATATATATAAAATCACGTCAAAATCCATGACTTATGAACTACTGCTCAGGAAACAGAAGAAATCTCTTAAAAGTTAAAGAAAACATTGGCACTACAGGTGACAGAGGGAGAAGAGAGAACTCTGAAGGCAACGCAGAAATAACTGAACCTTGTGCTAAACGCTGCTCACCACAGCACTGCCCAAGAGCAGCCAAGCACCTGTTTCATATTGTATTCAAATTTGGCTACAGCCCCACGTAGCTCTGACTGTGCTCCAGAGAGAGAAAATGTTGGCTGCCTCCAGGGAAAGGGAATAACACTAGAACAACACAGTTTAGGGTAAATCATCTGTAACGCGGTACGGTCTTGACACAGGAACTGTTACGGTGGTCCAAGTCCTTTGCTCGCTCCTTAACCACACACCTTAAATCAGGTAAACCCTCCGGGCCTCACCTTCACTCTGCTGAAAGGAAGTTATTAAAAGCTGGCTCTCAGGTCACTTCTAGTTTTAGAGTTGCATGAACTGTCCTGAGACCCTAAAATCCAAAATACTTTTTATCCCATAATTAGAGAGGCCCCAGTCCTGAATGAGTGTCTACCTGAGAAATAAATGTGAAACAGTCCCACAAGGCACCCCAGGTCCTGAGGGGGGCGGGGACAGGATGTGTTTGTTCAGTTGCTCAGTCGTGTCCCACTCTTTGGGACCCCATGGACTGTAGCCTGCCAGGCTTCTCTGTCCACGGGGGATTTTCCAGGCAACCATACTGGAGTGGGCTGCCATTTCCTTCTCCAGGGGATCTTCCAGACCTAGGGATCACACCCCGGTCTCCTGCATTAGCAGGCAGATTCTTTACCACGGAGCCACCTGGGAAGCCCCTTAACTGGGGAGATGCTATCAATTATGCTGCCGTCAGGAAAGATGTAAAGAGACAGTAATTATGTGTTAATAAAAGTCAGCCAATGTCCCTGTCGCCCACTAAAACTTTAATAATTCTCTGCCACAAACGTTTAAGCTACTAACTCTCTTTATACTTGGTTGTTAGTGTTTGTTAGTTCATCTGTAGAGTGAACTTGAATTTGGGTGGGAGGAGCAGGGAGAGAAATGGGTGGGGAAGAAATCTGCAAAATCTCATCAAATTCCTACCCTCCTGTTAAGCTTCCACTGAGAACCACCTCTAAAACCTTCCTAGCTTCAATCTGAACTACTCCACGGATGCTCAAACATGTTTAATATGCTAAACCTCTAAAAGGAGTCGTCACATCTTATCCTTGTGAAATGTTATTCACAGAACAGTTTAACAAGCATTTTCCTCTATTATTGAAATAGATACATTTATCAAAAGAGAAGTCTTAAGGACCCTCCCAGGCTTCTTTTACAAAGCCCTTTCCGTGATAATAGTGGGCCGGTAAACTTTTAAGACAAGGTTTTTAGGTTCCCAGAAAGAGAAGTTCTGAGATGTGCTCACTTCGTGTTTAGCTGAAGAAAACAGAGGATGCGAGGACTGCCGCTGGCAAACCCAGAAAGCACAGCTGGGTAGCAGGTGATCTTAAAAAAAGAAAAAAAGGCAAATCCCTGGGCATACTGTGTACCAGGGGTGATCATTATCACTGGAGAGTTGTTACATAATTACTTGTTAAGTACTGACAAACATACATGCCTACAAAATGCCATGGTTACAGCTAGCCATTGAGGCTAGTTCAAGAGTGAAGGTTTCTCCAATTAATTCCATTCAAAGAAGCAAGCAACCCAGGGACCCATTCCCTTCCAAGGTAACCTGACAGCTTTTACATATACAAAACAGCCTCCAGCAATTAAGCCAATCGCCTCTAGGGATGAAAATCAGTGTTTCCCTATTATATTGACTTTTAAAGGGAGAAGGGCAGACAAAAGTACTTTCAAAGAGCTAAATATTCATCACCTGGACAAAACCGACTTCCACTTCGAACTGGAAAATCTGAACAGAAAAGGTCTTCCCCACCCCACCCCCGTCTTGCTCAGCTGGCGCAAAATCTAAGACCTGTGTCGGAGGCACTGCATTCCAACATTTTTCAAAAAGTTTACGAGGATTTACCGAAGCGGCGGGGAGAAAAATAAGGCAGGCAGAGGCGGGGGAGAGGGAGCAAGTGGGTTTCCGCCAGGAAGAACGGGGTGAAGCGCCCGACTGCACCGTGCAAGGCCCGGTAACGGGGAAGCGACCCGGCAGCCGTAGAGCGAGTGCCCCAGGGGAGCGCTGGGTCTGACAGCCGCTCGGTCTCCGCCCCCCGAGGTCCCCAGCCCCCCAGCCCGGCCCCCGCCGCCAGTACCCCAGCCGACCCTTCCCCCGCAGCGCCGCCGATGCCCGCTGGGCCAAGTTGGCCCTGGGTCAGCGCTGCGGAGCGCAGCCCGGTGGCCGGGGAGGCCGCCGGCGCCCTTACCTCCTTCTGCTTAGGGTCCTGCGGGTAGACGTCGGGCGGCCCGAGCCGGGGGCGGTTCAGCGGTCTCTGCTCATAGCTGAGAAGCCCGAAGGCGGCCATGATCTCTCATGTTAACCGGCGAAATGAATGTACTCACTTCGTGTTTAGCTGAAGAAAACAGAGGATGCGAGGACTGCCGCTGGCAAACCCAGAAAGCACAGCTGGGTAGCAGGTGATCTTAAAAAAAGAAAAAAAGGCAAATCCCTGGGCATACTGTGTACCAGGGGTGATCATTATCACTGGAGAGTTGTTACATAATTACTTGTTAAGTACTGACAAACATACATGCCTACAAAATGCCATGGTTACAGCTAGCCATTGAGGCTAGTTCAAGAGTGAAGGTTTCTCCAATTAATTCCATTCAAAGAAGCAAGCAACCCAGGGACCCATTCCCTTCCAAGGTAACCTGACAGCTTTTACATATACAAAACAGCCTCCAGCAATTAAGCCAATCGCCTCTAGGGATGAAAATCAGTGTTTCCCTATTATATTGACTTTTAAAGGGAGAAGGGCAGACAAAAGTACTTTCAAAGAGCTAAATATTCATCACCTGGACAAAACCGACTTCCACTTCGAACTGGAAAATCTGAACAGAAAAGGTCTTCCCCACCCCACCCCCGTCTTGCTCAGCTGGCGCAAAATCTAAGACCTGTGTCGGAGGCACTGCATTCCAACATTTTTCAAAAAGTTTACGAGGATTTACCGAAGCGGCGGGGAGAAAAATAAGGCAGGCAGAGGCGGGGGAGAGGGAGCAAGTGGGTTTCCGCCAGGAAGAACGGGGTGAAGCGCCCGACTGCACCGTGCAAGGCCCGGTAACGGGGAAGCGACCCGGCAGCCGTAGAGCGAGTGCCCCAGGGGAGCGCTGGGTCTGACAGCCGCTCGGTCTCCGCCCCCCGAGGTCCCCAGCCCCCCAGCCCGGCCCCCGCCGCCAGTACCCCAGCCGACCCTTCCCCCGCAGCGCCGCCGATGCCCGCTGGGCCAAGTTGGCCCTGGGTCAGCGCTGCGGAGCGCAGCCCCGGTGGCCGGGGAGGCCGCCGGCGCCCTTACCTCCTTCTGCTTAGGGTCCTGCGGGTAGACGTCGGGCGGCCCGAGCCGGGGGCGTTTCAGCGGTCTCTGCTCATAGCTGAGAAGCCCGAAGGCGGCCATGATCTCTCATGTTAACCGGCGAAATGAATGAGAGTTGGAGCTGGAGCAGCCGCCTCTGAGCACCAGGGAGCAGCACTTTGCAGACAGACTCCCTGTCTCCCCCTCCTCGCTCGCTCGCTCGCTGTGGCGCTGCAGGCAGGAATAAAGCAGGTTGGATGCTGCCGCTGCCCGGCTCGCAAACACGCACAGATGGGGGCAGCCTTTCGGCGGGCACCCTGCTATGCTGGAGCCCCGGGACGCACCGCCGCCCGAGGGGCCGGAGGTCCGCCTGGGTCCTCCGCGGCGCCTGCCTCCCGATCCCCCCCACCCTGTCCCCAGGGGGAGGAGCAGCTGATGGGAACGTGTGACTTTTTTCACCAATGGACCCAAACCCACCCCTGCTGGGCGCAGGGTGGTGGTGGGGGAGGGGCACGGGGAAGGAAAAAAAAAACTTTTCTTGGGGCCTCCGGCGGGCGGCTCAAGCGCTCGCCCTAGGCGAGGTGGCCCGCCTCCCCCGGCAAGTGACTGCGGAGCGACCCGCCCCCGCCCCCCCCTACGATAGGGACCCTTCCCCGGCCGCCACGCGCCCCGCAGACCCCACCACCTGGGCGACGACCTGGCTGGGAAGGGGGGAGACTGGCCTGGAGGGGATGGAGAGACAGGGATGCGGACGGTGGGGAAGCGGTCAGCGCCTCCTAGACGCCCGCCGGGCTCCGGTGGCGCATCCGCCGCTCCGGTCCCCTCCGCGGCTCCGGGCAGGCGCCGAGCCGCGCGGCTGGCGGTCGCGGCGGCTGGAGCGGGGCGCGCTCGCGGTGGCTCGGGGCCGACTTAACCCTTTGCTGCCCCTCCAGGGGCTGGGAAGGGAGGGGGTGAAGAGGGCTGGCTGCGAGCGCCGACGGGAGCAGCCAGCCCGCGGGCGTCTCAGGCTCCTCCAGCCCGCGGCCCGCCACCCCCACCCCTACCCCCACCCGGGCCGCAGCGCCTCCTCCCTCCCCCGCCCCGACAGTTTACCTGTTGGTCCCCGGCTAGTGGGCAGGGGCCGCCGGCGGCCGCGGCACTTCGGCGGCCGCAGCCTCCATGATTCGGGTTGGGATGGGGGGCGAGGGGGGAGGACTGGATTTGATCTGATTTGGAAGGTACCCGTCTCGGCCCGGCGAGCTCTGGGGACGCTGCGAAGTTTGCCACGGTCTGGGGGCGGCGGGCAACGCCGGCTCGCCGCCGCCGGCGTTCTCGCCCCCACGGCCGGGGAGCGCGAGCTTCCGAGTTGGCGGACGGCGGCGCGGCGGCCGCACTGAGCATGCCCAGCTCGGCTGCCGGACCGCGGAGGAGTTGGCTGCGAGCGCGCTCCGATCCGCCTCTCCGGGTTTTCGCAGCCGCAGAGCGTGCAGCCCGCGGGCCCGGGCGCCGGGGCTGGCCCTGGGGTGAATCCGGGCGAGGGAGGGGGCGCCCCCAGGACACCTCTCCCGGCCCCGGGCTGCGCCGTCCGCCTCGACCTCTCTTAAGGTCGCGGTCCCCGTGGCCGGAAACCTCACCTGTGCCGGGCGCGTGGAGGGGGGTGGGGGGGTTCTCCAGGGGAGACCTTGGTCATCCAATCCGCCCGCGCGCCCCGCTCGCTTTGGGGCGTGGGCACCCAGATGCTGGGCCACCTGCCGCGAGCCCTGCGAGACTAGAGCCGCGGAGGCGGGCCTGGTTTGTCTCGAGGGACCCCGCGGGAGGCGCGCCCGGGAGGATGCGCCCGCGCTTGGCCAAGAATGATGGCTGCCATTTATGGAGCCCTCGCTTCGTGCCAGAATCTTGACAGTAAAGGGCTCTGGTCCTTAAGAAGAAAAAGAAAAGAAAGACTTACAAGGTCTTCCTGTACCCCTTTTATAGATAGAGAAATCGAGTCCGATGGGAAGGCCCGGTGACTTGCTCAAAGCCGCGGAGCAAACTGATCTCAAGTTTCTGAGGGGAGGATTGGGTTTCTGAACTGCTCTTGCCTGATAGGCTTAGGTTCCTCCCACCATGAGGAATTCTGTATAAGATGGTGCGAGCAGAATCTAACTCAAAGCCTTTGCCTTGCGCCAGGCACACAGCATGTGCTCAGGAGATGTTGGCTAAATCTGATTATCTGCACACCTCTGCTGAGTTTAAGCATTAAAGGCGGTGGTGTAGGGGTGGGAGGTGGAGGAAGATCTAAGCCACCTGGGATAGGAGACTAGTTATTAATTCTTGACGCTGACCTATTAGCGCTTCCCAAAGCAGCTGAGGCCAATTTAGGCCCTTAATTTTAGATTCTTTGCTAAATCTGAGCAAGTACTTTTACAGAACAGTTACTTCCACCAAGAGGCATTTCCTGACCACCCTCTGCAAGGCTTCCGGGGAGCGCGAGCTTCCGGGCGGACGGCGGCGCGGCCGCACTGAGCATGCCCAGCTCGGCTGCCGGACCGCGGAGGAGTTGGCTGCGAGCGCGCTCCGATCCGCCTCTCCGGGTTTTCGCAGCCGCAGAGCGTGCAGCCCGCGGGCCCGGGCGCCGGGGCTGGCCCTGGGGTGAATCCGGGCGAGGGAGGGGGCGCCCCCAGGACACCTCTCCCGGCCCCGGGCTGCGCCGTCCGCCTCGACCTCTCTTAAGGTCGCGGTCCCCGTGGCCGGAAACCTCACCTGTGCCGGGCGCGTGGAGGGGGGTGGGGGGGTTCTCCAGGGGAGACCTTGGTCATCCAATCCGCCCGCGCGCCCCGCTCGCTTTGGGGCGTGGGCACCCAGATGCTGGGCCACCTGCCGCGAGCCCTGCGAGACTAGAGCCGCGGAGGCGGGCCTGGTTTGTCTCGAGGGACCCCGCGGGAGGCGCGCCCGGGAGGATGCGCCCGCGCTTGGCCAAGAATGATGGCTGCCATTTATGGAGCCCTCGCTTCGTGCCAGAATCTTGACAGTAAAGGGCTCTGGTCCTTAAGAAGAAAAAGAAAAGAAAGACTTACAAGGTCTTCCTGTACCCCTTTTATAGATAGAGAAATCGAGTCCGATGGGAAGGCCCGGTGACTTGCTCAAAGCCGGAGCAAACTGATCTCAAGTTTCTGAGGGGAGGATTGGGTTTCTGAACTGCTCTTGCCTGATAGGCTTAGGTTCCTCCCACCATGAGGAATTCTGTATAAGATGGTGCGAGCAGAATCTAACTCAAAGCCTTTGCCTTGCGCCAGGCACACAGCATGTGCTCAGGAGATGTTGGCTAAATCTGATTATCTGCACACCTCTGCTGAGTTTAAGCATTAAAGGCGGTGGTGTAGGGGTGGGAGGTGGAGGAAGATCTAAGCCACCTGGGATAGGAGACTAGTTATTAATTCTTGACGCTGACCTATTAGCGCTTCCCAAAGCAGCTGAGGCCAATTTAGGCCCTTAATTTTTAGATTCTTTGCTAAATCTGAGCAAGTACTTTTACAGAACAGTTACTTCCACCAAGAGGCATTTCCTGACCACCCTCTGCACCCTCCCCTAAGGACTTCTCTTCCACTAATACCTTGGGGGTAACTTGAAAGTGGAACTTACCCTTGGCATATAGGTATCTGTGAAATCTAGCTCCCTTGCTTGAGAAACAGCTATCTTTGTTAGGAAAATTCTCAAACAAGCCGAAATGCAGAAGAAATAGCATAATGAACCCCCCAAGTACTCATCTCCTAACTCTGACAATTAGAAAAGTTTTGCCATTCCTGCTTAATCTCTCCACGCCCACCACTGGAAAGGACACTATTGTTCACTCTTGCAACTTGGGTGCACAGCAGGGAACCTGGCACATGGCAGGTACTCAAAAAAATATTTGTTGGCTGGTGGGATGGATGGTGAGTGGGTGAGTGGGTGAGTAGGTCTGTGGATGGACAGATCACCAGTGGTATTTTGGGGCTCCCGGGTTGGGAGATGAAACCTCAGTTCTTCCCTTAAAACATCTAGGCAAGAGTCTCCAGTTTGTCTCCACAAAGGAAAAAGCTTAGGAAGCACTCAAAATCATATCTAACCATCAAGATTTTAAAATCAAAGTGAGTTAGTGATGTGTCCCTAGTGTTGGGGAGAAGGGAAAAGGAGACGTCTCCTGCTGACCTCCCTTCTGACTCGCTCCCTTGTTTTGAGGCAATCAGGCATGGATTCTTTAGCCCTCTCAACGTTATAAAAAAGAAAGAAAGAAAGTGACAGCTTTAGTATGCTGCAACATTTCCTCAAAACATCATCATTTCTCTACATGGACATCTCATAGATGGTTGGGTCCCTAACCCTGACATTTGCACTTGTCATAATCTGCCACCACCTACTACGCCAACTTTGTCTCCTTAATCCCTCATCCTAGCTAGTTCTCAATCCTCTTTCCAAATATGAAATTCCTGGGCCCTTCACTTCCCTATAGCCATCTAAGGACAGTCCTTAGAGTCTGGACTCCTGTATGAAGCCACCTCAAACTCTTTTTTTGTTGTTTTTTTCTTTTTTAATTTTTACATATTTATTTTGGGTTGCACTAGGTCTTCCCTGCTGCATGCAGGCTTTCTCTAGTTGCAGCAAGGGGGGCTCCTCTTCACGGCAGTGAGTGGGCTTCTCACTGCAGTGGCTTCTCATGTTGTAGAGCACAGACTCTAGGCACACTGGCTCAATAGTTGCAGCTGGTGAATTCAGGCTAAGTGGTTGTCATGCATATGTTTAGTTGCTCCTTGGCATGTGGGAGTCCTCCCAGATTGAACCCGTGTCCCCTACACTGGCAGGAGGACTCCCATCCACTGTGCCACCTTAGAAGCTCCCACCTTAAATTCCTGAGGCACGAAATCATCTTTTGGTTCTTTCGGTAACACAATTTTCATTCTCTTATTTTTTTCACCAGTTTCATGGAGAAAATAACTGACACCCATCACTGTATAAGTTTAAGGCATACAGCATGATGACTCAATTTACATATATTGTGAAATGATCCCTGCAATAAGTTCAGCTAACATCCATCTCTTCATAGAGATACAATAAAAAGAAAAGAAAAAAAGGGAGACATTTTCTTTTTTCTTTTTGTAATGAGAACTCTTGGGATTTGCTCTCTTAATAACTTTCCTGTCTATCGTATCACAGTGTTAACTCTAGTCATCATGCTGTACGTTAAAATCCTAGTTCTTATTTAGCTTATAACTGGAAGTTTGTATCTTTCGGCCACCTTCCTCCATTTCCCCATCCCCCCATCCTCTGCCTGTGGCAACCATGAGTCTAATCTCTTTTTCTATGAGTTTGGTTTTGTTTTGATTTTGTCTTTGTTTTTAGATTCCACATATAAGTGAGATCATTCAGTATTTGTCTTCTTCTGTTTTCATGAATCTCATAGATGGTTGGGTCCCTAACCCTGACATTTGCACTTGTCATAATCTGCCACCACCTACTACGCCAACTTTGTCTCCTTAATCCCTCATCCTAGCTAGTTCTCAATCCTCTTTCCAAATATGAAATTCCTGGGCCCTTCACTTCCCTATAGCCATCTAAGGACAGTCCTTAGAGTCTGGACTCCTGTATGAAGCCACCTCAAACTCTTTTTTTGTTGTTTTTTTCTTTTTTAATTTTTACATATTTATTTTGGGTTGCACTAGGTCTTCCCTGCTGCATGCAGGCTTTCTCTAGTTGCAGCAAGGGGGGCTCCTCTTCACGGCAGTGAGTGGGCTTCTCACTGCAGTGGCTTCTCATGTTGTAGAGCACAGACTCTAGGCACACTGGCTCAATAGTTGCAGCTGGTGAATTCAGGCTAAGTGGTTGTCATGCATATGTTTAGTTGCTCCTTGGCATGTGGGAGTCCTCCCAGATTGAACCCGTGTCCCCTACACTGGCAGGAGGACTCCCATCCACTGTGCCACCTTAGAAGCTCCCACCTTAAATTCCTGAGGCACGAAATCATCTTTTGGTTCTTTCGGTAACACAATTTTCATTCTCTTATTTTTTTCACCAGTTTCATGGAGAAAATAACTGACACCCATCACTGTATAAGTTTAAGGCATACAGCATGATGACTCAATTTACATATATTGTGAAATGATCCCTGCAATAAGTTCAGCTAACATCCATCTCTTCATAGAGATACAATAAAAAGAAAAGAAAAAAAGGGAGACATTTTCTTTTTTCTTTTTGTAATGAGAACTCTTGGGATTTGCTCTCTTAATAACTTTCCTGTCTATCGTATCACAGTGTTAACTCTAGTCATCATGCTGTACGTTAAAATCCTAGTTCTTATTTAGCTTATAACTGGAAGTTTGTATCTTTCGGCCACCTTCCTCCATTTCCCCATCCCCCCATCCTCTGCCTGTGGCAACCATGAGTCTAATCTCTTTTTCTATGAGTTTGGTTTTGTTTTGATTTTGTCTTTGTTTTTAGATTCCACATATAAGTGAGATCATTCAGTATTTGTCTTCTTCTGTCTGAATTGTCTCCCCGAGCTTCCCAGGTGACTCAGTGGTAAAGAATCTGCCTGTAAATGCAGGAGATACAAGAGACTTGGGTTTGATCCCTGAATCAGGATGATCCCCTGGAGGCGGAAATAACCCACTCCAGAATTCTTGCTTGGAGAGTTCCATTGACAGGGGACCACAGTGGGCTATAGTCCATGGAGCTGCAAAGAGTCAGACACGACTAACTGAGCACACATGCACATCTGATTTAGCTCACCTAGCATAATGCCTTCGAGGTACATCCATATTGTCACAGATGGTTGGATTTCCTCATTTTTAATGACTGAATAATATTCCAAAATGTCTTCATCCATATGTCCACTATTAAACCCTCAGGCTGTTTCCGTGTCTTCGCCACTGTAAGTACAGCTCCTGTGTACTGGGGGTTCAGATATTTTTCTGAGTGAGTGTTTTCATTCCTTTGGATTTATGCCCAGAAGTGGTCACTCTCTTAATATCTCATCATTTATTGATATGTTTTCAAACTTGCCACACAGAATAGTCTTGTTCATCATCCTCACCTTACTTTCTCACACCTTCCATTTCAGGGCTAGTCTTAAGGCTCACCAAGGTCAGTCAACCATGCGGGTTTCTGCTGTGCTTGAATTTCCATCATAGTGCTGGTTCTAACACAGCAGATAGGCACAGATTCTTTGTCAAATAATGTGAGTCTCATTTGTTACTTTTTCTGTGAAAGTGACAGTGTTAATTGCTCTGTCGTGTCTGACTCTTTGTGACCCCATGGACTGTTGCCTACCAGGCTTCTCTGTCCATGGGTTCTCCAGGCATTCAAGAATGCTGGAGCATGTTGCCATTCCCTTCTCCATAGGATCTTCCCAACCCAGGGAGCAAACCTGTATCTCCTGCCTTGCAGGCGGATTCTTTACCATCTGAGCCATCAGGGAAGCCCACTGTTCCTATAAGGGGCATCTTATCTGTACCTGATTATGGACCCTCCCCTCCCTGGGCCTGGGAACAATTTGCACAGGACATGAATTGCTCAGAGAACACCTGAGGTCTTTGTTTTTAGATTCCACATATAAGTGAGATCATTCAGTATTTGTCTTCTTCTGTCTGAATTGTCTCCCCGAGCTTCCCAGGTGACTCAGTGGTAAAGAATCTGCCTGTAAATGCAGGAGATACAAGAGACTTGGGTTTGATCCCTGAATCAGGATGATCCCCTGGAGGCGGAAATAACCCACTCCAGAATTCTTGTTTGGGAGAGTTCCATTGACAGGGGACCACAGTGGGCTATAGTCCATGGAGCTGCAAAGAGTCAGACACGACTAACTGAGCACACATGCACATCTGATTTAGCTCACCTAGCATAATGCCTTCGAGGTACATCCATATTGTCACAGATGGTTGGATTTCCTCATTTTTAATGACTGAATAATATTCCAAAATGTCTTCATCCATATGTCCACTATTAAACCCTCAGGCTGTTTCCGTGTCTTCGCCACTGTAAGTACAGCTCCTGTGTACTGGGGGTTCAGATATTTTTCTGAGTGAGTGTTTTCATTCCTTTGGATTTATGCCCAGAAGTGGTCACTCTCTTAATATCTCATCATTTATTGATATGTTTTCAAACTTGCCACACAGAATAGTCTTGTTCATCATCCTCACCTTACTTTCTCACACCTTCCATTTCAGGGCTAGTCTTAAGGCTCACCAAGGTCAGTCAACCATGCGGGTTTCTGCTGTGCTTGAATTTCCATCATAGTGCTGGTTCTAACACAGCAGATAGGCACAGATTCTTTGTCAAATAATGTGAGTCTCATTTGTTACTTTTTCTGTGAAAGTGACAGTGTTAATTGCTCTGTCGTGTCTGACTCTTTGTGACCCCATGGACTGTTGCCTACCAGGCTTCTCTGTCCATGGGTTCTCCAGGCATTCAAGAATGCTGGAGCATGTTGCCATTCCCTTCTCCATAGGATCTTCCCAACCCAGGGAGCAAACCTGTATCTCCTGCCTTGCAGGCGGATTCTTTACCATCTGAGCCATCAGGGAAGCCCACTGTTCCTATAAGGGGCATCTTATCTGTACCTGATTATGGACCCTCCCCTCCCTGGGCCTGGGAACAATTTGCACAGGACATGAATTGCTCAGAGAACACCAGAGGCTCCCCAGAGAGGCCCCAGCCTAGCAAGAAGAGATTAGTTCAGGTGAAAATATTAGTCACTCAGTCATGTCCAACTCTTTGCAACCCCATGGACTAGAGCCCGCCAGGCTCCTCTGCCTATGGGATTCTCCAAGCACAAATACTGGAGTGGGTTGCCATTTCCTTTTCCAGGGGATTTTCCCAACCCTAGGATCAAATTGGGTCTCTTGCATTGCGGGCAGATTCTTTACCACCAGAGTGAGGCACCTGAGGAAGTTTAGTACAGCTAGTGAGAGAAAGGGATTGAAATGTAGCCAGAGAAGGAGGAATTAGAAACCATTTAAAGCATATGGGACATTATCCTCCAGGTGTGAAGCTGTCTCTAGGGCTGCTTTCGTGGGTTGAGGCATATTTAGAAACTTATAAAAATGGGTGTGACCCTTTTGGTTGGGTCACATCCAAGGACTCCTCAGAGATCCCTTAGCCACAGGGACCTCCCTGACTGCTTCTGTTCCTTCTACAAGTCTTGGTTTTCAAAATTCTACGAGGAATCCCTCATAGTTAGGACCTCATTTATGCTCTTGGATGAGGTCCCTTTAAGACAGCTCAATGGGCTGGGTATTTTTCTCCTTGCATTTAGTCTGTAGGAAATGCACAGATGTCCTTTGCCTGTGCATACTCTAGGGCAGGCGTTTTCTCACCAGCCTTATCTCCTGGCCCACATGGGCACATTCTGCAAGCCTCAGTTCTCCACCTTGAAAGATCTCAACTCTAGGTCAGAGACCACTTCCTCAGGTTCTTGCAAACTGCAGCAGACAGAGGTTAAATACCCTAGTCAGTAGTCCCCTCAAAACTCCATGAGGCTTGAGGGAAGGAGTAATATTTCTCTGGTGAAAGACAAACGATGCAGTCATATTCGCCGAGCAGATTTCAGAAAATGAGAGCAGAGAATGGCTAGGAGCAGAAGCAAGGTTTTGACCCTTCAGAAGCAATGGTCCTATTATACTTATTTTACAAATTTACACTCCGGAGGTTCAAGAGCTGAAGTAACTGGTATAAGGCCGTTGAGTTAGCCAGTGACAGAGCCAGGATCAAACCTGGATCCCTCTGACTCTCCACTATACTTTCATTATTGTCAATGTGCTACATGTATTAATTATCATTTATAGAACACTTAGGAAAATGAACCTCGGAAGACAAGTCTTGTATAAGAGAAGCAAAACTCCTGACAGCTCACTCTGGCATAGTGCATGCTTCCACTCAAGTGGAAAGAAAGAATTCTCAGTGTAGCGTCTGTAGGTGAAGTAATTAAAGTTGCTGGTTTTCCCCATGGGACTGATGCTTGTCCAGGTGTATGTATTAGTGTGTTTTGTTAACAGATTGTCTAGAGGCAGTCTTGCTTATTTTCAGTTTCTCTTTCATCCCCATTTCATTTATATGTATTTGTCCTCTGCCTGGTTCTGAATCAAAAAAAATTTTAAATTCCCCCTTTCTTTTAGCCTCTTTAAGAAAAGAAAAAAGAAAAATAAGAATGATTTGAGAAGGAATCGAAATAAAGAGAGATGGAGGATTCCTCTGAGGACACTCCAACCAAATGGAGTTTTTAATATGATCTTTAGGCTACTTAGAGAAATGAAAAGAATACAGATATTAAGACTTCCTAAAGAAGAATTGACAATAGCATTATCATTCTAAATATATACTTTTATACTTTTCTAGTAGCCACATTAAGAATGTAAAAAGAAAGAGGCGAAATTAATTTTAGTAATACTTTTGTCTAACCCAGTATAACCAAAATATTGCATTTCAACACGTGGCCAATCTTTGTGAATGTCTTAATGAGATATTTTGCATTCTTTTTTTTCTTTCCAAGTCTAAAAAGGACCAAGAATATTTGCATTCTGTCTCAACTCAGAGACCACTTCCTCAGGTTCTTGCAAACTGCAGCAGACAGAGGTTAAATACCCTAGTCAGTAGTCCCTCAAAACTCCATGAGGCTTGAGGAAGGAGTAATATTTCTCTGGTGAAAGACAAACGATGCAGTCATATTCGCCGAGCAGATTTCAGAAAATGAGAGCAGAGAATGGCTAGGAGCAGAAGCAAGGTTTTGACCCTTCAGAAGCAATGGTCCTATTATACTTATTTTACAAATTTACACTCCGGAGGTTCAAGAGCTGAAGTAACTGGTATAAGGCCGTTGAGTTAGCCAGTGACAGAGCCAGGATCAAACCTGGATCCCTCTGACTCTCCACTATACTTTCATTATTGTCAATGTGCTACATGTATTAATTATCATTTATAGAACACTTAGGAAAATGAACCTCGGAAGACAAGTCTTGTATAAGAGAAGCAAAACTCCTGACAGCTCACTCTGGCATAGTGCATGCTTCCACTCAAGTGGAAAGAAAGAATTCTCAGTGTAGCGTCTGTAGGTGAAGTAATTAAAGTTGCTGGTTTTCCCCATGGGACTGATGCTTGTCCAGGTGTATGTATTAGTGTGTTTTGTTAACAGATTGTCTAGAGGCAGTCTTGCTTATTTTCAGTTTCTCTTTCATCCCCATTTCATTTATATGTATTTGTCCTCTGCCTGGTTCTGAATAAAAAAAAATTTTAAATTCCCCCTTTCTTTTAGCCTCTTTAAGAAAAGAAAAAAGAAAAATAAGAATGATTTGAGAAGGAATCGAAATAAAGAGAGATGGAGGATTCCTCTGAGGACACTCCAACCAAATGGAGTTTTTAATATGATCTTTAGGCTACTTAGAGAAATGAAAAGAATACAGATATTAAGACTTCCTAAAGAAGAATTGACAATAGCATTATCATTCTAAATATATACTTTTATACTTTTCTAGTAGCCACATTAAGAATGTAAAAAGAAAGAGGCGAAATTAATTTTAGTAATACTTTTGTCTAACCCAGTATAACCAAAATATTGCATTTCAACACGTGGCCAATCTTTGTGAATGTCTTAATGAGATATTTTGCATTCTTTTTTTTCCTTCCAAGTCTTAGAAATATTGTGTGCACTGTACACTTCCAGCACATCTCATTTCAGACCAGCCACATTCTAGGTGTCTTGCAGCTGCACATGCCTAGTGGCTACCATATTGGTCAGCCCAACTCTAAAGAGATTTTTCAGTCCTAATGAACCTGTAACATGTGGGATCTTAGGAAAATCACTGAGTAAGCAGGAGAGTTTCCATATTAAAAGAACAAAAAGCAGTAGAAGGAATTTAAGAGGAGAAAGGTAAGAAAGTAAAGACAGTTTGGGAAGTCAGTGGATACCCCAAGAGCACTTAGCAGCTCAACAGACAGAAATGTCATGGAGGTGAGAACATGGAAAGAAAGCTCTTGGGCCTGAAAATCAAAGGATGAGATGAATGAGTTTTAAATTACAAACCTGAAGCAATGACTAGGATAAAGGTGTAACCTCATTCAACAGCAAAATTGGTGCCTTTGAACTGTGGTGTTGGAGAAGACTCCTGAGAGTCCCTTGGACCACAAAGAGATCAAACCAGTCAATCCTAAAGGAAATCAACCCTGAGTATTCATTGGAAGGAATGATGCTGAAGCTGAAGCTGAATCTCTAATGCTTTGGCCACCAGATGTGAAGAGATGACTCCTTGGAAAAGACTCTGATGCTGGGAAAAATAGAGGGCAAAAGGAGAAGGGGACAACAGGGGACAAGATGGTTGGATGGCATCCCTGAGTCAATGGACATGAGTTTGAGCAAGCTCTGGGCAATGGTGAAGGACAGGGAAGCCTGGCGTGCTGCAGTCCATGGGGTGCAAAGAGTCAGATACAACCAAGCGACTGAACTGAACTGAACCAGCAAAATGGCATCTGCCACATGTACAAAAAAAGAACAGCTTGATTTCTGGAGAGGGAGCGTGGTGCACAAACACAGGGCAGTGTCACATACCAGCTTTCCAGCACCAGAATCTTATTCATTTACCCAGAGCTGTTCAAAGCAGCACACGGAAGACACATGCTACACAGATTCAACAAATAGTTGAGTAGAAAATCAGAATGCTAGTTTATCGACACACGGGAACAGCCCTCTCCAGGGACTGAACTACGTATAGTGCCTTATTGGGATCAACTCTGACTTTTTTTTAAGTTTGTTACAAACACAAATTTGTAAGCAAAAGGTTTTGTTTTTTCGCTAAGCATAAAATTAAAGCAAGGAGAATTGACTAATATCTGGATGTTCAGCCCAACTCTAAAGAGATTTTTCAGTCCTAATGAACCTGTAACATGTGGGATCTTAGGAAAATCAAGCAGGAGAGTTTCCATATTAAAAGAACAAAAAGCAGTAGAAGGAATTTAAGAGGAGAAAGGTAAGAAAGTAAAGACAGTTTGGGAAGTCAGTGGATACCCCAAGAGCACTTAGCAGCTCAACAGACAGAAATGTCATGGAGGTGAGAACATGGAAAGAAAGCTCTTGGGCCTGAAAATCAAAGGATGAGATGAATGAGTTTTAAATTACAAACCTGAAGCAATGACTAGGATAAAGGTGTAACCTCATTCAACAGCAAAATTGGTGCCTTTGAACTGTGGTGTTGGAGAAGACTCCTGAGAGTCCCTTGGACCACAAAGAGATCAAACCAGTCAATCCTAAAGGAAATCAACCCTGAGTATTCATTGGAAGGAATGATGCTGAAGCTGAAGCTGAATCTCTAATGCTTTGGCCACCAGATGTGAAGAGATGACTCCTTGGAAAAGACTCTGATGCTGGGAAAAATAGAGGGCAAAAGGAGAAGGGGACAACAGGGGACAAGATGGTTGGATGGCATCCCTGAGTCAATGGACATGAGTTTGAGCAAGCTCTGGGCAATGGTGAAGGACAGGGAAGCCTGGCGTGCTGCAGTCCATGGGGTGCAAAGAGTCAGATACAACCAAGCGACTGAACTGAACTGAACCAGCAAAATGGCATCTGCCACATTTACAAAAAAAAGAACAGCTTGATTTCTGGAGAGGGAGCGTGGTGCACAAACACAGGGCAGTGTCACATACCAGCTTTCCAGCACCAGAATCTTATTCATTTACCCAGAGCTGTTCAAAGCAGCACACGGAAGACACATGCTACACAGATTCAACAAATAGTTGAGTAGAAAATCAGAATGCTAGTTTATCGACACACGGGAACAGCCCTCTCCAGGGACTGAACTACGTATAGTGCCTTATTGGGATCAACTCTGACTTTTTTTTAAGTTTGTTACAAACACAAATTTGTAAGCAAAAGGTTTTGTTTTTTCGCTAAGCATAAAATTAAAGCAAGGAGAATTGACTAATATCTGGGGAATGTTCATAGGATGTCCCACAGCAGAACTCACCTCTCTCATGACAAGCATAGGACACATGCCACACCAGTGGTGCCTTTGGTGAACTGTTACTGACCAGTGCTTGTCATAGAATTCCCTGGTTACTCAGACCATTAAGAATCTGCCTGGGACTTCCCTGGTGGTCCAGTGGATGAAGAGTCCGCCTTGGAGTGTAAGGGGCACCGGTTCCATCCCTGGCTCGGGAAGATACCACGTGCCACAGAGCGGCTGGACCAGTGTGTCCAATTACGAGTCAGCGCTCTGGAGCGCATGTGCCCAGAGCCGGTGCTCTGCAGCAACAGAGGGCACTGCAATGGGAGGCCCACACAGGCCGAAGAATAAAGATGGATGAAAATAAATAAAACGAAAAGTCAATAAAAGAAGCCAAAGTTAAAAAAAAAAATTAATAATAATCTGCCTGCAATTATTATTGCAGGAGATCCCTGGGTCAGGAAGATCCTCTGGAGGCAGAAATGGCTACCCACTCTAGTATTCTTGCCTGGAGAATTTCATCGACAGAGGAACCCGGCTGACACAGTCCATAGTGTCATCACGACTTAGTGACTGACAGACCATCCTCTGCAATGCTAGTATTATTTACTCCTTCTCAGATATTTCTGGTAATCTGCATTTTTTTTTTTTCAGATTTGTGTGTTTTGTGTTGGACTTGCACAGTCACTTCTGGACTCTAGAAAAACCTGTTTGAACAGGGCCTGCATTCTCAAGGGACACTCATCTACTGGCACAGAGGCAGACCTGTCCTTTTGAGTGTGGCCTGTTGTCACAGCCCCCAGAGGACTGGCTCCCCTCAGAGGGTGGCTCCCCCTCCTGACTCCTGTAGCTCATGAGAGTGAGCTTCTTAGTACATGGGGATGTCTGCTAACCAGGACTGGCTTCCAACTTTCCCGTTGAGAGAGACCTACAAAGAGACATATAGTCTTCGTGTTAAGACATAATTTCTTAGTGTTAATTAGTCAAACACCCAGTTTCATCATCTGTTAGTTACAGATTATAACTCATCTGTGAGGATGGTTTACATCTGATGAAAGTGAATCTTATAAACCTGTATATATTCGTGGTGAAATATTTCAGCTGTGAGAGCATGATTTCTTTTCCCAGTTCTAGGTACATCCCTTTGTACTTCCTGATAGACCTGCTACAGTCACACAGACAACATGGAAGGCAGAGTCTGAAGATTACACAAAATATCTTGACAGATTGAACTAAATTAACAGGATCAAATTTTATCTAAGAAGTCACTCTGCCCCCCATCTATGGGACATATCAAAAACAGTTTGGTATCTACTGTTTGTTAAATCTACGGTTAAAATTTCAAGCAATAAAAAATACATGCTGCCAACTCTCTGGTCTCAGTAGTATTTGGGGAATAGCAGTGCACAAATCAATTATTGGAATCCTTTATATAATAGCATTTTTAAATTAATATTGCTAAACCATTGCCCAACATTCTCACCACTGCATCTTTTTTTTCCAAAGCTGTTAACAAATCATAAAATTTAGCAATGCGGTTTTTATCTTCCTTCATTTCTTCTCCTCACCCTCTGGCAGAGAGTTGCTCTCAATCAGCTAGAAATGTCAGCAAGAAGATGGAAGAAACAGTTTCTGCTTAGTCTTCAAAGAGGAAAACCAGGACTTGACTAATCTAAAAGTAACTACAAGTGATCAGATAAAAGTGATCAAAGGCTCAGGCCACTCCCTCTGCCTCCCCAGTGTACCAGAACTCAGTCTTCAGCTCATCTCCCACTCTGCACTCAGGCTCACCTGTTAGTCTCTGCTCTCTTCTTTCGATCCAATCTGAGCTGTTTGTGGCCTCTGCACCCTCTATTTGCCGATGTTCAAGAAGAACTCTTCTGCCTCCTCAATTGAAGATGTTCATCACTGCATCCCTCACTGGCCCCAGTTTCTTGTTTGCAGGACAGGACCAGGTGCCTGAGGTTCCAGGGGTCAGGAGAGAAGCAGCGGAAGTTCTTGGCTGTAGTTGTGGAGTGTGGAGCTGTGAAGTGAGTATAAACAGCATGCCTTAGAGAGAACAATGCAAATGAAGATGGAGATGTGTCAGATCAGCAAGGGAGCCTGGAGGAGTCCAGAGCTGTTGGTCTAGGTGAATGGAAAGTGATTGTGATAATTGTGGGAGGCAAGGCTACTTGGGTACTCCTTCAAATAGAGAGCAAACATCTCCCAGCTTTTCCATGCAGAATCACTGCATAGTTTTGCCCACGCTTAAGGCCTATTGATTCTTTCTTGCCCAAACTTCTCATATTCATCCAGTTCTCAATAATTTCTCAGCCACAACTTTAGTCCAAACCTTCCACCTTTCCTCCTTTGGATTTTCCTGATAACCCAACATGACTCTTTGGAAAACAAGGGACCCCAAGACAAGCACTGGTCAGTAACAATTCTCTTTTTGAAACCTGACACAAGATGTCATCAGTTTAATTTTTTCAAAAATCCTCATTTCACCATACCATTCCTTGCTTAAAAAAAAAAAAAAAACAAAAAGGAAAAAAACCTTTTTGCTAAATTCCTGCTATTTTAAATATAAAGTTTCAACTTAATCTGATAATCAAGGTGTTTTCACAATGTGCTGAAGGAGTCGGGGCTGACATAGGCTAAGTCTGAGAAGGCAACTGAGGCATCATTCAGGGAGGCTTTAATTCCTCTTCATTGAAGTTATGGAGGATTCCATTCCTGAGCAGTGCAAGGGGACACACTGGGTGTGGAACTGCTTAAACCAGTCTGACAGAGAAGTCATTTCCAACTCTACTGCCTTTAGTACTTAAAGAAGCTTGTCAGTGTCCCAGAGATGGAGTCTTGGGACATTCTGATTCACTCTGGGGTAAACCAATTGGTAGAAAGGAGCAGAAATAAGAAGCAGTTTCATGTCCACACGACAGTGAGATCATCTGAGCTGTTTGTGGCCTCTGCACCCTCTATTTGCCGATGTTCAAGAAGAACTCTTCTGCCTCCTCAATTGAAGATGTTCATCACTGCATCCCTCACTGGCCCCAGTTTCTTGTTTGCAGGACAGGACCAGGTGCCTGAGGTTCCAGGGGTCAGGAGAGAAGCAGCGGAAGTTCTTGGCTGTAGTTGTGGAGTGTGGAGCTGTGAAGTGAGTATAAACAGCATGCCTTAGAGAGAACAATGCAAATGAAGATGGAGATGTGTCAGATCAGCAAGGGAGCCTGGAGGAGTCCAGAGCTGTTGGTCTAGGTGAATGGAAAGTGATTGTGATAATTGTGGGAGGCAAGGCTACTTGGGTACTCCTTCAAATAGAGAGCAAACATCTCCCAGCTTTTCCATGCAGAATCACTGCATAGTTTTGCCCACGCTTAAGGCCTATTGATTCTTTCTTGCCCAAACTTCTCATATTCATCCAGTTCTCAATAATTTCTCAGCCACAACTTTAGTCCAAACCTTCCACCTTTCCTCCTTTGGATTTTCCTGATAACCCAACATGACTCTTTGGAAAACAAGGGACCCCAAGACAAGCACTGGTCAGTAACAATTCTCTTTTTGAAACCTGACACAAGATGTCATCAGTTTAATTTTTTCAAAAATCCTCATTTCACCATACCATTCCTTGCTTAAAAAAAAACAAAAAGGAAAAAAACCTTTTTGCTAAATTCCTGCTATTTTAAATATAAAGTTTCAACTTAATCTGATAATCAAGGTGTTTTCACAATGTGCTGAAGGAGTCGGGGCTGACATAGGCTAAGTCTGAGAAGGCAACTGAGGCATCATTCAGGGAGGCTTTAATTCCTCTTCATTGAAGTTATGGAGGATTCCATTCCTGAGCAGTGCAAGGGGACACACTGGGTGTGGAACTGCTTAAACCAGTCTGACAGAGAAGTCATTTCCAACTCTACTGCCTTTAGTACTTAAAGAAGCTTGTCAGTGTCCCAGAGATGGAGTCTTGGGACATTCTGATTCACTCTGGGGTAAACCAATTGGTAGAAAGGAGCAGAAATAAGAAGCAGTTTCATGTCCACACGACAGTGAGATCATCTGAGTCTTGGCAGAGCCTGAGTTCCTCGTACTTACAAGGAGCGATGGACAGGATTGATGAGCAAAGCCAGCATCTTCCATTAGCATCAGGCTGTGGCATTTCCAGGGAAAGGAGTAATGGGAATAGTCATATATGCCTCAATGGACCCTTAGCTGCTCCAACCTAATAATGAAAGAAGAAAGCAGTAAGCCCCAGTGACCCATTCAGAACAAACCACATCCGGCTAGGTCCAGTAGGCAAGAAGGCGTGGCCAGGTAGCCTGTGATTCTTTGTCTCTAATTGTCTTCAGTGGTCAGTGAGGTAGGCTCAGTTGCTTATATCAGCAGTCTGGGCCAGTTCATCCCTAAATCTGTACAGAGACCTTCTCAGATCTGGATCTGGAGACCAGAGCATTTAAGAAACCTTAATAAGCAGGTAGAATTAATTCACATACTGGCTCAGTGATCCCCACCAGGCCCAGTCAGTAGATCTTTGGCTTCATCTATTTGGGATGTATGTTAGTCGCTCAGTCGTTTCCAACTCTCTGCAACTCCATGGACTATAACCTGCCAGGCTCCTTTGTCCATGGAATTTTCCAGACAAGAATACTGGAGTGGGTATCCATTCCCTTCTCCAGGGGATCTTCCTGACTTAGGGACCAAACTCAAGGCCCCTACACTGCAGACGGATTCCTTAGCATCTGAGCCACCAAGGAAGAGTTATGATCAAGAAACTCAA
Organism: Tragulus kanchil; assembly: GCA_022376925.1. Classification (NCBI taxonomy): domain Eukaryota; kingdom Metazoa; phylum Chordata; class Mammalia; order Artiodactyla; family Tragulidae; genus Tragulus; species Tragulus kanchil. The sequence goes on from JAIOJX010000028.1 coordinate 147,847,800, forward strand.
TTTGCTTAACACATGCTTCCTGAATGTCTCTTATGCACCAAATACTCTAAATGCTTGGGATACAACAATGATATGACTGAGCAAATAACACAGAATATAAAAGAGACAGACAAACAACCATGCAAGCTAGGTATAACATTGCAACTGTGACAACAGCTTCAAGGAGAAGGACATGAGTTCTGAAGTTCTGGAAGGGGGATTTCCCATGGGAGCAATTCTTCTTAGGTTGTGATCCAAAAGCTAAATAGAAGCTAACTGGGTGAAAAAGAGGGAAGGATGTTTTAAATAGGAATAACATATGCTAAGGTCCTGTGGCTAGCAGGACTGAAAGCAGGCCAGTATGCCTGGACAGGGGAAAGAGAGGAGAGCTGATGTGAAGTGAAGCTGGGAGGTGGAAAGGACCACAGAGAACAGTGTAGGTTATTGAGCAGTTCTATCTTTCTCCAACAGGAACTGGGCAGCTATTTGACAGTTTTAAGCAGAAGAGTGGCACTTTCAGATTTACATGGTGAAGAGATCACTTTGTCAGCAACACAGAGCATCTATTGGAAGGGATGTGGTCAGAGTGGATGGGGGAGAACCAGTCAATAGACAACTGCAAGCCCAAGCAGGAAATGTTTGCTTCTGTCATGCTGACAGTGGAAAGGGTGGAGATCAGTGAGTAGATCTGAGTGATACATGAGAAATGAAGTGACAGAATTTAGGTATGATCAAATATGGGGGCTGAGATTGAAGCAACAGTCCAGAATGACCCCTGGGTTACTGGGTTGCCAATCAGGATCAATGGAGGTGTCAGTCATGGAGAAAGAAAATCTGGGAGGAGATCCCCCTTTCTGGTGCTGGGTAGAGCGGGAGGTAGAGCAGGACTTTACCTTTGGATAGGATCATGAATTTGAGGTCATGTGACACCTCACTTGCTATTACTACCTGACTCTGGGTCTCCACATCCTTACACCATCCCTTTCTCTTGTGGGTGGCTGGACCTAGTGGTTTGTTTCTTTTAGGCAATTGAACGGATTCCTTGGGCCATCTCAAGGCCCCTAGCGCACCAAGGAAGAAGTTATGATCAAGAAACTCAATTTGCTTAACACATTCTTCCTGAATGTCTCTTATGCACCAAATACTCTAAATGCTTGGGATACAACAATGATATGACTGAGCAAATAACACAGAATATAAAAGAGACAGACAAACAACCATGCAAGCTAGGTATAACATTGCAACTGTGACAACAGCTTCAAGGAGAAGGACATGAGTTCTGAAGTTCTGGAAGGGGGATTTCCCATGGGAGCAATTCTTCTTAGGTTGTGATCCAAAAGCTAAATAGAAGCTAACTGGGTGAAAAAGAGGGAAGGATGTTTTAAATAGGAATAACATATGCTAAGGTCCTGTGGCTAGCAGGACTGAAAGCAGGCCAGTATGCCTGGACAGGGGAAAGAGAGGAGAGCTGATGTGAAGTGAAGCTGGGAGGTGGAAAGGACCACAGAGAACAGTGTAGGTTATTGAGCAGTTCTATCTTTCTCCAACAGGAACTGGGCAGCTATTTGACAGTTTTAAGCAGAAGAGTGGCACTTTCAGATTTACATGGTGAAGAGATCACTTTGTCAGCAACACAGAGCATCTATTGGAAGGGATGTGGTCAGAGTGGATGGGGGAGAACCAGTCAATAGACAACTGCAAGCCCAAGCAGGAAATGTTTGCTTCTGTCATGCTGACAGTGGAAAGGGTGGAGATCAGTGAGTAGATCTGAGTGATACATGAGAAATGAAGTGACAGAATTTAGGTATGATCAAATATGGGGGCTGAGATTGAAGCAACAGTCCAGAATGACCCCTGGGTTACTGGGTTGCCAATCAGGATCAATGGAGGTGTCAGTCATGGAGAAAGAAAATCTGGGAGGAGATCCCCCTTTCTGGTGCTGGGTAGAGCGGGAGGTAGAGCAGGACTTTACCTTTGGATAGGATCATGAATTTGAGGTCATGTGACACCTCACTTGCTATTACTACCTGACTCTGGGTCTCCACATCCTTACACCATCCCTTTCTCTTGTGGGTGGCTGGACCTAGTGGTTTGTTTCTAATGAATAAAATAAGGCAAAAATGATGGGATGTCAATTCTGAGATTAAGTTACAAAGAGACCTTGACGGCTATCTTCCTCTCCCTCCCCTCTTTCTCTCTGAATCCTAACTCTAGGGAAAGCCAGCTGCTATGCTATATGCTTTGTGAAGAGGCCCCAGGGTAAGGAAATGATGTCTGAGAGCAGCAGTCAGTGTGGACCTGAGACCTACCAACTGTTGCATGAGGAGGCTTACAAGTGGGTCCTCCTCTGTTTGAGCCCTGAGCTGACTGCGTCCTTGGTCAACACCTTGATTTCAACCCCAGGAGAGACTGATCTAGAGGATCTTACTCTCCCACACCTGGATTCCTGACCCACAGACACTATGAGATAATAAACATGTGTGTTTTCAGTGATTTGGGGATAATTTGTTACCCAGCGATAGATAATTAATACAGATGCCTTAAATAGATGAGTATCTTATAAAAACTGTTTAGTTGAGGCTTCCCCTGGTGGTCCAGTGGGTAAGGACACCGCCTTGCAGTGCAAGGGGCGCCGGTTCGATCCCTGGCCTGGGAAGGTCCCACGTGCCGCGGAGCAGCTGGACTGATGTGTCCAATTACCGAGCCGGAGCTCTGGAGTGCATGCGCCCAGAGCCGGTGCTCTGCGACAACCGACGCCACCGCGATGGGAGGCCCACAGGAGCCAAAGAACAAAGACGGATGAAAATAGAAAAATGAAAGACCAATAGAAGTGGCCTGCCCATCCCCCTCCCTCCCCAACCCAACCCCCGCCAAAAAATAAATAAATAAATAAATCTTTAAAAAAAAAATTTATAAAAAAAACTGTTTAGTTGAAAACTAGATATTATAGATCAGGAGCACCGAAAAGTCTGAACTAAAGTTATAAACTTGATATTTACACATACTGAGAGGCAAAGCATAAAATGAAGGGGGAGAGATTAACAAGTCTTGAGGGTCTCTGTAATGTACCGGCAAGTAGAGATAGATGATTTTGCAAAGGAGATGGAGAAGGAACAGCTGGAGAGGCGGAAAGAGAGCTAGCAGAAAGGTGAATCCTGTAAGTCAGTACAAGACACTGTTCCCCCAAAGGAGGGAATGGTCAAGGAAGAGAAATACTGAAATACTATTTTAGGTATATAAGTAATAGCTCACAATTCCAGCAAAAGTATGTGGTAGGACTGGAAGACAGGTATGGACTGAGGTTGGGAGATAACATAAATGGAGACAGAAAATGCTCAACAGAATTTGACCTCTGAAGGTAAGAAGAGAGATCAGGTAGGAGCTGAAAGTGGATGATAATTGCTATTTTGTTTTTTTAAAAAAAAACAAATGCAGGAAAATAAATAAAACAGGAAAGATTCAGGCAAGAGAAAAAGGAAAATACAGGAAAGAAAAATAAACAGTAGATAGTGTAAGCTTCCTGAAAGGTAGAAGGAGATTCTCCTTAGATGAAGTGGAATAGCTCTGTTATTAGAACAGGAGGCCCACGGGACAGGTGCAGAAATACGCAAGAGATTGAGAAAGTTTCTATGTGAGCTCCGATTTTCCTAATAGTTTAGTATGAGGAGGTCAGGGAAGAAAGGAAGGGGAATTGGAAGCATCAGGAAAGGAGAAAGGTTTGAGACAGCCCCTGTGGAAATGGGAAAATGAGAGAAAAGGCTGTAGTAAGTTTTTCATGTAGTGTGAGGACCTGTTTGAAGCTAATGACCTTGAACTTACAGTGGAATCAATCTGCCTCATTGGGTAATGCTCAGAGACTTGAATGTAGGCATGGAACAACAGACAGCTGGGTTCAGAAGTGTCGACCAATGGAGGCAACAGAGGGACTAGGAAATCAAGGGGAGCAGAGATGGAAGTAGAGAAGGGAATCGAGAACTGCTACTTATGAACGCCCATCATAAGGGAAGTTAAGAAAGAGAAACGCTGATGAGTCGGGAGATAGCAGAGGACAGACAGTACCCGCGCTGCTAAAGAAGGGCTAGTGGGAGAATCGTCAAGTAAACACGGGGACGTGGGGGTGGGGTGGGGTTACAGTACAGCAGAGAAGTGCTTGGATTGATCATTTTGGATGAGTAACAGTACAGGTAGTGACAATATCCAGGGACTTTGCATGGGAGGGGCTGGCTGAAATGGAGAGGACATCATTGAAGATGAAAGGAAGAAGAGCACCTGAGTGACACGGCGAGGGACAGGCCACTCGCCTGGACATGGCTGTCACACAGACTCATCACTGGTTTGTCGCGTGGAGTGGTGGACTTTTTACCCATTGCCAGTGTAGAGAGTGAATAAGGGGCGACAGGAACAACAGGGGGTAAAATAGGAGATCTAAACGGCATGAGCACAAAGAAGCAGGGTTTTAACAGGAGAGTGGAAATACAATGTCGGGGAGTAAAAGAGAGACTGCGACAGACACTGCTTGATATCCCTTACTAACAAAATCCTGATTTTTTCTGGGATGCAATATGCCAGCAAGTATAGATTCCCTTTCTAGATTCCCTTGCATCAGAGGGTGGCCATGTGTCATACTTGTAGCTAATGAGACTAAACTTAATTTCACTATGGAATCTGAGAATGTTTTTGCTTTCCTGATGCAGGTACCATCCCTTAGCTTCTTCTCTCTTCGTGCCTGGAATTCAGTTGTGATGGCTGGAACGCAGCAGCCATATTGTGACCAAGAGGTTATAACTATGAGAAAAAGGCAAAAGATGATCACAGAGCTGTGAGTCTGGGTTTTGACTGGCCACCAAACTAATATGAACAGCTATCTACTTCCACATTTCTGATTATATGAAGAAAGATGAACCCTACTTTATTAAGCCAGTCTTAGTTGAGTTCCTATTATGTATAATAAACTATGGAAGAAAATAGTAACCACATGAGAGGACTCCCAGGGATAAAGACAGCTTCAGCAAGAAAGGAGGCAGGTGGTAAGGAAGTACTGTAAAAGAAATTGTGCAGGTAGGGCAATTTGCTATTATGCAGAAAGGATTCAAGAGGCCAGCATGGAGAATGAGAAGGAGAGGAGGAGTGGAAGGCTGAGACAGAAGGATGTACAGAACTTTGTGAGGATGATGGTGGAAAAGGATCAAATGACCATTTAGGCATGGTGGCGAAGGCTGCACTTTGGACTCTGACCAATGAAAACAGAAATGAAAGGCATGACAGATTTGATCTCCAAGACTCTTGGAGGGGCAGAAACCTATGCTCCTTTCCTAGAGTGATTACCAGGTGTGAGAGTGGGGCTATCATCTTTCCATATCCTGAGTGAGATGAGAAAAGAGAAATGTCATCCTTTTGGTCCCTCTAAAGAATCAACATGCAGGTTCAAAGCTGCATAATGAAACCTGGCAATTTCCCTGGATTCCGTCCAGATCTTCCCAAGGGCAGGAACGGAAGCTGCCGTGGGGAGAGGGAGGGACTGCGGGTCACAGGGCCTGCCAGGACCTAGGGAGGGAGGCACTGGGCCCTCTCCTCTGATAATTGGGCCACAAGGGTGGTTATCTCCCTCGGGAGGTTGGTGTTCCCTTCGCTGAGTCCTCAGAGTCCCAAAGCAGAGTGACAGCGTGTGCCTGGTGGTTCATCCATGTTGCTATGGCAACAGGCTTGCCCCTGGAACCATGGGTCCATGGCAAAATGATCAGGTCTCTCTTAAAGGTTGCTGATGTGGGTCTGACCAGGATGCAGGCCAGGTGAGCAGACATGACAGCCTGTATCGCTGTATTTCTAACATGGAGCGCACAGCCTGTCCCACAGTAGGAACTTAATACATATTCAGTGAATCATGGGCTACTGTCAACCTCCCCAGCCCTGGTTTACATTCCAGGTTGCTGCTGTGGGTACTTGCCGTCAACACCACCCCACTTCTTCCAGGAGGGACTCTCGCAGAACCAAGACCTTCCCACCCTGTCACTGACAGCACCTGTGACCAGAGCTTGCTGGTGTTATTCACCTGCAGGGACCTTAGGACACCAATGACTTGGACTAGGCCAAGATTTCACACGTCCCCTTCGCCATGGCAGCGGTAGCATCTGTGTTGGATGATGACAGCATTCGTCTCCCAGCCTACACATGCTCTGACCCAGCCTGCCTCCCCCTCTCCATCAGCGGAGGACTGGTCGTCCTTCAGAGTTAAGGCCTGTGGAGCCTGAGAGCTGTGATACTCCAGGTGACCTTGAAGATCTCCTGGCTGTGAAAGCCTAGGAGTAGATATTAGGATTAGAGTAAGGTAATTTGACTAATTCATGACTGAAGAAATACAGTCTCTCAGCTAATCTACTATCTAAAAGCATATAGTAAATGGTAAAATAATGTATGTAAAATAATGTATGTATATACATACATAGTATATATTATATATGTACACAGTATATCATGTACATGTTTTTGCACTGTAGAAATCCCATTATATTATAGAACAAATATTTAAGGGTTTCCCAGGTGGCACTGCCAATGTAAGAGACTTAAGAGAGGAGGGTTCAATCCCCGGGTCAGGAAGATCCCCTGGTGGAGGACACAGCCACCCATTCCACTATTTTTGCCTAACAATCCCATGGAGAGAGGAGCCTTGTGGGCTACAGTCCATGGAGTCACAAAGAGTCAGACACAACTGAAGTGACTAAGCACACACACACACAAGCATGTTTATATGTTTGTTAAAGTGTTTTGTGTTCTTTTCTGCCAGTATCTCCCACTGGAATGCAAGCTCCATGATGTCAGGAACTCTGTTTATTGTTTTAAAAACCTTTATTTTACGTCGGAGTGTAGGCAGCCGATTAATAATGTGCTCCTTTCAGGTGGACAGCAAAGGGACTCAGCCATACATACACGTGTATCCATTCGCCCTCAAGCACCCCTCTCATCCAGGCTGCTGCTAAACACTGAGCAGAGTTCCCTGAACTATCCAGTAGATCTTGGTGGTTATCCATTTTAAATATAACAATGTGTACACGGCCATCCCAAACTCTCTACTTCCCCTTCCCCCCATTCCTTCCTTCTAGCAACCATAAAGGAACTTTTCATTGTGTTTACTGCCAAAATAGGTGTCCAGTAACTATTGAATAGATGAATAAATTACTCTGGATATTCTCATAATGGGCCCTCTGGGAACCTAGGAGCCCAGTTCTCTGGCTGCCTTGTGGAATGCCCATTTTCTCCTTCACCTACTCCATCTTCCGCAGGGCACATGTAGCCATCACCTCTGGCATCCACCACCACTGTCGAGGCATGGGTGCTTCACTTCCTATCAAAACTCCCAGTGCCGTCTCCCACTCATATCTGCCAAAACCACACTGCACCAAGTTTATTCATCTGGGCCCAGGCCTGCCCTACCATGGACCCTGATAACACACTGGTGCAAAGATGCCTGGCTGGGTTTCCCACTGGGAGGAGGCAGTTTCTATCCCTACCCTTTATATTACTCACATCCCAAATAAGCCTGCCTTCAATTTCCAGATATGTTTCTAAAAATAGCTCTTTCCATCTTTGCAGTAAGTCCCCACACCCTTGCCTAGAAATCTAGCCTAAGCCCATCTCAGTGACAGGCATAGCACAATACCTAGGTGTTGGTATTGGACCAAGCTGGCATGCGTTGTCTTTTTCTCCACTGTCTGACTTTTATCCACCCACATCCCTCAAGGTCTCTTCTTGGAGCTCTTAGGGTGAAAGGTCTTTGCCATCACTTCTCCCCTAGCATGACCTGACATATCTGAATCTTCTTGTGGGTCCAGACAGCAGCTAGACTGGCCACAACACAAGGAGCTTGGGTTTTATGCTGTGGGTGATGAGGAGCATGTGAAGACTGTGGGTTCTTTTGAAGAACCAGTGACTTGGGGCTAGATCTGTGTCACCATGAATACTATGAGACATAAGGGAAGACTCTAGAATATCTTTGGTTATTGTAACTCATTCCCCAGAGGTGCTGACTAAACAGAATTCTGCTTCCCTCCCACATCTTTGTGGGAGTCAGTGGTTCCCTCTGAGTGTTTCTGGCTTTCTGAGCACCTGATAGTGTATCTACCCACGGCCTTCTATAGGTAGGTGGTGTCATGACCAGCTATGGTGTGAACTGTACTGAGCGGTGACAAGTGTCCTTTGACTGCAGATGAGGGGCCTTCAAGACTGTCCTCCTAGAGTGTGATGATCAAACATGGTTGGGGGTGGGGAAACCACACAGCCATGCGGACACAGCGATGGTGGTAGGTTGTGTGATCACACCAGGACCACTGCTGTAACCATCACCACATCTGGCAACCCCGGGATGGTGGCTCCTTCATCAGCCTGGATTCCTGAGAGGTCTTGAGGATCACAGGCCTCACCAATGTCCTGGGAAGGATGAAGAGACTGAATGAGACAGAAATCTAGTTTTGGGGCTTCTCTGGTGGTCCAGTGGGTAAAGAGTCTGCTTTGCAGTCCAAGGGGCACCGGTTCAATCCCTAGCCTGGGAGGATCCCATGTGCTGTGGAGTGGCTGGACTGGTGTGTCCAATTACAAGCCAGCGCTCTGGAGCACAAGCGCCCAGAGCTGGTGCTCTGCAACGAGAGAAGCCACTGCGATGGGAGGCCCACACAGGCTGAGAAATAAAGATAGATGAAAATATATAAATGAAAACCAATAAAAAGAGATCAAATTAAAAAAAAAAAAAGGCAAAGAAATCTAGTTTTAGGCCACTGGATTTCAGCCTAGACTATTCTGACCAACGCATCTCCTTCCCTCCTCTGTTTTTCTTAACCACTAATTAATAACTCCCAGAAGGCCTTAAAAACTTCCTTTCTTTCTATCCCTTCATTGCCTATCTCTAAATCTAAATCCTGGGCGCCTTAGAGTAAGAAGACAGAGACAGAGAAAAAGAAGGAGAAGGAGATCTCCCAAGTCCATGGAGTACTCAGTCACCCTAAGGACCAGGTCTTGCCTAACTCTGCTGAACACACTGAGAAGAGAAGTTAATAAATACAAGCCAGAGTGAGGGGAAATGTGCATGTGCCTTTATAACGTGGCCCAGGAATGCCCTGGGATGCTGGCTAGATCACTGGTTCCTCCCTGGAAGGGGAGCTAATAAGCTGAAGAGGTGAAGAGACGATGATGCTCCCTTCCCTGCCATGCTAGAAGATAACCCATCTAGCGGGTTTTGAACTTTACAGGAAGTTAGTACTGTTTAAATGGATGCTTGTGTAATTCCAGCATCCCATGGTTACATCGCTGGGGATGCAGCGGTATGATTGTGTCTGATTTGAAGGGTTGCTCTTGTGATTTTTTTTCTTTTTCTTTTTTTTTTTTTTGAGCATCTTTCCTGGCCCGGAAGCTCCCAAAGGCTCCTAGCCAGGAAAAAAGTTTTTAATTATTAATTAGTGGAAGTTATTAATTAGTGGTTAAGAAAAAACAGAGAAAGGCTTCCCTGGTGGTCCAGTGGGTAAGGACACCGCCTTGTAGGGCAAGGGGCGCCGGTTCAATCCCTGGCCTGGGAAGATCCCACATGCTGCAGAGCTGCTGCACCGATGTGTCCAATTACTCAGCCGGAGCTCTGGAGCGCATGCGCCCAGAGCCAGTGCTCCACAACAACAGAGCCCACTGCGATGGGAGGCCCACACAGGCCAAAGAACAAAGATGGAAATAAATGAAAGACCAATAGAAGTGGCCAAAAAAAAGGAAAACAGAGAAGAAGGGAGAAAAGGAGATGCCTTGGTCAGAATAGTGTAGGCTGGAACAGTCTAGGCTGACCTCTGGTGAGAACCCCTAAAACCATGGCCTAAAACTAGATTTCTGTCTCATTCAATCTCTTTATCCTTCCCAGGACACTGGTGAGGCCTTTGATCCTCAAGGCCTCCCAGGAGTCCAGGCTGATGGAGGAGCCACAATCCTGGGGCTGCCAGATGTGGTGATGGTTCCAGGAATGATCCTGGTGTGATCACACCCGACCCCTGCCACCACCACTGTGCCCTCAAGGCTGTGGGTCTCCTCATCTTCAGTCATCACACTAGGAAGAGAGTCCCGAAGGATCCCACATCTGCAGTCCAAGGGGCACTAAAGCTCCTTTTAGTGTTGCCAGCAAGTGTGGCGATTTGTACTGGGTCAACTTAGCTAAACTGAAACTGTGCCACCCAGATTCCCCTGCGTACCTTTCTTCCCCTGCATACCTCTGAGTCTATGTGGACCAAAGAGACACTCTGTGCAAGAGTTAGAAGATGGAGGGGGCGGACCCTTTGCAGTCTGGAAGGCTGGGCAGGGATCCCCAGCACCTGGGTGGGATCAACATGGTAGCTCCACCCACAGAGGTTCCATCTAGCGGGTTTTGAACTTTACAGGAAGTTAGTACTGTTTAATTTCCCATGGTTACATCGCTGGGGATGCAGCGGTATGATTGTGTCTGATTTGAAGGGTTGCTCTTGTGATTTTTTTTCTTTTTCTTTTTTTTTTTTTTGAGCATCTTTCCTGGCCCGGAAGCTCCCAAAGGCTCCTAGCCAGGAAAAAAGTTTTTAATTATTAATTAGTGGAAGTTATTAATTAGTGGTTAAGAAAAAACAGAGAAAGGCTTCCCTGGTGGTCCAGTGGGTAAGGACACCGCCTTGTAGGGCAAGGGGCGCCGGTTCAATCCCTGGCCTGGGAAGATCCCACATGCTGCAGAGCTGCTGCACCGATGTGTCCAATTACTCAGCCGGAGCTCTGGAGCGCATGCGCCCAGAGCCAGTGCTCCACAACAACAGAGCCCACTGCGATGGGAGGCCCACACAGGCCAAAGAACAAAGATGGAAATAAATGAAAGACCAATAGAAGTGGCCAAAAAAAAGGAAAACAGAGAAGAAGGGAGAAAAGGAGATGCCTTGGTCAGAATAGTGTAGGCTGGAACAGTCTAGGCTGACCTCTGGTGAGAACCCCTAAAACCATGGCCTAAAACTAGATTTCTGTCTCATTCAATCTCTTTATCCTTCCCAGGACACTGGTGAGGCCTTTGATCCTCAAGGCCTCCCAGGAGTCCAGGCTGATGGAGGAGCCACAATCCTGGGGCTGCCAGATGTGGTGATGGTTCCAGGAATGATCCTGGTGTGATCACACCCGACCCCTGCCACCACCACTGTGCCCTCAAGGCTGTGGGTCTCCTCATCTTCAGTCATCACACTAGGAAGAGAGTCCCGAAGGATCCCACATCTGCAGTCCAAGGGGCACTAAAGCTCCTTTTAGTGTTGCCAGCAAGTGTGGCGATTTGTACTGGGTCAACTTAGCTAAACTGAAACTGTGCCACCCAGATTCCCCTGCGTACCTTTCTTCCCCTGCATACCTCTGAGTCTATGTGGACCAAAGAGACACTCTGTGCAAGAGTTAGAAGATGGAGGGGGCGGACCCTTTGCAGTCTGGAAGGCTGGGCAGGGATCCCCAGCACCTGGGTGGGATCAACATGGTAGCTCCACCCACAGAGGTTCCATCTGCCACTCCGTCCCCCTTCAGGTTCTCTGACTCTTGAGTCAGGGACTTTCTTGGCTCTGTGTCAGGCACCAGTTGCTCCTGCAGAGCTCCTATCATCAACGTGGGGGTTTAGGGACACCCAGAAACAGCCCAGGTTCCAGAACATCCTGGCTTCTCCCGCTTCACGTCCAGCTTCCCTCCCCAACAGCCTGCCCTGCAGAGTCTGTGCCCCAGCCCAAGAAGCAGCACCCACAACCTCAGACACACGGTTCCCCAGCTCCCGCTGCTCGGTCAGGTGAAGGTCCTTCCGTCCATCCCTTACTTGGTAGCACTCTTCATGCTGTGGCCTCTCTGATCCATCCCTGACCACGGTGCTGCTACATGGGCTCATTGATTCTCTTCCAGTTTTCCCTGTTTACCCAGTTTCATTAGAAATCACAGCACGGGGCTTCCCTGGTGGTCCAGTGGGTAAGGACACTGCCTTGCCGTGCAAGGGACGCTGGTTCGATCCCTAGCCTGGGAAGATCCCACGTGCCGCGGAGCGGCTGGATCCATGTGTCCAATTACCCAGCCGGAGCTCTGGAGCGTATGCGCCCAGAGCCGGTGCTCTGCGACGGGAGAGGCCACTGCGATGGGAGGCCCACACGGGCCAAAGAACAAAGATAGATGCAAATAGATAAATGAAAGACCAATAGAAGTGGCCTGCCCACCCCTCTCCCTCCCCAACCCAACCCTCCCCCCCAAAATAAATGAATAAATAAATGTTTAAAAAAAAAAAAAGAAATCACAGCATGGCAGATGGGGATACTTAGCAAGCAGGCCAGGCATTCCTGGGCCCTCTCACTATAACCTCACACATGTGTTCAAGTACCCCTTGTCCATCAATAAAAATGGAAATAAGGGGCTTCCCTGGTGGTCCAGTGGGTGGAGAGTCCACCTTGCAGTGCAGTTCAATTCCTGGCTCGGGAAGATCCCATGCGCCGCGGAGTGACTGGACGGGTGTGTCCAATTGCAAGCCAGCACTCTAGAGCACATGTGCTAGAGCCAGTACTCTGCAATGAGAGAGGCCACTGCAATGGGAGGCCCACGCAGGCTGAGGAATGAAGATGGATGAAAAATAAATCAATACAGAAATCAATAAAAGGAGGCCAAAATTTTTTTAAATTATATAAAAAAAAGAATTATGGAAAACCTTAAAATAACTGAAATAACTCCTGCTAACTCAATACCCACAGGATATACAAGGTCCAAAACACTGTATGAAAACTTAATGAAGCAAGAACAGTGAGGAACACAGAGGCTAATCCAAGAGATGAGAATATGACCTTTGCATGTGCGTTTCATTCCTCATTTATTAAATACTTTAATATGTGTTAGGAAATTAGCTATTAAATGAGGTAATAAAATTAGGTGATATTTGAGGGTTTCTTTTATATGATGCAGTTTTCTAAGGTCAAAGCACTTAAAATAATACTTGGTTTAAGCACTCAATACATGTCACCTGTTCTTCTGGTTTTAAGTGATTTATGTGTCTCGTGATGGTTAAACTTTATCATGACCTGGTGAGGTGGGGACTGGAGTAGTTGCTGTTGGTTGCCCTATAAGTAAGCAGGCATACCCCCACCCCCAGCTGCTCTGAGGGAGGGTGGCTAAAGGTTTCCAGCTCTTCCTTTTCTTTAGAGACTTGCCTTCCAACTGACAGGAGCTCCCCTAGGAGGTTACACCACACGCCAACCCTGGGTGACTTTCAGCGGTCAATGACTGGGGAAACTTGGGACGTGAAAACCTAGCCCCTTGCTTTAAGGTGGAACTGGCTTTGTGGCCCAGTTCACAAGCTTCCTGTGGATCAGACGGAAGCTAGCCCCCTCTGAGACCACACCCTGACTTGGCGCTGCCCTAGGCCGTTGTTTCAGGCCTGTCTCTTCAGAGTCCTCCCTCCATAAATCATGTGCTCCTAAAACCTTTTCTCTGGTTCTGCTACAAAGCAAACTGACCGGGAGTGCATTATAGATACACCCATTTTTAATAAGGAAATGTCCACAACTTTCCTGGAGGCTCAGAGAATAAAGAATCCACCTGCAATGCAGGAGACACAGAAGACATGGGTTCGGTCCCTGGGTAGGGAAGATCCTCTGGAGGACGGCATGGCAACCCACTTTAGTATTCTTGCCTGGAGAATCCCACGGACAGAGGAGCCTGGAAATGATAAGGACCTAACAGAAGTAGAAGATGCTAAGAAGAAGTGGCAAGAATACACAGAAGAGGGCTTCCCTGGTGAGTTAGTGTAAAGAATCTGCCTGCCAATGCAGAAGACACGAGTTCGATCCCTGATCCAGGAAGATCCCACATGCCATGGAGCAACTAAGCTGTGTGAGCCTGCACTTTAGATCCTGGGAGCCACAAGTACTGAAGCCAGCATGCTCGAGAGCCACTGTTCTGCATAAGAGAAGCCACCACAATGAGAAGTCACACAGTGCAACTAGAGAGTAGCCCCTGCTCGTCCCAACTAGAGAAAAGCCCATGAAGCAAGGAAGACCTAGCACACTCAAAAAAATTAAATAAATAAAATTACTAAAAAAAAAAAACAAGTGAAGAAGAATACAGAGAAGAACTACACAAAAAAGGTCTTAATGACCTGGATAGCTACGATGGTGTGATCACTCACCTAGAGCCAGACATCCTAGGGTGTGGGGTCAAGTGGGCCTGAGGAAGCATCACTAAGAACAAAGCTAGTGGACATGATGTAATTCCAGCTGAGCTATTTCAAATCCTAAAAGATGATGCTGTTAAAGTGCTGCATTCAATATGTCAGCAAATTTGGAAAACATGGAAGGCGCCACAGGACTAGAAAAGGTCAGTTTTCATTCCATTCCCAAAGAAGCTCAGTGCCAAAGAATGTTCAAAGTACCATACCCTTGTGCTCATTTCACATGCTAGTAAGATAATGCTCAAAATCCTTCAAGCTAGGCTTTAGCAGTAGATGAAAAGAACTTCCAGATATATAAGCTGGATTTAGAAAAGACAGAAGAACCAGAGATCAAATTGCCAACATTCACTGGATCACAGAGAAAGCAAGGAAATTCCAGTAAAACATTTACTTCTGCTTCATTGACTATGCTAAAGCCTTTCACTGTGTGGATTGCAACAAACTGGAAAATTCCTAAAGAAATGGAAATACCAGACCACCTTACCTGCCTCCTGAGAAACCTGTAAATGGGTCAATAAGCAACAGTTAGAACTGCACATGGAGCAGACTGATTCCTAATTGTGAAAGCAGTAAATCAAGGCTGTATCTTGTTACACTGCTTATTTACCTTATATGTAGATTATATCATGCAAAATGCTGGACTGGATGAATCACAAGCTGGAATCAAAATTGCCAGGAGCAATATCAACAGCCTCAGATATGCAGATGATACCACTCTAACGGCAGAAAGCAAAGAGGATCTAAAGAGCCTCTCAATGAGGATGAAAGAAGAGATTGAAAAAGCTGACTTGAAGCTTAACATGAAGAAACGAAGATCATGACATCTAGACCCATCACTTCATGGCAAATAGATGGCAAAAAATTAAGAACAGTGATAGATTTCATTTTGTTGGGCTCTGAAATCACTGTGGACAGTGACTGCAGCCATGAAATTAAAAGACGCTTGTTCCTTACACAAAAAAGTGAAGAAGAATACAGAGAAGAACTACACAAAAAGGTCTAATGACCTGGATAGCTACGATGGTGTGATCACTCACCTAGAGCCAGACATCC
The DNA here is from genome assembly GCA_022376925.1 of Tragulus kanchil. Classification (NCBI taxonomy): domain Eukaryota; kingdom Metazoa; phylum Chordata; class Mammalia; order Artiodactyla; family Tragulidae; genus Tragulus; species Tragulus kanchil. The sequence continues at coordinate 147,863,032 of JAIOJX010000028.1, forward strand.
TAGGGTGTGGGGTCAAGTGGGCCTGAGGAAGCATCACTAAGAACAAAGCTAGTGGACATGATGTAATTCCAGCTGAGCTATTTCAAATCCTAAAAGATGATGCTGTTAAAGTGCTGCATTCAATATGTCAGCAAATTTGGAAAACATGGAAGGCGCCACAGGACTAGAAAAGGTCAGTTTTCATTCCATTCCCAAAGAAGCTCAGTGCCAAAGAATGTTCAAAGTACCATACCCTTGTGCTCATTTCACATGCTAGTAAGATAATGCTCAAAATCCTTCAAGCTAGGCTTTAGCAGTAGATGAAAAGAACTTCCAGATATATAAGCTGGATTTAGAAAAGACAGAAGAACCAGAGATCAAATTGCCAACATTCACTGGATCACAGAGAAAGCAAGGAAATTCCAGTAAAACATTTACTTCTGCTTCATTGACTATGCTAAAGCCTTTCACTGTGTGGATTGCAACAAACTGGAAAATTCCTAAAGAAATGGAAATACCAGACCACCTTACCTGCCTCCTGAGAAACCTGTAAATGGGTCAATAAGCAACAGTTAGAACTGCACATGGAGCAGACTGATTCCTAATTGTGAAAGCAGTAAATCAAGGCTGTATCTTGTTACACTGCTTATTTACCTTATATGTAGATTATATCATGCAAAATGCTGGACTGGATGAATCACAAGCTGGAATCAAAATTGCCAGGAGCAATATCAACAGCCTCAGATATGCAGATGATACCACTCTAACGGCAGAAAGCAAAGAGGATCTAAAGAGCCTCTCAATGAGGATGAAAGAAGAGATTGAAAAAGCTGACTTGAAGCTTAACATGAAGAAACGAAGATCATGACATCTAGACCCATCACTTCATGGCAAATAGATGGCAAAAAATTAAGAACAGTGATAGATTTCATTTTGTTGGGCTCTGAAATCACTGTGGACAGTGACTGCAGCCATGAAATTAAAAGACGCTTGTTCCTTGGAAGAAAAGCTGTGACAAACCTAGATTGCGTATTAAAAACCAGAGACATTACTTTGCTAACAAAAGTCTGTACAGCCAAAGCTATGGTTTTTCCAGTAGTCTTGTGTTTTTTTAGACATTTTGTACTTTCAGCTCTTATTTATTTAAGTCTATAAATGAATTATCTGCTTACTTAATGGAAATATAATTGTGTGCATGCTCAGCTGTGTCTGACTCTTTTCCATCCCATGGACTGTAGCCTGCCGGGCGCCTCTGTCCATGGAATTTTCCAGGCCAGAATTTTTCAGGAGTGGGTTGCCATTTCCTACTCCAGGAGATCTCTAGGGATTGAACCTACGTCTCTTGCGTCTCCTGCATTGGCAGGCAGATTCTTTAGCACTGGGCCACTTAGGAATCCCAATATAATCTATTATATCATTGTTTATTGATGTTCCTATTGGTCTAATTTGATCAGCAGAAGCCCCTCCAAACCAGTTCCCATATCCTTTAGACAGATTCTCATAGCTTTTTGCTCACATTCTTATCTGCTGGCACAGTATGATGATCCTGGTTCATTTTGTACTTTAACTGTTCCAATGTTGGAATCAGTCATCTTTTCAAGGATCTTGTGTTCCTTCTTGTAGAGACATATTTAAAAACCAAGAGCTGGGCTATATGCTGTTCACTGCTATTGTTGCATTTTTTTTCCTATGTATCTGTCCACCTATCTGTCTAAGTAGATTACTCTAATTCCAATGCAACAAATACCTTGATATTTTCTTAGTCTTCTCCACTTCACATTCATATGTGTTCTCTCCCACAATGAGAACCGGGCTTCTAGTATATCAGTGTATTTTTTCATTGATTCAAAAAAAGGAATCCCATTAAGCAGAGTTTAAGATTCTTTTTTTACTACTCTAACGGCAGAAAGCAAAGAGGATCTAAAGAGCCTCTCAATGAGGATGAAAGAAGAGATTGAAAAAGCTGACTTGAAGCTTAACATGAAGAAACGAAGATCATGACATCTAGACCCATCACTTCATGGCAAATAGATGGCAAAAAATTAAGAACAGTGATAGATTTCATTTTGTTGGGCTCTGAAATCACTGTGGACAGTGACTGCAGCCATGAAATTAAAAGACGCTTGTTCCTTGGAAGAAAAGCTGTGACAAACCTAGATTGCGTATTAAAAACCAGAGACATTACTTTGCTAACAAAAGTCTGTACAGCCAAAGCTATGGTTTTTCCAGTAGTCTTGTGTTTTTTTAGACATTTTGTACTTTCAGCTCTTATTTATTTAAGTCTATAAATGAATTATCTGCTTACTTAATGGAAATATAATTGTGTGCATGCTCAGCTGTGTCTGACTCTTTTCCATCCCATGGACTGTAGCCTGCCGGGCGCCTCTGTCCATGGAATTTTCCAGGCCAGAATTTTTCAGGAGTGGGTTGCCATTTCCTACTCCAGGAGATCTCTAGGGATTGAACCTACGTCTCTTGCGTCTCCTGCATTGGCAGGCAGATTCTTTAGCACTGGGCCACTTAGGAATCCCAATATAATCTATTATATCATTGTTTATTGATGTTCCTATTGGTCTAATTTGATCAGCAGAAGCCCCTCCAAACCAGTTCCCATATCCTTTAGACAGATTCTCATAGCTTTTTGCTCACATTCTTATCTGCTGGCACAGTATGATGATCCTGGTTCATTTTGTACTTTAACTGTTCCAATGTTGGAATCAGTCATCTTTTCAAGGATCTTGTGTTCCTTCTTGTAGAGACATATTTAAAAACCAAGAGCTGGGCTATATGCTGTTCACTGCTATTGTTGCATTTTTTTTCCTATGTATCTGTCCACCTATCTGTCTAAGTAGATTACTCTAATTCCAATGCAACAAATACCTTGATATTTTCTTAGTCTTCTCCCACTTCACATTCATATGTGTTCTCTCCCACAATGAGAACCGGGCTTCTAGTATATCAGTGTATTTATTCATTGATTCAAAAAAAGGAAACCCATTAAGCAGAGTTTAAGATTTCTTTTTATTTACTACTTTTTTTGGACTGAGGGTATTTAGTGAGTACTAGTCCAAATGTTACTCAAATTAATTATTTTTCTTTCATGTGTTCTTGCTATTAATTCAAAATACTACGTGTTGATTTCTGTTTGTATTTGATTTTTTTCTTCTCATACTTGTAGATATAACTTCACTTTTGAATATGTACAAAATTAACAAGGTTTTAAAGTCAAAACTATTTTGGTATGTGCAGAGAAGTGTTGATTCCTCGTTTATTCCTTTCATTCTATTCCAACCCACCATCTGTAGATAATCGACGTCATTAACTTCTGGCTTATCTTTCCCATGTTTCTTTTTTAAAAAATGAGCTTTCCTACTGATAACAGTATACTTTTTGCTTTTCCCCCCACTTAATATCATACCCTGAAAATCACTCCATACCAGTTCACAGAGGCCTCCTAATTCTTTTCATAGTTACAGAGTCTTTCTTGTAAAGATATCATAGTTTATTAAACCAATCTCCGTGTTAAAGCATTTGGATTATTTACTTTTTGTGCAAGTAAGGCTTCAATAAATAACCTCATGCATAGGTACTTTTGTATTGTTAGAGGTAGTATTTGTCTGAAGATGGAAACTACATGGTGATTTATATAGGAAAAGTTTACTATTAAAATTTATTAACCTATGGTAAGAGAATAACATAACAATGTAAAGACAACTTTAACATAGGATTGGCAAACTCGTTCAATAAAAGGAAAAATAGTAAATATTTGGGACTTTTTTTCCCCTACTACCTTTTTCCCATACTATCGTTTTGCCCTGTAGAGATGATAGAAAACAAATGAGCGTGACTGTATTTCAGCAAAATGTTGTTAACAAAACAAGTGGTGAGCAGGATTTGGCCAGCAGGCCAACGTTTGCCAGCCCTTGCTCTGAAGAACTCTCAGAGGCTGAGGCTGAGGGAGAGGACCCAAGGAAGGATAACACAAGAAGGGGGACCTTTCCAGGGACGTTCAGCACAGTTGGAGATGTGGTGGCCGCGTACTGGATGGCAGCGAACGTACCGGGTACCCCGGGCCTCAGCCTCCATGGCAGGAAACCAGCGTCTGGCACAGAAGCACACAGAGGAGGTCAGAGCCTCTCCTGGAGCACTTGGTGTCCTCGCCAGACATTCCGTAGCAAGCTGGTCGCAAGTCCAGGCTGGACTGGGAGGTCACCAAGGGACCGGGCACTCGGGCACCACCTGATTCCATCCGTATACTTTGATTTTTCTTCTCATACTTGTAGATATAACTTCACTTTTGAATATGTACAAAATTAACAAGGTTTTAAAGTCAAAACTATTTTGGTATGTGCAGAGAAGTGTTGATTCCTCGTTTATTCCTTTCATTCTATTCCAACCCACCATCTGTAGATAATCGACGTCATTAACTTCTGGCTTATCTTTCCCATGTTTCTTTTTTAAAAAATGAGCTTTCCTACTGATAACAGTATACTTTTTGCTTTTCCCCCCACTTAATATCATACCCTGAAAATCACTCCATACCAGTTCACAGAGGCCTCCTAATTCTTTTCATAGTTACAGAGTCTTTCTTGTAAAGATATCATAGTTTATTAAACCAATCTCCGTGTTAAAGCATTTGGATTATTTACTTTTTGTGCAAGTAAGGCTTCAATAAATAACCTCATGCATAGGTACTTTTGTATTGTTAGAGGTAGTATTTGTCTGAAGATGGAAACTACATGGTGATTTATATAGGAAAAGTTTACTATTAAAATTTATTAACCTATGGTAAGAGAATAACATAACAATGTAAAGACAACTTTAACATAGGATTGGCAAACTCGTTCAATAAAAGGAAAAATAGTAAATATTTGGGACTTTTTTCCCGTACTACCTTTTTCCCATACTATCGTTTTGCCCTGTAGAGATGATAGAAAACAAATGAGCGTGACTGTATTTCAGCAAAATGTTGTTAACAAAACAAGTGGTGAGCAGGATTTGGCCAGCAGGCCAACGTTTGCCAGCCCTTGCTCTGAAGAACTCTCAGAGGCTGAGGCTGAGGGAGAGGACCCAAGGAAGGATAACACAAGAAGGGGGACCTTTCCAGGGACGTTCAGCACAGTTGGAGATGTGGTGGCCGCGTACTGGATGGCAGCGAACGTACCGGGTACCCCGGGCCTCAGCCTCCATGGCAGGAAACCAGCGTCTGGCACAGAAGCACACAGAGGAGGTCAGAGCCTCTCCTGGAGCACTTGGTGTCCTCGCCAGACATTCCGTAGCAAGCTGGTCGCAAGTCCAGGCTGGACTGGGAGGTCACCAAGGGACCGGGCACTCGGGCACCACCTGATTCCATCCGCTCCTCCCTTCTCTCCGTCTCCACTGCACACCACTGATGGACTGTACCGAAGCAGCAAGTGAGAACCAAACGCAGCCCCCCAGAACCAGAGCCCCCTTCCTCCTGCAGTGTCTGTCCCTCCAGTGCCCTCTACTGACAAAGCTCAGCACGGTGCTCTGATCAGAAGAACTGCTTGGAGTCCAGACCATGATCACAGAGCAGGCACTGAAGGGTACAGATGAAGGGAAAGGCTTCTGAGGTAAATTCTTAAAAGTTGCATCATGGGTCAAAGGGCAGTTAAATAGTTTACTAGATTTGGATGAATTTCTTTCCATAGGTGTTTATCATTCTGCATTTCCACCATCAATATAAGAGAAGAAGTCCAAGTGTCAGTTGCTCAGTTGTGTCTGACTCTTTGCCACCCCATGGACTGTAGCGCACACCAGGCTCCTTTGTCCATGGGATTCTCCAGGCCAGAATACTGGCATGGGTAGCCATTCGCTTCTACAGGGGATTTTCCAGGGATCAAACCCGGGTCTCCTGCATTGCAGGCAGAATCTCTATGGTCTGAGCCACCAGGGAAGCCCTAATATATGAGAGTACCCCGTTACTATCTTACAGCACAGTGTGTGCTGAACTTTTCACTTTTTTTGTCAAATGGTAATTGTGAAATCTTACCACACTGCCGTTTAAATTTGAATTTATTTTTATCAGTAGTAAGGTTGAACATCTTTTTATACGTTTAGTCGTTTTCATCTTTTTTTTCTTGTAAGTTAGGTCTTTCGTCCACTTTTCTATAGGGTTATAAGTTCTTAACTAACAGAACAAAACCAAACAGGTTAGCTACAACTGCAAATTACTTGTGAAGAAACAGTTTTATAAGGCTTTTTGTTGTCATATACTCTTATGTTAGAGACTAAAGTTCAAATCTACGTTTAGTTTATTTCAGTATTTACTGAATCTCTGTGGTCCAGGCACCAGAGTCTGAGTAAGAAATACAGCTCTTACTACTGAGCAGCTTAAACCTTAATGGGAAAACATACTGTGAAATTGTTTGGGAGACAGTAGAAGATAGTGATTAAAATATGGATTAGGAGATATACGAGCTTGAGTTCAAACACTCACATTGCCATTTCAACAACGGGCTGTGTAACATTGAGTGGGTCACTATCTTTCTGCCTCACTGAAAATGATAAGCCCCTCATAGAGTTATTATAACTACATTGATAAGCAATAAACATTCAATAAGTAGCTAATACCAATAAAAATGTGATTATAATTACAGTAATAAAAGGGATAAAGGAATTTACAGAGTGCTGTTGTAGCATATATATGCTAATTAAACTTTAGTTGAATTTAAAAGTGTATTATGGGAACTTCCCTGGTGGTCCAGTGGCTAAGAATCTGTGTTTCTAGTGCAGGGGGTCCAGGGTCAATCCTTGGTTAATGAACTGGATCCCACATGCTGCAACTAAAAGATCCCACAAATGTAAATTGATACAGCCTCTATGGAAGACAGTATGGAGATTCCTTAAAAAACTAAAAATAGAAGCACCCTATGACCCAGCAATCCCACTGCTAGGCCTACACCCTGATGAAATCAAAACCGAAGAAGCCCATCCCAAGATTGATACAAACCTCATGAAGACAGGGATTTTCCAGGGATCAAACCCGGGTCTCCTGCATTGCAGGCAGAATCTCTATGGTCTGAGCCACCAGGGAAGCCCTAATATATGAGAGTACCCCGTTACTATCTTACAGCACAGTGTGTGCTGAACTTTTCACTTTTTTTGTCAAATGGTAATTGTGAAATCTTACCACACTGCCGTTTAAATTTGAATTTATTTTTATCAGTAGTAAGGTTGAACATCTTTTTATACGTTTAGTCGTTTTCATCTTTTTTTTCTTGTAAGTTAGGTCTTTCGTCCACTTTTCTATAGGGTTATAAGTTCTTAACTAACAGAACAAAACCAAACAGGTTAGCTACAACTGCAAATTACTTGTGAAGAAACAGTTTTATAAGGCTTTTTGTTGTCATATACTCTTATGTTAGAGACTAAAGTTCAAATCTACGTTTAGTTTATTTCAGTATTTACTGAATCTCTGTGGTCCAGGCACCAGAGTCTGAGTAAGAAATACAGCTCTTACTACTGAGCAGCTTAAACCTTAATGGGAAAACATACTGTGAAATTGTTTGGGAGACAGTAGAAGATAGTGATTAAAATATGGATTAGGAGATATACGAGCTTGAGTTCAAACACTCACATTGCCATTTCAACAACGGGCTGTGTAACATTGAGTGGGTCACTATCTTTCTGCCTCACTGAAAATGATAAGCCCCTCATAGAGTTATTATAACTACATTGATAAGCAATAAACATTCAATAAGTAGCTAATACCAATAAAAATGTGATTATAATTACAGTAATAAAAGGGATAAAGGAATTTACAGAGTGCTGTTGTAGCATATATATGCTAATTAAACTTTAGTTGAATTTAAAAGTGTATTATGGGAACTTCCCTGGTGGTCCAGTGGCTAAGAATCTGTGTTTCTAGTGCAGGGGGTCCAGGGTCAATCCTTGGTTAATGAACTGGATCCCACATGCTGCAACTAAAAGATCCCACAAATGTAAATTGATACAGCCTCTATGGAAGACAGTATGGAGATTCCTTAAAAAACTAAAAATAGAAGCACCCTATGACCCAGCAATCCCACTGCTAGGCCTACACCCTGATGAAATCAAAACCGAAAGAAGCACCCATACCCCAATGTTCATTGCAGCTCTCTATACAATAGCCAGAACATGGAAGCAACCTAGATGTCCATCGACGAATGAATGGCTACAGAAGCTCTGGTACATATATACAATGGAATACTACTCAGCTATTAAAAGAAATGCAGGGCTTTCCTGGTGTTCCAGTGGCTAAGGACACCGCCCTGCTCTGCAAAGGGCGCCGGTTCGAGTCCTGGCCTGGGAAGATCCCACGTGCCGCAGAGCGGCTGGATTGATGTGTCCAATTACCGAGCTGGATCTCTGGAGTGCATGCGCCCAGACCCAGTGCTCTGAGGCAACAGAGGCCACCGCGATGGGAGGCCCATGCAGGCCAAAGAACAAAGATGGATGAAAATGGACAAATGAAAGACCAATGGAAGTGGCCCGCCTGCTCTCCTCCCTCCCCACCCCGTCCCCACCAAAATAAATAAATAAATCTTTAAGAAAAAAAAAAAAGAAAGAAATGCAGAAGACTCAGTCCTAATGAGGTGGCTAGCTCTAGAACCTATCATAAAAAGTGAAGTAAGTCAAAAGGAGAAAGACAAGTACAGTATACTAACTCATATATATGGAATCTAGTAAGATGGTCATGATAATACACGCAGTGAACTCATGGAACAAACAATAGACATAAGGACGTTGTGGAGAACAAACAGTGAGAGGGAGGCATAGAGGAAGTAACATTGAAACCTATACGCACATGTGGAAAAGATAGCTATGAATAATTACAGTAATAAAAGGGATAAAGGAATTTACAGAGTGCTGTTGTAGCATATATATGCTAATTAAACTTTAGTTGAATTTAAAAGTGTATTATGGGAACTTCCCTGGTGGTCCAGTGGCTAAGAATCTGTGTTTCTAGTGCAGGGGGTCCAGGGTCAATCCTTGGTTAATGAACTGGATCCCACATGCTGCAACTAAAAGATCCCACAAATGTAAATTGATACAGCCTCTATGGAAGACAGTATGGAGATTCCTTAAAAAACTAAAAATAGAAGCACCCTATGACCCAGCAATCCCACTGCTAGGCCTACACCCTGATGAAATCAAAACCGAAAGAAGCACCCATACCCCAATGTTCATTGCAGCTCTCTATACAATAGCCAGAACATGGAAGCAACCTAGATGTCCATCGACGAATGAATGGCTACAGAAGCTCTGGTACATATATACAATGGAATACTACTCAGCTATTAAAAGAAATGCAGGGCTTTCCTGGTGTTCCAGTGGCTAAGGACACCGCCCTGCTCTGCAAAGGGCGCCGGTTCGAGTCCTGGCCTGGGAAGATCCCACGTGCCGCAGAGCGGCTGGATTGATGTGTCCAATTACCGAGCTGGATCTCTGGAGTGCATGCGCCCAGACCCAGTGCTCTGAGGCAACAGAGGCCACCGCGATGGGAGGCCCATGCAGGCCAAAGAACAAAGATGGATGAAAATGGACAAATGAAAGACCAATGGAAGTGGCCCGCCTGCTCTCCTCCCCCCCCACCCCGTCCCCACCAAAATAAATAAATAAATCTTTAAGAAAAAAAAAAAAGAAAGAAATGCAGAAGACTCAGTCCTAATGAGGTGGCTAGCTCTAGAACCTATCATAAAAAGTGAAGTAAGTCAAAAGGAGAAAGACAAGTACAGTATACTAACTCATATATATGGAATCTAGTAAGATGGTCATGATAATACACGCAGTGAACTCATGGAACAAACAATAGACATAAGGACGTTGTGGAGAACAAACAGTGAGAGGGAGGCATAGAGGAAGTAACATTGAAACCTATACGCACATGTGGAAAAGATAGCTATGGTCATTGTGCTAAGGGAATAGGAGTGCCTACAATCACTTGGGGCGATGGTCCGGAGGGGTGGGAGGGGGGGAACTGGATGGGTGGGGGAACAGGGATATGCATATGAATGATCTGGGAACATACATGTCAGTGAGCAACAAAATTCTGTAAAATCTTTAAAATAAAGAATTAAAAAAAAAAAAAAAGATCCCACATACTGCAACTAAAGATCGTGTGCTGCAGCTAAGACCCAGCACAGCCAAATAAATAAATACTTTTTAAAATTGTATTATGTCTAGGTTATCAAAAATGCTTAAGTCATATTCAGTATATTGATGAAATAAAAGTAAATGTTTAAGAAAGAGTAAAATCACAAGTATAGAAACAACTCAGGTACTCTAAATTGTTAATTATATAAATAAATATAATAAATGTGAGTAAATTATATAAACATAAATTATATAAATAATAATAACACATAATATAAATATAATAATATAAATAATTAATAATATAAATACAATAAATATATAATAATTATAAATATATATATTTGGAGGGGGTGAGGTGGGGAGGGAAGGGGCGGGCGGGCCACTTCTATTGGTCTTTCATTTGTCCATTTTCATCCATCTTTGTTCTTTGGCTCCTGTGGGCCTCCCATCGCAGTGGCCTCTCTCGTCGCAGAGCGCCGGCTCTGGGCGCATGCGCTCCAGAGCTCCGGCTCGGTAATTGGACACATTGGTCCTGCCGCTCTGCGGCACGTGGGATCTTCCCAGGCCAGGGATCGAACAGGCGCCCCTTGCACTGCAAGGCGGTGTCCTTACCCACTGGACCACCAGGGAAGCCCCTAAATATATATTTATAATTATATAAATAGTAGTATAAAGTGCAAAATGGTAACATTCACATTATTATCATCCACTGATGGTTTTAAAGACTTAATTCAGGAAATTACAGTTCAGTTGATTTATTTACTAATTTTCTTTTTGTCTGTTTATCACCCAATATATACTGTCAAATAAAAGATGAATTCAAAGCTCGTGTCTAAGTTAAAATATAAAATATTTAAACATGATTAATAAAGATGCTCATTTCACTATGATATAATATAATCTACCTCCTCTTGTTCAAAAAAGTCAGCAAAAATGTCCTGGGAACCATGATCTTGAATGCAGCTCTGTACACAGCCATTAGAAAACACGTTGTTGTTGTTGTTTTGTTTTTTTGGCCACTTCTATTGGTCTTTCATTTATTTCCATCTTTGTTCTTTGGCCTGTGTGGGCCTCCCATCGCAGTGGCCTCTGTTGTCACAGAGCACCGTCTCCGGGCACATGCGCTCCAGAGCTCCGGCTCGGTAATTGGACACATCGGACCAGTTGCTCCGCAGCATGTGGGATCTTCCCAGGTCAGGGATCGAACCGGCGCCCCTTGCACTGCAAGGCGGTGTCCTTACCCACTGAACCACCAGGGAAGTTCCATTCATTTTATTTTACCTAATTCAAATGTCCCAGCTAAGTCTTGAGGGAAATTCATCAAATGCCTGTGTCCATTCTACACTGCATCCAATTCTTTACAACCGCGTGGATTGTAGCTCACCAGGCTTCTCTGTTCATGGGATTCTCCAGGCAAGAATACTGGAGTGGAGCTTATGGACCACCAACTATGTGCCGGGTCTAGTTTTTTTTTTTTCCTTAATCTTTGGCTGCATCACCCAACCAAGGGTGGAACCTCACTCCCTGCAATGGAAGGACAAGAGTCTTAATGACCAGATCACCACCGAAGTCCCACGCCTGGTCTGCTTTTAAGCACTGAGGCTGCTTGTACCCCTAGGAGATGAAAAGCATCTTTGTGGTGTGGTCTCTGCCCTCCTGAACTAACAACAGCTTCTGCTCCTTGGGCTTTTCACAGCCTGAAAAATCTACTCCCATTCCAGGGATCTAGATGACTGCACAGGTCTACTGAGAACACAGACTAAATTCGAAGAACACACATGAGGATATTACTTTTTCCAAAGGCTTTCATCTTTGCTTGAGCAAGGAAAGCTAAAGGCTAAAGGGTTTTAAAGACTTAATTCAGGAAATTACAGTTCAGTTGATTTATTTACTAATTTTCTTTTTGTCTGTTTATCACCCAATATATACTGTCAAATAAAAGATGAATTCAAAGCTCGTGTCTAAGTTAAAATATAAAATATTTAAACATGATTAATAAAGATGCTCATTTCACTATGATATAATATAATCTACCTCCTCTTGTTCAAAAAAGTCAGCAAAAATGTCCTGGGAACCATGATCTTGAATGCAGCTCTGTACACAGCCATTAGAAAACACGTTGTTGTTGTTGTTTTGTTTTTTTGGCCACTTCTATTGGTCTTTCATTTATTTCCATCTTTGTTCTTTGGCCTGTGTGGGCCTCCCATCGCAGTGGCCTCTGTTGTCACAGAGCACCGTCTCCGGGCACATGCGCTCCAGAGCTCCGGCTCGGTAATTGGACACATCGGACCAGTTGCTCCGCAGCATGTGGGATCTTCCCAGGTCAGGGATCGAACCGGCGCCCCTTGCACTGCAAGGCGGTGTCCTTACCCACTGAACCACCAGGGAAGTTCCATTCATTTTATTTTACCTAATTCAAATGTCCCAGCTAAGTCTTGAGGGAAATTCATCAAATGCCTGTGTCCATTCTACACTGCATCCAATTCTTTACAACCGCGTGGATTGTAGCTCACCAGGCTTCTCTGTTCATGGGATTCTCCAGGCAAGAATACTGGAGTGGAGCTTATGGACCACCAACTATGTGCCGGGTCTAGTTTTTTTTTTTTCCTTAATCTTTGGCTGCATCACCCAACCAAGGGTGGAACCTCACTCCCTGCAATGGAAGGACAAGAGTCTTAATGACCAGATCACCACCGAAGTCCCACGCCTGGTCTGCTTTTAAGCACTGAGGCTGCTTGTACCCCTAGGAGATGAAAAGCATCTTTGTGGTGTGGTCTCTGCCCTCCTGAACTAACAACAGCTTCTGCTCCTTGGGCTTTTCACAGCCTGAAAAATCTACTCCCATTCCAGGGATCTAGATGACTGCACAGGTCTACTGAGAACACAGACTAAATTCGAAGAACACACATGAGGATATTACTTTTTCCAAAGGCTTTCATCTTTGCTTGAGCAAGGAAAGCTAAAGGCTAGGGACATTTGGACAGGACTTAAAGCCCAGCCTTGCTTTAAAGAGACCTGAAGTTCAAAGCCAAATTCTCAGAACATGAATTAGAAGGTGATAATTCTTATTTAGAAAGTGATCTTCTTGAATAAAAGATTTGCTGCAATCCCTTTTTAAATTTTACTATATTAACCTGAAAGAAGCTTCTATCAGTTCTTTCTGTTTGAGGTCCAGGGTGCATTTCAATTTTTTAATTTTCAACTTAATTTACCAGAAATTCATTCAAAGCATGAATTTTCTGAGAACATGTTAACTGGGGCTTCCCTGGTGGCTCGGACAATAAAGACTCTGCCTGCAATGCAAGAGATCCAGATTCAATCCCTGGGCTAGGAATATTCCCTGGAGAAGGGAGTGGGTATCCCTTTCAGTACTCTTGCCATGGAAAGCTCCATGGACAGAGCAGCCTGGCGGGCTACAGTCCATTGGGGTCTCAAAGAATCGGACATAACCGAGTGACTGAACTAAACTGGGGGGTTGTGGGGAAATGCAGGTCAGTGACTTAGCTGTCTGCTGTTTCTGCCTCCTCTGAGAATGCAGCTCAATAGACGAGGCTTCAAAACTTTGCTAAGACTGCACTGGCTTGCAGAATAGCTATGACTATGTTAAGATGCATATCTTCCATAATAGCTTCTAATATTAAGTTTTTAAGATCCTAAGTTAATTTAGATTTCTTGATAGGTTCTTAGATGGTGTCTTTTCCTTGTCGTCCTTTCTCCTGTGGCCCCAGGTCATTATTGGTGTCAAAATCATCTTAGGGACTTCTTCAAAAATCAAAGTACAAGAACATACAAATCTGAAATGTCTGTCACCTTGCAGGTCCATCATCCAAGGACATTTTCTTCCAGTACATAATTAATTAAAGCCGGAGAGCTCAGCCATTGCCATTTTGACATATTCTATTTAAGGACTGACTGCATTTTCTAACGTTTATAAATGATATTACTATTTGAAAAAAGAATCACAAGGGACCATCTGGTGTTGGACAGAAAGCAAGTATTCAATGAATGACTCTCAGAAAAACTGCCCGATGGTTTTATATGTTGCTGGTGAGAGTGTAATTGGTAGAACCTTTCTGGAAAGCAATTTTGCATTCCATGATTTGACTTATTAATTCCACCTGGGAATTCATCATAAGGAAATAATAAGAGATATTGAGACGCTTGTGCAAAGATGCTTACCATGGCAATTGGTATAATGGTGAAAATTAGGAAAACAAAACAAAAAAAACCCTAAATACTTCTCCATAGGAAATTAGTCAAATAAAATATTACACCATATAATGCTGTGGCAGACATGGCTTGGCTACCCGGTTTCTATCCTCCTCTTTGTTATTAACAAGACCCTCTATTATAGCAGCCAGCAATGTTCTTAGCTAAAAATACTATACTTCACAGACTTCTTTACAGATAAGAAGGCCAATAAGATATAAGTAGAAGTCCTTGGGTGAGACTTCCAAGTGCCTGGATTGCTGCCTGGACCTAGCTTGATCACTGAAATGATAGCTCAAGCCCTACCAGCCATGTGGGGTCCATGAGAGAAAAGCCAGGAGAATTGTAGTGACTGCAGCTCTGATATCTGTGAACCCCTGTAATGAAACCAGGGGCTGGCTCCTTCCAGATATATCATTAGATGAGAAAAAAATTAAGCATCATATGTTTAATGGCGGAACGCTGTTTCTGCCTCCTCTGAGAATGCAGCTCAATAGACGAGGCTTCAAAACTTTGCTAAGACTGCACTGGCTTGCAGAATAGCTATGACTATGTTAAGATGCATATCTTCCATAATAGCTTCTAATATTAAGTTTTTAAGATCCTAAGTTAATTTAGATTTCTTGATAGGTTCTTAGATGGTGTCTTTTCCTTGTCGTCCTTTCTCCTGTGGCCCCAGGTCATTATTGGTGTCAAAATCATCTTAGGGACTTCTTCAAAAATCAAAGTACAAGAACATACAAATCTGAAATGTCTGTCACCTTGCAGGTCCATCATCCAAGGACATTTTCTTCCAGTACATAATTAATTAAAGCCGGAGAGCTCAGCCATTGCCATTTTGACATATTCTATTTAAGGACTGACTGCATTTTCTAACGTTTATAAATGATATTACTATTTGAAAAAAGAATCACAAGGGACCATCTGGTGTTGGACAGAAAGCAAGTATTCAATGAATGACTCTCAGAAAAACTGCCCGATGGTTTTATATGTTGCTGGTGAGAGTGTAATTGGTAGAACCTTTCTGGAAAGCAATTTTGCATTCCATGATTTGACTTATTAATTCCACCTGGGAATTCATCATAAGGAAATAATAAGAGATATTGAGACGCTTGTGCAAAGATGCTTACCATGGCAATTGGTATAATGGTGAAAATTAGGAAAACAAAACAAAAAACCCTAAATACTTCTCCATAGGAAATTAGTCAAATAAAATATTACACCATATAATGCTGTGGCAGACATGGCTTGGCTACCCGGTTTCTATCCTCCTCTTTGTTATTAACAAGACCCTCTATTATAGCAGCCAGCAATGTTCTTAGCTAAAAATACTATACTTCACAGACTTCTTTACAGATAAGAAGGCCAATAAGATATAAGTAGAAGTCCTTGGGTGAGACTTCCAAGTGCCTGGATTGCTGCCTGGACCTAGCTTGATCACTGAAATGATAGCTCAAGCCCTACCAGCCATGTGGGGTCCATGAGAGAAAAGCCAGGAGAATTGTAGTGACTGCAGCTCTGATATCTGTGAACCCCTGTAATGAAACCAGGGGCTGGCTCCTTCCAGATATATCATTAGATGAGAAAAAAAAATTAAGCATCATATGTTTATGCGAATCAAACTCTGTCTGTGGCAGGCAAACACATTTCCTAACTGACATAGATGAAACATTTTGCAACCTCTTAAAATTATCTTTCTGAAAAGTGGAATATAAGGAGAAAGCCAGAATATGAAAGTCTATATGTGCCATGTCCTATTTCGTTCTTAAATTACACATTATATATGAGTGAGAAAAACTGTAAGCATTAATGGATGTCTCAGGATTAATGGAGAAAAGTATTAATGTATGTCTCAGGATTGTGGATGGTTGTTGTTTTGATTTACTTTTGTAGGCTTTCTAAATTTTCAACGTTGAGAATTTTTTAAAAATGTTTTTAAGTTTGCTTAACACACACACAAGACTAGTGAACGTCTCCGTCAGTTGCATGGACACTTTGTGGAAAGCTGTGGGTCAAGATGGGTCAAAAGCTTTTACAATTTTTATACTCTTTAACTCTCTATTTCTACTTTAGCTTCTATCTCAGTAAAACGATACGAGACTCAGACAGAGAACTATGCACAGTGATGTTTCCTCTTACATCATTTTTGATACTGAAAGGATGAAAGTAAGCTAAATGTCCATCAGAAAAGTTTATAATTAAATAAATTATGGTATGTGCATCCTATATCATGAGTATTTACAAACCACAATTAAAAGTAAGTAAAGAACATTTTGGAACTTGTTTTAGGGTGGTTTCCACTTCCTGAATCCTCCCACCCACTGCAATGACAGGCATCAATGAAACATGGAGGTGTTTCCTATCAGAAAACACTTTTGCTGTGGCAGACATGGCTTGGCTACCCGGTTTCTATCCTCCTCTTTGTTATTAACAAGACCCTCTATTATAGCAGCCAGCAATGTTCTTAGCTAAAAATACTATACTTCACAGACTTCTTTACAGATAAGAAGGCCAATAAGATATAAGTAGAAGTCCTTGGGTGAGACTTCCAAGTGCCTGGATTGCTGCCTGGACCTAGCTTGATCACTGAAATGATAGCTCAAGCCCTACCAGCCATGTGGGGTCCATGAGAGAAAAGCCAGGAGAATTGTAGTGACTGCAGCTCTGATATCTGTGAACCCCTGTAATGAAACCAGGGGCTGGCTCCTTCCAGATATATCATTAGATGAGAAAAAAAAATTAAGCATCATATGTTTATGCGAATCAAACTCTGTCTGTGGCAGGCAAACACATTTCCTAACTGACATAGATGAAACATTTTGCAACCTCTTAAAATTATCTTTCTGAAAAGTGGAATATAAGGAGAAAGCCAGAATATGAAAGTCTATATGTGCCATGTCCTATTTCGTTCTTAAATTACACATTATATATGAGTGAGAAAAACTGTAAGCATTAATGGATGTCTCAGGATTAATGGAGAAAAGTATTAATGTATGTCTCAGGATTGTGGATGGTTGTTGTTTTGATTTACTTTTGTAGGCTTTCTAAATTTTCAACGTTGAGAATTTTTTAAAAATGTTTTTAAGTTTGCTTAACACACACACAAGACTAGTGAACGTCTCCGTCAGTTGCATGGACACTTTGTGGAAAGCTGTGGGTCAAGATGGGTCAAAAGCTTTTACAATTTTTATACTCTTTAACTCTCTATTTCTACTTTAGCTTCTATCTCAGTAAAACGATACGAGACTCAGACAGAGAACTATGCACAGTGATGTTTCCTCTTACATCATTTTTGATACTGAAAGGATGAAAGTAAGCTAAATGTCCATCAGAAAAGTTTATAATTAAATAAATTATGGTATGTGCATCCTATATCATGAGTATTTACAAACCACAATTAAAAGTAAGTAAAGAACATTTTGGAACTTGTTTTAGGGTGGTTTCCACTTCCCTGAATCCTCCCACCCACTGACGCAATGACAGGCATCAATGAAACATGGAGGTGTTCCTGATCTAGAAGACACTTTTAGCCTCCATTGAAATTCGATTTTTATCTGAGTCCACAGCAAGAAAACAGCTTTTTAAGAAAAACACAGAATATTTTTCTAAGCGATGCTTATGTGTCAAGAGTCAAGCCGCGGGAGCTTGTTCTTCAGGTTCTGCCTGTCTGCCATGGCAGCAGGACCCTGACACTGGCTGCCCAGGTCAGAGGAAGAATAATGTACTGCGTGGAGAAGCCTGAAGTTCCCCCCATCTCGCTCTCTGTGCTCTGCATCACATGCTCCTGGCTCATTCATGTTTCAGCAGAGGCTATCAGGGGGCATCTGTGCATGATGGCAGCCCATATCCAGACACGCACATTTTGTCTCTCCATGTTTCTGCAGTCAGATAGGGAAGTAGACTGGACACCCTCAACCAACAAAGAATGGAAGTCAGTAGGTGAATGTATCCCAGCCTCCCATCCATTGGAGGAACCATTCTGAGACCCTTCTTCCCATCCCCCATGGGTGCTCTAGTGGATTGAGCCCCAGTTGCCCATGACAGCAATTAGCGCCATAATACACCCTGCTTTAACCTATCCTTCTTGTCTCTGTTTCCTGATATCACCTCCCAAATAGATAACTTGCATCCCATCCCAATCTTTACCCCAAGCTCTACTTCTAGGGAAGAACCAACAAAAACAAATGGAGTATGGGAGGAAAGAAGATAGAGGCACCAACTCTCATGTATCTAACTTTGGGAACTCAAGAACATTAAGAGTAGTAATGAGACTTCCCTGGTGGTTCAGCAGATAAGACTCTATGACTCACTGCAGGAGGCCAGGGCTCAATCTCTGGTCAAGGAACTAGGTCCCACATGCCTCAACTGAGCATCCACATGGCACAACTAAAAGAGATCCGCACACTGTAACAAGACCTGCACAGTGATGTTTCCTCTTACATCATTTTGATACTGAAAGGATGAAAGTAAGCTAAATGTCCATCAGAAAAGTTTATAATTAAATAAATTAACCACAAGTTTAAAAAAAGTAAGTAAAGAACATTTTGGAACTTGTTTTAGGGTGGTTTCCACTTCCTGAATCCTCCCACCCACTGACGCAATGACAGGCATCAATGAAACATGGAGGTGTTCCTGATCTAGAAGACACTTTTAGCCTCCATTGAAATTCGATTTTTATCTGAGTCCACAGCAAGAAAACAGCTTTTTAAGAAAAACACAGAATATTTTTCTAAGCGATGCTTATGTGTCAAGAGTCAAGCCGCGGGAGCTTGTTCTTCAGGTTCTGCCTGTCTGCCATGGCAGCAGGACCCTGACACTGGCTGCCCAGGTCAGAGGAAGAATAATGTACTGCGTGGAGAAGCCTGAAGTTCCCCCCATCTCGCTCTCTGTGCTCTGCATCACATGCTCCTGGCTCATTCATGTTTCAGCAGAGGCTATCAGGGGGCATCTGTGCATGATGGCAGCCCATATCCAGACACGCACATTTTGTCTCTCCATGTTTCTGCAGTCAGATAGGGAAGTAGACTGGACACCCTCAACCAACAAAGAATGGAAGTCAGTAGGTGAATGTATCCCAGCCTCCCATCCATTGGAGGAACCATTCTGAGACCCTTCTTCCCATCCCCCATGGGTGCTCTAGTGGATTGAGCCCCAGTTGCCCATGACAGCAATTAGCGCCATAATACACCCTGCTTTAACCTATCCTTCTTGTCTCTGTTTCCTGATATCACCTCCCAAATAGATAACTTGCATCCCATCCCAATCTTTACCCCAAGCTCTACTTCTAGGGAAGAACCAACAAAAACAAATGGAGTATGGGAGGAAAGAAGATAGAGGCACCAACTCTCATGTATCTAACTTTGGGAACTCAAGAACATTAAGAGTAGTAATGAGACTTCCCTGGTGGTTCAGCAGATAAGACTCTATGACTCACTGCAGGAGGCCAGGGCTCAATCTCTGGTCAAGGAACTAGGTCCCACATGCCTCAACTGAGCATCCACATGGCACAACTAAAAGAGATCCGCACACTGTAACAAGACCTGGAACAGCCAAATAAATAATTTTTTTTTTTAAAGAGGAACAATCCAATTCCCCTAGAATATTTGACCAACAATTTTGAAAAAAAAATACGCAGAATAGAAAAGAATATATCAGAGTATACAGGATGTAGTATAGGTTAGTATTATTTCATGAAACTTCTGTTTCAGGGGTGTGTGTATGAGTACTGGGTCACAATGTATAATGTATTTCTTCAGTGAACTGTGGTTCAAAAAGCTTGAAAGTCATTGACCAAGAGAATACCACATGAACCCAAGGAATCCCTGCTGTATTACAGTGAAATTTATGAAAAAAATGTTTGACATGGAAAACTACTTATAATTGCAATAGGTATGGTGGGGGAAAATGACAAAATGTTGATACAGTATGACTTCTACTATGTAACAGAAAAACTACAAAGCAAAAGACAAGAGTCATTTATGCATTTCCAATTTTATCCAACGGGGCTATATTCCTAAAACACCATTAGTAATGAAAATTACTTAAAAGTACTTAAAACAAGTGCTTTCACAGGGCATGCTACTCAATGTCATGTGGCAGCCTGGATGGGAGGGGAATGTGGGGGTCAGTGGATACTGTGTATGCATGACTGAACCCCTTTGCTGTCCACCTGAAACTCCTACAACATTGCTAAGAGGCTGTACCCCAGTACAAAATAAAAAGTTTAAAAAATTAAGTCATCAACATAAATAAATAATGTATACATTGTAAGCAGAAGAATGAAATGATTAAAGAACTAGAGAGTGGGACTATTGAAAACTACTAACGCATTCTTCTAGATTATCAAGCAAAAGGATAAAGATTGAAAAAAAAAAATAGGGACTTACTTGGTAGCTCAGCAGTAAAGAGTTCACCTGCTGATGCAGGAGACACAAGTTCAATCCCCGATCCGGGAAGATCCCACATGCTGCAGAGCAACTAAGACCATGAGGCACAACTATGGAGCCTGTGCTCTAGAGTCTCGGAGCCACAACTCTGGAGCCCATGTGCTGCAACTACTGAAGCCTGTGTGCCTTAGAGCCCGAGTTCCACAACAAGAGAAGTCACTGCAGCAAGAAGCCTGCTCACCTCAACTAGAGAATAGCCCCCACTCCCTGCAACTAGAGTAGAGCCTGTGGCAGCCGTGAAAACCCAGAATAGCCATAAATAAATAAATTAATTTTAAAAAATTAGTGGTTTCACAAAAAGTAAGGGAAAAGCAAGAGACACAGGGCAGGGGTTCCACGGGTCTTGTTCCATACGGCCTAGAATCATGTTTGCTACCCAGAAGCTAAGAGCTGCTTATTGGATAAAACAGGGAAAGTTAAGGGCATCCATGCTCATAGGCCTGAATCTCAGAAGCACACTGCGAGGAGGGGGAGGCTGGGTGATGGCCCTGATCACGTGGCTGTAACAGCAGTAAAGCTTTCAGCCTTTTCTGTGGCCTCTTGAAATACTTCAGACACTGCAGTCACCACAGAGCCTGCTAACACCAAACATTTAGGAGACAGTTCTGGAGGCTTGTTTTGAAAAGGGTGTTAATCTTTTTCACTGCTTTATTGAAAAAGCAGTGTAAATGAATTGTGAATAAATTGAGTGGAAGGCATACTTGATGAAATGTTAATCATGGTTTCTTCTGGATAATGGGGTGATAGGAGGTACCAAGATTAGTGAAGATTTAAGGGCAAAGTCCTGTGACAAACTGTTATCTACTAGACCCATATTTTATTCTCACAACTATCCAATGAAACAGGTACTATTATCCTTATATGACAGAAAAAGAAAATGTTTAATATTAATAATAGCTAATAGTTGCTGAGCAACAACAACGTACCAAAAATAATGCAAAAAGCTCTATGTGTATAACCTTGTTTAATTCTCACAACAACCTTATGAAGCACACTGTGGATTTATTTTCCCATTTTACAGATGAGAAAAAGAGAGGATTTAGAGAGACTAACAGTGAAGAAAGAGCAAACACAGCAGGTATGATTGCTAACTCCTATCTGTCTCCAAGGGACCTGCTATTGACCCTTGGCCAGTCCCTGGGAATGTGGCCCTCAGAGAGTTCCTCCTGTTAGTGATTAATGATTTGGTTATACACACTTAGAGCAGTGGACCATGCTCTTCTGGCTTGTCAGGTTATTTACAAGAACATCAGGGACTGATGATGTTGGTACCTGGTTTCACTGCTGGGTCCTCTGTTTTGATGGCCATGGCAGCTTGTGTAGCAGGAGATGCCTAGGCTACCAGCCCCTGCATAAAAGTCTTGGACCCTGAGACTCAAAGAGTCTTCTCTGGACAGACACATTCCAGACGTATTCCTATGCTTTTCAGCTAGAGAAAAAGTACATCCTATAGGGGCTCAGATGAGGAAGCACTTTGGAAGATTTTGTCTTCTTTCTCTTTGAGGGCTTACCTGGTGGCTCAGATGGTAAAGAATCTGCCTGCAATGCTAGGAGACCCAGGTTCAATCTCTGGGTCGGGAAGATGACCTGGAGAAGGGAATGGCAACCTACTCTAGTATTCTTGCTTGGAGAAGTCCATAGACAAAGGACCCTGGCAGGCTACATAGTCAGACACGACTACCAAGAGTCAGACATGACTCTGCAACTAGCACCTTCACTTTCCAGACTTTTTAAGATGCACATTTTTTTTTTCCTGATGTCTTTTCTCTGTATGCTTTGCTACCAAAATTCTACTGTAAACTGCTATTGGATCCTCTAAGTTTTCCCTGAGTGAAACACTGCCCAAGACCATGCAACCAAAAGGTGGTAAAAATAGAATTTGAGCTTAGGAAGTCTGACTTCCAGGTTTGCTCTCTAATCAAAATGTCTTACCAGTCTCCAGCTGACATATGTTAGGTACTGCCCTCAAAATTGGCGCTATTATTATAATGATAACTGCACTTCTTTTGTTCTCTAAATCTTCTTCGATGAACATGCATTATTTGATCATCAAAGGGAGAAAAAGCTTAGAAATGTCCTTGATTAAGAGATAGGAAGAAGAGTCAGAAAAGAAATAGACAATAAGGAAATAAGTTAGGATTGTACAAATCACCAAGTGGAGGATTAGCAAGGTTAAATACAAGGCAGTTTCATAGGAGAAAGTCTCCTTAATCTTGGAGGACGCAAAGATTTATTAGCTAGGACACACAAAATACAAATCGTAAAAGGAAAAACCAGTAAATCTTGGTCTCATCAATATTAAACATTTCTACTGGGAATTCCCAGGTGGTCCAGTAGTTAAGGCTTCACCTTCCAGTACAGGGAATGTGAGTTGGATCCTTGGTCAGGAAACCAGGACCTCAGATGCCTAGGGCAATTACTGAGCCTCCACACCCTACCTGGTGAGCCCAATGCAACTAAGACCCAATGTAGCCAAAAATAAATAAATAAATATTTTAAACATTTCTACTATGTAAAGACACTGTTACGTAAATGAAAAGGCAAGTCATATATTGGAAGAAAACTTTATCATAAATATATCCGACAACAGATCTTTATCCAGAATACATTACGAATTCTTACAGCTTAAGAAGAAGAAAACATAGAAGTGGGTTGAGTAGTTGAATAGATACTTTACAAAAGAAGCTGTAGAAATGGAAGTAAGCACAGGAAAAGGTTGTCAATACAATGAATCATTAGAAAAATGTCAATGAAGATCACAAACAGACATGACTACACACCCATTGAAATGGCTAAAATTAAAGGCTGACAAGGCAGAGCAACTGGAATTCTTTTACTTTGCTCTCAGGAATGCTGCTAGTTAGGAAAAACAGTTTGGAAATTCCTTAAATGTGTACTTACCATACGGTGGCTGCTGCTGCTGCTCAGTTGCTTAGCCCTGACCAACTCTGTGCAACCCCATGGACTGTAGTCCCTGGATTCCTCTTTACCACTGAGTCACAGGGGCTCCTTCTGCTTCTGTTAGGTCCTTACCATTTCCAGGCTCCTCGGTCCATGGGATTCTCCAGGCAAGAATACCGGAGTAGTTTGCTGTGCTCTCCTCCAGGGGATCTTCCAAACTCAGGGATTGAGCCCAGTACTCCTGTATTACAGGCAGAATCTTTACCACTGAGCCACAAGGGAAGCCCCTATATATATCTTTGTGACCCCACGGACTGTAGCCTGCCAGGCCTTTCCATTCACGGGATTTTCCAGGCAAGAATACCGGAGTGGGGCTTCTCTGGTGGTCCAGTGGGTAAGGACACCGCCTTGCAACGCAAGGGACGCTGGTTCGATCCCTGGCCTTGGAAGATCTCACGTGCTGCGGAGCAGCTGGACTGGTGTGTCCAACCACCAAGCCAGGGCTCTGGAGTGAGAGAGGCCACTGCAATGGGAGGCCCACACAGGTCAAAAGAGCAAAAGATAAAAACAAATTGGGTGGTGGAGCAAAAAAAAAAAAGATAAAAACAAATGAAAGATCAATAGAAGTGGCCAAAGAGAAAAAAAAAAAAAAGAATAAATACTGGAGTGGGTTGCCATTTCCTTCTCCAATCATACAGTGGAGTGTTTCTAAATACATACTCCTCTGCAAATAATATATGTCCACTTAAATATTTGTACATTAATATTCATAGCATTTTTATTCATGATAGCTAAACCCTAAAAATAACCCAAATGTCCATCAGCAGGTGAATAGATGAAGAAACTGTGTGGCTTCTGGTGACTCAGTGGGAAAGAATCTGCCTGCCAGTGCAGGAGACACAGGTTGTCAATACAATGAATCATTAGAAAAATGTCAATGAAGATCACAAACAGACATGACTACACACCCATTGAAATGGCTAAAATTAAAGGCTGACAAGGCAGAGCAACTGGAATTCTTTTACTTTGCTCTCAGGAATGCTGCTAGTTAGGAAAAACAGTTTGGAAATTCCTTAAATGTGTACTTACCATACGGTGGCTGCTGCTGCTGCTCAGTTGCTTAGCCCTGACCAACTCTGTGCAACCCCATGGACTGTAGTCCCTGGATTCCTCTTTACCACTGAGTCACAGGGGCTCCTTCTGCTTCTGTTAGGTCCTTACCATTTCCAGGCTCCTCGGTCCATGGGATTCTCCAGGCAAGAATACCGGAGTAGTTTGCTGTGCTCTCCTCCAGGGGATCTTCCAAACTCAGGGATTGAGCCCAGTACTCCTGTATTACAGGCAGAATCTTTACCACTGAGCCACAAGGGAAGCCCCTATATATATCTTTGTGACCCCACGGACTGTAGCCTGCCAGGCCTTTCCATTCACGGGATTTTCCAGGCAAGAATACCGGAGTGGGGCTTCTCTGGTGGTCCAGTGGGTAAGGACACCGCCTTGCAACGCAAGGGACGCTGGTTCGATCCCTGGCCTTGGAAGATCTCACGTGCTGCGGAGCAGCTGGACTGGTGTGTCCAACCACCAAGCCAGGGCTCTGGAGTGAGAGAGGCCACTGCAATGGGAGGCCCACACAGGTCAAAAGAGCAAAAGATAAAAACAAATTGGGTGGTGGAGCAAAAAAAAAAAAGATAAAAACAAATGAAAGATCAATAGAAGTGGCCAAAGAGAAAAAAAAAAAAAAGAATAAATACTGGAGTGGGTTGCCATTTCCTTCTCCAATCATACAGTGGAGTGTTTCTAAATACATACTCCTCTGCAAATAATATATGTCCACTTAAATATTTGTACATTAATATTCATAGCATTTTTATTCATGATAGCTAAACCCTAAAAATAACCCAAATGTCCATCAGCAGGTGAATAGATGAAGAAACTGTGTGGCTTCCCTGGTGACTCAGTGGGAAAGAATCTGCCTGCCAGTGCAGGAGACACAGGTTAGATCTCTGGTCCAGGTAGATCGCCTATGCTGCAGAGCTAAGCCCATGCACCATAACTACTGAGCCCATTCTCTAGAGCCTCGGAACCACAACTACTGAAGCCCAGGCCCCTAAAACCCATGCTCTGCAACAAGAGAAGCCACTGCAATGAGAAAAATTCACACCACAACTAGAGGAAAGCCCGTACAGCAACAAAGACCCAGCACACCCAAAAATAATTTAATGGAAAGAGCATTTCAGGCCTTTGCACAGAGGTACTCTTCCTATCTTAAAAAAAGGAAACTGTGGGTTCTCAATTCATTGAAAGACTATTAGTCAGTAATAAAAGAGAGCACACTTTATGTATACAGCAACATGAATGAATCTCAAGAACACCATGTTAAGCAAAACAAGTTGACACAGGACCTGTGCACACTGCTACATTTAAAATGGATGACCAACAAGGACCTACTATTTAGCACATAGAACTCTGCTCAGTGTTATATGGCAGCCTGGATGGGAAGGGGGCTTGGGGGAGAATAAAAGAAGTTGACACAAAAGAATGCCTGTTATATGGTTTCATTTACATGAAATTCTTGTGGTTCTCTTGGGATCTTATGGGATGGTGGAAGTGTTCTCTATCTTACTTGTGGTGGTAGTTCTATCAGCATAACATTTGTCAAAACCCAACAGACTATGCTCTTAAAATAGGTACATGTTGTTGAGTATGTTATACCTAAATATTGTTGATGTAAAATTGTACAAGACAGTTTTATTGAACAGGGACTAGTCAATACTTTCAAATGTTGCAGAAAATTAGGGAGAAGAAAAATGGAAAAAACCCATTAGAGCTGCCTGATTGCGTGTGACTAGGAGTTGCAAGATTACAAATTCAATAGCCTTGGGGTCAGAAGCCAAAAAAGGAAAGGACCTTTTTTTGGGTAAATGCTGGAGTGGGTTGCCATTTCCTTCTCCAATCATACAGTGGAGTGTTTCTAAATACATACTCCTCTGCAAATAATATATGTCCACTTAAATATTTGTACATTAATATTCATAGCATTTTTATTCATGATAGCTAAACCCTAAAAATAACCCAAATGTCCATCAGCAGGTGAATAGATGAAGAAACTGTGTGGCTTCCCTGGTGACTCAGTGGGAAAGAATCTGCCTGCCAGTGCAGGAGACACAGGTTAGATCTCTGGTCCAGGTAGATCGCCTATGCTGCAGAGCTAAGCCCATGCACCATAACTACTGAGCCCATTCTCTAGAGCCTCGGAACCACAACTACTGAAGCCCAGGCCCCTAAAACCCATGCTCTGCAACAAGAGAAGCCACTGCAATGAGAAAAATTCACACCACAACTAGAGGAAAGCCCGTACAGCAACAAAGACCCAGCACACCCAAAAATAATTTAATGGAAAGAGCATTTCAGGCCTTTGCACAGAGGTACTCTTCCTATCTTAAAAAAAGGAAACTGTGGGTTCTCAATTCATTGAAAGACTATTAGTCAGTAAAAAAAGGGAGCACACTTTATGTATACAGCAACATGAATGAATCTCAAGAACACCATGTTAAGCAAAACAAGTTGACACAGGACCTGTGCACACTGCTACATTTAAAATGGATGACCAACAAGGACCTACTATTTAGCACATAGAACTCTGCTCAGTGTTATATGGCAGCCTGGATGGGAAGGGGGCTTGGGGGAGAATAAAAGAAGTTGACACAAAAGAATGCCTGTTATATGGTTTCATTTACATGAAATTCTTGTGGTTCTCTTGGGATCTTATGGGATGGTGGAAGTGTTCTCTATCTTACTTGTGGTGGTAGTTCTATCAGCATAACATTTGTCAAAACCCAACAGACTATGCTCTTAAAATAGGTACATGTTGTTGAGTATGTTATACCTAAATATTGTTGATGTAAAATTGTACAAGACAGTTTTATTGAACAGGGACTAGTCAATACTTTCAAATGTTGCAGAAAATTAGGGAGAAGAAAAATGGAAAAAACCCATTAGAGCTGCCTGATTGCGTGTGACTAGGAGTTGCAAGATTACAAATTCAATAGCCTTGGGGTCAGAAGCCAAATGATTGGGATATAGGAAAGGACTACCTGACATGTGGAATATTGGTCTGCTTTGGATGTATGGAGCACCAGATCCTGGCTCACACATGGCACAGCCACCCACACAGCAATAGCTCCCAACACGCCAAAATCCCAACCCAGGCAGTTACACCGATTTTCAAAAAAATATCTATTTATTTGGCGACACCAGGTCTTAGTTGTGGCACTTGGAATTTTTGATCTTTGTTGCAGCATGTGGGATCTTTAGTTGTGCCGTGCAAAATTTTTTAGTTGCATCATGTGAGATCTAGTTACTTGACAAGGGATTGAACCCAGGCCCTCTGGGAACATGGAATCCTAGTCACACCGGACCACCAGGAAAGTCCCCCAGTTATACTATTTATTCAGGATAACTTTGTAATTTCAAGTACGGGGAGATAAAGATCCCCTTCACCACTAAAGAGCTTTTAAAAGAGTAAAATGCGAACTGTTTCACTTTTTCATCCTTGTCCTATTTCTGCATTGTCCTATCTATTCTAAGCAGGAGGGTCCCCCTCCATCTGAGATGAGAAGAATTCCTCGGAAACTTTCCTACGAAGTTTCTCCACCTATCTTATCATCATCCACAGCCCCTCTCCTCTGTCCCAGGAAGATGTCTCCTCCTCCATTCCTTCAATGGAAGGCTCTCCCTTACCTGTACTGCAAATTCTTCCACCACCAGGCACCAATTCTTCCACCACCAGGCACTCTTCCATAAGCCTCACTCCTGTATCTCTGCCCTCCGTTTGCCGTGACCAGGTGCTCCTAACCCTCAACGCATTTCTCCCATCTCTTTTCACCATTGAAGTGATTGAACTTCTCAAGCAAGGCAAACGCTTCACTCTTTCTTTCCTGATCACATTTCTCAGAATCTGGCTTCTCTTCTGCTCCGAGAAGCTCTCTCATGCCTCTCTCATGTGTATTCTACAGACATACCCTCCCTAAGCCTTCTGTCATATTTAACCTTAAGGTCTAGTGCTTTCTTTAATGAATGTCCCTTTTCAGCTTCTGAGAAATGTTATTCCCCAGTCTTTAAGCTAGTTCCACTGTTTCTTCCTCTACTACCTCTTTCTACCAATGAATCTGGATGTTCCTCTATAAGGCATTTTGCAACATTCCCTCCACCACCCCTCCCTCTTCTCAGTGCATCTCCTCTCAAACTGAATGTGTGTATGACTCCCCTGGGGATCCTGTGCAAGGACAGATTTGGATTTAGTAGGGTTGGAGTAGGGGCCCAAGATTTTGCATATCTAACAAGCTTCAGTGAGAGGCAGATGCTGCTGGTTCCTTCTAGGGACACGCTGAGAAGCAAGATCTCAAGGAACAAAAGTCTCCATCCAGCTTCTAACACTTACCAGTCCAACAGCTCCAAAGGCAACTAGTCCAACCTGGAATGCTTGTGGGCCACAATTTAAGAGCCACAAGGTTGACCGTTCAGTGAAGATTACCCAAGACGTTTTTTATTTAATTCTTTTTGGAAAAGCATGCATGCACATGCTTGGTTGCTTAGTCATAGCCAACTCTTTTCAATCCCATGGGTTATATAGCTCGACAGGCTCCTTTCTCCATGGAAATTTCCAGGCAAGAATATTGAAGTAGTTGCCATTTCCTTCTCCAGGAGATCTTCCTGGCCCAGGGATTGAACCCACATCTCCTGTGTCTCTTCCATTAGCAGGTAGATTCTTTACTGCTACACCACCTGGGAAACCCTCTGTAGGAAAGCAAGTTCCTTCAATGTATTAGAGATGGGAAGCTTATGTTTCCTATTCACCTCTAATACATGGCATAGCAATAAAGAATCTTCCTGCCAATGCAAAAGATGTGTGTTTGATCCCTGGACCAGGAAGGTCCCCTGGAGGAGAAAATGGCAACCCAGTTCAGTATTCTTTCCTGAAAATTTCCATGGACAGAGGGGCCTTGCGCGCTATCGTCCACGGGATCACGAAGAATCAGACACAGCTGAGCACATACACATACGAAGGAAAGGCACTTAAAACACAATAGTTTTTCCTAGAATATGTATTGATCACCCAGTGATAAGAAGATTCAGTCACTCTCAATTATGAATAAACCAAACTTCCATCCCTTCACATATGACTGAACAATTGCATCCACTGCCTTTCTTCATAGATTGTGCCCTTCAACTGGCATTTGATTTTAGATTCATCCTCCCAGGCCCATTCAGCTAAGCCGTAATTCAGCCTTGATAGGATGTCAATGATCCCCCAGGAAGATAACAATCTCAGTCCTCCCATGGCAGGAAGCTTTGAAAGGCTGGTTCCTTTCACCTCCTTTCCTCCCATATATTAGAAAGATTTCTCCCACAGTCAGAGAATGCATTCAATGGTATGATTTCGGCCTGGTGATTATGAGGTGCCTCAGCTGCACTTTGTTTTTTAATCACCTACCAAAAAGGGAGCCATTTATTGCATCTGGTACTTCAGTAGAAAGAACTTGAATTTCAAATCTGCCAGGAGTTCACTAAAACTCCACACTGAAGAAAATAAGGTGGCAACAGAAAACCGAATATTTGGAAGTAATTTCTTGATGAAAGGCCTCACCTACTGAGGAAATATTGTTTCAGGTGACCAGAAAATAAAGGTTGGATTATAAAGCAAAAAATGTGTGTCAAGATGTAAGTAATACCTACTGAAACTGCAAATGAATGTTATATTATCATTGCTACTGAAATGAGTCAAAATTAATTCACAGTGAACCAGTTTTTCTAATGGGGTTTTACCAGTCCATGTGGTTTACTATCATGAACTCTCAACAATAGACATTAGCATTTTTCAAATACTAAATGCCAACATTTGGGTAATTAATAAGGTCAGGAGAAGATGGGGAGCAGAAATTTTCCTTTTGAGTGCACTGAGCAAAATCTAACCATTATCTAACTGAAAATAATTGAAGACAGAAATGAAGTCAGGCTTGATCTTACAGTAGCAGACAGGACACTTCACTTCCTGTTCTTGAATTCCAAGCAATTCATCCTAGGAGAGGTTCCAGGCTTGGGAGAGGCATGGTTTAAAGCCCACAGTACGAAATATCTATCGTTTTTCATCACTAAATCTCTGCTTGAATCACACCATGATAGGTCTGCCTTTCCGTATTTCAGAGACGCAAGTATATGAGTTGCTGCAAATGGCTCAGTGTTATCCTGTCCACACTTCGTGTCACCACCAATGAATGTCCAAGGGAGTCACCATGGCAGAGAGGGAGGCATAGGCATTGGAGGAAATCACACAAGGGCTCAAGTCTTTCCTAGGCTGTTTGCTCTCTGTGTGATCCTAAATAATTTCCTCAGCCTCTTAGAGATTCAGTTAACACAAATGGAGTTAGTATTACCTAATCCTTAGAATGATGAGGATTAAACAAGTTAACACACACAAAGCATTTAGTCCAGTCCAGGGTTGGTGCTATTTGTTCTCAGGGTCACTTTAACTCTTCATAATTACCATGCTGAAAATCTATCATGCTTCTCTATTACATGTTGGACAAAGTCCAGCATAGACTGACAAACAATCACCTCTAGATTAGTCCCACTTCCACCCCAGACTAGTTAATTCACCAACATCTGAGGATCCTTTGAACTTTGCTATTGGTTTATTCATTCGTTAACTCTTTCATTAGTTTATCAATGATGTGTTGAGTTCCCATTTTGAGTGTATTGGGATAAGTGCTGGGGTTCTGAAGAAAAGTAAAACACAGTCTCTGGGCTCAAAGTAGGTCTAAGAAAAGAGACAGTCATCTATATCAGTATGTATAATACAATGGGAAAGCTGCTGCAAAAGACAGAAAGTGCTAAAAAATGGGAAAGTTTTTCTAATGGGGTTTTACCAGTCCATGTGGTTTACTATCATGAACTCTCAACAATAGACATTAGCATTTTTCAAATACTAAATGCCAACATTTGGGTAATTAATAAGGTCAGGAGAAGATGGGGAGCAGAAATTTTCCTTTTGAGTGCACTGAGCAAAATCTAACCATTATCTAACTGAAAATAATTGAAGACAGAAATGAAGTCAGGCTTGATCTTACAGTAGCAGACAGGACACTTCACTTCCTGTTCTTGAATTCCAAGCAATTCATCCTAGGAGAGGTTCCAGGCTTGGGAGAGGCATGGTTTAAAGCCCACAGTACGAAATATCTATCGTTTTTCATCACTAAATCTCTGCTTGAATCACACCATGATAGGTCTGCCTTTCCGTATTTCAGAGACGCAAGTATATGAGTTGCTGCAAATGGCTCAGTGTTATCCTGTCCACACTTCGTGTCACCACCAATGAATGTCCAAGGGAGTCACCATGGCAGAGAGGGAGGCATAGGCATTGGAGGAAATCACACAAGGGCTCAAGTCTTTCCTAGGCTGTTTGCTCTCTGTGTGATCCTAAATAATTTCCTCAGCCTCTTAGAGATTCAGTTAACACAAATGGAGTTAGTATTACCTAATCCTTAGAATGATGAGGATTAAACAAGTTAACACACACAAAGCATTTAGTCCAGTCCAGGGTTGGTGCTATTTGTTCTCAGGGTCACTTTAACTCTTCATAATTACCATGCTGAAAATCTATCATGCTTCTCTATTACATGTTGGACAAAGTCCAGCATAGACTGACAAACAATCACCTCTAGATTAGTCCCACTTCCACCCCAGACTAGTTAATTCACCAACATCTGAGGATCCTTTGAACTTTGCTATTGGTTTATTCATTCGTTAACTCTTTCATTAGTTTATCAATGATGTGTTGAGTTCCCATTTTGAGTGTATTGGGATAAGTGCTGGGGTTCTGAAGAAAAGTAAAACACAGTCTCTGGGCTCAAAGTAGGTCTAAGAAAAGAGACAGTCATCTATATCAGTATGTATAATACAATGGGAAAGCTGCTGCAAAAGACAGAAAGTGCTACCAGAGCACAAAGATGGAAGCATTTCATTCAGACCTTGCTTTTCTCCTTATCTTCAATGTCTTCACCAATCTCCGTTATATAAATCTTAGTCATCTTTCAAAACCAAACAATTTCAAGTAATGACCCTTTCAACAAGCACTTAGCTTGTGCTTACTGAGGGCTCAGTCCCACAGTTGGTGCTGAACAGCCATTCAAAAGGGCATTTATCAGTATGGACTTCCCTCAAAAAACTAAAAAGTAGAGTTGACATATGATCCAGCAATCCTACCCTTGGGCATATATCTGGACAAAACTAAATTCAAAAAGGTATATTTACCCTTATGTTCACAGCAGCACTATTCACATTAACCAAGACATGGGAACAACCTAAGTGTCTACTGACAGATGAACAGATAAAGAAAATGTAGTGTATATATATATATGTATACACACACACACATATATATATACATATACACACACACATATATACATATATATATACACACACATACACAATGGAATACTACTGAGCTATAAAAAAGAATGAAATAATGCCATTTTCAGCAACATCAGTGGAGCAAGAGATTATCACACTAAGTGAAGTAAGTCAGAAAGAGAAGACAAATACCATGTGGGATCTAAACACAAAACAAATGAACCTATCTACAAAACAGAAATAGACTCACAGACAATAGATCATAGACTGATGGGTTGCCAAGGGGGAGGACAGGTGAGGAAGGGGTAAAGTGGGAGTTTGGGATAAGCAGATGCAAGCTAATGTGTATTTAGGGTGGATAAACAACAAGTTGTGCCCTACTATACAGCACATCCTGTGATAAACCATAATGGAAAAGAATATTAAAAACAATATAAATATATGTATAACTGAGTCATTCTGCTATTCAGCAGAAATTAACACTATCTTGTAGGTCAACTATATTTCAATAAAAAAGGATTTTTTTTTTTAAAAAGGATGTTTTCTTATTCTGAGTTATTGCTCATTTATTATCTGTCATATTCTCTTTTGAACTGTATTTCCAATGATGCCATTGTGTGTCTCTAGTCTCCAACTTGCTTTTGAGTTCCTTGAAATCAAAGACTGGGTCTTCTTGGATGGATGCCCACAGCTCCTTACAAAGTAGAAGTAGATAGTAGATGATCAATAAGTGTGTGTTTATTGCTTCTAAGTCTAAATGCCAAATTGAGTTTGAGGTTCAAACTAATTTCTAGAGAATGTTTATAAGAACTAAATGGATTTAGAATGATGTATAACATAGGCCATTGGCAGTGGAGACTTGAACCAAAAGAGGGGAATGGATTATGAGGAGACAACCAACAAGCTCAGCCATATCTTGGCTGTGATATTTTTAATTCATGATGATTGACTTGACACAGAATGTTGACACAGTCTCAGAATCTCTGAATAAGATATTGTCATCAGAATGACATTCACATTAATGAATTTTCATCTTGAAAGAACTAGTACAGGTTTTCCAGGGCAAATGCCACTATACTCATTTAAATCCTTCATCAATTTTCTGTACATTACAGTAAAAACATTTCTATTTTTGTTTTATATTCCCATTTTTATTTTACTGAAATGATTTTCACTGGAATCAGTTCTGCTTTACATAAAAATTTTCCAGTAAGAGGTATGATGCACCATTCAAGTTCTTGTCCACATCAAACTTGACTGAGTATATTTTTGCCACCTTGTCTTTTCTTCTGCTATCCTCATTTTACTAATTCCAGTCTTTATCTTGGTCAAATTCAGTTTAGTTCAGTTGCTCACCTGTGGCTGACTCTTTGCAACTCCATGGACTGTGGCACGCCAGGCTTCCTGTATTTTACCATCTCCCAGAGCTTGCTCAAACTCACGTTCACTGATTCAGTGATGCCATCCAACCATCTTGTTCTCTGTCATCCCCTTCTCCTTCTCTTCTATTTTTTCCAGCATCAGGGTCTTTTCCAATGAGTCATCTCCGTCGCATCAGGTGGCAAAAGCAATGGAGCTTCAGCTTCAGCATCAGTCCTTCCAATGAGTATTCAGGGTTGATTTCCTTTAGGACTGACTGGTTTGGTCTCCTTGCTGTCCAAGAGACTCTCAAGGGTCTTCTCCAACATCACCGTTCAAAGGCATCAATTCTTTGGCGCTCAAGCTACTTTACGGTCCAACTCTCACATCCATACCCGACTGCTGGGAAAATCATAGCTTTGACTATACATACAGACTTTTGTCTGAAAAGTGATGTCTCTGCTTTTTTGGTCAAATTACAGAGACCTAAATGTTACTAAGAAAGTCTCATTCCTGAAGTTTGAATTTTATGTTGATACTTTCTGAGTCTAATTTTCTGCATCAAATTTTAGTTTTCAGTATCTCTAAAAAGATCTCATTCTTCTACCAAGTTTGCAGTTTTCTAATAAATGTTACTTGTGAACAGCACTAGCCACTGTCAGTCGGGCATTTCTCCCAAGTCTAATGTTTGTAGAGATATCGTCAAATTGTCCTTGGGAGGAAAACAGCAGACTCCAAATGGTATTGTCAACAGAGAAAGATCACAATTTCCTGCTTCAGAAGTTACACATTAGAGATGTAATATTTTTTCCTTTTTACTCTTACCATACAAACACCCTCTGGAAGAATAAGACTTTAAAATATCAATTGATGAGAAGAAAGTAATTGAGAACACACACTCTGCAGGACTGCTAGAGTTCAAACCTCATCTCTACCTCTGTGACTTTTACAGGTCACCTATAAAATTGTACCTCAGTTTCTTCACTTAAAATAGGACTGCCTGGGCTTCCCTGGTGGTCCAGTGGCTAAAGAGTCCGCTTTGCAATGCAAGCGGCACTGGTTCCATCCCTGGCCCAGGAAGATCCCACATGCCATGGAGCGGCTGGACAGGTGTGTCCAATTACCAGCCAGCGCTCTGGAGAGCATGCGCCCAGAGCCAGTGCTCTGCAGCCAGAGAGGCTGCTGCGATGGGAAGCCCACACAAGCCAAAGAGTAAAGATGGACGAAAATAAATAGATAAAAAATCAATGAAAAGAGGCCAAAATTTAAAAAAATAATAATAATAATAAATAGCACTGCTGTGAAGATTAAATTAGTAAGTCCAGAACAGTACTTGACAAATAATGACTACTCAAAAAATGTTATGATCTACTACATGTTCATCAGTGAAGGAATGGATACATAACATGTGGTAAACATATAGTAGAATATTACTCAGCCATAAAAAAGAATGAAATAATGCCATTGGCAGCAATATGGGTGAATTTAGAGATGATCATACTGAGTGAAGTGAGTTAGACAGAGAAATACAAAAATCATATAATATCTCTTACATGTGAAACCTATAGAAATGGTACAAAAGAATTTCTTTACAAAATAGAAACAGACTCACAGACATAGAAAACAAGCTTATAGTTACCAAAGGGGAAAAGTGGAGGGGCAGAAGGATAAATTGGGAGTATTGGATTAATAGATGCAGGTCACTATGCATAAAATAAACAACAAGGACTTACTTGTATCTGATACTATATTCAACACTGTATTTAAAAAACTATGATGGGGACTACATATTTGATAGTTTATAAAACTATAAAGGAAAAGAATCCAAAAATGTAGATGTAGACATAAATATGTATGTATACCTGAATCACTTTTACACCTGAAACTTAACACATTAATGTAAATCAAGTATACTTCAATTAAAAAAATAAACACAGTGGAACAACAAAAATTAGGTTATATTATTACTATTTAGCCAGAACAATTGCATCCATGGTCTTTAAATATATTGTTTTATATTTTTGATCAGCTGTGCCTCAATTTCCTCTTGTGTACAGTGGGGCTGTTAATAGTAGTTACTCAGGAAGTGGCTGAGCCATCTGAATGTTAATATGAGTACTTAGAATAATGTGTGGTTCGAGTGCTCTATTACTGTTATTATTTTTTCACCTTTGAGTGAGTGAGTTTGCTACATCCTTAGAGCTAGTTTCCGTTCAGAATATTGTAGAGACAACACATGAAACCTAGGGCCCTCAGGCCAAAGGGTTCCAACAGTGCCTATGAAAATACACTGAAAGCAAAAGGCAACTATGCAGCTATTTAAAACAATTCATGAAGATGGCCACGCCCTACTGCGGATGGGGCTCAGGCCTCAGGCCTCAGGGCACTGTGCCAGAGCCGGGAGATGGAGAGAATCTGGTGTGCCCTGCAGACGTCCGCGATCTGCGCCAAGAACCGAGGTGAACAAGCCAATCACCTACGAGGAAGTGCATGCGCTTCATTATATAACTCAGCTCAACGGTGTCACTGCACACAGGCAACCTGGATGGGGAGGACCATGCTGCAGAGCAAACAGTGGAAGATGTTTTCCTTCGCAGATTTGTGCTGGGGGACCTCCCAGGCTGCCTGACTGACCAGCTTATTCTAAAGCGCAGGATTAATCAGGTGGAGCTCTGTGCCCTGATCCTGAGGCAGCTACCTGCCGCACATGTTCACTTCTTTGTGGGCTCCACCCACTTCTACAAGTGTCCTCGCGTCTGCACCTCCAAACTGTTCCCGCAAAGGCTGTGTATATCTAGGACAGCTGCCCTTTCTGCATCAAGCTGTAGCCTGCAAAGGACAGAAACTTAAGAAAATAGACTGAAGTAGAAATAGGACAAATACATCTCAAACTTCTCCGTCTTAGTCTTCAAAGCTGCTGTTGAATAAACTGACTCTCCGTGTTGTCTTGCTTCTTCTGTCTAGAGAACTAGAATAGCGTTTCTTTGAGGGCATTGCAGGGTTCCCAAGAAGACTGCCAATTACCTGAGGTTTAGGGAATATCTATGGTTCAGTGAATCTCTTGTGCCAATCACTGCACCAGGAACTTTATGACACTTGCAAAAACCATTGTTTATTTTTGATCAGCTGTGCCTCAATTTCCTCTTGTGTACAGTGGGGCTGTTAATAGTAGTTACTCAGGAAGTGGCTGAGCCATCTGAATGTTAATATGAGTACTTAGAATAATGTGTGGTTCGAGTGCTCTATTACTGTTATTATTTTTTCACCTTTGAGTGAGTGAGTTTGCTACATCCTTAGAGCTAGTTTCCGTTCAGAATATTGTAGAGACAACACATGAAACCTAGGGCCCTCAGGCCAAAGGGTTCCAACAGTGCCTATGAAAATACACTGAAAGCAAAAGGCAACTATGCAGCTATTTAAAACAATTCATGAAGATGGCCACGCCCTACTGCGGATGGGGCTCAGGCCTCAGGCCTCAGGGCACTGTGCCAGAGCCGGGAGATGGAGAGAATCTGGTGTGCCCTGCAGACGTCCGCGATCTGCGCCAAGAACCGAGGTGAACAAGCCAATCACCTACGAGGAAGTGCATGCGCTTCATTATATAACTCAGCTCAACGGTGTCACTGCACACAGGCAACCTGGATGGGGAGGACCATGCTGCAGAGCAAACAGTGGAAGATGTTTTCCTTCGCAGATTTGTGCTGGGGGACCTCCCAGGCTGCCTGACTGACCAGCTTATTCTAAAGCGCAGGATTAATCAGGTGGAGCTCTGTGCCCTGATCCTGAGGCAGCTACCTGCCGCACATGTTCACTTCTTTGTGGGCTCCACCCACTTCTACAAGTGTCCTGCGCGTCTGCACCTCCAAACTGTTCCCGCAAAGGCTGTGTATATCTAGGACAGCTGCCCTTTCTGCATCAAGCTGTAGCCTGCAAAGGACAGAAACTTAAGAAAATAGACTGAAGTAGAAATAGGACAAATACATCTCAAACTTCTCCGTCTTAGTCTTCAAAGCTGCTGTTGAATAAACTGACTCTCCGTGTTGTCTTGCTTCTTCTGTCTAGAGAACTAGAATAGCGTTTCTTTGAGGGCATTGCAGGGTTCCCAAGAAGACTGCCAATTACCTGAGGTTTAGGGAATATCTATGGTTCAGTGAATCTCTTGTGCCAATCACTGCACCAGGAACTTTACCTGACATTCTTTGTTTTCTCTTAAAATTGAAAGATCCATTTTTGGAGATTGTAAAGCAGTGTTAATTTTTTAAAATTAAAATAATATGGACATGTATAAAAAAAATAGTTCATAATAGCGTAAGCTCCATGATAAGAGATTTTTGTCCTTTTTGTTCTCTGCTATGTACCAAGCACCTGGAACTATGCCTGCAACATCTTGTTTCAGTCAATAAATATTTGTTGAATGAATGTGTGAATGAATGAAGGAACATAAAGACTGTGTGGCAATATTGAAGGTATAGTATTAAGTAAATAAAGCAAGCAATAAAATTATATGATCATAACTCTGTGGAAATATACACAAAAATGGTAAAGACCAGAAAATAATGGGTAAACTAAAAATAATTGTATTGTTACAGTCTGTAATATTAGGATATTTTCTTTTATATAGCAAAACAAAGAAGGTGAAGGCAAAAAGTTCCTAGAGAAAAATTACAGCCACATCATAACTTAAGGGGGGGGGGGGGGGGCATCCCACACGTATCCTTTCAAAGTTGGTCTTCAGAAATCTAATTACAATCATACAGAAAGAAACTTGACTTAACTGGGACACTTGATTAGAGAGATTAATTTTTATTCCTGATTTCAAGAGAAAAGTACAAAGGCACACAGACATAAATGGAATATATATGATATGGATCTCACACATATACTTCCTTTCCGATTGTATCTTGAACTGATTGCCCATTCAACACAATCTCCTTGACTGGCTCCCTCCACCACAGGGCACAATGAGTATTTATGCTCATAATGGTTTTCTGGAGCACTGCAAGGACTTCAATCATCAAACAAAGATTCAATTACAGTTACCACCCTACACTTCCTAAGGCATTAAAGGGACTAATGCATTTTAGAAAGATTTTTCTATGAAAAGATTTGAATAAAGGGTGTCAGGTTAATTTTTAGTTAACCAGAAAATTTAATTAACCGGAATGACACGTCCCCTGAACTTTCTCATTAAATGAGGTTTGACTGGACTTTGGTTTCTGAAATCCTTGTCCAGCTTCTTCCAATTAATAGTGCTTGGTGGATAAGATATAGTCCTGGGGTCAAACTGCTTACGGAAGAATAGATTGTTCTCAGTCTTAGAAACAAATGGACAAGGAGAAAAAATACCCTCTTTCTGAACACTTCTGACAGGGTTTGCCTTTGAGCCTTAGATATGCTGCATGAAAGAATTAGCCCAGTTAGAAAACATGGAATTTGAGGCCTTGTAGGTTCTATTTAAAACTCTATTACTGTTGTAAGTCTCATTTTGAGCAAATATATATTAGCCATTAAAAATTAATTTATTTTTATTTGTTTTCCTGATTAATGGTCCTTCTAAAATAGAAAATTGAATGAGGACTTAAGTTATTTCATTTGCAGAAGCTAATTGAAGCACGTATTTGCGAAATTAGACATGGAGAAGTGAAGCGCCACCACTCACTCAACCACGAGAGTCATTTTTTAATTTATGAGACAGAATAAAAGAAGAGAAATTAATATGCGTGTGGTAAGTCCTCCATCTTCCTTCTCACCCTGCTGTGTCTTATTAAGGAGGAGTCTGGCTTCTTTGTGATGATAATGGCGACAAGGACACAGTTGAAAATCTCAGGGAGTTCAGAGGCAAAAGAGAGGTCCTCAGCACTGGATTTTGTGCTTATAAAAATAGTGTCTTAAATGTATCAATGTCTTCATGCAAACAGAATAAGAGGACAATTCTTCCTAAAGAGTGGATAATCAGCCTGCAGCCTCTCGGGCCTCCCCTTCCTCCCATCGATCCAGCAGCAGGCTTCCTCACAAGATGTCAGCAGCATTTCAACAAGGCAAAGCCCGAAACACTAGTGCTCATCAACTCTGTGCTTACCGCCGCATTTGCTGGTTTCTCATTGGCCAAAGCAAGGCACGTGGCCAAACCCGCATCCAATGTGGGAGGGGAACACAGGGCAGAAATAGGCAGAGGTGTCATTCACTTAGCACAATAGCTTCCAACACATGTTGAAACAATTGAGCAATCACGTTTTGGTAACGAGGCCCACCCTCCTAAGTCAAAGGTGAAATTGACAGAGCCAAGTACTTTTATATCTCAGTTCATGCTAAGTAAAGTCTTCCCAAGAATACCCAGGTGGTTCTGTGCTCACATTGCAAGCAAAAGTTTCTCATGTCCACCTTTTTTTTTTTTTTTTAATTTGATTTTTATTTTTTACTGAGTTTTGTTGTTTACTGTCACATATAGACCTGAATCTGCCATGGGCATACATATGCCTACCCCCAACTGAACCTCCCCCTTCCTCACATCCACTTTTTCTATCTTTCCTTCTGCCTTTTTCATGTGCACTGCAGTGATCTCCCTGTATTCGTTTTCTATTGTTGCTGTAACAAATGACCACAGATCTAGCAACTTTCTAAAGCCACCACTTATTATCAAAGCCAGCAGGCTGAGGTGGGTATGCTTTTGAGAGCCAGTCTGAAATCAAGATGTCAGCCTGCCTGGGATCTTATCAGGAAGCTCTAGGGTGGAGTGTGCTTCCAGGTTCATTCAGATTGTCGGCAGCATTCAGTTCCAGACCCATCATAAGGCAGTCTCTGTTTTCTATTATTATTATTTCTTTATTCTTAGAAATTAATATGCGTGTGGTAAGTCCTCCATCTTCCTTCTCACCCTGCTGTGTCTTATTAAGGAGGAGTCTGGCTTCTTTGTGATGATAATGGCGACAAGGACACAGTTGAAAATCTCAGGGAGTTCAGAGGCAAAAGAGAGGTCCTCAGCACTGGATTTTGTGCTTATAAAAATAGTGTCTTAAATGTATCAATGTCTTCATGCAAACAGAATAAGAGGACAATTCTTCCTAAAGAGTGGATAATCAGCCTGCAGCCTCTCGGGCCTCCCCTTCCTCCCATCGATCCAGCAGCAGGCTTCCTCACAAGATGTCAGCAGCATTTCAACAAGGCAAAGCCCGAAACACTAGTGCTCATCAACTCTGTGCTTACCGCCGCATTTGCTGGTTTCTCATTGGCCAAAGCAAGGCACGTGGCCAAACCCGCATCCAATGTGGGAGGGGAACACAGGGCAGAAATAGGCAGAGGTGTCATTCACTTAGCACAATAGCTTCCAACACATGTTG
Organism: Tragulus kanchil; assembly: GCA_022376925.1. Classification (NCBI taxonomy): domain Eukaryota; kingdom Metazoa; phylum Chordata; class Mammalia; order Artiodactyla; family Tragulidae; genus Tragulus; species Tragulus kanchil. The sequence continues at coordinate 147,904,775 of JAIOJX010000028.1, forward strand.
AAACAATTGAGCAATCACGTTTTGGTAACGAGGCCCACCCTCCTAAGTCAAAGGTGAAATTGACAGAGCCAAGTACTTTTATATCTCAGTTCATGCTAAGTAAAGTCTTCCCAAGAATACCCAGGTGGTTCTGTGCTCACATTGCAAGCAAAAGTTTCTCATGTCCACCTTTTTTTTTTTTTTTTAATTTGATTTTTATTTTTTACTGAGTTTTGTTGTTTACTGTCACATATAGACCTGAATCTGCCATGGGCATACATATGCCTACCCCCAACTGAACCTCCCCCTTCCTCACATCCACTTTTTCTATCTTTCCTTCTGCCTTTTTCATGTGCACTGCAGTGATCTCCCTGTATTCGTTTTCTATTGTTGCTGTAACAAATGACCACAGATCTAGCAACTTTCTAAAGCCACCACTTATTATCAAAGCCAGCAGGCTGAGGTGGGTATGCTTTTGAGAGCCAGTCTGAAATCAAGATGTCAGCCTGCCTGGGATCTTATCAGGAAGCTCTAGGGTGGAGTGTGCTTCCAGGTTCATTCAGATTGTCGGCAGCATTCAGTTCCAGACCCATCATAAGGCAGTCTCTGTTTTCTATTATTATTATTTCTTTATTCTTGGCTATTCTGGGCTTTCACTGCTGCCACGGGCTCTCCCCTAGTTGCAGGGAGTGGGGATATTCTCTAGTTGAGGTGAGCAGGCTTCTTGTTGTGGTGACTTCTTTTGTGGAACTCAGACTCCAGGGCACACAGGCTTCAGTGGTTGCGGCACATGGGCTCCATAGTTGCAACTCTGAGGCTCTAGAGCACAGGCTCAATAGTTGTGTTTCTCGGGCTTAGTTGCTCCGTTGCATGTGGGATCTTCCCAGTTCAGGGATCGAACCTGTGTCCCCTGCATCAGCAGGTGAACGCTTTACCGCTGAGCTACCAGGGAAGCCCAGTCCCTGTTTTCTTGCTGGCTGTTGACATAAGGTTGTTCTCAACTTCTGGAGGTGGATTGCCTTTGTTAACTTGTGGTCCCTCATCTCCTCAAAGCCAACATTTGAGCATCAAGTCCTCAAGCTTCACATCTCCCTGACCGCTCCTTCTGTTTTATGGCTCCTTCTCTTCTGCTGTGTTTCTCTGACTCTTGACTTCAGTGGCTAAGGTGATTACACTAAGCCCATCCAGAAGATCCTGGATAATGTCATTAGTAGCCTTAATTTCATTTGCAAGATTCCTTCACAGCAATCCTTAGATTAGTGTTTGAAGGAACAGTGAACAAGAATCTTGGGAGGTCATCTTTATTTTTTAAATTTATTTTTAATTGGAGTATAGTTGCTTCCCAGTATTGTGTGAGTTTCTGCCTTACGACAGTGTGAATCAGCTATTTGTATACATATATCCCCTTCCTCTTGAGCCTCCCTGCCTCCCCCTCCATCCCACCCCTCTAGGTCATCACAGAGCACGGAGCTGAGCTCCTTATGCTATACAGCAGCTTTCTATCAGTCATCTATTTTACACATGGTGGTCTATATATAAGTCAGTGCTACTCTCTCAATTCATCCCCCCCCCTCCTTGCCCCCTGTAAGGAAGACATCTTTAGAATTCTGTTTACAGGACCCTAAAGTCTTTCTTATATTTCTCAAAAATTTTTCTCTAAAATCCAGCTCTAGCTCATGGAGTGAAGGTGCTTCCCTCTTTCCTCTTTTAAAATTACTCCCCGACTACAAAAAGAAAAAACTGAAGCACAAACTCCATTTTTTATGAAACTAGAAAATATCTTACCTACCACAACATTCAAATAGAGAAGTTAGAAGGAAGAACTGTAAAATCATTTAACAAAGAGGAGGAAATTCAGAGTTGGTGCTAATGAGAAGCTGATTTGTCTCATGGAAGTCTCAGAAAAGTTCAGAAATTCAAGATACTTATGTGTGAAAAAAAAAACAATAGTTATTGATATTTAGGGTTCCCCGATGAAAATTCCAGCTCACCTCTTGACCTATAGGAATTTCACCAGTGGTGACGCCCCACTCATGTACAGGAGGTTCCAGTCAGATTTGTACTATTTGACTCTTTAATATAAAATGAGCCATGGATCATTAGACATTTGTACAGACTAAGACTAAAACAAAGTGGGGAAAAAACCTAAAGGAAACTAGAAGAAGATGAAAACTCAAAAGTAAATATGATTTTAAGATAAGTCCTCAAGCTTCACATCTCCCTGACCGCTCCTTCTGTTTTATGGCTCCTTCTCTTCTGCTGTGTTTCTCTGACTCTTGACTTCAGTGGCTAAGGTGATTACACTAAGCCCATCCAGAAGATCCTGGATAATGTCATTAGTAGCCTTAATTTCATTTGCAAGATTCCTTCACAGCAATCCTTAGATTAGTGTTTGAAGGAACAGTGAACAAGAATCTTGGGAGGTCATCTTTATTTTTTAAATTTATTTTTAATTGGAGTATAGTTGCTTCCCAGTATTGTGTGAGTTTCTGCCTTACGACAGTGTGAATCAGCTATTTGTATACATATATCCCCTTCCTCTTGAGCCTCCCTGCCTCCCCCTCCATCCCACCCCTCTAGGTCATCACAGAGCACGGAGCTGAGCTCCTTATGCTATACAGCAGCTTTCTATCAGTCATCTATTTTACACATGGTGGTCTATATATAAGTCAGTGCTACTCTCTCAATTCATCCCACCCTCTCCTTGCCCCCTGTAAGGAAGACATCTTTAGAATTCTGTTTACAGGACCCTAAAGTCTTTCTTATATTTCTCAAAAATTTTTCTCTAAAATCCAGCTCTAGCTCATGGAGTGAAGGTGCTTCCCTCTTTCCTCTTTTAAAATTACTCCCCGACTACAAAAAGAAAAAACTGAAGCACAAACTCCATTTTTTATGAAACTAGAAAATATCTTACCTACCACAACATTCAAATAGAGAAGTTAGAAGGAAGAACTGTAAAATCATTTAACAAAGAGGAGGAAATTCAGAGTTGGTGCTAATGAGAAGCTGATTTGTCTCATGGAAGTCTCAGAAAAGTTCAGAAATTCAAGATACTTATGTGTGAAAAAAAAAAACAATAGTTATTGATATTTAGGGTTCCCCGATGAAAATTCCAGCTCACCTCTTGACCTATAGGAATTTCACCAGTGGTGACGCCCCACTCATGTACAGGAGGTTCCAGTCAGATTTGTACTATTTGACTCTTTAATATAAAATGAGCCATGGATCATTAGACATTTGTACAGACTAAGACTAAAACAAAGTGGGGAAAAAACCTAAAGGAAACTAGAAGAAGATGAAAACTCAAAAGTAAATATGATTAATATTCTCAGAAAGATATAAGAAGCACTTGCTTCCATAAAATAAGAAGAGTATGCTATAAAAAGGAGTAATCAGAAAATAAGAACCTTTTATAAATTAAGGACATATTAATAGAAATGAAGATTTTAACATATGGTTCAAAAACTGAAGCCTAGAAAATCTCCCAGAAAATATTTTAAAAGAATGATACAATACAAAAGCAAAGATAAGAGCATTTGAAGGTCATTATAAGACACTGAATGGCTGAATAATAGGAGTCCCATAAAAAAGAAAAAAAAAAAGGAGAAAATGTAGGGATATTATCAGAAGAAGACAAGTTTTCTAGACTTAAGGACCAGAAGAGCCCCATCTATTTCCCAGGACAGCAAATGGGAAAAAACATACACTGATGCATGCTAATAGAAAGTTTCAAAAATAAGAATGCAAAAAAGATACTGGATAAAATAACACACATTCAAAGAGCCAGAAATCAGAACATTCTTGTTTCTCTCAAGTGTAAGAATAGAAAGCTCTCAAAGAACAGAGCAATGGCTTTAAACTAGAGACAAAAAAAATCTCCAGTCTTGAAGTCTGCACCCAGAAAATTCAATATAAGGATGAATAAAGATTTTTTGGGGATTTATGGTATTTTCAAACCCAAAATCTCTTGTTCAGCCTTTCTCAGGGTGCTATCAGAGTGTCTCCACCCCCACCTCCCATATCTCTGCCCTGTGAGGAAATAAACTAAAAAGGAGGGATCTGAGAAAACAAGAAATGCAACAAAGAAGCAAAGAAAATATCCAGAACATTGGTAAGGGGGGTTCCTGGGCTATAGCTGGGCAACTAGCCCAAAGAGCAAACATACCTAGGGAAGAACAGAGGACTTCCAGAAGAATCTCTTCAATAAAAGCTAAAAACAAAACCAAAATAGTGTAAACTACAAATCAGTATTTACGGATTACATTGCCAATGACTGAAAAATGGCGTTTGCCAACTGGCTCTGTGGAGATTGACCCCGTGCTGACAGCTGCTGACCTTCAACAGCCCCTGAGGCAGTTCAGGGTGGACTGAGGCACTCGGTGCTCCAGGGAATCTGGTGGGGCAGGTCTTTACATAGGTGGATGTTTTTAGGAACAGATTTATTATCTCAATCCTTACAATTCTCATATTTAGAAAAGCACCATATCCCACCATGGTGACTAACCGAAAATCCTTTGTAAAATGACTGTTTATTGGTGTTGAACTCCCCCTTTCCCCAAAGTCTTATATCTTGATATTCCCCTGCTGCCTCTTTGGAGCGGTCTCTCAGAGCATTTGAAGGTCATTATAAGACACTGAATGGCTGAATAATAGGAGTCCCATAAAAAAGAAAAAAAAAAAGGAGAAAATGTAGGGATATTATCAGAAGAAGACAAGTTTTCTAGACTTAAGGACCAGAAGAGCCCCATCTATTTCCCAGGACAGCAAATGGGAAAAAACATACACTGATGCATGCTAATAGAAAGTTTCAAAAATAAGAATGCAAAAAAGATACTGGATAAAATAACACACATTCAAAGAGCCAGAAATCAGAACATTCTTGTTTCTCTCAAGTGTAAGAATAGAAAGCTCTCAAAGAACAGAGCAATGGCTTTAAACTAGAGACAAAAACAATCTCCAGTCTTGAAGTCTGCACCCAGAAAATTCAATATAAGGATGAATAAAGATTTTTTGGGGATTTATGGTATTTTCAAACCCAAAATCTCTTGTTCAGCCTTTCTCAGGGTGCTATCAGAGTGTCTCCACCCCCACCTCCCATATCTCTGCCCTGTGAGGAAATAAACTAAAAAGGAGGGATCTGAGAAAACAAGAAATGCAACAAAGAAGCAAAGAAAATATCCAGAACATTGGTAAGGGGGGTTCCTGGGCTATAGCTGGGCAACTAGCCCAAAGAGCAAACATACCTAGGGAAGAACAGAGGACTTCCAGAAGAATCTCTTCAATAAAAGCTAAAAACAAAACCAAAATAGTGTAAACTACAAATCAGTATTTACGGATTACATTGCCAATGACTGAAAAATGGCGTTTGCCAACTGGCTCTGTGGAGATTGACCCCGTGCTGACAGCTGCTGACCTTCAACAGCCCCTGAGGCAGTTCAGGGTGGACTGAGGCACTCGGTGCTCCAGGGAATCTGGTGGGGCAGGTCTTTACATAGGTGGATGTTTTTAGGAACAGATTTATTATCTCAATCCTTACAATTCTCATATTTAGAAAAGCACCATATCCCACCATGGTGACTAACCGAAAATCCTTTGTAAAATGACTGTTTATTGGTGTTGAACTCCCCCTTCCTCAAAGTCTTATATCTTGATATTCCCCCTGCTGCCTCTTTGGAGCGGTCTCTCAGAGCTATCTGAGCTGCTGCCTCCTGGGCTGCAGTCCTATTTGTGCCCCAAATAAAACCTTACCCGCAACTCTCAAGCTGTTTATCTTTTTCAAGTCGACAATAGGGAAAAGGAATGAGAAATTTTCTTGACAGATTTGACTGTCTAGAAAACAGTTACTAAGGGGTATTTCATAAAGTGGTTACAGTGTGTAGGAAGACATTAACTATATATTTTTTAATGTAATTTAAAAATAAGATAAATATTTTAGGGGAAAAGTAATTAAAGAAAGGAAGAACAATCTCCGCACAATTTTTGGCTCAAGAGCTAAGAACATACATAAAACTCTACATGTGGCTTTGATACAAAATAGAATTATGATTATATTATGAGGAGGGGGCAAGCAAGACAAGGTGTACGTGAACATGTTAAAAACTGGAGGGAATCACAAGCCAAGGCTAACAGAGTTGAACGTAGTTGCCTCCGGGAAGCTGGATGACAACTAGGAAAGCTAGAAGATCATTGTAAATGTCTTAGAAATAATTATCTTTCGCTTTATTTTTTTAGTTTTACTTTTTTATTAATTTATTTTTTATTTTACTTTTACAGAGTTTTGTTGTTTACCGCTCTCCATAAACCCGGATCAGTCATAGGTAGTCCGTGTTACTTTTGACTGTACCATGCGGCATGCAGGATCTTACTTCTTCAGGCAAGAATCAAACCCGCACCCCCTACAGTAGAGCATGGCAACTTAACCACCTGACCACTAGGGAAGTCCCTAGAAATAACTATCATTTAAAATCTATTTGCATGCAATGATAATATGGATAAATTTCAGATCAATACTTTAAAAAGTATAAAATCCAGTCCACTGTGTATTTCCTCTCAGCCCGCCTGGCTCTCTAGGATTTTCTTTTCTATTTTTTCCCCTCCAAGATTTTTTTTAGCTTCTGCCATGGAGAAGAGAACTAGCCATCCTAAATGAGCAGAGCCCCAGCTAACCCTCCAGCAGAATGCAAATTCATGAATAGCCCAGGTAAGACACAGAAATGCTCTGCCAACCCAAGAATTGAGCAATAAAACATGTCATTTTGAGACATTTGGTTTTTGGGTTTTTTTTTGTTTGTTTTTGCCATTTGGTTTTGAAGTGGTTTATTACACAGCAATAGATGAGTGATACAATATGTAACTAAAGCCAATGAACTTTCTCCTCCACCTGTAAATGTCATTGAGAAGCACACTGGAGATTAATTGAATGTGTAGAGTACCCAGTTTCTACCTGTGAGTCCCTGGGTAAATTATTTGTCTCTCATTTTTCTCATCTGCAGAATGAGGATTAATAGTAATGAACTAATTTACAGGGTTGTTGTGAAGATTAAATGAGTTGATAGATGCAAAGCAACTTAGAAGAATTCTGAAGTTCATTTATATTCTGTGTTACGTATTATTTCATTATTATTCTTTGAGTAGGTAAAAATGCTTAAAATCTAACTACATTAGTTATAAATATAAATCTTGGTAGCTGTTAATTCCTAGAAATACATGAGACTCCAGCCCTGATTTTCAGGCCAACTGATTCGTCAGGCAGACTTTCGGCTGCTTGATTAACATTTTATAGTGGACAATAAACATACATCAAAGTAGAGAAAGTTTGATAAGCTCCTATGTACTCAGCTTCAGCAGTTATCAACTTAGAGTCAAACTTATTTCATCTAAATTTCGCCTTCTTGTCTTACATTGGATTATTTGAAGCAAATACCAGATAGCATATCATTTCATCTTTAAATATTTCAAAGAGATGAGACTCTTTCTTATAAACATAACCAAATATCTCTATTATTCCACAAAATTTAATACCCTTTTAACACTATCAAATATTAGAGTCAAATTGCCCTGATTTTTTCTTTACTCTTTACTCAAGTCAGAATTTAACCAAGATCTGCATATTGCAACTGGTTCATAGATATGCCTGAGTATGGTTTATGTAGTAAAAGCACGAGAAATGCCTCTTTTTTTCTGTTTAGTTACCACTTTTCAACGTCATATTTGGAATCCCAGAAATTCCCAAACTGAGCAATCTCCTCATCCTCTCTGGTTCTTGTGTAATATCAGAGGGTGGGATTAGGTAAGATCTAAGCTCCTTTCACATCTATGATTCCAGTATTTTGTCTCCATTACCGCTGTGACTTGTGCCAGCTTGCACACTAAGGTGTTCTCTTCTTTTTTTTTTTTTTTGGCCACTTCTATTGATCTTTCATTCAATTATCTTGTTGTTGTTGTTGTTGTTCTCCCGCCTGAGTGGGCCTCCCATCACAGTGGCCTCTCTCGTTGCAGAACACCGGCTCTGGGCACATGCTCTCCAGAGCTCTGGCTTGGTAGTTGGACATGTCGGTCCAGCCGCTCCGCAGCACGTGGGATCTTCCTAGGTCAGGGATTGAACCCGCGCTCCTTGCACTGCAAGGCAGTGTCCTTACCCACTGGACCACCAGGGAAGCCCCGGTGTTCTCTTCTTGAACCATTTCAGCCCCTCTGAATGCACTTTCTCGTCCCCTTCACGCTGTCAACTCCTATTCGTCCTGTAAAGTCCAGCTCAGATGGCACATCATGCAACATACATTACAAGGAACAAATGTTAATTAGACACTCATTCCACCCGTGGCCTCCCTCCTGGCACCACTCTCTTCTGTCCACTCTCCTTCCAGAGCACTTTGCACTCACCTCTCTTGGAGTCCTTATTATGGTGCATTTTAGGTAGCTCAGATAATAAAGAATCTGCCTTCAGTGCAGGAAACCTGGGTTCATTCCTGGGATTGGGAAGATCTCCTGGAGAAGGGAGGGCTACCCACTCCAGTATTCTTGCCTGGAGAATTCCACAGCTTGTCCATGGGGTCGGGTTGGACACGACTGAGTGACTTTCATATTCATTGCTTCAGTTATTCAACCACATGTCTGTTTCCTATGATTTCATGCTGATTCCCTGGGTCAGTGAGATCATAAATAAAATGTGGGTCTTATTGGAGTGATCCAATACTGGGTCACACTTCAGAGATAATTGCTAGAATTTCTAGAGAATTTCTGGAACTGACCAAGTTGGTGAATTCTCAAAGGCCTCTTTGTGGTTTCCATTCAACTTCCTGTATACAGGATACTAAATGTGACCAGCTTCGCTATTGAATTGCCTGTAGGGATGGTCTTTATCTGAGTCTGAATCCTGGAGTAAATAGTGGCCAACATCTCCTAGAAGTTCTCATCAGCCTCTAAAATAGGTGCAGCTTAAAATATGGCACTTGGATATGACTGCTAACATAGCATTTTGGGGTATTCAACAACAGTGAACCCAAGAGAAGAAGTAAGATAAATTTTCCTCATATGTGTGTGTATGTGTGTGTCAATGTGTGTGTACACTTTTGTTATTTGCCCTTAGCTCATTTGATGTCAGAGCATGGGCTGCCAACAAATAACAGAAATAAAAATGAATTGATAGCTTATCTTGCAAATACAATTTGAGTAGAGTTGCAGAGTGAGAACCACCAAATTTGGGTTCCATGCTCTCCTAGTAGAATGAAGCTAGTCTTCTTTGTCCAGTGGCTCACTCTATGAAAAACAAGAGTTCAAAGCAACTTGGCCAGAATGTGATGTTTTAAGCAGATATGTGCTTCTATGCAAAAACTACAACAACAACAACAAACACAGTGAAAGATGGGCCCAGAATGCATTTTGAAGTGTTCCTTAAGACCTTCCAAAACAACAACAAAAACAAGACCTTCAAAAAATATCCTAGAAATCATTTTGGTAATGATTTTAAACACTAACATTCCTGTGACCCTTGGAGAGTTAGATACTTTAGGTGCTATAAATACTACAATATAAGGAAGAAATATAGTTATTAACTATGCAAAGAGATCTTGTTCTTTACTCTCCATCTTTGCATATATTCTTTACTTTCCATCTTTGCATATATTTGCATAATGGTTTCAAGAGAGCGATGATACAAAAATGACATCACTGTTGATGTGAGGTTGATATGTTTCTTGTTGCCAGAAGCCACATAAATATTATGATTCCGTGACTATTTTTGCCAAGAATCCTTAAATGTGTTTTAGGCCTTTTAGAAAGTCATTTCCAACTCCAAAGGGTGCTCTCCAGGATCAGCAGAAAGTAGGCAGAGGTAGCCACCACTGAAGCTCCGTGTTTGGACTCACTAGCTGCAGAAGTTGGTGAATTCTCAAAGGCCTCTTTGTGGTTTCCATTCAACTTCCTGTATACAGGATACTAAATGTGACCAGCTTCGCTATTGAATTGCCTGTAGGGATGGTCTTTATCTGAGTCTGAATCCTGGAGTAAATAGTGGCCAACATCTCCTAGAAGTTCTCATCAGCCTCTAAAATAGGTGCAGCTTAAAATATGGCACTTGGATATGACTGCTAACATAGCATTTTGGGGTATTCAACAACAGTGAACCCAAGAGAAGAAGTAAGATAAATTTTCCTCATATGTGTGTGTATGTGTGTGTCAATGTGTGTGTACACTTTTGTTATTTGCCCTTAGCTCATTTGATGTCAGAGCATGGGCTGCCAACAAATAACAGAAATAAAAATGAATTGATAGCTTATCTTGCAAATACAATTTGAGTAGAGTTGCAGAGTGAGAACCACCAAATTTGGGTTCCATGCTCTCCTAGTAGAATGAAGCTAGTCTTCTTTGTCCAGTGGCTCACTCTATGAAAAACAAGAGTTCAAAGCAACTTGGCCAGAATGTGATGTTTTAAGCAGATATGTGCTTCTATGCAAAAAAAAAAAAAAAAAAAAAAACAGTGAAAGATGGGCCCAGAATGCATTTTGAAGTGTTCCTTAAGACCTTCCAAAACAACAACAAAAACAAGACCTTCAAAAAATATCCTAGAAATCATTTTGGTAATGATTTTAAACACTAACATTCCTGTGACCCTTGGAGAGTTAGATACTTTAGGTGCTATAAATACTACAATATAAGGAAGAAATATAGTTATTAACTATGCAAAGAGATCTTGTTCTTTACTCTCCATCTTTGCATATATTCTTTACTTTCCATCTTTGCATATATTTGCATAATGGTTTCAAGAGAGCGATGATACAAAAATGACATCACTGTTGATGTGAGGTTGATATGTTTCTTGTTGCCAGAAGCCACATAAATATTATGATTCCGTGACTATTTTTGCCAAGAATCCTTAAATGTGTTTTAGGCCTTTTAGAAAGTCATTTCCAACTCCAAAGGGTGCTCTCCAGGATCAGCAGAAAGTAGGCAGAGGTAGCCACCACTGAAGCTCCGTGTTTGGACTCACTAGCTGCAGAAGTACTTCTTTCCTCTCTGTGCCCTCCCCATTAAAAACAAAGCAAACTACATCAAAAATACTTTTTTAAACCAATGTTTTAAAAATCCATTAGTGATGAGAATTCCCTGAGGGGGTTCAATGTCTCAGATTCTGAGCTCCTACTGCAAGGGGCTGGGGTCTGATCCCCAGTTAGAGGATCACAACTAAAGATCCCCCATGGCATAACTAAACCTGGTACAGCCAAATAAATAAATTAATATTTTAAAAATGCATTAGTGATATCTTAAAACTTATGGAACACATTGATATAAATCCAGTCTTGTTCTCCCATTTCCATCCCTCCCCCAAAGGACATGTTCACATAGAACGAGGGATCTGGTTGCTCCACATTCCACCCACTGAGATCACTATAGGCTTAATGGACATTTTGCAAACACAGTCTTGAGTAATCCTTTCACTAGCAGGCAGGTGAAGCCTTTGGATTCACTTTATCTAAATTCTCAAGGGACACACATACACACCAGATAGCCAATTTGATAATCTGACTGAGAACTAAAACCACCAAGAGGCTGATCTGGTCAAGACACCCTCTCCCTTTTGAAGCAAAGCACTTGGGGAAAGCCAGGGCACTCACAAAAGGCTACTTGGTGTGATCATAGCCCTGTGATCACAAAGCACTTCCTGGTAGAGTCAGGAAACTAGCAAGTGAGGCGTGCACCGTCCACCAGGCTTGTGGACCGTGGTGGCCCATCCTCCAACATGCTCACAGGTTGAATACTCCTATTCCAGAATCAACTCATTCAACTGACACAGGAACTGATGACAAGCACTGTTTTAGGTCCTGGGAACAGAAGCTCACCCAAATTGTGCAGCATCTTCCTGCTCAGTTGGGGAGCATGAGTGTGAACAATCACTGTTTGTTGCAAGTCAGTCCATCGGTTACAGAGTGTTACTGAAAATGGAATCCATGGGTGCATTCTCTGGGACCTTAAATGTGTTTTAGGCCTTTTAGAAAGTCATTTCCAACTCCAAAGGGTGCTCTCCAGGATCAGCAGAAAGTAGGCAGAGGTAGCCACCACTGAAGCTCCGTGTTTGGACTCACTAGCTGCAGAAGTACTTCTTTCCTCTCTGTGCCCTCCCCATTAAAAACAAAGCAAACTACATCAAAAATACTTTTTTAAACCAATGTTTTAAAAATCCATTAGTGATGAGAATTCCCTGAGGGGGTTCAATGTCTCAGATTCTGAGCTCCTACTGCAAGGGGCTGGGGTCTGATCCCCAGTTAGAGGATCACAACTAAAGATCCCCATGGCATAACTAAACCTGGTACAGCCAAATAAATAAATTAATATTTTAAAAATGCATTAGTGATATCTTAAAACTTATGGAACACATTGATATAAATCCAGTCTTGTTCTCCCATTTCCATCCCTCCCCCAAAGGACATGTTCACATAGAACGAGGGATCTGGTTGCTCCACATTCCACCCACTGAGATCACTATAGGCTTAATGGACATTTTGCAAACACAGTCTTGAGTAATCCTTTCACTAGCAGGCAGGTGAAGCCTTTGGATTCACTTTATCTAAATTCTCAAGGGACACACATACACACCAGATAGCCAATTTGATAATCTGACTGAGAACTAAAACCACCAAGAGGCTGATCTGGTCAAGACACCCTCTCCCTTTTGAAGCAAAGCACTTGGGGAAAGCCAGGGCACTCACAAAAGGCTACTTGGTGTGATCATAGCCCTGTGATCACAAAGCACTTCCTGGTAGAGTCAGGAAACTAGCAAGTGAGGCGTGCACCGTCCACCAGGCTTGTGGACCGTGGTGGCCCATCCTCCAACATGCTCACAGGTTGAATACTCCTATTCCAGAATCAACTCATTCAACTGACACAGGAACTGATGACAAGCACTGTTTTAGGTCCTGGGAACAGAAGCTCACCCAAATTGTGCAGCATCTTCCTGCTCAGTTGGGGAGCATGAGTGTGAACAATCACTGTTTGTTGCAAGTCAGTCCATCGGTTACAGAGTGTTACTGAAAATGGAATCCATGGGTGCATTCTCTGGGATGGGACCTTTCTCTATGAAAACTTTTTCATGTGTGTTTTCATTTAGATGATAATCTAAAAAAAAATGTGGAATGTGAGTATATGCAGTCATCTTTTAAGAGACTTTGTCATCTGAGCAGTCATCTTATAAGAGATTTTGTGGAAGTGAATCATATACAGGATAGAAAAACAGGTCCAGTAGTTAAGAATCCACCTTCCAATGTAGTCACAGGACTGACTTCCGGTCAGGGAACTAAGATTCCACATGCCATGGAGCAACTAAGCTCATGCCACAACTAGAGAGAAGCCCGAGTACCACAGCAAAAACCCTGAGTGCTGCAACTGAGCTGATGCAACCAAATATAAATAAATAAATAAATAAATAAATAAGCATTAAAAGAAAAAAAAAGCAGACCAGACACCAAGGTTGCTATGCAGCAGCAGTTAAGATAGTCACACGGTAAGAAGCAAGTTCATTTCAGTCACTACTTTGGATTAATGCTACTAACTTGAATTTTATTGGTTTTGTCATTTGTATTTTATTTATTTTGGGTTTATAATAATAGAGTCTTTATATTTATAAGGCATGTATATATAGTTTTACACATATTCAAGAAACATTATAATCAAGAAAATAAAGATCAATCCTGGGGTCCATCAGAAAGCTTTAATTTTTTAAAGGGCTCCATATATTACTCTGTTGGAGAAACACTGGGTATAGCTGACTTCAGCTGCATTTGTTGATTACCTTGATTCCATTCTCTACTAGCAACACATTTGGGCTACCTAGTCAGATAGATACATTATCCCTTTTGCACTGAATTTTACTAGTGGAACTACCAGGAAGCTACATTAGAAACTCAGTAAATTGACTGACTACATAAGTCATGTTCATTTCACCTATCACTCTCCCTTTCTTCAACCCATTTTTTTATTGACACACACAGGCACTGCACTGAGGCCTAAATATAATAGATACAAATATGGAAGGAGTAGGAATGATTCCTGCCTTCATGGAGCTTATAAACCTAGCAGTGGGACTTCCCTGGTGGTCCAGGGGGTAAAGAGGATGCCTTGCAGTGCAAGGGGCACCGGTTTGACCCCTGGCCTGGGAAGATTCCACATGCCACTGAGTGGCTGGCCATGTGTCTAGTTACGAGTCAGTGCTCTGGAGCACATGTGCCCAGAGCAGGTGCTCTGCAACGAAAGAGACCACTGAAATGGGAAGCCCACATGTGCCGAAGAATAAAGATGGACAAAAATAAATGATGGCTTAGAGGCAAAAAAAAAAAAAAAAAGCCTAGCAGTGTTTTCCAAATGCTCTTGACAATCAACCGAACATGGGGGATGTGTTAAAGCACACATTTCTGGGCACCCCTCTCAAGCTCAGTGAACCAGAATCTCAAGACGGGTCCAAGAAGCTGTCAGTGTCCCAGGGAAGTGTTATCACAATAATTTTTATGAGACTTTCTATAGATTTTGCTTCCCTTAGTCTGGAGTGGAGTCTAAGAACTGACTACAATCCTCAGGGGAGGAGGAAAGTCAGCAAAAATTTTTTGTTGTATTTTGATTTCTTTTTTAAAAAAATGTATTGAAGTATAGTTGCTTTACAATGTTAAACTAGGTTCTAGCATACAGTAAAATGAATCAGCCATACATGTATATATATACATATATCCTTTCCCTTTTGGACTTCCTTTTCATTCAGGGAAACGGTATAGATTATCTTATTTGCAAAGCAGAAATAGAGACACAGAGGTAGACAACAAATATTTGGATATCAAAGGGGAAAAGGGGGTGGCAGGAGGAATTGGGAGATTAGTATCGACACACATACACTATCCATACTATGCATAAAATAGATAGCTAATGACCAAAGCATTTTAAGTGTGCCCACATTTGAAATAGTGATCACTCTTCCATGGGGATAATGGATTATTAAGGGAGAAAATAAGAGCCTTAGGGCTAGTTAGGAATGTGCTTCCCCCCTGGGACAGGACATAACGGTGACTGGGGTAGAGCAACAACAGTGGGGGTTGAATTAGGTGAACAGGCTCGAGAGGAATTAAGAGGAGAATTCACAGAGCTGACTGATTGGTTGCTGTGGGGATTGGGGGAGAGAGGAGAATCAGGGATGACTCTTGAATTTATCTGCTCAGTTCCTGAGTTGATGGAAGCCTTTTGCAAGAATAGAAACAACGCAGTCCGGGGAGGGGTAAAGAGGATGCCTTGCAGTGCAAGGCACCTGTTTGACCCCTGGCCTGGGAAGATTCCACATGCCACTGAGTGGCTGGCCATGTGTCTAGTTACGAGTCAGTGCTCTGGAGCACATGTGCCCAGAGCAGGTGCTCTGCAACGAAAGAGACCACTGAAATGGGAAGCCCACATGTGCCGAAGAATAAAGATGGACAAAAATAAATGATGGCTTAGAGGCAAAAAAAAAAAAAAAAAAAGCCTAGCAGTGTTTTCCAAATGCTCTTGACAATCAACCGAACATGGGGGATGTGTTAAAGCACACATTTCTGGGCACCCCTCTCAAGCTCAGTGAACCAGAATCTCAAGACGGGTCCAAGAAGCTGTCAGTGTCCCAGGGAAGTGTTATCACAATAATTTTTATGAGACTTTCTATAGATTTTGCTTCCCTTAGTCTGGAGTGGAGTCTAAGAACTGACTACAATCCTCAGGGGAGGAGGAAAGTCAGCAAAAATTTTTTGTTGTA
The DNA here is from genome assembly GCA_022376925.1 of Tragulus kanchil. Taxonomy (NCBI): domain Eukaryota; kingdom Metazoa; phylum Chordata; class Mammalia; order Artiodactyla; family Tragulidae; genus Tragulus; species Tragulus kanchil. The sequence continues at coordinate 147,920,508 of JAIOJX010000028.1, forward strand.
TTTTGATTTCTTTTTTAAAAAAATGTATTGAAGTATAGTTGCTTTACAATGTTAAACTAGGTTCTAGCATACAGTAAAATGAATCAGCCATACATGTATATATATACATATATCCTTTCCCTTTTGGACTTCCTTTTCATTCAGGGAAACGGTATAGATTATCTTATTTGCAAAGCAGAAATAGAGACACAGAGGTAGACAACAAATATTTGGATATCAAAGGGGAAAAGGGGGTGGCAGGAGGAATTGGGAGATTAGTATCGACACACATACACTATCCATACTATGCATAAAATAGATAGCTAATGACCAAAGCATTTTAAGTGTGCCCACATTTGAAATAGTGATCACTCTTCCATGGGGATAATGGATTATTAAGGGAGAAAATAAGAGCCTTAGGGCTAGTTAGGAATGTGCTTCCCCCCTGGGACAGGACATAACGGTGACTGGGGTAGAGCAACAACAGTGGGGGTTGAATTAGGTGAACAGGCTCGAGAGGAATTAAGAGGAGAATTCACAGAGCTGACTGATTGGTTGCTGTGGGGATTGGGGGAGAGAGGAGAATCAGGGATGACTCTTGAATTTATCTGCTCAGTTCCTGAGTTGATGGAGAAGCCTTTTTGCAAGAATAGAAACAACAGAAGAAGAAGGCTGTGGGCCATGAAAAGGGTAGATCATAAGTCTAACTTTGGAAAATTTGAGATGATAGTACCATAGGTACATCTAAGATGAGACAAATGTTTCACATGAAGTCGTGTATGTGAATCCTGCTATAAACAGTGAACCCCCACCAAATTTTCATGTTGAAATCCTAACCCCCAATGTGGTATTTGAAGGTGAGGCCTTTAGGGGTGATCAGGTCATGAGGGTAGAGCCCTCATGAAAGGAAATTGTGCCCTTATAAAAGAAGGCTCTCTTGTTGAGATTACACAAGAAGATGGCTATCTCTGAACCAGGAAGAGGGCTCTCACCAGACAGTCTGCTGGCATTCTGACCTTAGACTATAAGCCCCGAGAACTTATATTCATTGTAGCAGCCACATATTGTGTGCGTGCTCAGTCGTGTCCAACTCTCTGCGACTCCATGGACTGTAGCCCACCAGGCTCCTCTGTCCATGGGATTATCCCAGCAAAAATACTGGAGTGGGTTGTCATTTCCTCTGCCAGGGGATCTTCCCAACCCAGGGATCAAACCTGCATCTCTTGTGTATCCTGCATCCACAGGCAGATCCTTTACCATTGTGCCACCTGGGAAACCCACATGGACTAAGACAAATCCCTTGCTCAGGAAGATTCTAAAATGAATACTCTCACTTAGGAGCCATCAAACAAAGATTTCTTGAAGATACAGCAGTGGATGAGGTTGCCCAGGGAGTGTATACATAGAGAGACCTAGGAACGCTTAAGGCAAAAAGAACTCTGAGAAGCATTTATAGAAAGAAAATGCTAAATGGAGACATAAAAGGAAAACCGGAAAAATAAGAAGTCACTGAACGTGAGGGAAAAGATTGTTTCAAGGGGAGGAAATGGCTAGCACTGTGGAATGCTGCCGAGGGTCAAATAAGATACAACAGTGGGGGTTGAATTAGGTGAACAGGCTCGAGAGGAATTAAGAGGAGAATTCACAGAGCTGACTGATTGGTTGCTGTGGGGATTGGGGGAGAGAGGAGAATCAGGGATGACTCTTGAATTTATCTGCTCAGTTCCTGAGTTGATGGAGAAGCCTTTTTGCAAGAATAGAAACAACAGAAGAAGAAGGCTGTGGGCCATGAAAAGGGTAGATCATAAGTCTAACTTTGGAAAATTTGAGATGATAGTACCATAGGTACATCTAAGATGAGACAAATGTTTCACATGAAGTCGTGTATGTGAATCCTGCTATAAACAGTGAACCCCCACCAAATTTTCATGTTGAAATCCTAACCCCCAATGTGGTATTTGAAGGTGAGGCCTTTAGGGGTGATCAGGTCATGAGGGTAGAGCCCTCATGAAAGGAAATTGTGCCCTTATAAAAGAAGGCTCTCTTGTTGAGATTACACAAGAAGATGGCTATCTCTGAACCAGGAAGAGGGCTCTCACCAGACAGTCTGCTGGCATTCTGACCTTAGACTATAAGCCCCGAGAACTTATATTCATTGTAGCAGCCACATATTGTGTGCGTGCTCAGTCGTGTCCAACTCTCTGCGACTCCATGGACTGTAGCCCACCAGGCTCCTCTGTCCATGGGATTATCCCAGCAAAAATACTGGAGTGGGTTGTCATTTCCTCTGCCAGGGGATCTTCCCAACCCAGGGATCAAACCTGCATCTCTTGTGTATCCTGCATCCACAGGCAGATCCTTTACCATTGTGCCACCTGGGAAACCCACATGGACTAAGACAAATCCCTTGCTCAGGAAGATTCTAAAATGAATACTCTCACTTAGGAGCCATCAAACAAAGATTTCTTGAAGATACAGCAGTGGATGAGGTTGCCCAGGGAGTGTATACATAGAGAGACCTAGGAACGCTTAAGGCAAAAAGAACTCTGAGAAGCATTTATAGAAAGAAAATGCTAAATGGAGACATAAAAGGAAAACCGGAAAAATAAGAAGTCACTGAACGTGAGGGAAAAGATTGTTTCAAGGGGAGGAAATGGCTAGCACTGTGGAATGCTGCCGAGGGGTCAAATAAGATAAGAATTGAGACAAGTCCACTGGACTCAATAAGTAGGTCGTGGGTGATCTCAATGCAAACAGTTTCTCTGATACATTGAAGGCAGATCCCAGAGGACAGAGCAAGAGGAGGCGAGGAAGGGGAGGAGGCAAGGGAGGGCACTCTTACAGGAAGCTTCTCTGAAGATAAGGAGACAGTGATAAAGAGAAGATGGTGAAAGAGAGCAACAGAGAGCAGGCTGCATGCTAACATGGAGGAATCTACAGAGAAGGAACACTTGTAGCTACTGAGGAGGGACGCTGCACAGGAAGAGTCATCTGGAAGGCTGGAGGAGGGGAGGAAAGATAACATCAGTGAAGGAACTGGCCTTGGATGGACAGGGGTTCAACTCTTCATGGAGGTGGTGGTGAGAAGGAAGGAAGGAGAGGAGGAAGACACCATGTGGGCTTGGTGGAGCCTTCCAGGCTGGGGTGGGCCACAGAGTCAGGGGCGTGATGAGAGCAGGAGACAGAGTGGGGACTAACAAAACACAGCAGAGCTCTGGTGGCACTGCAGAATGCTCAGGTTATTGCCCGTGAAACAATCTGCGTGTGGGGGTGACCTTCTTCTGCTGAACCAGCCCCCTGAGGAGAAAGCCAGAAGAGGTGGGTAGCTGGACTCAAACAGACCAGAGGCTTTCCCAGATGCATTTAGTGGGGAAGGGGAGGAGTGAAAGGAGTTGAAGATACGGGTAAGAGAGCAGTTGAGGTGAAGAGGGACATTTGTGATTTGTGACCCTAGGAGTGGGTGGCTAAAGTGGGGTGAAAGCTATTTGAGATGAGGGACTTTTTTAAAATTAATTTTTATCAGCGTATAGCTGCTTTCCAGTGTAGTGTTGGTTTCTACTGGACAATAAAGTGAGTCAGCTTTATGTATGGGATGGGGGACATTTTAAGGCAAACGGCGAGCTGCTATCACAAACTTCAAATGCTTATTGGCTTCACACAGCAAGAAGCTTCCTTTTCACTCACATAAGAGGCTGATGTGGATGTTCCTCTTTGGGCAGCTCTTTTCACTCAAGAACCCACGCTGCTGTCATCCTGTGCCTCTGACATCTTTTGAAAGTGGATCCCAAGGCCACCTTGAGCTGCTCCACTCTAATCAGCTGAAGAAGGAAGAGGTGTGGACATCACAGAGGAAAGGTTTTTGCACCCCAAACCAGAGAACAGCATACATCTCTTATGCCCAAGTCACACTGGGTAAAACTCGGTCATGCGAACACACCCATGTGTCAGGGAGCAGGGAAATGCATGACCAGGAAAAATGGGAAGTAGGGAGTCATCAACCAGAAGACTGTATGACAGAGACCAGAGTGTCAGCCACTCATTTGTTTAGTTGTAGGAATTTCCCAGACAAGAATACTGGAGTGGGTTGCCATTTCTTTCTCTAGGGGATCTTCCCTACCCAGGGATCAAACCCATGTCTCCTGTATTGGCAGGCAGATTCTTTACCACTGTGCCACCAGGGAAGCCTTCAGTCAACCATTTGAATGTGAAGCCATCCAGGCTGCATAGATGCTGAGAGGTGGACATGAAACCCCATCTAGGGGAAACATTCTTCAGTGAGGGATAGTGATAAGGTGACTGCTGAAATGGTAAAGAGGAACCAGAGGGTGCAGATCAAGAGGTTCAAAGACGGGCGCCATCTCCCCTGAGGGTGGAGATGAGTGGTGTAGAGCAGGAGTCCTCAACCTCTGAGATCTAATGCCTGATGATCTGAAGTGGAGATTATGTAATAATAACAGCAATCAAGGACATGATGAGTGCCATGCGCTTGAATCATTCTGAAACCATCCATCCCCACCACCATGGTCTGTGGAGACCCTATCTTTCATAAAACCGGTTCCTGGTATCAAAAAGGTTGGGGAGCCCTGGAGGTGCTCTGGGCCCCTGAAGGATGGGAAGCCACCACTAGACAGGCTGAAGCCTCAGAGTAGGTAGCACCCTTTAGAATGAGGCTGCCTCAAGGACAAGGGATGGCATCTTTAGGGAAGCAACTGAGGACATGGTCAGGGGTTGTTAACTATAGAACAGAGTTGTAGAAGGAGGCAAGAAAGAAGTATGAGGGAGGGGTCCCAGAGTAGGATGGACAGAATAGAGATGACTGGAAGAAAGTACAGCTGACAGTGAGCAAGGATTATAGTGGTGTGCAGAAAGAGGGAATTAGCTGGCCCCAAAGTGGCCCAGGGAGTTGATGTCTGCCATTCCCCATGGTCAGGAGCACTTGAGCCTCCTGGTTACAGCCTGGGCAGGTTATTTTTCCCACACAATTCAAGTCTAGTGGTTGAGAAGACGCTCATCCCTCTGGAACAAGTTAGCGATGATGTAGCTTTGGTCAAAGGCAGAAGACAGGCTGAGTCAGGGCTCAAGGCTGAAGCAACAGGAATGGGACTTTCCAAGGGGATGAGGGTTTGAGCCCTGCACAGGCAAGGAGCTCCCTGTGAATCTCTGGCACAGAGCAGAGACGTTAGTTGACACAAATTCCAATGTAACATCCAGTCATTTGAGAGGCATTGAGATCTACTGAGCCATTGTTCTCTGTTAAGTGTCTCAAGGTGGAGGGTGGGCTCTGAGAATATAATCTGGATATGGAACCTGCATGTTCTTGTCTTGAAAGCACAGAGTCAGCATATCATTCTGACTTGCTATGATGCATGATGAGGTAGTTCAGTTTGAGAAGAAACCATCTTTTTGCACTTGGAGCCAAAAAAATCAAAGTTGTAAAGACCATATGATCTGTGACAACAGTTTCTCTTCAGTGACAGGCTTTATAAGTAATCAGAGTAGGACGCCCTGTCGGGTAAGGCATGAATCTTTCCAACTGCTGTTAACCGGCACAGAAGGATGCCAACTAAATTGCACTTTTACTCTGTTACCCTGATACAAACAAAAGAACTGCCATAGCAGTTGTGATGAGTGGAGTACTTTAAGATGCCTGCATCTCAGTGAAGTATTCCTTCCATGTCACAGAGATATGTTCTGACCTACCCCACATATTCAGTGGAATGTGTGCGAGATGAAAACGACAATAATAGGAAGGTGGAGAGAAGACTGCTAGAGATGTAGGAAGAGCATTTATCAAGATCTGTATTTTACAATATGAATAATGTTACCTCAGTTTTTAAGAGCAGAGAAAGGTTTATAGCAGGGCCAAGCAAGGAGAATGGGTGCTAATGCCCCTGCAACCGTAGAGTTGAGATGAGGGATCCCAGATATGGACAGAATAGAGATGACTGGAAGAAAGTACAGCTGACAGTGAGCAAGGATTATAGTGGTGTGCAGAAAGAGGGAATTAGCTGGCCCCAAAGTGGCCCAGGAGTTGATGTCTGCCATTCCCCATGGTCAGGAGCACTTGAGCCTCCTGGTTACAGCCTGGGCAGGTTATTTTTCCCACACAATTCAAGTCTAGTGGTTGAGAAGACGCTCATCCCTCTGGAACAAGTTAGCGATGATGTAGCTTTGGTCAAAGGCAGAAGACAGGCTGAGTCAGGGCTCAAGGCTGAAGCAACAGGAATGGGACTTTCCAAGGGGATGAGGGTTTGAGCCCTGCACAGGCAAGGAGCTCCCTGTGAATCTCTGGCACAGAGCAGAGACGTTAGTTGACACAAATTCCAATGTAACATCCAGTCATTTGAGAGGCATTGAGATCTACTGAGCCATTGTTCTCTGTTAAGTGTCTCAAGGTGGAGGGTGGGCTCTGAGAATATAATCTGGATATGGAACCTGCATGTTCTTGTCTTGAAAGCACAGAGTCAGCATATCATTCTGACTTGCTATGATGCATGATGAGGTAGTTCAGTTTGAGAAGAAACCATCTTTTGCACTTGGAGCCAAAAAATCAAAGTTGTAAAGACCATATGATCTGTGACAACAGTTTCTCTTCAGTGACAGGCTTTATAAGTAATCAGAGTAGGACGCCCTGTCGGGTAAGGCATGAATCTTTCCAACTGCTGTTAACCGGCACAGAAGGATGCCAACTAAATTGCACTTTTACTCTGTTACCCTGATACAAACAAAAGAACTGCCATAGCAGTTGTGATGAGTGGAGTACTTTAAGATGCCTGCATCTCAGTGAAGTATTCCTTCCATGTCACAGAGATATGTTCTGACCTACCCCACATATTCAGTGGAATGTGTGCGAGATGAAAACGACAATAATAGGAAGGTGGAGAGAAGACTGCTAGAGATGTAGGAAGAGCATTTATCAAGATCTGTATTTTACAATATGAATAATGTTACCTCAGTTTTTAAGAGCAGAGAAAGGTTTATAGCAGGGCCAAGCAAGGAGAATGGGTGCTAATGCCCCCTCAACCCTGCCAACCCTGAATTCACTGAAGCATTTGAGCAAGGCATTCTCAAAGGCCAGGTGAAGTTGGGGTGTTGTAGAGTAAGTGACCACCCATGCGCATTCCTCTGATTGGGTGATGTTGAAGAGGGTGATTAAAATTATAAATCCTTAGGTACCAGTAGGTCATGATCATCGAGTAGCTAATTTCCTCCTTTCGTTGGCTACTTCATTTTTTTTTTTTTTTAAACAATAGGAAGTACTAGAGTATGATGATGTGTTGAGATAAACAGGGTATGTTAACACATGTCAGCACTTCCCTGGTGGTCCAGTGGTTGAGAATCCGCCTGTCAATGCAGGCAGGGCACACAGGTTCATTCCTTGGTATGGGAAGATCCCACATGCCATGGGGCAACTAAGCCCGTATACCACAACTACTGAAGCCCGTATGCCTAAAGCCTGGGCTCTGTAACAAGAGAAGCCACTGCAATGAGAAGCTTGTGCACCATATCAAAGAGAAGCCCCTCTTGCTGCAAATAGAGAAAGCCTATGTGTAGCAACAAAGACTCAGCACAGTCAAAAATAATAAATTAATTTAAAAAAGAGAGAGATGCCAGTAACCCATGCTTCTATGTCTACAGTACTACATCACCGATACAGTCTAATCTGCCAGCAGCTTTATTATTTAACATCTGCATACAAACCTCAAGAAGAAGTGTGGGTTTTTTAGGTGATCTTGCCTTTACAAACTAAAGAAAAAAAAGAGAAGCTATGGCACACCTCACTACTTTGGAACTACTCTATATAAATAACTAGCTGCACTTGATAGGAAAGTGGCTTTGACCTTTAGGGAAGGACCTTTTCTATAAGGTAATCGATTTTTGCCATTCCCTGGAGAGTTTACTTAAGAAAGGCTTCCTGTGATCAAGCTTTCCTGCAAAAGACGTTATTTCTAACACACACCAGTTCCTATATCAAAACTGTTATGGTCTGAAATCCATGCTTAGGGTGTGCTGTGATAGTCTTTTATGGTACAGAGGCATCGTGACTTGAATGGATAGTTGTAGATTAGGTTGCAGAAAGACTATACAGAGACAGTGTGCTCCAAAAAGGAGCTTTTTTTCTCTTACAAATTGTTTTGACAGTTCTACCATTCATTGCAGACCTCTTGATATTGCAAAAAGGAATTTTTGAAAAAGAACACGGGTCCTTCTTTCTGAATCAATCGACTGGAGATGTTTTGGGGAAAGAAGACCTTACCAGACTTGTAGGAAAGGCATCCACAGAATATTTATTATTCTCTCCACTTCCTTTCTTCAGAGTGCTGTAATTGAGGTCATTATAAAACTTTGAAAGCAATACTTCTCTCCTATATGCTATGCCCACTACTAGGAGATATTTATAGAGATAAAATAGTATCTCATATCCCTTCAGTATCATTCCTGGTGGTCCAGGGGCCCACGGGGGTCAAGGAATCCCACATGCCATGGGGCAACTAAGCCCGTATACCACAACTACTGAAGCCCGTATGCCTAAAGCCTGGGCTCTGTAACAAGAGAAGCCACTGCAATGAGAAGCTTGTGCACCATATCAAAGAGAAGCCCCTCTTGCTGCAAATAGAGAAAGCCTATGTGTAGCAACAAAGACTCAGCACAGTCAAAAATAATAAATTAATTTAAAAAAGAGAGAGATGCCAGTAACCCATGCTTCTATGTCTACAGTACTACATCACCGATACAGTCTAATCTGCCAGCAGCTTTATTATTTAACATCTGCATACAAACCTCAAGAAGAAGTGTGGGTTTTTTAGGTGATCTTGCCTTTACAAACTAAAGAAAAAAAAGAGAAGCTATGGCACACCTCACTACTTTGGAACTACTCTATATAAATAACTAGCTGCACTTGATAGGAAAGTGGCTTTGACCTTTAGGGAAGGACCTTTTCTATAAGGTAATCGATTTTTGCCATTCCCTGGAGAGTTTACTTAAGAAAGGCTTCCTGTGATCAAGCTTTCCTGCAAAAGACGTTATTTCTAACACACACCAGTTCCTATATCAAAACTGTTATGGTCTGAAATCCATGCTTAGGGTGTGCTGTGATAGTCTTTTATGGTACAGAGGCATCGTGACTTGAATGGATAGTTGTAGATTAGGTTGCAGAAAGACTATACAGAGACAGTGTGCTCCAAAAAGGAGCTTTTTTTCTCTTACAAATTGTTTTGACAGTTCTACCATTCATTGCAGACCTCTTGATATTGCAAAAAGGAATTTTTGAAAAAGAACACGGGTCCTTCTTTCTGAATCAATCGACTGGAGATGTTTTGGGGAAAGAAGACCTTACCAGACTTGTAGGAAAGGCATCCACAGAATATTTATTATTCTCTCCACTTCCTTTCTTCAGAGTGCTGTAATTGAGGTCATTATAAAACTTTGAAAGCAATACTTCTCTCCTATATGCTATGCCCACTACTAGGAGATATTTATAGAGATAAAATAGTATCTCATATCCCTTCAGTATCATTCCATGAAGCTGGTTCCAAACAAAAAATGAATAAAGAATGTTTATCTAGGCCCTGCAGATAATGCTAAAAAGCAAAAAATTGATTAGTCCACCAGTTCTGTTATGTGCTGACGCTAACATCCTAGAGCTTGGGAGGTTGGCTTATTTTAAGAAAAAGTGGTTTAGAAGATACAAGGAAGAAATAAAAGAAAGACCCATTAATAGATACAGATTTTGTTGTAACACTAATTTTATAACGTCATAATTGTGCTTTAATAGCGGTATACTAGTTGAATTAGTATGATTTGGTGAAAAAATATTACACATATATAGTATATTGTGTGTACACACACACACACACACACACACACACACACACATATGTCAAGTCTATCATTTCTATTTCAGGGTAAGAGAAGAGATTTGAGATTTGAAAACACACTGCAGTGTTGTTGACATTCATTAGAAATCAATTCTCAACCATGGCAATTCAGACTGCTTATTCATGAGAGCCAATGAACAAATACGAATCTTAACCAATTTGCAAGAATCACCTTTCTCTCTTGCTTTTCAAACGAGAAGATTCCTCTATACTGAAGACAGATGTTTGAAGTAATAAAGCTCTCACTGTAGTGCTTTCTTTAAGTATCTGCATTAAGAAATCACACTTAAGCTTAGATTACTCCTAAGATTTTTAAAAAACATATATATAAGCCTAAAAATCTGCCAACTTAGGCTTTTTTCAATTTCTGAGTTTTGAGGAAGCAATCTTACTGGATTTGTTTTTATATCCCTGATTCCACACATGATATCAACACACAGTGGGTCTTCTATAAATATCTGTTGGATGAAAGAGTAAATAAATGAATGTCTGAATGAAGCTTTAGGATGAGGGAAAATACTGTAGAAAGCCACTTCCTTTCCATTAAGATGCAACTTGAAGCATTCTGCAGCCTCTTTAATTGGAATCAATTGATTTTCACATTCATATTCTGGTACAGATGCAGCCCTGGCCTCTTAAATTTCTTCAACGGGAGGAATATTAGCACCGATAGCATCATTTTATGGTTTGTTGAATGTGTTTATCTCACTTAGAAGACTCGGTTTTTGAATTTTTTCCTCAGTATCATTCCATGAAGCTGCAAACAAAAATGAATAAAGAATGTTTATCTAGGCCCTGCAGATAATGCTAAAAAGCAAAAAATTGATTAGTCCACCAGTTCTGTTATGTGCTGACGCTAACATCCTAGAGCTTGGGAGGTTGGCTTATTTTAAGAAAAAGTGGTTTAGAAGATACAAGGAAGAAATAAAAGAAAGACCCATTAATAGATACAGATTTTGTTGTAACACTAATTTTATAACGTCATAATTGTGCTTTAATAGCGGTATACTAGTTGAATTAGTATGATTTGGTGAAAAAATATTACACATATATAGTATATTGTGTGTACACACACACACACACACACACACACACACACACACATATGTCAAGTCTATCATTTCTATTTCAGGGTAAGAGAAGAGATTTGAGATTTGAAAACACACTGCAGTGTTGTTGACATTCATTAGAAATCAATTCTCAACCATGGCAATTCAGACTGCTTATTCATGAGAGCCAATGAACAAATACGAATCTTAACCAATTTGCAAGAATCACCTTTCTCTCTTGCTTTTCAAACGAGAAGATTCCTCTATACTGAAGACAGATGTTTGAAGTAATAAAGCTCTCACTGTAGTGCTTTCTTTAAGTATCTGCATTAAGAAATCACACTTAAGCTTAGATTACTCCTAAGATTTTTAAAAAACATATATATAAGCCTAAAAATCTGCCAACTTAGGCTTTTTTCAATTTCTGAGTTTTGAGGAAGCAATCTTACTGGATTTGTTTTTATATCCCTGATTCCACACATGATATCAACACACAGTGGGTCTTCTATAAATATCTGTTGGATGAAAGAGTAAATAAATGAATGTCTGAATGAAGCTTTAGGATGAGGGAAAATACTGTAGAAAGCCACTTCCTTTCCATTAAGATGCAACTTGAAGCATTCTGCAGCCTCTTTAATTGGAATCAATTGATTTTCACATTCATATTCTGGTACAGATGCAGCCCTGGCCTCTTAAATTTCTTCAACGGGAGGAATATTAGCACCGATAGCATCATTTTATGGTTTGTTGAATGTGTTTATCTCACTTAGAAGACTCTGAACTCTATTACCTTTTCCTGTTTTATATTCCTGGTGCCTAGCACAGCATGTGATACCTGATAGATTTTCAGTAAGTATCCCATGAATGAATTGGAAGACTTTTAGAATTGCATCCTGTCTTCTATGGCCTGACCTTGCACCCCTGTGGGTTACAGTTTTCTTAACCATAAAACAAATGCGTTTCATCATTTTGTGCATGCTGCTTAACAGACTAGAAAGAAATATTTGGCTGAAGAGCAGTATTAAAGATTGGGTAGCTCACGGGAAATGTTCTCCTTCATAGAATTCCTTAGAAAGGAGAAGAGGGAAGGAACTAGAATTTGTTACAGTTGATTCTTGGGTGATAAAGGTTTGAATTGCATGGGACCGTTTATCCATGAATTGTTTGCAATAGTAAATAGTACAGTATTACACTGTCCACGTGGGTTGAATCCTCAAGTGTTGAAGCATGATATGAAAGCACCTGAGATAGGTAGGAATCAGGGGGAAGGAGAAACCATGTATCAGGTCAACTATAAATTATATGTGGATTTTTGACTGCATGGAATGTCAACATCCCCTAATCGCCCACCCCTCCTGCATTGTTAAAGTGTCAATATTGTGGACAACTGGCGACATGTTCATTTCTCACAAAAAAATTAAAAATTAAAAAAAAAAGATATCCAGGCTGAGCAGACAAATGTCTCCTCACACTAAGGATAAGCGTTGCCTACAAGCCTCCCCTCTCTGAGACCAATACAGAGCACAAAGGTTCTTCCTCTTACCACTTTTTAATGCTAATGAAACACTTTACAAACTCAGAGCGCTCTTTGTAACTTAAGAATTGTAAGAATGTTTCTCCTCAAGAGCAAAGGTGTTGGTGGGGGAGAAAGGGCTCTGGTGATGACCTCTTTAACATCTCTAGAGAGACAAAAAGCTTCTTCATGATTATTAATTAGCTTGAGATTTCTAGTCAGAAAAAATATAAAAAGGGTAAAGGAAAATTGTGCTGTAACCTCGCCCACGGAGATCGGCTGAGCCCGATGGGGTCGAGACTCTCCAGCTCTGGGGTGAGAACATCTGTTTACATTTGATTGAGTTCTGATTATTTCTAATTACTTGTGCTTGCCTTTATTTGATGATTAATAAACCCACTCTTGGTTTGACAATACTTGAGACCACGATACTTTATTGTCGAGGCCCGTGGTTCACACCCTGAGGGGACCACGCCGTGTTCGCGGAAAAGTCTCTGAGCTATTTAACATAGTTTCTCTTAGCAAGAACTAATGAGAATAGTAATCAGAGTAAACTCGGAACACAGTGCCCACGACATCAACTGTCTATGAATTAACTTTTCAGCCATCCTGTGAGCTAGAATGTTATTATTCAAATTTTATAGATTAGAAAAATTAGCTTCAGAAAGGTCCATAATTTTCTTAGGATCACACAGGCAGTCAATGTTTGAGCCAGGGTTCTAATCCAGTTCTAATACCTTCAAACCCTATTTAATTTCCTTTAGGCAAATGATTCCTAATTCTGATTGAAAAAAGAGGACCCGTTTTCAACGAGGGTAGGATATATTCTTTCATTTTTGCTTCTTCCTTTTACAGTTTGAATCCAGGAGGAGATTGATTCACAATGGCTGAGTAGGATATCCACTCATCTTCTCCTGTGAGAGCACTTCTCCTGCAACTAGCTCTGGACAATCATTGATAGGAGGATGCTGGAACCCACCGAAAAGAGATACACACATTCAAGGACAAAGAAGAAGCTGCATTGAGATGGGGGGGGGGGAGGGGCACATATTGAGACACATAATAATCAAACTGACAAAATTCAAAAAAGATAAACTATTAAAAACAACAAGAGGAAAAAAAAACATACAAGGGAACACCCATAATGTTATCAGTTGATTTCTCAACAGAAATTCTACAAGCCAGAAGGGAATGGCATGATATATTCAAAATGATAAAAGGGAATAATCTACAACCAAGAATACCCAGCAAGACTCTCATTCAGATTTGATGGAAAAATTAAAAGCTTTGCAGATAAGCAAAAGTTAAGAGAATTCAGCACCACTAAACCAGCTTTACAACAAACGCTAAAGGAACTTTTCTAGGTGAGGAACACAAGAGTAGGAAAAGACATACACAAAATAGACCCAAAATAATTAGTAAAATGGTACTAGGATCACACCTATTGATAATTACCTTAAACGTACATCCAAAAGACATAGCCTGGCTGGGGGGATGCAAAAATAAGACCCTCACACATGCTGTCCACAAGAGACCCTCCTCAGACCCAGGGACACTTAATGACTGAAAGAAAGGGGATGGGAGAAGGTATTCCATGCAGATGGAAATCAAAAGAAACCTAGAGTAGCAATATTCATATCAGACAAAATAAATTTTAAAACAAGGACTGTTACGAGACAAAGAAGAATACTGTGTAATGATCAAAGGTTCAATCTAAGAAGAAGATACAACAATGATAAATAATATATACGCATCCAACATAGGAGCACCTCAAAATGTAAGACAAATACTAACAACCATAAATGGAGAAATTGACAGTACTAGTGGGAGACTTTAATACTCCACTTTCATCAATAGATCACCCTGATAGAAAATTAATAAGGAAACACAGGCCTTAAGTGACACTTTAGACAAGTTGGACTTGATATTTATAGAGCATTTAATCCAAAAGCAACCGACTACGCATACTTCTCAAGTGCACACGAAACATTCTCCAGGATTGACCACTGGGCAGTTGATGCTGGGTGACAAAGTGAGCCTTTGTAAAATTAAGAAAGTTGAAATAATAGCAACCATATTTCTGAGTAGGATATCCACTCATCTTCTCCTGTGAGAGCACTTCTCCTGCAACTAGCTCTGGACAATCATTGATAGGAGGATGCTGGAACCCACCGAAAAGAGATACACACATTCAAGGACAAAGAAGAAGCTGCATTGAGATGGGGGGGGGGGAGGGGCACATATTGAGACACATAATAATCAAACTGACAAAATTCAAAAAAGATAAACTATTAAAAACAACAAGAGGAAAAAAAAACATACAAGGGAACACCCATAATGTTATCAGTTGATTTCTCAACAGAAATTCTACAAGCCAGAAGGGAATGGCATGATATATTCAAAATGATAAAAGGGAATAATCTACAACCAAGAATACCCAGCAAGACTCTCATTCAGATTTGATGGAAAAATTAAAAGCTTTGCAGATAAGCAAAAGTTAAGAGAATTCAGCACCACTAAACCAGCTTTACAACAAACGCTAAAGGAACTTTTCTAGGTGAGGAACACAAGAGTAGGAAAAGACATACACAAAATAGACCCAAAATAATTAGTAAAATGGTACTAGGATCACACCTATTGATAATTACCTTAAACGTACATCCAAAAGACATAGCCTGGCTGGGGGGATGCAAAAATAAGACCCTCACACATGCTGTCCACAAGAGACCCTCCTCAGACCCAGGGACACTTAATGACTGAAAGAAAGGGGATGGGAGAAGGTATTCCATGCAGATGGAAATCAAAAGAAACCTAGAGTAGCAATATTCATATCAGACAAAATAAATTTTAAAACAAGGACTGTTACGAGACAAAGAAGAATACTGTGTAATGATCAAAGGTTCAATCTAAGAAGAAGATACAACAATGATAAATAATATATACGCATCCAACATAGGAGCACCTCAAAATGTAAGACAAATACTAACAACCATAAATGGAGAAATTGACAGTACTAGTGGGAGACTTTAATACTCCACTTTCATCAATAGATCACCCTGATAGAAAATTAATAAGGAAACACAGGCCTTAAGTGACACTTTAGACAAGTTGGACTTGATATTTATAGAGCATTTAATCCAAAAGCAACCGACTACGCATACTTCTCAAGTGCACACGAAACATTCTCCAGGATTGACCACTGGGCAGTTGATGCTGGGTGACAAAGTGAGCCTTTGTAAAATTAAGAAAGTTGAAATAATATCAACCATATTTTTTGATTACATAGCTATGTGATTAGAAATAAGCTACAAGGAAGAAAAACACCAAAAACACAAACATGCGGTGGCTAAACAATATGCTATTAAACAACCAAGGAAGAAATCAAGGAGGAAATGCAATTTGAATGAAGAAAAAATATAGGAGATTCTTGCTGGGAACATACTTCTTAATTCTATTTCATCTACTTAAGCTCCATCTGAGAGCATATCAAATAAGGGAAAGAGACTGTATAGCAAAGTATAAGCAAGATGACTATTAAATGGATAATAAATGAAAAGGACCAGTAGAAAAGCAAGAAAGTGATGGGACAGACCTGATGGGGTGGACAGAGGGCAAAGTGCGTTTGCCAGATAAGAGCAAATTGAACAGGAGATAGGGGTCAACATAGGAAATGACAAGTTTGTGGCCGCTTGACAGGAAAAGTCCCATAAGGATGTCTGCACACGGTGGTGTGTTAGATAGCTAGACACTATGGCATATACCCTATGCACACAGGCCATTGCAATAGAACATCTATTTTCAGTCTAATATCAGACCACTCATAATTTGAAGAGCTATTCTTTAAAGTTTTGGCCACTTGATTTTGTTTTGACAGACTGACTTTCAATATAATATCTTTAGCTGTTATGCATAGAATAATTCTAGGGATCAGTGTGTTAATGAGGTTCAACTTCTCCTATAGGATCACAAGAGCAAGTGGGATGGATTTGTATCTGCTCTCAATAGAAAATCCAAAGCAAGCTATTGATATCACTGATGGGAGATATAAATGGATTTCTGTAGTACCCAGTTTTCTTCCTGATTTGTCAAAGTTGCACGTTAGTTCCTATACTCAGGTCAAAATGTAAGACAAATACTAACAACCATAAATGGAGAAATTGACAGTACTAGTGGGAGACTTTAATACTCCACTTTCATCAATAGATCACCCTGATAGAAAATTAATAAGGAAACACAGGCCTTAAGTGACACTTTAGACAAGTTGGACTTGATATTTATAGAGCATTTAATCCAAAAGCAACCGACTACGCATACTTCTCAAGTGCACACGAAACATTCTCCAGGATTGACCACTGGGCAGTTGATGCTGGGTGACAAAGTGAGCCTTTGTAAAATTAAGAAAGTTGAAATAATATCAACCATATTTTTTGATTACATAGCTATGTGATTAGAAATAAGCTACAAGGAAGAAAAACACTAAAAAACACAAACATGCGGTGGCTAAACAATATGCTATTAAACAACCAAGGAAGAAATCAAGGAGGAAATGCAATTTGAATGAAGAAAAAATATAGGAGATTCTTGCTGGGAACATACTTCTTAATTCTATTTCATCTACTTAAGCTCCATCTGAGAGCATATCAAATAAGGGAAAGAGACTGTATAGCAAAGTATAAGCAAGATGACTATTAAATGGATAATAAATGAAAAGGACCAGTAGAAAAGCAAGAAAGTGATGGGACAGACCTGATGGGGTGGACAGAGGGCAAAGTGCGTTTGCCAGATAAGAGCAAATTGAACAGGAGATAGGGGTCAACATAGGAAATGACAAGTTTGTGGCCGCTTGACAGGAAAAGTCCCATAAGGATGTCTGCACACGGTGGTGTGTTAGATAGCTAGACACTATGGCATATACCCTATGCACACAGGCCATTGCAATAGAACATCTATTTTCAGTCTAATATCAGACCACTCATAATTTGAAGAGCTATTCTTTAAAGTTTTGGCCACTTGATTTTGTTTTGACAGACTGACTTTCAATATAATATCTTTAGCTGTTATGCATAGAATAATTCTAGGGATCAGTGTGTTAATGAGGTTCAACTTCTCCTATAGGATCACAAGAGCAAGTGGGATGGATTTGTATCTGCTCTCAATAGAAAATCCAAAGCAAGCTATTGATATCACTGATGGGAGATATAAATGGATTTCTGTAGTACCCAGTTTTCTTCCTGATATCTTAGGTTTTCTCTAAAGTTGCACGTTAGTTCCCTATACTCAGGTAACCTTCTAAGCTTCAAAAATAAGACGTTTTCTTCAAATGAAGCTGTAAAAATATAAATTTGATGGGGAGAAAGAGAGTGAAGGAGCTCTATAGAGTGTATATGCTCAAGAAACCAGATGTCTGACTGTCAGCTAGCCAACATTGTTTAAGTGGTGATTGGTTCAGCCTGGAATAAATCAAATTAAGCTGCAGAATTTTTCTAAACACCTTAGAAAAGAACACTGATCATCAAGACCTTTGTTTCTAACATCATTTCCCAACAAAAGAAACCATAGCTATGGGAGAAGCAGGTGATTCTAAGACTGGGACAAGAAATATACAAGATGGGTCTGGAGGCTATTGGCATCCCAGAGAGTGAGCAGGTGACCAAACAAACAAAATAAAACCATTATGGGGGGTATGTACAAGGAACACCAGGGTCAGTAGGAAGAGCTGCTGCTACTGCTGTGTAGTCACTTCAGTTGTATCTGATTCTGTGTGAATTCTCCAGGCAAGAATACTGGAGTGGGTTTCCATGCCCTCCCCAAGGTGATCTTCCCAACCCAGGGATGGAACCTGGGTCTCCCACATTGCAGGCAGATTCCTCACCATGGAGACATCAGGGAAAACAACAACACAGTTATATACATATATATATATATATATACACATACATACATATACATACACATATTTGAGACCCCAGGGACTTTAATACTGCCAGGCTTCTCCATCCACTGAATTTTCCAGTCAAGAATATTGGAGTGGGTTTCCATTTCCTTCTCCAGTAGAAAGAGCTACCAGTGGGCAAAATTAGAACAATTTGAGCAAGTAAATAAAGTAGTAATGATTATAAATCAAAATACAAAATAAATATCTATGAATCCATACTGATATAAATAAATGATTTAATAAATAAATGGGAGAAAGGAAATAAATCTCTTATACAGAAGAATTACAAATAATTTATGTAATAATTCTCTGCCCTGTAGGAGATAGAGTATATGTCCATCCTTAAGAGTGGGTTGTGCAGGGTGACTTCTTTCCAAAAGGCACCGTACGGGCAGGGGTAGGAGAAGAAGAGTAAGTTTACAGGGGGAACTGACAAGCACTATCTCAGGTGGGTGATCAAGTCAATCTCAACAGTCGTGTGTCATGTTTATTGTAGGCACCTTTGGTGAAACTTAAGGGAAATGGCACATTACTTCTGTGGCTTTTCTCCCCAAAACCCATACCCAGTATAATCATGAGAAAGACATCAGACAAATCCCAGTACAGAGCTTCTTACAAAAGACCTGACTCCTCAAAGTTGTCAAGATCATCCAAAACAAGGAAAACTTGAGAACCAGGCTGATGGATATTCAGCTCTATCTCTGTGTGTGTGTGCCTGTGTATGTGTTTATAAAATGTTTTGGACTGCTTGTGTGGTGGCTGCTAGGAATGTTCCTTTCTCTGAGAATACATTGATACACAGAGAAGGATCTGTGGAATATTCTATGCATCTTTTTGCCCTTCCTGATCATGCTGATCGAGCCAAGAATGGACACTATAAGCCAAGATACTTACACAATCTTCATCCAGTGGAGTACCAGGGGGACTAGGGCTTGGGGGCTGGACCGCTTCACCGCTAGTGCTTTAAAGAGATCTGTGCCCTGAGGCCTAGATGCTGCCCTAGATGTTGCTCTTTCCCTTCCCACTCCCAGAGCTCGATGGTTCAGCATTTGCCACCTATTTGTTAGCTATCTCAGTATCATTCAAAAAACAATTTCTTTTTATTTTTCGCTCAAGTTAACCACAACTAGCTGTCTGCAGTCAGAAGGCCTCAGTATAGGGCTTCTCTGGTGGCTCAGTGGTAAAGAATCCACCTGCCAATGCAAGAGACATGGGTTTGATTCCCAGTCTTGGAAGATCCCAATTGCTGTGGAGCAGCTGGGCCTACATGCCATAGCTGTTGGGTCTGTGTTCTGGGGCCCGAGAACCCAAATCCTTTGGAGCCCATGGCCCTCAATGGCAGAGGCCATTACAGTGAGAAACCTACACACTGCAATTATAAAGTATCCTCTGCTTGCTGCAACTAGAGAAAAGCCTGTGCAACAACGAAGGCCCAGCACAACCATAAATAAATAAGTCAAAATAATTTTTTAAAAGGCTGACATGCATATACATACACATTAAATATTTCTAAAATAGAATCACAGGATTCATTGTATTCTGAAGCATCTTCTGTCCCCATGGTTCTATGTATCCTGAACACCATTCTCTACACACTCCTTCTATTGATGGTGCAGCACTTGATGTATGGATGTACTATCATATATTTAACCTTCTACCTGTTCATCAGTTACGTGCAGTGTTTTTGCCATCAAAAACAATGCTGAGTACAGAGGAGGATTATGAGAAGCTCTCCGATCCTGACTCCAATCTGTTTGCCCCTCCTGAGATTAAACAGCTTTATGAGGCTCTAGGCTCTGTAAAATTTCCAGCAAAGAACATTTTGCACTCTGTGGACTGGGGAAGCCAGCTGAGGATGCTACATCCTCTCTGGGTTTGTGTGCCTGTGTATGTGTTTATAAAATGTTTTGGACTGCTTGTGTGGTGGCTGCTAGGAATGTTCCTTTCTCTGAGAATACATTGATACACAGAGAAGGATCTGTGGAATATTCTATGCATCTTTTTGCCCTTCCTGATCATGCTGATCGAGCCAAGAATGGACACTATAAGCCAAGATACTTACACAATCTTCATCCAGTGGAGTACCAGGGGGACTAGGGCTTGGGGGCTGGACCGCTTCACCGCTAGTGCTTTAAAGAGATCTGTGCCCTGAGGCCTAGATGCTGCCCTAGATGTTGCTCTTTCCCTTCCCACTCCCAGAGCTCGATGGTTCAGCATTTGCCACCTATTTGTTAGCTATCTCAGTATCATTCAAAAAACAATTTCTTTTTATTTTTCGCTCAAGTTAACCACAACTAGCTGTCTGCAGTCAGAAGGCCTCAGTATAGGGCTTCTCTGGTGGCTCAGTGGTAAAGAATCCACCTGCCAATGCAAGAGACATGGGTTTGATTCCCAGTCTTGGAAGATCCCAATTGCTGTGGAGCAGCTGGGCCTACATGCCATAGCTGTTGGGTCTGTGTTCTGGGGCCCGAGAACCCAAATCCTTTGGAGCCCATGGCCCTCAATGGCAGAGGCCATTACAGTGAGAAACCTACACACTGCAATTATAAAGTATCCTCTGCTTGCTGCAACTAGAGAAAAGCCTGTGCAACAACGAAGGCCCAGCACAACCATAAATAAATAAGTCAAAATAATTTTTTAAAAGGCTGACATGCATATACATACACATTAAATATTTCTAAAATAGAATCACAGGATTCATTGTATTCTGAAGCATCTTCTGTCCCCATGGTTCTATGTATCCTGAACACCATTCTCTACACACTCCTTCTATTGATGGTGCAGCACTTGATGTATGGATGTACTATCATATATTTAACCTTCTACCTGTTCATCAGTTACGTGCAGTGTTTTTGCCATCAAAAACAATGCTGAGTACAGAGGAGGATTATGAGAAGCTCTCCGATCCTGACTCCAATCTGTTTGCCCCTCCTGAGATTAAACAGCTTTATGAGGCTCTA
Organism: Tragulus kanchil; assembly: GCA_022376925.1. NCBI lineage: Eukaryota > Metazoa > Chordata > Mammalia > Artiodactyla > Tragulidae > Tragulus > Tragulus kanchil. Next base: position 147,941,822 of record JAIOJX010000028.1, read on the forward strand.
GGCTCTGTAAAATTTCCAGCAAAGAACATTTTGCACTCTGTGGACTGGGGAAGCCAGCTGAGGATCCTGTCTGCCCACAGTCCCCATCTCTGGGAGCTTTTCACAAACAAAGAATTCACTGAAGATTTTGTCTTAGAGATCTGTGGTCCTCCGGGACAATGACCTCAGTTCCACATATGTGCACTATATCTCCTTGGCTCCTAGGAGGCCTGAAGGAAATTGACCCAGTGGGCAGAATTCTTCCTCTCCTGAAACTGAAACAGTGCAGGATGCTGGGAGTAAACAAGCTTCCTTCAGCTGACTCAGGAGGGGCCTGGCAGCCTGCTGTCTTCTCAATTGCAGTCTCAAGGGGAAAAGATGGCTCCATCTTCCTCCACCTGCAGGGATGCTGTCCTGAAGACTACTCTAGTACCCAGGCACTGGACCACGGTGTAACCAAGAGCAAAAAACACACCTCTAAGGTAGTCCAGCAGAAAGAAGAAGACCAGTCAGGTTAACTAAGACACATGTCCAGTTAGTCAAGCTTCTGGAACAGATGGAAAACTGATCAAAGAAAGGGAATATAAGGAGATGAGAGGAATCACACACATTCACACACACAAACACACAGAGACTTTCTAGCACAAAAAACATGATTTTCCATCTATATAATTCAGTTGATAAGTTGGAGATTTACTCACAGTCTGGTAGATCAAACTGAACAGTCTTTTCAAAACACAGAGCAAAAAGCCCAGCACAACCATAAATAAATAAGTCAAAATAATTTTTTAAAAGGCTGACATGCATATACATACACATTAAATATTTCTAAAATAGAATCACAGGATTCATTGTATTCTGAAGCATCTTCTGTCCCCATGGTTCTATGTATCCTGAACACCATTCTCTACACACTCCTTCTATTGATGGTGCAGCACTTGATGTATGGATGTACTATCATATATTTAACCTTCTACCTGTTCATCAGTTACGTGCAGTGTTTTTGCCATCAAAAACAATGCTGAGTACAGAGGAGGATTATGAGAAGCTCTCCGATCCTGACTCCAATCTGTTTGCCCCTCCTGAGATTAAACAGCTTTATGAGGCTCTAGGCTCTGTAAAATTTCCAGCAAAGAACATTTTGCACTCTGTGGACTGGGGAAGCCAGCTGAGGATCCTGTCTGCCCACAGTCCCCATCTCTGGGAGCTTTTCACAAACAAAGAATTCACTGAAGATTTTGTCTTAGAGATCTGTGGTCCTCCGGGACAATGACCTCAGTTCCACATATGTGCACTATATCTCCTTGGCTCCTAGGAGGCCTGAAGGAAATTGACCCAGTGGGCAGAATTCTTCCTCTCCTGAAACTGAAACAGTGCAGGATGCTGGGAGTAAACAAGCTTCCTTCAGCTGACTCAGGAGGGGCCTGGCAGCCTGCTGTCTTCTCAATTGCAGTCTCAAGGGGAAAAGATGGCTCCATCTTCCTCCACCTGCAGGGATGCTGTCCTGAAGACTACTCTAGTACCCAGGCACTGGACCACGGTGTAACCAAGAGCAAAAAACACACCTCTAAGGTAGTCCAGCAGAAAGAAGAAGACCAGTCAGGTTAACTAAGACACATGTCCAGTTAGTCAAGCTTCTGGAACAGATGGAAAACTGATCAAAGAAAGGGAATATAAGGAGATGAGAGGAATCACACACATTCACACACACAAACACACAGAGACTTTCTAGCACAAAAAACATGATTTTCCATCTATATAATTCAGTTGATAAGTTGGAGATTTACTCACAGTCTGGTAGATCAAACTGAACAGTCTTTTCAAAACACAGAGCAAAAATTAAAGAGAGGGATTATTAGCAAAGAGACTTGGAGGATGCATCAAGAGTGTGTAACCAGCAAATAATAGGTGTTTCAGAGGCACTAAAGGAACAGATGGAAGAGAGGCCAAAATTGAACAAATTAACAGAATATTTCCATGCAGCAAGTGAAACTCTGAGTTTGCAAACTGAAAGGGCTCACCAAGTTCCAGGAATGACTGATGAGAAAACATATCTCTAGGCACATCTTGTGAAAATTATTGATTCTAAGGAGAAAAAGAATAATGTTACTTGTTTCCAGGGTAGAGAAAAAGAATTCCCTGAGAAAGAAAAACAGCAACAGCTTCACAGTGCTTCTCATTGGCCGCGTGGACAAGAATTTGATCTCATCAAGTTCTCATTCACCTATCTGGGTGGCAAAGGTGTTAACAAACATGCTGGAATTCAGAGTGTACAGACCCATGCTATCCACAAACCCCTGCCATGGCAAACAACAGCATTTCTCAACTTTACAGTGAATCTGCTGAGGTGCTTGTGAAACTGCAGATTCCAGTTTAAGAGGTCTGTGAAAGAGGAGATTCTGCAACTCTAAGGAGCTTTCAGGTATGGATAGCAGGCAGGGACTCCAGGGGTCTTTTGCATTTGAATTCTTGGAGCTATTTCTTTGCAGTCGTGTAAACTTATTCTTTCATTTTTCTGTTTTAGTTTCTTCATCTGTAAACTGGGGATAATAATAGTACCTGCCTACATGAGATCACACACCTAAACTTCTTAAACTGTGCCTGGCACATAGTAAGTATTCAATAAATATTAGCTATCAACATAATTGGACTTCTCTCATGGCTCAGTGGAAAAGAATCCCCCTGCCAATGTAGGAGATGTGGGTTCGATCCCTGGGGCAGGAAGATCCCCTGAAGAAAGAAAGGGCAACTCACGCCAGAATTGTTGCCTGTAAAATCTCATGGACAGAGGAGCCTGGCAAAAAAAAAAGGGTACACACATTCACACACACAAACACACAGAGACTTTCTAGCACAAAAAACATGATTTTCCATCTATATAATTCAGTTGATAAGTTGGAGATTTACTCACAGTCTGGTAGATCAAACTGAACAGTCTTTTCAAAACACAGAGCAAAAATTAAAGAGAGGGATTATTAGCAAAGAGACTTGGAGGATGCATCAAGAGTGTGTAACCAGCAAATAATAGGTGTTTCAGAGGCACTAAAGGAACAGATGGAAGAGAGGCCAAAATTGAACAAATTAACAGAATATTTCCATGCAGCAAGTGAAACTCTGAGTCTGCAAACTGAAAGGGCTCACCAAGTTCCAGGAATGACTGATGAGAAAACATATCTCTAGGCACATCTTGTGAAAATTATTGATTCTAAGGAGAAAAAGAATAATGTTACTTGTTTCCAGGGTAGAGAAAAAGAATTCCCTGAGAAAGAAAAACAGCAACAGCTTCACAGTGCTTCTCATTGGCCGCGTGGACAAGAATTTGATCTCATCAAGTTCTCATTCACCTATCTGGGTGGCAAAGGTGTTAACAAACATGCTGGAATTCAGAGTGTACAGACCCATGCTATCCACAAACCCCTGCCATGGCAAACAACAGCATTTCTCAACTTTACAGTGAATCTGCTGAGGTGCTTGTGAAACTGCAGATTCCAGTTTAAGAGGTCTGTGAAAGAGGAGATTCTGCAACTCTAAGGAGCTTTCAGGTATGGATAGCAGGCAGGGACTCCAGGGGTCTTTTGCATTTGAATTCTTGGAGCTATTTCTTTGCAGTCGTGTAAACTTATTCTTTCATTTTTCTGTTTTAGTTTCTTCATCTGTAAACTGGGGATAATAATAGTACCTGCCTACATGAGATCACACACCTAAACTTCTTAAACTGTGCCTGGCACATAGTAAGTATTCAATAAATATTAGCTATCAACATAATTGGACTTCTCTCATGGCTCAGTGGAAAAGAATCCCCCTGCCAATGTAGGAGATGTGGGTTCGATCCCTGGGGCAGGAAGATCCCCTGAAGAAAGAAAGGGCAACTCACGCCAGAATTGTTGCCTGTAAAATCTCATGGACAGAGGAGCCTGGCAGTCTACCATCCTTGGGATCACAAAAGAGTCAGACACAACTCAGCAACTCAACAACATCAACATAATGAAAGGCTCTCTGGTAAAGGGTAGTATGAACATTAAACCAGAGGTTTTAGAACAGAAGTAGTATGCCATGAAAGACCATTATGGTACCGGAAGTATTGAATAACTTCAGCAAGTCCTGTCACTGGGAAGTCAGAAGGGGAAGCATCATCATTGCCAAGGTCCCATCTGGGGAAGACAGAGGGGAGAGGAGGGAACAAGTGCATTCAGAACTATTTTAGAGTTCATCTGGTAGGACACATGCCCAGCTTGTTTCCAGATAGTAGAGAAAATGTCTTATCATGAGCATGGGAGCAGAGAAGGTGTTTTGGGATACAGAAGAATGTTAGAAGTTCCATATTGACAGAAGAAAATGAATTGGCCTGAACAGAAAATCTATCAAAATAGCAAGAAAAAAGAATGAACAAGTATTAATTTTAAGAATCTTGCAGGAGAATCTGGAAAATTAAAAGTACAGTCTAGAGTCAAGATAGACTTTCTTTTGTTTTATTTTAATCCTTTATTTGGGCTTCCCAGGTTAGGCTAGTGGTGAAGAACCTGACTTACAATTCAGGAGACCCAAGAGGCGTAGGTTTGATTTCTAGGTCAGGAAGATCCGGAAAGGCTGTAACCTTTTTCTTGTTTTAGTTTCTTCATCTGTAAATCTGGGGCATAGGATAGAACTCCAGGGTCTTTTGCATTTGAATTCTTGGAGCTATTTCTTTGCAGTCGTGTAAACTTATTCTTTCATTTTTCTGTTTTAGTTTCTTCATCTGTAAACTGGGGATAATAATAGTACCTGCCTACATGAGATCACACACCTAAACTTCTTAAACTGTGCCTGGCACATAGTAAGTATTCAATAAATATTAGCTATCAACATAATTGGACTTCTCTCATGGCTCAGTGGAAAAGAATCCCCCTGCCAATGTAGGAGATGTGGGTTCGATCCCTGGGGCAGGAAGATCCCCTGAAGAAAGAAAGGGCAACTCACGCCAGAATTGTTGCCTGTAAAATCTCATGGACAGAGGAGCCTGGCAGTCTACCATCCTTGGGATCACAAAAGAGTCAGACACAACTCAGCAACTCAACAACATCAACATAATGAAAGGCTCTCTGGTAAAGGGTAGTATGAACATTAAACCAGAGGTTTTAGAACAGAAGTAGTATGCCATGAAAGACCATTATGGTACCGGAAGTATTGAATAACTTCAGCAAGTCCTGTCACTGGGAAGTCAGAAGGGGAAGCATCATCATTGCCAAGGTCCCATCTGGGGAAGACAGAGGGGAGAGGAGGGAACAAGTGCATTCAGAACTATTTTAGAGTTCATCTGGTAGGACACATGCCCAGCTTGTTTCCAGATAGTAGAGAAAATGTCTTATCATGAGCATGGGAGCAGAGAAGGTGTTTTGGGATACAGAAGAATGTTAGAAGTTCCATATTGACAGAAGAAAATGAATTGGCCTGAACAGAAAATCTATCAAAATAGCAAGAAAAAAGAATGAACAAGTATTAATTTTAAGAATCTTGCAGGAGAATCTGGAAAATTAAAAGTACAGTCTAGAGTCAAGATAGACTTTCTTTTGTTTTATTTTAATCCTTTATTTGGGCTTCCCAGGTTAGGCTAGTGGTGAAGAACCTGACTTACAATTCAGGAGACCCAAGAGGCGTAGGTTTGATTTCTAGGTCAGGAAGATCCCCTGGAGAAGGCAATGTCAACCCGCTCCAGTATTCTTGCCTGGAAAACTCCATGGACAGAAGAGCCTGGTGGGCTCCAGTTCATGGAGTTTGCAAAGTGTTGGACATAAACTGAAGTGACTTAGCATGTACACATCCTTTATTCTCTTAAAGTAGCATATCACATTAATTGATTTTCATATGTTGAACCATTCTTGCATCCCAGGGTTAAATAAGATAGACTTTCTTGACCAACCCTGATAAGTCAGACACTTCCCTCCACCCCAACTGATCTATTTGACTATTTTAAAATTGTAAATTTGGGAGAAAAAAAAAATATGACTATGAAAGAGACTGTCTACTTGTGCACACCATTCTTTTCCTCAAGGGATACACTCCCCACCCCATCCCCATTATATTTTTACAGCCTGTGGAGGCAGAATTGAGGTACAATAGCTACGTTTAAAGTATACAATATAATGAGTCTTACCATATGTATAATACCTGTGAAATCATCACCATGAAAAGGTAAATAACATATTCATCACATCCAACGTTTCTTGGTGCCCTTTGGTAATCCATGTCTCACTCTCCACTTCATCCCCTTTGCTTAATGTGGACTACATTTCCCAGCCTTTCCTAGAGGGTATGACCAAGTGTCTGGGTTCTGGCCAGAGGGATGTGAATGAAAGAGCATCCTCCAGGCCTTGTCTCCCGTATATGAGCTTTCCTCTCTTCCCTTTAGTCCTGACTAGCTGTTGAATGCCAAGGTAGCCTAGGAAGCCACTGCTGAAGATGGTAGAGAACTCATCACCTTGGATTTCTAAGTGACTGTGAGAACCAGAGTTATTGTAAGAAAATGTCTTATCATGAGCATGGGAGCAGAGAAGGTGTTTTGGGATACAGAAGAATGTTAGAAGTTCCATATTGACAGAAGAAAATGAATTGGCCTGAACAGAAAATCTATCAAAATAGCAAGAAAAAAGAATGAACAAGTATTAATTTTAAGAATCTTGCAGGAGAATCTGGAAAATTAAAAGTACAGTCTAGAGTCAAGATAGACTTTCTTTTGTTTTATTTTAATCCTTTATTTGGGCTTCCCAGGTTAGGCTAGTGGTGAAGAACCTGACTTACAATTCAGGAGACCCAAGAGGCGTAGGTTTGATTTCTAGGTCAGGAAGATCCCCTGGAGAAGGCAATGTCAACCCGCTCCAGTATTCTTGCCTGGAAAACTCCATGGACAGAAGAGCCTGGTGGGCTCCAGTTCATGGAGTTTGCAAAGTGTTGGACATAAACTGAAGTGACTTAGCATGTACACATCCTTTATTCTCTTAAAGTAGCATATCACATTAATTGATTTTCATATGTTGAACCATTCTTGCATCCCAGGGTTAAATAAGATAGACTTTCTTGACCAACCCTGATAAGTCAGACACTTCCCTCCACCCCAACTGATCTATTTGACTATTTTAAAATTGTAAATTTGGGAGAAAAAAAAAATATGACTATGAAAGAGACTGTCTACTTGTGCACACCATTCTTTTCCTCAAGGGATACACTCCCCACCCCATCCCCATTATATTTTTACAGCCTGTGGAGGCAGAATTGAGGTACAATAGCTACGTTTAAAGTATACAATATAATGAGTCTTACCATATGTATAATACCTGTGAAATCATCACCATGAAAAGGTAAATAACATATTCATCACATCCAACGTTTCTTGGTGCCCTTTGGTAATCCATGTCTCACTCTCCACTTCATCCCCTTTGCTTAATGTGGACTACATTTCCCAGCCTTTCCTAGAGGGTATGACCAAGTGTCTGGGTTCTGGCCAGAGGGATGTGAATGAAAGAGCATCCTCCAGGCCTTGTCTCCCGTATATGAGCTTTCCTCTCTTCCCTTTAGTCCTGACTAGCTGTTGAATGCCAAGGTAGCCTAGGAAGCCACTGCTGAAGATGGTAGAGAACTCATCACCTTGGATTTCTAAGTGACTGTGAGAAGCAGAGTATCCCATCCCATTGACAATAAATCTCCATGTGTCAAAACTTGGGTGTCTGTTGCAGCAACTAGGATTATCTTAACTAATGCAATAATAGTCACAGAACATTTACAAAATGACAGGAAATGAGCAAACAACCCACTGGGAAAAGGTTAGCAAAAAGCAGTTCACAGGAGGACAAATCTACAAGAACATATGAAATGCATGGACATACTAAAAATATAAACATTCAAATTAAAGTAACACATTGGACTGGCAACCATTGAAAAGACTAATAATGCTTACTGTCAAGGACGAAGTGGAAAGGATACTAAAGCATTGGTGGTAAAAATGTGAGTTGTTACAGACTTTTTGGAAAATTAATCTGGCAACATATACTAAGATAATAAATACATTCTTTGCTTTAGTAGCTCCACTCTTGGGAATCCATTTCAGTCAATAAAGGCACTAGGATCTAAGAATATCTTTGTAAGAGAATTTTTATTGCAGATTTTACATATGACAGAAACAAAAACAATTAAAACATATCTGGAAGGAAAAGTAATCACTTACCGGTAAAGGGATGGTTGGATAAATGATAAAATAACAATGCCATGGAAAGCAATGCAGCAAATATGAAAAAAGAAATTAGAGAAAATGTAGTGATTTCCATGAGGTTTTGCTGATTAAGAAAAATGCAGAAGAGTCTATATAACACAAATTTATTTTCATAAACAAAATCTTGTAGTATATATGTGTATGGAAATGTATGTTTATGTATATATGTATACACATATATTTATATGTGTGTGTCTGGGATATAAAATTAAGTGAGCATGGAAAATATTTAAAGATAACACAAAACATTAAAACAAAAATGATAAGCATGATTGGAGAAAAAGGTATAATAGGCTAAATAATACCTCCTCAAGATGTACATGTTCTAATCCTCAGAACCTGTGACTACAACCTTATATGTCAAAGGGACCACACAGATGTGACTGAATTAAGGACCTCAAGCTAGGAAAATTATCCTAAATTATCTGAGTGGGCCCAGGGGTCTCTTATTATAAGAGGCAGGTGAGGTTAGGGAAGAAAGGAGAGTAAAGGTAATGCCAAGGAACAGGCCTTGTCTCCCGTATATGAGCTTTCCTCTCTCCCTTTAGCAAACTTGGGTGTTTTTGTTGCAGCAACCTAGGAAATTTTAATTTCTTAACTAATGCAATAATAGTCACAGAACATTTACAAAATGACAGGAAATGAGCAAACAACCCACTGGGAAAAGGTTAGCAAAAAGCAGTTCACAGGAGGACAAATCTACAAGAACATATGAAATGCATGGACATACTAAAAATATAAACATTCAAATTAAAGTAACACATTGGACTGGCAACCATTGAAAAGACTAATAATGCTTACTGTCAAGGACGAAGTGGAAAGGATACTAAAGCATTGGTGGTAAAAATGTGAGTTGTTACAGACTTTTTGGAAAATTAATCTGGCAACATATACTAAGATAATAAATACATTCTTTGCTTTAGTAGCTCCACTCTTGGGAATCCATTTCAGTCAATAAAGGCACTAGGATCTAAGAATATCTTTGTAAGAGAATTTTTATTGCAGATTTTACATATGACAGAAACAAAAACAATTAAAACATATCTGGAAGGAAAAGTAATCACTTACCGGTAAAGGGATGGTTGGATAAATGATAAAATAACAATGCCATGGAAAGCAATGCAGCAAATATGAAAAAATAAATTAGAGAAAATGTAGTGATTTCCATGAGGTTTTGCTGATTAAGAAAAATGCAGAAGAGTCTATATAACACAAATTTATTTTCATAAACAAAATCTTGTAGTATATATGTGTATGGAAATGTATGTTTATGTATATATGTATACACATATATTTATATGTGTGTGTCTGGGATATAAAATTAAGTGAGCATGGAAAATATTTAAAGATAACACAAAACATTAAAACAAAAATGATAAGCATGATTGGAGAAAAAGGTATAATAGGCTAAATAATACCTCCTCAAGATGTACATGTTCTAATCCTCAGAACCTGTGACTACAACCTTATATGTCAAAGGGACCACACAGATGTGACTGAATTAAGGACCTCAAGCTAGGAAAATTATCCTAAATTATCTGAGTGGGCCCAGGGGTCTCTTATTATAAGAGGCAGGTGAGGTTAGGGAAGAAAGGAGAGTAAAAGGTAATGGGGTAACACTGGAGTGATACAGCCACAAGCCAAGGGATGCTGGCAGCCACTAAAAGCTGGAAAACATAGGCATAGATTTTCCCCCAGAGCCTCTAACGGAATCAGCCATGATCACACACCTTGATTTTAGCTCTGAAAGACTCATTTCAGCTTTTGGATTTTAGAACTATAAGAAAAAATAAATATCTATTTTAAGCTACTACATTTGTAGATATTTGTCACAGCAGCAACAAGAAACTAATACAGGGGTAACATTGGTAAAGGGAGTGTTAAGCAAAAATCTTATAGGAGGGCTTCCCTGGTGGTCCAGTGGGTAAGGACACTGCCTTGCAGTGCAAGGGACGCCAGTTCGATCCTTGGCCTGGGAAGATCCCATGTGCCGCGGAGCAGCTAGACCGGTGTGTCCAATTACTGAGCCGGAGCTCTGGGGCGCGTGTGCCCAGAGCCAGTGCTCTGCAACAACAGAGGCCACTGTGATGGGAAGCCCACACGGGCCAAAGAACAAAGATGGATGAAAAAATAGATAAATGAAAGACCAATAGAAGTGGCCCGCCCGCCCCCTCCCTCCCCAACCCGCCCCCCCAAAAGGATAAACAAACAAACAAACAAACAAAAATCTTATAGGATGGCCCAATGACCTTCACCTGTGTATAACATTTTCTCTTGGGTGTGGGTGGAACCAGTGAATATAATGGGATAGCACTCCTGTGATTTGTTATGTGGCCAAAGTGAAGGGATTTTTGAAGATGAAATTAGGTTTGACTTTGAATTCATCAAACAGATTGCCCTATGACTGTCCAATTTAAATAAATTTTAAAAAATTAAAATTTTTTGAAAAGAAGGAAATCAAAAAATTATTTTTAGTAAAATTGACTTGTAAATTACAAGTCAGATATGCAAAAAATGTACCTTTTCAAAACAGAATTAAACTTTGTTCAAATTTCCTTTCTTTTTTTTTTTAAAGATTGTCTTGGATGAATCTGATGTAAACAAGCTCTTTAAAAGTGGGCTTACCAGGGCTTCCCCTGGTGGTCCAGTGGGCAAGGACACCGCCTTGCAGTGCAAGGGGCGTCAGTTCGAGCCCTGGCCTGGGAAGATCCCACGTGCCGCGGAGCAGCTGGACTGATGTGTCCAATTACCAAGCCGGAGCTCTGGAGCGCATGCGCCCAGAGCTGGCGCTCTGCAACGACAGACACCACCGCAATGGGAGGCCCACAGGAGCCAAAGAACAAAGATGGATGAACATAGAGAAATGAAAGACCAATAGAAGTGGCCTGCCTGCTCCCCTCCCTCCCCAACCCGACCCCCGCCCTAAATAAATAAATAAATAAATCTTTAAAAAAAAAAAAAAGTGGACTTACCAAGCACTGCAACCAGAAAAAGTCCACAAGCATCAGTGAAGACCTAGTGCAGCCAAAAAATAATAAATAAATAAACATAATTTTTTTTTAAAGGCATGCTTAGATCTTCCCTGAGATCAGAAACTTTTGCTTTACTATGGAGAATCGTATAGAAATTCCTTAAAAAGCTAAAAGCAGAGTTACCATTATGACCCCACTCCTGGGCATATGTCTGGAGAAAAACATGGTCCAGTAAAATACATGCACCCCAGTGTTCACTGAAGCACTGGTTACAATAGCCAAGACATGGAAGCAACCTAAATGTTCATCAACAGAGGAATGATATGGTATGTGTATACAATGGAATATCACTCAGCCATTAAAAAGAACAGAACAATGCCATTTGCGGCAACATGGGTGGACCTAGAGATTGTCACAATGAGTGAAGTAACTCAGAGAAAGAGAAGTATCGTATGACATCCCTTATATGTGGAATCTAAAAAGAAATGCTACAAATGAATTTATTTACAAGACAAAACAAACTCACAGACTTTGAGAACAAACTTATGGTTACCTGGGGGAAGGATGTAGGGAAGAGATAGTTAGGGAGTTTGGGATGGACATGTACACAATGCTATCTTTCAAATGGATAACCAAAAAGACCTACTGTATAGGACAGGGAACTCTGCTCAATGTTACGTGCCAGCCTAGATAGAAGTGGGGTCTTGGGAGAGAATGGAGATGAATGCATATGTATGACTGAGTCCATTCACTGTTCACTTGAAAATATCACCATGTTGTTAACTGGTTATACAAAGTAAAACTTTTTTTTTTTTTTTTTTTTTTAAAGAAATGCTGGCTTTGGAGAAGCCAGTCACCATGACTTTTACAGCCATAGTGGATGAATTCTACCAACAACCACACGAGCTTAGAAGGGGACCTTGAGCCTCAGAGGAAACTACAGCCTTCTAAAACACCTTGACTGCAGCCAGTAAGACCCTGAGCAGTGAAGGCAAGCCCGAACTCCTGACTCAAAGAAACTGGGAGATCATAAACAGGTGTTTAAGGTTTTGACTTTGGGGTAGTTACTCATATAACAGAAAACTCATACATCACTTTGCTGACAAACATCCATAGAGTCAAGTAGTCATGTAAGGCTGTGAAAATTGGATCATAACGAAGGCTAAGGACCAAAGAATTGATGTTTTTGAATTGTGATGCTGGAGAAGACTCCTAAGAATTCCTTGGACAGCAAGGAGATCAAGCCAGTCAATCCTAAAGGAAATAAACCCTGAATACTCATTGGAAGGACTGATGCTGAAGCTAAAGCTCCAATACTTTGGTCACCTGATGTGAAGAGTCAGCTCACTGGAAAAGATCCTGATGCTGAGAAAGACCAGAGCAGAAGGAAGGGGACAATAGAGGATGAGACCATTGGATGGCATCATCAACTCAATGGACAAGAGTCTGAGCAAACTCTGGGAGATAGTGAAGGACAGAGAAGCCTGGTGTGTTGCAGTCCATGGGTCCCAAAGAGTCAGACATGACCTAGTGACTGAACAACAACATAGAGGATGAAGATACAGGAGCAAGGAAAGATGAGGGGGAAGAAATAAACCATGGCACTAAAAATGATATGGATTATGTACATAATAAATATAAAACTGTATGATCTACATAAAGTAGAAACAAAAATTTTTATTGCAGTATAGTTGCTTTACAATATTGTGTTAATTTCTGCTGTACAAGGACATCAATCAGCTATCTGCATACATATATCGCCTCCCTCCTAAGCCTCCCTCCTGCCTGCCATTCCCCTCCCCCTCTGGATCATCACAGAACACGGAGTAAAAATGAATAGCTTTTAAGTGAAAAATAAACTTCGCATATATTTGGAAAATTAAAGAACAATTGTTGATTGAACTTAGAATGCTTTTGGGGGAATGGTCTGTGAAAAGGAGCGAAGGATGAAGGTGTTTGTGCTGCTGCAAGGTAAGAAATGTTCGTGATGTAGAGGTAAAGGGTTTAAGTTTAGCTCTATAAGTAACATTCCCTTTGGTACATATTTGGGTGGTTTCAGTGGAGATTCTCACTGTAGTCAATGTGGCAGTGTCAACTTTTTGTTTTTTGCATATAGCATAATGCTAAGGCTCTCCAGAAAATGGCTCCTCTTTCTACAGGTTATGCTGCTTATAATTCCCTGTGGTATCCCTATAGCCCTTAGGCAAAAGTCCACACTTTTGGACTTCCAAGGCTCTTATCTTTGGCCCAATCTGTCTGTGTACAGAGTTTGAACTCTTTCCATTTATATCACAAAGTCAAGTAGCACCCCTGCCCCACCCCACCCCTGCTTAAAAATTTGCAACAATAAATATTTTTATACCTATGTTCTTATAGGATAGATCCTTATAATAGAATTGCTGGGTGAAACAATATGCACATTGAGTTATAATTAAGTCTTTACATTTCCAAAGCTGATCTCCAATTCCCTGTCTACAGAGGGTATGAGAGAGCCCATTTCCCCATATCATAATTGCTCCAATATTATAAATATTGAAATTTTTACAAAAGAGGGTATGAGAGCAAACTCTGGGAGATAGTGAAGGACAGAGAAGCCTGGTGTGTTGCAGTCCATGGGTCCCAAAGAGTCAGACATGACCTAGTGACTGAACAACAACATAGAGGATGAAGATACAGGAGCAAGGAAAGATGAGGGGGAAGAAATAAACCATGGCACTAAAAATGATATGGATTATGTACATAATAAATATAAAACTGTATGATCTACATAAAGTAGAAACAAAAATTTTTATTGCAGTATAGTTGCTTTACAATATTGTGTTAATTTCTGCTGTACAAGGACATCAATCAGCTATCTGCATACATATATCGCCTCCCTCCTAAGCCTCCCTCCTGCCTGCCATTCCCCTCCCCCTCTGGATCATCACAGAACACGGAGTAAAAATGAATAGCTTTTAAGTGAAAAATAAACTTCGCATATATTTGGAAAATTAAAGAACAATTGTTGATTGAACTTAGAATGCTTTTGGGGGAATGGTCTGTGAAAAGGAGCGAAGGATGAAGGTGTTTGTGCTGCTGCAAGGTAAGAAATGTTCGTGATGTAGAGGTAAAGGGTTTAAGTTTAGCTCTATAAGTAACATTCCCTTTGGTACATATTTGGGTGGTTTCAGTGGAGATTCTCACTGTAGTCAATGTGGCAGTGTCAACTTTTTTTTTTTTTTTTTGCATATAGCATAATGCTAAGGCTCTCCAGAAAATGGCTCCTCTTTCTACAGGTTATGCTGCTTATAATTCCCTGTGGTATCCCTATAGCCCTTAGGCAAAAGTCCACACTTTTGGACTTCCAAGGCTCTTATCTTTGGCCCAATCTGTCTGTGTACAGAGTTTGAACTCTTTCCATTTATATCACAAAGTCAAGTAGCACCCCTGCCCCACCCCACCCCTGCTTAAAAATTTGCAACAATAAATATTTTTATACCTATGTTCTTATAGGATAGATCCTTATAATAGAATTGCTGGGTGAAACAATATGCACATTGAGTTATAATTAAGTCTTTACATTTCCAAAGCTGATCTCCAATTCCCCTGTCTACAGAGGGTATGAGAGAGCCCATTTCCCCATATCATAATTGCTCCAATATTATAAATATTGATAATACTATCTATCAAAAATCTTAAAAATTTTTGCCTATCGGGTACAAAATGATATGAGCACTTGAAACATATGCATCAGCCATTTGTATTATTTCTCTGAATTGCCTATTCATAACCATCTAGTTTGAAATGATTGTTGCCAAATGGAAGGCAAACCATCTACTGTGGGACACAGTGATAGAAAACCTTTCCCTTTCCAACAACATCAACCATGGAGCACTGAAGGACTGAGTATCGTACCATCTAAGCTATTCTGTTGTTCTCAAAAAGCTGCTTTGGGAAAGCATTCTGTTGAGTAAAACAGTAAAAATATTCCTGCCTACTAAGACATGTGATGCCACACAAAGGAATCATCAAAATCATTGTAAGAATAGCTCTCATTTAAGTATATGAAAATCAGCAGGCAAAATTTTTTTTTCAGGGTTAGCTACAATAATCTACACTGACTTAAATGTCTTCTCTCTTACAAGGTTCTAAAGCATTGCCAAATTTATCTTGTTAACCTGCTTCACTCTGATAACTTTCAAAGGAGTTGGATTTATATTGTTGAAACCCCATTGGGTAATATTTAGCTACCCTTTAATGAAAGATTCCTGACTGAGCCAACAAGGATAACTCACTTCATTCATTCACTCACTCCTTCATTCAAAATATACTTAACACTGATTACACACTAGACTTCTAGTAAGACTGAGGATATAGTAATGACCATACCTGACATACACCCTGTGTTCATGGATTTATAGTTTAGTGGGAGAAGTCAGTTCAATAAATTGTTGTTAAGTCACTAAGTCATGTCTGATGCTTTGAGACTTTATGGATTGTAGTCCATCAGGCTCCATGGAGTTCTTCAGACATGAATACTGGAGTGGGTTGCCATTTCCTTCTCCAGGGGATCTCTGGACCAGGGATGGACCCAGTGCCCCTACATTGAGCAGTTTCTTACACTGAGCCCCACCCCTGCTTAAAATTTGCAACAATAAATATTTTTATACCTATGTTCTTATAGGATAGATCCTTATAATAGAATTGCTGGGTGAAACAATATGCACATTGAGTTATAATTAAGTATTGAAGAGGGGGGCCCATTTCCCCATATCATAATTGCTCCAATATTATAAATATTGATAATACTATCTATCAAAAATCTTAAAAATTTTTGCCTATCGGGTACAAAATGATATGAGCACTTGAAACATATGCATCAGCCATTTGTATTATTTCTCTGAATTGCCTATTCATAACCATCTAGTTTGAAATGATTGTTGCCAAATGGAAGGCAAACCATCTACTGTGGGACACAGTGATAGAAAACCTTTCCCTTTCCAACAACATCAACCATGGAGCACTGAAGGACTGAGTATCGTACCATCTAAGCTATTCTGTTGTTCTCAAAAAGCTGCTTTGGGAAAGCATTCTGTTGAGTAAAACAGTAAAAATATTCCTGCCTACTAAGACATGTGATGCCACACAAAGGAATCATCAAAATCATTGTAAGAATAGCTCTCATTTAAGTATATGAAAATCAGCAGGCAAAATTTTTTTTTCAGGGTTAGCTACAATAATCTACACTGACTTAAATGTCTTCTCTCTTACAAGGTTCTAAAGCATTGCCAAATTTATCTTGTTAACCTGCTTCACTCTGATAACTTTCAAAGGAGTTGGATTTATATTGTTGAAACCCCACTGGGTAATATTTAGCTACCCTTTAATGAAAGATTCCTGACTGAGCCAACAAGGATAACTCACTTCATTCATTCACTCACTCCTTCATTCAAAATATACTTAACACTGATTACACACTAGACTTCTAGTAAGACTGAGGATATAGTAATGACCATACCTGACATACACCCTGTGTTCATGGATTTATAGTTTAGTGGGAGAAGTCAGTTCAATAAATTGTTGTTAAGTCACTAAGTCATGTCTGATGCTTTGAGACTTTATGGATTGTAGTCCATCAGGCTCCATGGAGTTCTTCAGACATGAATACTGGAGTGGGTTGCCATTTCCTTCTCCAGGAGATCTCTCTGGACCAGGGATGGACCCAGTGCCCCCTACATTGGCAGGCAGTTTCTTTACACTGAGCCACCAGGGAAGACCCAGTTCAATAAATAGACTATCATTATACAGTGTGATGATTAAGCAAGTTCAGATAATCTGTGGTGGCTGATTTAGGGTGGGTGTGGGGAAGAGTGCTCCAAGCCGAGAAGACTGCGTATTTTCTGTTGATCTAATGACTATCACCGTGATCATGTGGTATTCTCTAAGCATGCATGATGTTAGCTAGGCATGGAATCAACAGTTGATTGCTGTGAAGATTTTAAGAACCTTGATACAAAACCTCAGGACTATATTCAAAGTTTTTATTCCACTAAAGTCTCTGCCTCTACCAGACAGAGAAGAGTTTCACTATAGTTGCCGGAAGCTCTTGCTTGCCCTGCAATCATTCATTTGACATTTGTAGAGCATCTTCTCCATGCCAGGCTATGTGCTGGGCCCTGTGAATACCTAGCTCAATAAGACACCATTACTAACCTCAAGGCTCAGTAGTCTCCCAGGGGAGGAGACAGACACATAAATGTAACTATGACTATAACTCAACATGATAAGTACTGTGAGAGAGGAACAAAGATGAGAACTTAAAGAGGTAAGGAACTTACTCCACCAGGGAGGTAGAAAGGATTCACAGATCTTGATGAGGGAATATCTACCAGAAGGTTAGATCAGGGAAGATTTTGTCTTTGTTCACACACAGAAGGAATACAAAGACTGCAAAGGAAAAATGTACATAGGAAAATTTTAAAATGTGACTGTGATCAGAGAACATGATGCATGGTGGGCAGTAGAGAGAAAAAGAAAGATAATTGATGTCCAGTTGGTGAGGGCCTTGTCAGCTGAGTAAGCAATAGTGTCTGGACTATATGCACCCTGTGTTCATGGATTTATAGTTTAGTGGGAGAAGTCAGTTCAATAAATTGTTGTTAAGTCACTAAGTCATGTCTGATGCTTTGAGACTTTATGGATTGTAGTCCATCAGGCTCCATGGAGTTCTTCAGACATGAATACTGGAGTGGGTTGCCATTTCCTTCTCCAGGAGATCTCTCTGGACCAGGGATGGACCCAGTGCCCCCTACATTGGCAGGCAGTTTCTTTACACTGAGCCACCAGGGAAGACCCAGTTCAATAAATAGACTATCATTATACAGTGTGATGATTAAGCAAGTTCAGATAATCTGTGGTGGCTGATTTAGGGTGGGTGTGGGGAAGAGTGCTCCAAGCCGAGAAGACTGCGTATTTTCTGTTGATCTAATGACTATCACCGTGATCATGTGGTATTCTCTAAGCATGCATGATGTTAGCTAGGCATGGAATCAACAGTTGATTGCTGTGAAGATTTTAAGAACCTTGATACAAAACCTCAGGACTATATTCAAAGTTTTTATTCCACTAAAGTCTCTGCCTCTACCAGACAGAGAAGAGTTTCACTATAGTTGCCGGAAGCTCTTGCTTGCCCTGCAATCATTCATTTGACATTTGTAGAGCATCTTCTCCATGCCAGGCTATGTGCTGGGCCCTGTGAATACCTAGCTCAATAAGACACCATTACTAACCTCAAGGCTCAGTAGTCTCCCAGGGGAGGAGACAGACACATAAATGTAACTATGACTATAACTCAACATGATAAGTACTGTGAGAGAGGAACAAAGATGAGAACTTAAAGAGGTAAGGAACTTACTCCACCAGGGAGGTAGAAAGGATTCACAGATCTTGATGAGGGAATATCTACCAGAAGGTTAGATCAGGGAAGATTTTGTCTTTGTTCACACACAGAAGGAATACAAAGACTGCAAAGGAAAAATGTACATAGGAAAATTTTAAAATGTGACTGTGATCAGAGAACATGATGCATGGTGGGCAGTAGAGAGAAAAAGAAAGATAATTGATGTCCAGTTGGTGAGGGCCTTGTCAGCTGAGTAAGCAATAGTGTCTGGACTATATGCACCAGGAGAAGATGGTTAAAGGTGTTACACAAGAGGTGTCAAGGCAACCATCCATCCATGCAATGGAGGATTTACTTTCAGAGACCACTTCAAGCAGGAATTTATCATGATCCCGCAAATCTCCACCACTACAGTTCTAAATAATACACTCCCACTGGGTGTACTACACCCTCCAGAATGTTCAGAGACAGATTTGCCTAAGATTAACCATTCCTGTGACTAATGTTCAGAAGCTAAGAACCATTAATACTTGTGAAAGTAATAAAAACCTGAGATAAAAAGTGAACATCACTGCAGTTACCCTAGAATCAAACAGTGAGAAGCACATAGAGGAATACTGTTAAGGATTACTACAAGTTTCTTAGGGAGGATCAACAAGAGACAAATAAAACAACCCATTATATATCCTCTTTATGGTTAGCTGAGTGTAACTGTGTGTATAATAAACTTTATAGTGCTCACACTTTAGAGTGTGGCTTCAGTCATCATCTTTTGCCATCTTCATAAATTCCCTAGTCAAAGAACCCCTCTGGATAGTGTTTGGTATGCAGATGTCTGTGCCGAGCAGGCAGGCAAAGAGTTCAGTGGCCAGAATGGGCAAAACCAGGTAACAGGGTCCCTACTTAGACTGGATGCATGACCTGCCCAACACAGTCATGTAAAGAGTTTAAGGCTATGTGGGGATACCTAGCTCAATAAGACACCATTACTAACCTAAAGCTCAGAGTAGGAGGACAGACACATAAATGTAACTATGACTATAACTCAACATGATAAGTACTGTGAGAGAGGAACAAAGATGAGAACTTAAAGAGGTAAGGAACTTACTCCACCAGGGAGGTAGAAAGGATTCACAGATCTTGATGAGGGAATATCTACCAGAAGGTTAGATCAGGGAAGATTTTGTCTTTGTTCACACACAGAAGGAATACAAAGACTGCAAAGGAAAAATGTACATAGGAAAATTTTAAAATGTGACTGTGATCAGAGAACATGATGCATGGTGGGCAGTAGAGAGAAAAAGAAAGATAATTGATGTCCAGTTGGTGAGGGCCTTGTCAGCTGAGTAAGCAATAGTGTCTGGACTATATGCACCAGGAGAAGATGGTTAAAGGTGTTACACAAGAGGTGTCAAGGCAACCATCCATCCATGCAATGGAGGATTTACTTTCAGAGACCACTTCAAGCAGGAAGTAATCTTTTACACCAAATAAAAGTTTAATCCACTCTTTCCCTATCTCCACCACTACAGTTCTAAATAATACACTCCCACTGGGTGTACTACACCCTCCAGAATGTTCAGAGACAGATTTGCCTAAGATTAACCATTCCTGTGACTAATGTTCAGAAGCTAAGAACCATTAATACTTGTGAAAGTAATAAAAACCTGAGATAAAAAGTGAACATCACTGCAGTTACCCTAGAATCAAACAGTGAGAAGCACATAGAGGAATACTGTTAAGGATTACTACAAGTTTCTTAGGGAGGATCAACAAGAGACAAATAAAACAACCCATTATATATCCTCTTTATGGTTAGCTGAGTGTAACTGTGTGTATAATAAACTTTATAGTGCTCACACTTTAGAGTGTGGCTTCAGTCATCATCTTTTGCCATCTTCATAAATTCCCTAGTCAAAGAACCCCTCTGGATAGTGTTTGGTATGCAGATGTCTGTGCCGAGCAGGCAGGCAAAGAGTTCAGTGGCCAGAATGGGCAAAACCAGGTAACAGGGTCCCTACTTAGACTGGATGCATGACCTGCCACACACACTTAGGGTATTTGGACTTCATTCAGTAAGCCAGAAATTCCTAGTCTCTGTGCAGTGAAAGGGCTACCCAGATCCTCGTAGACGTTGGGGTAACCAGGCAGGACTCAACATGGTCATAGTCCTAAGCTCTTTGCCTTCAGTCACAAACAATCTCTTCCATTTAGCCCAATGGGAGCCTAAAAATATTACTGTTTCCTACATGTTGATGAGTAAAAAGACCAAGCAGCACTACTGTAGTGAGGAGCTGTAATGAACCGTGGCTATTATCCTGGAATGTGGGTACTTCCAACTCAAAGCTTGGGATGTCTCTCTGGATGTGCCAAGGAAACATGCTGTAGGACAGAAGACCTGGGATGTCCACACTGGGATTAGGAAGGTGAATTAGCAGAAGGATGGAGAGGAAAGGTGAACTCATCATTAAATTACCCTTCAAGATGCAGTTACACAGAAATAGCTGCTATCCATCTCTTCTTAGAACTGAAATAGAACTGGGTTTTAATGGCAGCCTGAGGAATACCACTTCCATGCTTTCAAGTCGCTCGTGTTTATACTATGAGAGATTTCCTTGTGTGAAAATCATAGTCCATTTTTTTGACTTCTTTTTTTTCCTATTTTTTTGTTATCATAGTCCATTTTGATGTGGAGTCGTCAGTGTGTGTCTGCCATGCTCATTCATTTTTGTATCCACAACACCTACAGCGCCTCATACAGGGTGAGCTCGCAATAAATGTCATGTTGTCAAGCGATGGTGATCAAGAGAGACAGACTGATAGTCTCTGGAATTCATTATGTATAGAACAGGTTTTCTCACCTGGAATGCCTCAAGAATTACGGACCATGGCGCCATGCTGTATCCTTCTGTTATGCCTTTTTAGTTCTCACACCCCTATCGCCTAAGTTCTAAACTGAGGAGGCAGTTACTTCCTGAATTTTCAAGAGTGAAATGTCACTGGTTTTGTTCCTTTGGAGTGTAAATCTATGAGGTGTCCTTTAGTATAAGTACATCCTATAGCTGAAGATTTACCATTCTGTTTGCCACATGTTCTGAATTCATTATGCAGCTTCTGATCTTCAGTTGCCAGTTTTTCCCATGCCTGTACTATCATCTTGCTCTTCCCCTTACCTGGGGCTGGACAGAGAACCAATTAATGTATTCGTTTTTTCTGCTCTGTGAACTTTACTATCTTGAGACAGGCAGGGAGAATAAAAGGAGAAGTTTGTCCTTGCTACTTGTCTGAATGTAAGCAATCTCAGACCTTTACTAAGACTTCTTTAAAAATGAATCATTGGCAGCAACACAACTCCAATCGGCATATAACCCCACAAGTCTTAAAATCTACTATAGCAGTCAGGGGCCTGGCAGGGAATAATAACACACTCAATTACCTCAGGAGGAAATGAGGAGAGGTTAAACAAAGAATTATTTCATGAAGATGGGTCAGAGTTAGGGAAACCAAAGAGAAATGATAACACACCAGGGATAAAGCCCACTGGGGGTTATACCATCATAGAGCTAGAAAGGAAGAGTGATGGTCCCAGTAACTGCTGAGCCCTGGGAGAGGGCCTGCCTGGCAGAAGCTATGGTGTTAAGTGGAAGAACACAACTGCCAAGCCAAAGCCTGGCAGGGGATAAGTAACCCTGATCCTCCCCTCCAGCACTCAGATCTGATGGTAGCTCCCACCGATCAAACCCAACTCTAGGTCTCCAGAGATACAGATCAGGCAACAGGGTAAATATTTTTGGAGTGTCAGACAAAGAATATGGAGCTACTCACTGTATCAGGTTGGAGTTCAACAGGAACAAATGGTAACCGTTAGAATAATATATCAAGAGTTCCTTTTCAAGGCAGCTATTTGCAAACGTATGGGCAGGACGCAGGGGACCCACAGAGGACCATGTAAGGACCTGGAGTTAGCAGTAGTGGAGCTGTTACTACCTAGTGATACTAATACCAGTTCCAACATCCAGGTTCCTTTCCTCAACACCACCAGGAATTCCAACACCAACTGGATATCCTACAATTTAACTCGGTTCTGATATGATCTACATGGAGAAGAAATCAGATCCCACCAGTTAAGGGCTCAGTCCCACAAGACTGCCCTCCTCTTTGGATGCCAATCTGAAGTCCAGATTGTTGGGCTTCCCTGGTGGCTCAGTGGCGAAGAATCCACCTGCCAGTGAAAGAGGCATGGGTTTGATCCCTGATCCAGGAAGACCCCACATGCCTCGGAGCAACTAAGCCTGTGTGCTACAACTATTGAGCTTGTGCTCTAGGGCCTGAGAGCTGCAATTGCTAAGCCCGTGCGCTGCACCCTAGAACCTGTGTTCTGCAACCAGAGAAGTCACCTCAGAGAAGCCTGTGCACTGAAAACTAGAGAGTAGCCCCTACTTGCCGCAACTAGAGAAAAACCCTTGCAGCAGCAAAGACCCAGCACAGCCTTAAAATCTACTATAGCAGTCAGGGGCCTGGCAGGGAATAATAACACACTCAATTACCTCAGGAGGAAATGAGGAGAGGTTAAACAAAGAATTATTTCATGAAGATGGGTCAGAGTTAGGAAACCAAAGAGAAATGATAACACACCAGGGATAAAGCCCACTGGGGGTTATACCATCATAGAGCTAGAAAGGAAGAGTGATGGTCCCAGTAACTGCTGAGCCCTGGGAGAGGGCCTGCCTGGCAGAAGCTATGGTGTTAAGTGGAAGAACACAACTGCCAAGCCAAAGCCTGGCAGGGGATAAGTAACCCTGATCCTCCCCTCCAGCACTCAGATCTGATGGTAGCTCCCACCGATCAAACCCAACTCTAGGTCTCCAGAGATACAGATCAGGCAACAGGGTAAATATTTTTGGAGTGTCAGACAAAGAATATGGAGCTACTCACTGTATCAGGTTGGAGTTCAACAGGAACAAATGGTAACCGTTAGAATAATATATCAAGAGTTCCTTTTCAAGGCAGCTATTTGCAAACGTATGGGCAGGACGCAGGGGACCCACAGAGGACCATGTAAGGACCTGGAGTTAGCAGTAGTGGAGCTGTTACTACCTAGTGATACTAATACCAGTTCCAACATCCAGGTTCCTTTCCTCAACACCACCAGGAATTCCAACACCAACTGGATATCCTACAATTTAACTCGGTTCTGATATGATCTACATGGAGAAGAAATCAGATCCCACCAGTTAAGGGCTCAGTCCCACAAGACTGCCCTCCTCTTTGGATGCCAATCTGAAGTCCAGATTGTTGGGCTTCCCTGGTGGCTCAGTGGCGAAGAATCCACCTGCCAGTGAAAGAGGCATGGGTTTGATCCCTGATCCAGGAAGACCCCACATGCCTCGGAGCAACTAAGCCTGTGTGCTACAACTATTGAGCTTGTGCTCTAGGGCCTGAGAGCTGCAATTGCTAAGCCCGTGCGCTGCACCCTAGAACCTGTGTTCTGCAACCAGAGAAGTCACCTCAGAGAAGCCTGTGCACTGAAAACTAGAGAGTAGCCCCTACTTGCCGCAACTAGAGAAAAACCCTTGCAGCAGCAAAGACCCAGCACAGCCAAAATTAAATAAATAAAATTATTTTTAAAAAAGTTCAGATTGTTATGTGTGCTACCGACTAACTGGTTATAAATTAGAGGTTCCCATGACCCCCTCCTTGGGTTCAGTTAATTTGCTTGAGAGGCTCACTGAACTCAGGAAAAGTTTACTGACTAGATTGCTGACTTATTACAAAAGATATTAAAGGATACAAAGCAACAGCCAGATGAAGAGATAGGGCAAGATCCCAAACAAAGGAGCTTCTGTCCCCACCAAGTCTGGGGCCTGGCACAGTGGCACGTGGAAGCATTCTGGTTCACCAACCTGGAAGCTCTCCAAACCCCATCCTCGCTTGTCTTTATGGAGGAGGCTTCATTACACAGGGCAAGGCTGATCACATCAATGCCCACGGGTGGTTAAGTTCATTCTCCAGGCCCCTCCCCTCCCTGGAGGCCAGAGGGTGGGACCGAAAGTTCCAACCTTCCAATCACATGGTCGTATCCCCTGGCAACCAGCGCCTATTCTTAGGTTATCTGGGGGTTTTCTAGAAGTTACCTCATTAAACAAAAAACCCCTCCCGTCATTTAAGGAATACCAAAGATTTTAGGAACTATGTGACAGGATTGGGACAGAAAACAAATATATTTTTTTCTTATTATAAATCACCATAGTATACCACCCAGCCTCAAAGAGACAAGAGGAGAACACGGGTAGAGAACCTGGAAGGAAAGATGGGGAGAAGGCTGCCTGGAAAGGGGCAGCTGTCTTGGTGACGAAATATGAGCCACCTAAGAGACAGCCCTGGAGCAAATATCCTGGCTTGCCCCTTATTTGGGCTTCCCTGGTGGCTCAGCAGTAAAGAATCTGCCTGCCAATGCAGAAGACACAGGTTCGGTCCCCGGGTTGGGAGGATCCCTTGGAAGAGGAAATGGCAACCCACTCTAGAATTCTTGCCTGGAAAAATCCCATGGACATGGGGTCCCTATGGGTTCGTAAAGAGTCAGACATGACTGAATGACTGAGCTCAATCCCTTACTCAACCCTCTAGGGCCCCACCAGGACTTCCTGTTAACCAAAAGGAACTGGAGGCCAAGACCTCTAGTGATGTGTCGCTCGTGATGTGTCCCACAGAGGAAAGCATCCTGATAGTGAGCAGGGTAGAGAAGGGTGAAAAAGTGAATCTAGAGAAGCCAATGATACCTCACACACCTGCTTTTATAAAAATAAAAATAAAAATAAAAATTTATTGGAGTAGAGTTGCTTTATAGTTAGTTTCTGCTTTACAGCAAATTGAATCAATTATATGCATACATAGATCCACTGTTTTTTAGATTTTGTTCCCATTCCGAACACCACAGCACACCTGTTGTTAATTAATCCCTCCTCCTTTCCTTCCTTCCTTTCCCTCTTCTTTCCACTAAACTTTACCAGCCTTTCTGTCAAGCACTGTGCTAAATGCTTTCCCACAAATTATTCTGTTTCACCCTTAGGAGCTCTCTCGAAGGCAGGAAATCATGATTTTCCCTCAGCAAGCATCTTCCACATGTTGACCTCCCAATAGTTTCAACCTTTTTAACAGGAGGGCTCTTTTAAAAAAAAAAAAAAATCCCTTGGTGGAACCCTAAAATGTGAAATTAGTCAAGGAGTATCTACTACTGGAAAATTGTACATTGGCAACATTTCCTTGTAGTTAGGTTAACCAAGGGGAATAAGATTTTTTTTTCCTCCCTGCACTGTGCTGCTTAGGGGATCTTAGTTCCCAGGCCAGGGATGGAACCAAAGCCTTCTGCAGTGAGAACAAGGAGTTCTAGCCCCTGGACCACCAAGGAATTCCCCAAGAACAGGATTTTGGATTAATGCAAGAATTTCACATCAGTTTCACTAGCCTCCATTAGCATCAGCAACTGCAAACACTGATCAATTCCCCAAACAGAGCTGGACCACCACTGAAATAAGTGACTGGGGAAACCTGAAGCTTCAGTTTTTTCAACCCACAACTTCTCGACAGTGCCTCCCTTCTGCAATCAGAATCTGACCACTAGAACACAGGAGATACAACTGACAGCTACACTTTTCCAGTCACCTGGTCAGGATCATCCCTCTGAAAACTCATCCTTTACGCCTCAGTTATTAAACACTTTGGGGCAGCTTAACCCAGGAAATGAAGGCTCTTGTGGAAAATATGGAGTTTTAGGAAGCCAGGACATGATTAACCACATTGGTGTTTTGCCAAATGAGCAGTTAACAACTAGGGACAGGAAAACAAGTGCTGATTAGTAATCCCAGGGTTTACAAAAGGGGTTTAGACCCAATCCTAACAATCCATTGTGACAGACCAGAAAATTCCTAACCTATTGTAGCTGTAACCATGCTGCCTTAAAATAAAAAAAGTATCAGTCTAATCAAAATTTATTCATCCGTGTCTCTTCTTCTAAAGAAAAAAAAACCTATTATTTATATTTAAATTTACCAGCCTGGAAATCTCTTAGGTGCTCTCCAGAAAATATAAAATTAAAATCTGAACCTCTATATTAGGTTTCTAATGGTCAATGTTTATTTTAAAAATGCTTTGATGTTGAATTTAGTCATTCATTCATTCATTTCTTTAACAAATATTTGAATGCAGGTCTTGTTCCAAGAGCTATTCTAAATTCCTGATAAGTCTCAGTGAGCCATTTGCCAGAAAGAACGTGGGTCCTGAACTCAACTGGAATCAGTGTACCAGTTCTTAAAGCATTTTTTTCAAGTAACTGAAGACCAAATGTACACTGGCTTAAACTAGCCTTTTTAATTTTTGTCCAATTCCTAGGAGTCTGGAGGGAAGCAGCCATTGTCTATGGCTCAGGGGCTTGACCATGAGGGGCTACATCTCTACAGAGCTCCTAATCTTTCTGTCATGCTCATCTCTCTGAAAGTGACCAGATGGCTGTGAGGGAAGGAGGCCATGAGAAAGTGAGTTGGTGACGGTGATACTAGAAGAAGGCTGTGATGAAGGGTAAGTTCTATTTGGAGCATGTTGTCAGAGAACTCGCAGGTTGTATTTGGAACTGTCTCATGACAGTCAGCACCTGGTCCTGTAGGCCAAGAGAGATACAGAAGCAGATTTAAGGACAGTGCCTCCTTCTGCAATCAGAATCTGACCACTAGAACACAGGAGATACAACTGACAGCTACACTTTTCCAGTCACCTGGTCAGGATCATCCCTCTGAAAACTCATCCTTTACGCCTCAGTTATTAAACACTTTGGGGCAGCTTAACCCAGGAAATGAAGGCTCTTGTGGAAAATATGGAGTTTTAGGAAGCCAGGACATGATTAACCACATTGGTGTTTTGCCAAATGAGCAGTTAACAACTAGGGACAGGAAAACAAGTGCTGATTAGTAATCCCAGGGTTTACAAAAGGGGTTTAGACCCAATCCTAACAATCCATTGTGACAGACCAGAAAATTCCTAACCTATTGTAGCTGTAACCATGCTGCCTTAAAATAAAAAAAGTATCAGTCTAATCAAAATTTATTCATCCGTGTCTCTTCTTCTAAAGAAAAACCTATTATTTATATTTAAATTTACCAGCCTGGAAATCTCTTAGGTGCTCTCCAGAAAATATAAAATTAAAATCTGAACCTCTATATTAGGTTTCTAATGGTCAATGTTTATTTTAAAAATGCTTTGATGTTGAATTTAGTCATTCATTCATTCATTTCTTTAACAAATATTTGAATGCAGGTCTTGTTCCAAGAGCTATTCTAAATTCCTGATAAGTCTCAGTGAGCCATTTGCCAGAAAGAACGTGGGTCCTGAACTCAACTGGAATCAGTGTACCAGTTCTTAAAGCATTTTTTTCAAGTAACTGAAGACCAAATGTACACTGGCTTAAACTAGCCTTTTTAATTTTTGTCCAATTCCTAGGAGTCTGGAGGGAAGCAGCCATTGTCTATGGCTCAGGGGCTTGACCATGAGGGGCTACATCTCTACAGAGCTCCTAATCTTTCTGTCATGCTCATCTCTCTGAAAGTGACCAGATGGCTGTGAGGGAAGGAGGCCATGAGAAAGTGAGTTGGTGACGGTGATACTAGAAGAAGGCTGTGATGAAGGGTAAGTTCTATTTGGAGCATGTTGTCAGAGAACTCGCAGGTTGTATTTGGAACTGTCTCATGACAGTCAGCACCTGGTCCTGTAGGCCAAGAGAGATACAGAAGCAGATTTAAGGACCAAAGTCAGAGTTGAGGAGGATGTCCAAGGAGGTAAGCATACAAGAGGAGTCCAAGTCCAGAGGTTAGGGAAAGAGTGTCTCCTTAGAACTGAGAGAGGTACCCCTCTGTATCAAGGATTGGTCTGAAAGGGAGCTAAGTGTAGATGGGAGAGCTGAATGATAGTAACTTCATTAAAGAGGGAGATGAGGTCCTGTGGGAGGGGGAGGGGGACCATACTGAGTGGCTGGTTGGAAATAGCCAGCTTCTATGGTGGCTCAGGTGGTAAAGAATTTGCCTGGGTGAAAAAAAAAAAAAAGAATTTGCCTGGAATGTGGGAGACCTGGGTTTGATGCCTGGGTTGGGAAGATCTCCTGGAGGAGGGCATGGCAACCCACTCCAGTATTCTTGCCTGAAGAATCTCATGGACAGAGGAGCCTGATGGGCTGCAGTCCATGGGATTGCAAAGAGTTGGACACAACTGGGTGACTAAGCACAGTGTGACAATTTGCAAGGACTGAAGAAACTGGCTTAGATGGTAGCATGATAAAACTTGTAGTGATGCAGGTCTGAAGATTTCCAAAGTTTCCCCAGCAGCAGGTCAGGGCCTAAGAGAGGAAACATGGCCAGAGAACATGGATGACACAAGATTGATGACAGCTGTGGGATGAAGGAGTTGGGAGTGTCCATGGTGACCAGGTAGAAGGGGCTGACTAGTGTCAACTGGAATCAGTGTACCAGTTCTTAAAGCATTTTTTCAAGTAACTGAAGACCAAATGTACACTGGCTTAAACTAGCCTTTTAATTTTTGTCCAATTCCTAGGAGTCTGGAGGGAAGCAGCCATTGTCTATGGCTCAGGGGCTTGACCATGAGGGGCTACATCTCTACAGAGCTCCTAATCTTTCTGTCATGCTCATCTCTCTGAAAGTGACCAGATGGCTGTGAGGGAAGGAGGCCATGAGAAAGTGAGTTGGTGACGGTGATACTAGAAGAAGGCTGTGATGAAGGGTAAGTTCTATTTGGAGCATGTTGTCAGAGAACTCGCAGGTTGTATTTGGAACTGTCTCATGACAGTCAGC
This sequence comes from Tragulus kanchil, assembly GCA_022376925.1. Lineage (NCBI taxonomy): Eukaryota > Metazoa > Chordata > Mammalia > Artiodactyla > Tragulidae > Tragulus > Tragulus kanchil. The sequence goes on from JAIOJX010000028.1 coordinate 147,971,240, forward strand.
ACCTGGTCCTGTAGGCCAAGAGAGATACAGAAGCAGATTTAAGGACCAAAGTCAGAGTTGAGGAGGATGTCCAAGGAGGTAAGCATACAAGAGGAGTCCAAGTCCAGAGGTTAGGGAAAGAGTGTCTCCTTAGAACTGAGAGAGGTACCCCTCTGTATCAAGGATTGGTCTGAAAGGGAGCTAAGTGTAGATGGGAGAGCTGAATGATAGTAACTTCATTAAAGAGGGAGATGAGGTCCTGTGGGAGGGGGAGGGGGACCATACTGAGTGGCTGGTTGGAAATAGCCAGCTTCTATGGTGGCTCAGGTGGTAAAGAATTTGCCTGGGTGAAAAAAAAAAAAAAGAATTTGCCTGGAATGTGGGAGACCTGGGTTTGATGCCTGGGTTGGGAAGATCTCCTGGAGGAGGGCATGGCAACCCACTCCAGTATTCTTGCCTGAAGAATCTCATGGACAGAGGAGCCTGATGGGCTGCAGTCCATGGGATTGCAAAGAGTTGGACACAACTGGGTGACTAAGCACAGTGTGACAATTTGCAAGGACTGAAGAAACTGGCTTAGATGGTAGCATGATAAAACTTGTAGTGATGCAGGTCTGAAGATTTCCAAAGTTTCCCCAGCAGCAGGTCAGGGCCTAAGAGAGGAAACATGGCCAGAGAACATGGATGACACAAGATTGATGACAGCTGTGGGATGAAGGAGTTGGGAGTGTCCATGGTGACCAGGTAGAAGGGGCTGACTAGAATCCAAGCCAGGCAAGGAAAACATTCATGGAGTCAACCCTCTACCAGGAAGACCCTGGGCCCATGTCTCAGGTTGCTTCTCCTCCTTGATCCATGGAACGTTGATCCTTCTCCCTACAGGACCAGCTACAGGATACCAATGATAGATATGTTCTCCAAGAGAAACAGAGAAGGGACAATTGGAATCAAACAACAAGAATGTTAGCCAGGTTCCAGGTTCTAGCAAACCTCACTGTTAACAGAACTTTATCTCCAGATCCCAGATCATTTCTGAGGGATTAACTCTACATCCTGCTGAACTGACATACTTTCTCTTATTTTTATGCTTTGTTTCTTATTCTTTTTTTTTTTTTTTTTAAAGATTTATTTATTTATTTACTTTGGGCGGGGTCGGGTTGGGGAGGGAGGGGAGTGGGCGGGCCACTTCTATTGGTCTTTCATTTCTCTATTTTCATTCGTCTTCTTTCTTTGGCTCCTGTGGGCCTCCCATGACGGTGGCGTCTGTTGTTGCAGAGCGCCAGCTCTGGGTGCATGCGCTCCAGAGCTCCCGCTCAGTGATTGGACACATCAGTCCAGCCGCTCCGTGGCACGTGGGATCTTCCCAGGCCAGGGCTCAAACAGGTGCCCCTTGCTCTGCAAGGTGGTGTCCTTACCCACTGGATCACCAGGGGAAGCCCCTCTTGTATTTTATTTTTTTTAAGAGTGGGCATCTCCAAACCTCCTTCCCCTATGGAGGGTTTTAACTTAGAAGAAGGGCACGCAGGTGTATCCTTTAAGTATCCTTTAAGCTCTGACACTGATGTGGAATCAGCCACTCACTTGTCACAGGATGGTCACTTATAATTCTCCAGCTCCCTACAATCATCCCTGATTTCTAGGGATGTTGCTCAAAATCCTGAGGCATCACAGGAAGGTAAACTGGGAGTGGTTGAAGGATCTGTTGTGGGTAGAGATCCAAGTCTGAGGAAAGTAGAAGGATGTGACTGGAGAGCACCAGGAATGCCAGAGGCGAAACTTTTCCAAAAGAAAGGGTCCCATGATGGTTGCTCAACTGGTGAAATCAAGTGACAGCTCTTTTGTCTGTCCACATCTTCCATCTTCACCTCTTAACTGTAACCTTCTCTTTAGGAAAGAAAGATGGTTTCACTAGTCTCACAGAATTCTAGGTTCTTAGTATTGGAAGGTTGGTCACCCGTTGGTCATCTAGACTGGGCTGCCACCAAAGAAGCTGGCACTTCTGAAATTGCATTGGCAGTGGGCTGTTGAGCATCTTCTTAAACATGCCTGGGGATGGGAGCTGTTCATTGTTGGTGAAGCTGTTCATGACTTTCTGGACACTTGATTCAAGACAGCTATCCTGATCTGGGATTGTTATTTGCTGCCCTTTATCTGTCCCAGTTTCATCCTGTGCTGCCTCATAAGTAGATATTTTCCCTTCCCCAAATGAGGGTCCTTCCAGTGTTTCAATGTTCCTCTCAGGCTCCCACTAATGCTTTCTTTTTTTGAAACCAACATCCCCAATCCTTTAACTTCCCCTTCGTTGGCATGGCTTTGGGACTCCTCACCATGCTGGTCTTCCTCTCTCAGTTGGTCATGTAAGAATGGCAAATCCAGATCTGGACACTGCATTTAGAATGCAGGCTGACCAGGGTGAAGAACAGTGGAACTATCCCCTCCTCTCATCTGGACACTCATGATACAACTCTAGCCTAAGACTGCATTCATCTCTTTAGTCTGATGAGGCGATAACCCCATCTTCTGGGACTTTAGTGTACTACCACTTGGTTCTGCTTTCTTCCTGTGGTTTTCCAACCAAAGTTATATATAAAACTTGTCCCAAATCCTCTTTCTCTGAAGTCTCAGGCTAAATTCCACACCTCATTCTGATCCCTGGGAAATGACCAATTGCCATCACTGTTGCTTTCATTTCTCCAACTGAGATGTTAGTTCAATGTAGTTTAGAATTATGTATAGAGTCATTGCCATGTACTATGAATTGTATTGGATGCTAAGGTATGATTTCTACCCTGATACTGCATAGACACACCATTAGGATGTGATAGAGAAAGAACTGTAACATACAGACACAGTGGTTATGGAGACCCAGGTGGGCATTCTTGGTTCAATCTGTAAATTCAGAGAAGTGTTAAGATAAGTATCTTTGTCTGTCCACATCTTCCATCTTCACCTCTTAACTGTAACCTTCTCTTTAGGAAAGAAAGATGGTTTCACTAGTCTCACAGAATTCTAGGTTCTTAGTATTGGAAGGTTGGTCACCCGTTGGTCATCTAGACTGGGCTGCCACCAAAGAAGCTGGCACTTCTGAAATTGCATTGGCAGTGGGCTGTTGAGCATCTTCTTAAACATGCCTGGGGATGGGAGCTGTTCATTGTTGGTGAAGCTGTTCATGACTTTCTGGACACTTGATTCAAGACAGCTATCCTGATCTGGGATTGTTATTTGCTGCCCTTTATCTGTCCCAGTTTCATCCTGTGCTGCCTCATAAGTAGATATTTTCCCTTCCCCAAATGAGGGTCCTTCCAGTGTTTCAATGTTCCTCTCAGGCTCCCACTAATGCTTTCTTTTTTTGAAACCAACATCCCCAATCCTTTAACTTCCCCTTCGTTGGCATGGCTTTGGGACTCCTCACCATGCTGGTCTTCCTCTCTCAGTTGGTCATGTAAGAATGGCAAATCCAGATCTGGACACTGCATTTAGAATGCAGGCTGACCAGGGTGAAGAACAGTGGAACTATCCCCTCCTCTCATCTGGACACTCATGATACAACTCTAGCCTAAGACTGCATTCATCTCTTTAGTCTGATGAGGCGATAACCCCATCTTCTGGGACTTTAGTGTACTACCACTTGGTTCTGCTTTCTTCCTGTGGTTTTCCAACCAAAGTTATATATAAAACTTGTCCCAAATCCTCTTTCTCTGAAGTCTCAGGCTAAATTCCACACCTCATTCTGATCCCTGGGAAATGACCAATTGCCATCACTGTTGCTTTCATTTCTCCAACTGAGATGTTAGTTCAATGTAGTTTAGAATTATGTATAGAGTCATTGCCATGTACTATGAATTGTATTGGATGCTAAGGTATGATTTCTACCCTGATACTGCGCATAGACACACCATTAGGATGTGATAGAGAAAGAACTGTAACATACAGACACAGTGGTTATGGAGACCCAGGTGGGCAATTCTTGGTTCAATCTGTAAATTCAGAGAAGTGTTCCCGGAAAGATAAGTATCTTGAAGAAAAAATGAGAGGGTACTGGGAATAAAGTAGGAAGACAGAAAGGACAGGGAAGTCAAGGAGGCAGAAAGCATGATGGTGTATGTGAGGAGTTACAGGCTCTTTGGAAGGACTAGAGCATCAAGGACCAAACAAGGAAGGCTGAGGTCACCAAAATCTTACTCTGCCTTGGCATTGCTTGACTTAGGCATCAGTGAGCTCTAGAAATGTTTCAAGAAGATGGGAGATCAACCGAGCTTACTTTTATCACTTTGGCCTCAATATTAAACATGGATTTTAAGAAGGTTAATCTGGAGGAAAGTAACAGGTTAGGAATACTTAGGAGTTGAGTGTGATAATTTAAGCAAGAGATGTTGAGGAGCCTAGTGAAGACAGCGGTGGAAGTGTCAACTACAACTGGCATTAACCAATTACATTGCCAGTGACTGAACAAGGGCATTTGCCCTCTGCCTCTGTGGAGACTGACCTCTGTGCTGTCAACTGCCGACCTTCAGCACCCCCTGAGGCAGTTCAGGGTGGAGTGAGGCACTCTGTGCTCCAGGGAATCTGGTGGGGCAGGTCTTTAGATAGATGGATGTTTTTAGGAACAGATTTTATTATCTCAATGCTTGCAACTCCTCATATTTAGAAAAGCACTAAATTCCTTCGTGGTGACATCAGATCCTTGTGACTAACCAACAACCTTTTGTTATTGGTATTAAGCTCCCCCTTCCTCAAAATCTTATATATTGACCTTCCTCCTGCTGCCTCTTTGAAGCAGTCTCTTGGAGCTATCTGAGGTGCTGTCTTCTGGGCTGCAGTCCTATTCGTGCTCCAAATAAAACCCAACCCACAACTCTAAAGTTGTTCATCTTTCTTTAGTCGACAGAAGGATGGGAAAGATCGAGCAATATAATGGGTACAATCGACAGGCCCTGGTTGCGGAGAGCTGCGAATGACAGAATAGTAACACCAACAAAAATTCAGATTAACTCCCAGAAATCTGGACTGAATGGCTAGGAGGGAGTGATATAACCAGCCGAGAGGTTGAAGGCGATGTCTGGAGAACCATGAGTTCAAGTTTGAACATGTGAACCTCAAATGCTTTACTGAGCACACAATTATAACGTCCAATAAGTAATCGGATTTATGTATATGAATATCACAGACAAGACCAGACTGGGAGATGAGGGGCTTTAGTTCCTGGTGGGATAAAAGAATAACTGAGCCAGCACAAAACAGTATGTAAAGAAATAGTCATGGAGCCAGTACCACGAGCATTGCTTGACTTAGGCATCAGTGAGCTCTAGAAATGTTTCAAGAAGATGGGAGATCAACCGAGCTTACTTTTATCACTTTGGCCTCAATATTAAACATGGATTTTAAGAAGGTTAATCTGGAGGAAAGTAACAGGTTAGGAATACTTAGGAGTTGAGTGTGATAATTTAAGCAAGAGATGTTGAGGAGCCTAGTGAAGACAGCGGTGGAAGTGTCAACTACAACTGGCATTAACCAATTACATTGCCAGTGACTGAACAAGGGCATTTGCCCTCTGCCTCTGTGGAGACTGACCTCTGTGCTGTCAACTGCCGACCTTCAGCACCCCCTGAGGCAGTTCAGGGTGGAGTGAGGCACTCTGTGCTCCAGGGAATCTGGTGGGGCAGGTCTTTAGATAGATGGATGTTTTTAGGAACAGATTTTATTATCTCAATGCTTGCAACTCCTCATATTTAGAAAAGCACTAAATTCCTTCGTGGTGACATCAGATCCTTGTGACTAACCAACAACCTTTTGTTATTGGTATTAAGCTCCCCCTTCCTCAAAATCTTATATATTGACCTTCCTCCTGCTGCCTCTTTGAAGCAGTCTCTTGGAGCTATCTGAGGTGCTGTCTTCTGGGCTGCAGTCCTATTCGTGCTCCAAATAAAACCCAACCCACAACTCTAAAGTTGTTCATCTTTCTTTAGTCGACAGAAGGATGGGAAAGATCGAGCAATATAATGGGTACAATCGACAGGCCCTGGTTGCGGAGAGCTGCGAATGACAGAATAGTAACACCAACAAAAATTCAGATTAACTCCCAGAAATCTGGACTGAATGGCTAGGAGGGAGTGATATAACCAGCCGAGAGGTTGAAGGCGATGTCTGGAGAACCATGAGTTCAAGTTTGAACATGTGAACCTCAAATGCTTTACTGAGCACACAATTATAACGTCCAATAAGTAATCGGATTTATGTATATGAATATCACAGACAAGACCAGACTGGGAGATGAGGGGCTTTAGTTCCCTGGTGGGAGTTAAAACCATAAGAATAACTGAGCCAGCACAAAAACAGTATGTAAAGAAATAGTCATGGAGCCAGTACACATCTGTAAGGTGCCAATATTTAAGGTAGATTTTACAAACAAGTCCAGCATGCTTCCTTCGATTCTTGGGCCAACATTTAAAATCAGGAAATTTCACCTGAAATATGAGAATTTATAGATACTCTTAAAATCAGGAGCTCTGGACCCACCGGACTTGCATTTTAACACTGTGGTATTCCACCAAAACTGAGTGGCAGCTTCCCCTTAAATGAGATGTTCTCCAGCTGTTTACAGTCCCCAGTACTCCCCACTGTGTTTCTAACGCCAAGGCTAATGTCAATCCCCATTAATTATTACTGTGGTGTTGCTGTTTCATGTAGTTGCCACACTTATTTGTATTAATTCCCTGGTCCTGGAAGATACTTGAGTTTTTAAATTCCCAGCTTAAAAGGTGAGTAAAGGAAGAAGATGTCACTGATGAGATCAAGGAGTACAGTCAAAGAAATAGCAGAGAAACAGGAGAGAAATACCCTAGATGCCCCAAAATTTCAAGAATGACAGGTTCCATAGTATCAAGGACTACAGAAAGGTCTAATAAGATAAGGATTGAAAGTGACTATTGGGGGCTTCCCCTGGTGGTCCAGTGGGTAAGGACACCGCCTTACAGTACAAGGGGCGCCGGTTTGATCCCTGGCCTGGGAAGATCTCACGTGCCGCGGAGCGGCTGGACGGATGTGTCCAATTACCGAGCCGGAGCTCTGGAGCGCATGCGCCCAGAGCCGGCGCTCTGCGATGACAGCCGCCACCGTGATGGGAGGCCCGCAGGAGCCAAAGAACAAAGACGGATGAAAATGGAGAAATGAAAGACCAATAGAAGTGGCCCGCCGCCTCCCCTCCCTCCCCAACCCGACCCCCGCCCAAAATAAATAAATAAATAAATCTTAAAAAAAAAAAAAAAAAGTGCCTATTGGAGCTCTCAGTATGAAGACCCTTCAAAATCTTTGCCAGAGTAAAGATCTTTGCCAGCATCATTTTCAACAGAGGGATGGATGGCGGAAGTGAGATCTCAGGGATGTGAGGACTGACTGCAATGTCAGCAAGTGGGAAAACAGGTTAATTTTCTTCTTTCCAGAAACTTGACTAGAAAGGGAAGCTTGACTAGAAAGTTATGACCAGCAGTCAGGGCAGTGGAAGGTGGAAAGGGTCAAAAGAGATCGTTTCTTTCCAAAAGCAAATCTTTGAGCATATTCATATGGATTGTATGCAGACAGCCAGTAGAGAGGAGAACCACTGGCGATGTGTAGGAGAGATGATAGTGCACAAAAGATGCCAGAAATGAGAGGAAATGGACCGAGAATGCAGGTGAAGGTGCTGGCTTTGAACTAAAAAAGGAATGCATTATCCCTAAGAATGGTGGAGAAGAGAAAGCTATGGGAAAAGCGAAGTTTGTAAGGTCAAATTATGTCCAATTACTTTGTTGATAAAGTAGAGAGAGGGTCATTTGCTGAATGTGAGAACTATGGATTGGAGGTAAAGATCTCAAGGACGATAGAGTTCCTGGATGGGAAGGGGAGTGGGGGCTCACTGAGAATCATGACAAGGGCTGTTGAGTGGTCTCAAGGGCCTAGCTGTGGCTGGAGGTCAGTAATTCCCAGGGATGCTAGTGATTTGAGTGAGTGAGTGATTTTTCTTTACCCCCTGAGAGACATGCTCCAATATGTCTGTTTACTATAGCAAATGGTAATTCTATCTTTAGGGGTGGTAAGCACTATGGTTAAAAATACAGTCTTAATAAAAAGCTAGGACCACTATCATCTTCAAGGTAGCAATTATTCAGGAAACCTCAGCTGGACCCCTGGTATCATCTTTAACACATTCCCCAACTTTTAGTAACAAGAGGAAGGTAATCTTTGCCTCAAGAAGACTCTTACCACAGCTGTTTTTTCCACTTTTCAGCTGACTGAAGGGGCTCATTCTCATGTAGGGTAGGTTGACAATGTTTTGGGGAAGTGAAGCAAAGTCCAGAGCCTAGCAAGGGGATGGTTAGAACTTGAACTGAGGAGATGGAACCAAGAAAGATCCACAGAGAAGTCAGTAAAAATTAAGGGACAAAGACTGAAGTGGAGTACGAGTCAGGAACAGAGGGAACAAATGAAAGTGAGAAAACAAAGAAGAGGGTGAGGGAGAAGTTTGAATGGACAAAGAGAGGGAGAAACAGTAAAAAGAAGACCGGGGCATAAAGCAAGAAGAAGGGTTAGTTCCAACTCTGGAACATAGAACTCTGGAACATTAGCCTGCGAGTCAGCCCTTCCCCTCCATCTGCCTGGGGAGTTGGGCCTGGGGCCCCATCTATAAGCCTATCTTTGTTGGTGCCACAAAAGCACACGTAGTCCTACCCATGCCCTCCACACTGTTGCTCAAAGTCCAGGACTGTTTGTTTTAAAAGGTCTCCATCAGGACTGCCCTGGTGGTCCAGTAGTTAAGACTCTGAGTTTCCAATGTAGGGGCCTGGGTTCAATCCCTGGTAGGGGAACTAGATACAGCATGCTACAAATGGAAGAGTCTACATGTTGCAAATAAGACCCATGGTGGCCAAATTAAAAAAAAAAAAAAAATTAAATGGGCAGTGGTGTTCAACAGAAGCTACAAAGATATAACTGTGGAAATGTCTCCTCTTTTTATTGTTTTGTGAAAGTGAAAGTCACTCAGTTGTGTCCGAGACTTTGTGATCCATGGATGAGTCATGGAATTCTCCAAGCAAGAATACTGGAGTGGGTAGCCTTTCCTGTCTCCAGGGGATCTTCCCATTCCAGGGATCAAACCCAGGTCTCCCCAAGTCTCTTCCATGTAAATGTTATAGGACATCACTAAATCTCAAAACCAGTCTATTTTGTTGGTGACAGTCAAAATAAATTAAGAGATTTGAAACTTCCTTCAACCACTGACAAGTTAGGTGATCATGGGTCCTCAATTTAATCTCTGAGTCCCTGTACATTTTTCTTTAAGTCGGTAAATCCATTCAATTAATCATTCTACAAAATAACCTTCTATGAGTCTGAAGGTACAAAGACCTTGTAACACCCTGTTTTCAAGGAGTTTACTAACTTGTAGAGGGGGAACCCATATGTGGCCACCATTTTTGTGACATCACTACTATGGTGATGTCACTACTCTTAGTCAAGGAGCTCTTCACTTCCTCTAAATATCCCTTAGGTAGTTCTCCAGTTTTTTTTTTTTTTTTTATTTCTGTTTTTTATTAAAAAAAAAAAACAGCTTTATTGAGATTCACACTAGTTCTTGTATTGCACTCTAAGTTACACCACTATCATCATCTAATTGGACCATCTTCTTGCTCTCCTTGTTCTAGAAATTCTGGAGTTCCCAACTGAATCCCCAAGACCATGCCCAGGTTTGGCAATTCACTAGGATCCCCAGGACTCAGCAAATAATCAGATTCATGGCTATGACTGATTACCAAGAAAGGATACAGGACAGTCAGCAAAGGGAAGAGGCACTTGGGTGAATTCTGGAGGAATCCAGCCCAGGCTTTTTCAAGAGGCATCTCCCCACAGAGTCACATAGGATGTACTTTGTCCTGCCCACAATATGTTGTGACATTGCATGTAAAATGTCTATTAGGAAAGCCAGGGTTTTTATTGGGGACTGGTCACCTAGACACCCTCTATTCAGCACATACCAAATCTCAGACTCCCGGAGGAGAAAGCAGCTCTTTGGACAGCTTAGGAAAGTAAGCCACCCTTACCACTCAGTTTTCTACCAGTGCAGAGATGTGTTTACCATTCAATTTCTCAGATACCAGCAAGCAATCTTTTCAACACTACAGCCTCAGGCTTGCTAGTTCATTATTTTCTGCAATATCAACATAATTAAGATACCCACTGGTTATAATAAATACAGCAATACCTCAGGGTCTCTTCCATGTAAATGTTATAGGACATCACTAAATCTCAAAACCAGTCTATTTTGTTGGTGACAGTCAAAATAAATTAAGAGATTTGAAACTTCCTTCAACCACTGACAAGTTAGGTGATCATGGGTCCTCAATTTAATCTCTGAGTCCCTGTACATTTTTCTTTAAGTCGGTAAATCCATTCAATTAATCATTCTACAAAATAACCTTCTATGAGTCTGAAGGTACAAAGACCTTGTAACACCCTGTTTTCAAGGAGTTTACTAACTTGTAGAGGGGGAACCCATATGTGGCCACCATTTTTGTGACATCACTACTATGGTGATGTCACTACTCTTAGTCAAGGAGCTCTTCACTTCCTCTAAATATCCCTTAGGTAGTTCTCCAGTTTTTTTTTTTTTTTAATTGCTGTTTTGTATTAAAAAAAAAAAACAGCTTTATTGAGATTCACACTAGTTCTTGTATTGCACTCTAAGTTACACCACTATCATCATCTAATTGGACCATCTTCTTGCTCTCCTTGTTCTAGAAATTCTGGAGTTCCCAACTGAATCCCCAAGACCATGCCCAGGTTTGGCAATTCACTAGGATCCCCAGGACTCAGCAAATAATCAGATTCATGGCTATGACTGATTACCAAGAAAGGATACAGGACAGTCAGCAAAGGGAAGAGGCACTTGGGTGAATTCTGGAGGAATCCAGCCCAGGCTTTTTCAAGAGGCATCTCCCCACAGAGTCACATAGGATGTACTTTGTCCTGCCCACAATATGTTGTGACATTGCATGTAAAATGTCTATTAGGAAAGCCAGGGTTTTTATTGGGGACTGGTCACCTAGACACCCTCTATTCAGCACATACCAAATCTCAGACTCCCGGAGGAGAAAGCAGCTCTTTGGACAGCTTAGGAAAGTAAGCCACCCTTACCACTCAGTTTTCTACCAGTGCAGAGATGTGTTTACCATTCAATTTCTCAGATACCAGCAAGCAATCTTTTTCAACACTACAGCCTCAGGCTTGCTAGTTCATTATTTTCTGCAATATCAACATAATTAAGATACCCACTGGTTATAATAAATACACTCTGCAATAATACCTCAGGGCACCTATCACTAAAATGATAATATATTGCCTATTATTCAGCTGTCTACTTGTTGGCCTCTCCTACTAGAAAGTAAGCCTCAGGAAGGTAAGATCTTTGCCACATTCATTGCAGACTCTTTCACACCTTGAACAAGTGTGAAATCATAGACACTCCCTCATCATAGACACTCAAATATTGGATGAAGGAAGAAAAGAAGAGATTGACAGTTCAGCCTAGGCCAGATTCAAGTGTGAGCTTCTTGGGAGCATGTGGGGAGTAAAAGTCTTTCATGGGTGAGCATGTTAGCAGTTTTGTCACAGAGATCCTTATTCTGGTAGGCATCTAAAGCCAGAGTCTCCTCCATGGAAGCAATTTAAATGTCCATCGACAGAGGAACAGACAAAGAAGATGTGGTACACATATACAATATATATGATGGAATATTATGATGAACAGACAGCCCAAGAATGGGAGAAAAATAATAGCAAATGAAACAATTGACAAAGGGCTAGTTTCCACAATATACAAGCAGCTCAGACAACTCAATACTGGAAAAACAAACAACCCAATCAAAAAATGGGAAAAAGACCTAAAGAGACATCTATCCAAGGAAGACACACAGATGGCCAAAAAACACATGAAAAGATGCTCAACGTCACTTATTATTAGAGAAATGCAAGTCATAACTACAATGAGATATCACCTCACACCAGTAAGAATGGCCATCATCAAAAAATCTGCAGATAATAAATGCTGGAGAGGGTGTGGAGAAAAGGGAACATTCTTGCATTGTTGGTGGGAATGTAAGTTGATACAACCACTATAAAGACAGTATGGAGATTCCTCAAAAAGCTAAGAGTAGAAACACCATATGACCCAGCAATCCCACTATTAGGCTTATACCCTGATGAAATCAAAATGGAAAGAGACACCTGTATCCCAATGTTCATTGCAGCACTCTACTCAATAACTAGATCATGGAAGCAACCTAGATGTCTGTCGACAAAATGAATGGATAAAGAAGCTCTGGTACATACATACAATGGAATACTTCTCAGCCACAAAAAGAAATACAGAAGGTTCAGTCCTAATGAGGTGGATGAATCTAGAGCTGATTACACAAAGTGAAGTAAGTCCAAAAGAGAAGGATAAATATAGTATACTAACAAATATATATGGAATCTAGTCAGTTAGTACTGATAAATACACGCGCTGAGCACTGATGGAAAAACAGTCAAAGAGAACAGACTTATGGACATTGGGGAGAGAGAAAAGTGGGTGAGAGATATGGAAAGAGCAACACAGAACCCTGTACTGTCTTATGTAAAAGAGATAACTATTGTCAATGCACTGTGGGTCTAAGGGATCATACATGGGGCTATGTGATGGCCTGGAGGGGTGGGATGGGGGGAAGGGATATACATATGATTAATCTGGAATTATACATACCAAAACTCTGTCAAATCTAAAAAGAAAAAAAAAAACAACAACTTGAGATTGTGAAAAAGGATTATAAAAATAAATAAATAAAATAAAAAACACATACATATATAAAAAGAATGAAATAGTGCCATCTGTAGCAACATGGATGGACCTGAAGATTATCATACAAAACAAAGTTAGACAAAATGAAAGTGTTAGTTACTCAGTCGTGTCTGATTCTTTGTGACCCCATGGACTGCAGCCTTTCAGGCTCCTCTGTCCGTGGAATTCTCCAGGTAAGAATACTGGAATGAAAAAAAAAATAAAAAAATAAAAAGAATACTGGAACGGGTTGACATTCCCTTCTCTAGGAGATCTTCCCAGCTCAGGGACTGAACACAGGTCTCCTACATTGTGGGCAGATTCTTTACTGTCTGAGCCACCTGGGAAGCCCAGTCAAACAAAGACAAATATCATGTGATGTCATTTATACATGAAATCTAAAAAAATGTTACAAATTAACTTTTTTACAAAACAGAAACAGAGTCATACACATAGAAATGAATGTACAGTTACCAAAGGGGAAAGGTAAGGGAGAGGAAAATTGGGAGTTTAAGATTAACATAGACACAGTACTATATTTAAATATATAACTGGTGGCTCAGTGGTGAAGAATCCACCTGCCAATGCAGGAGACACGGGTTCGATCCCTGAACCAGGAAGATCCCACATGTTGCGGAGCAACTAAGCCCATGAACCACAACTACTGAATCTGTGCTCTAGAGCCTCAGAGCCACAACTATTGAGCCCATGTGTTGCAACTACTGAAGCCTGTGTGCCCTAGAGCCCGAGTTCCACAACAAGAGAAGTCACTGCAACAAGAAGCCCACCTCAACTAGAGAGTAGCCCCCACTCCTGGAAAACTAGAGAAGAGCCTGTGACAGCAGTGAAAACCTAGAATAGCCATAAATAAATAAATAAAAATTTTTAAAATCCTAATGAAATGTGTCAAAGGACATAAGAATCAGTTTAAAAAAAAAAATAGATAACCAGCAAGGTCCTACTGAATAGCACAGGGAACTCTGCTCAATAATCTGTAATAACCTAGATGGGAAAAGAATTTTTAAAAGAATAAATATATGTTATGTGTATATCTGAATCACTGTGCTATATACCTGAAGCTAACACAACAATATAAATCAACTATAGTTCAATTAAAATAAAATCAACTTAAAAATAAATTAAAATGAAAAAAGGTCAACTAGACTGTCAAGAAGGAAATAAATCAAGTGAGAATCTCTGGGATCTTACCTGCAGCTGAGTCAAGAACAAAATATAAGAATGCTCTGTATCTGCTTATTGCTTTTCCCCTCTCTGCACAGTGCCGGTGAGCTTTTCCTGTGTTCCTCCCCTCTCTCTGAAACATTTCTAATGTCCAGATTAAGTAGCTCCTGGGGGCAGGAAAAACTATATTCCTTTCCAAAAAAAACAGCAATCTGTGCAGCCTTGGAGAAACCCTCCAAGACTCATGAATGGAAAAGGATCTCCAATCCGAAAATCAGTTCTCACTTAAGGGCTCCTCTCGCAGTTACTCTGGCAGTTGAACGGGGTCAGGCTTTCATCTTATGTAACATGATGGGACAATTCAATTTCCAATGAGTGTAAGCAAATTTCCCCAGAGCTACATAGGACAGAGCTAAGTGGTTACATAAACACATATGGAGACTTGGAAATTTTAAAGAGAGGCTACATACTCAGAGGGATGTGTTACCCTCAGGGGAAATTAACAACTGGGTCAACAAGCAGAGCTGTCCAAGTTCTATGTGGATCTCGGACAGTTTTATGACTGCACCACAGGAGGAGGAAGCAGCTTTAGGTACACATTCTTCCTGCTCACTCCGAGAAGAAGAATAAAATAAGCAACACCTTTTAACTCAGGAGGCAAAATAGGCAGAAGTGCACACCGGGTAAAGGATTGGGGGTTAGAACAATGTACCAGTTGAGAAAGCCACACTAAAAAGGACTGGCTGAAAGAACTGGATGATGATTACAGAGGTATGGATAGATTAAGGGAATTAGCAAGGGGTCGTGATGAACAGTGGCAGGAAACCTAGACTCCTTTCAGGCCTGATGAGAACAAAGGACAGAAGGGGTGTCACTGGAACCAGCAAGCTCTGTAGTCTTGGAAGAAGAGACACCCACAGGGAGCTGCAATTGGATGCAGACAGGGTCAGAACCCTAAGAAAACTGAGGGTCGGGATAGTGGATGATAAATAACCCAGCCCCTCTTTCCTCCTACTCATCAGTCTCCTGCCAATGCCTCCCACTGGCCAAATCCAACAGGAAGCGGCAGGGGGTGGGGGGCAAGAAATCGATGTGAGACAACACAGAGGTCTGCTTCCTGGGGTACCAAAAACAAGACAGAGAAGGGACAGGCGAGATGGAGAGGGCATGTGGACAAATGTCAGCACCAGCGATCTCTACCACCCTCACCATCACTCAGCTGCCAGCAAGGGCTGACATTTTTGAGTGTGTTAGGCATGGTCCTAAATCTTCTCCCTGGATAATCCTACTGCACACACATGAAGCAATTTATCACAAAACTAACCTAGAAGTTTCAGGGCCTCTCACTAGCACAGACATGTTTGAAGGTCCTTCCAGGGATCCCAATAAATTTACACAGTCATATTTTTAGAAAGTTTGTAAGTGTAACAGAAGGCTTTCCTGGTGGCTCAGCAATAGAGAATCCGCCTGCCAATGCAGGAGACAAAGGTTAGATCCCTGAGTCGGGGAGATTCCCTGGAGAAGGAAATGACTTCTCACTCCAGTATTCTTGCCTGGAGAATCCCATGGACAGAGGAGCCTGGTGGGCTGCAGTCCATAGGGCTGCAAAGAGTTGGACACGATTTAGTGACTAAACAACAGCAAGTAGATGTATTCACATTAATTGATTAAAATGACCATCTCTTTTTATTCAGAATTCCCTACCACCATGCTTTCCTTCACCCATGGGACTCTTTTGGTTCTGACTAATAAGAAGTTGAGTTGGAATTACACTTAATTTAGGTGCAGTGCAATCTTTTTAGGTGGTTTATAACCAGTATAGGGATGGCTTCTACAAATGCTCCTGCTGTCCACTCTGCTGATTCATCATGAAACAAAACTCAGGACCAGAGACCATGTCCTAAGAGGAAAGTGGCCTACAGCACATGACAGTGGATATGTGTGTGCAGAGGAGAAACAAGATCTGAAAGAAACAGAGCCAGAAGCTTGTCTTGGTTAAATTCTTCCAGTCATCAGTTGTGATTTCTCACTGGTGCTCAGACAAAATGGAATTTCTCTGGCACGAACACAGTGCATGATTCAGTGTATACAACTGTAATAGCACTGTATTCTTTCTTCCCATCTTTAAAGGGAATTGTGGGAAATAATAGAATTCCTGTGCCCATAAGGCATAAACCAATATCATCACTGATTATATGCAAGTTATTATAAATTTTCTATCTTACTATGTAGTTTGTAAATCATATAAGTAGACCAGAGAAAAATTAGTATGTAAATACATTCTAAAACAATGCTATAATAAGGCTATTTGCAGAGTCTACATGGTATATCTGGAACTGTATTGCATACTTGGTAGATAATCTATTTAATCTTTACAGGAACCATTTGAGGCAGGTATCACTGTTATCCTCACCCTGGCTTTCATTTTCCCAAGGCAAAATCCAACGTTGAAACCAAAGTTAGAGGTGAGACATGAATACTTTTCCAGGAAGCATGATTAAAGAAGCACTTTCCTAGAACAAAGCCCCAGGGACTGGACCTCAGTGGCCTGGGCCCCAGACTGTAGCCATGACGTACAAAGGACTAGCAGGGTCAGAGGGTGGTATGGAAACAGCTATAAATTAAAACACGATAACCTTTAAAAGACTGTACTAAAAATGGATAAATACATTCTGTGAATTCAATGAGTACATGGAATATTTTCATGTCTGTTTTAAAAAGTACTTTAAACACACATAAAAATACTCAGTGGTCATCATTAAAATGATGTCCTACATCTGATTCGTGTAGGACATGACAAATTTTGAAAACAATTGCTAAGTGAAAGAAACCAGGCACAAAAGGCTCTCCTATGACTCCATTTATCATGGTATCATTGTATCATTATATCATACAAGTCCATTATATGAAATATCCATAGTGACAAAATTCATCAAGACTGATTAGTAGTTGCCAGGGCCAGGGTTTGAGGGGGAATGGGGAGTGGCAACTAAACAGGGTGATGAAAATATTCTGGAATTAGATAGTTGTGATGGTTGTACAATTTTGTGAATCCATCAGAAAATCTCAATATACTTTAAAGAAATTAATTTTATGTTATGTCAATTATATCACAATAAGGTTACCATTAAAAAAAAACTTGAAAAAAAAATACTCAATGTTCATTGAGATCAAATGAAATCAGCTACCATCCCATGTAAAATACTTACATTTAGTAAATACTAATATATGTGTGAGTATATGCATGTGTATATGCATATATATACATACATGAAACATACTCATTTATTAGTAAGTAATACTAATCCTTGCAGAGCCTAAGAAAACACTTGGGACAATGAGCACTGCAGGGAAATTAGTAGCACATCTAACAGGATGGAGGGCTGAAATTATGCTTATGTTGATTTATAAGCATTTTAAAAATTAATTTTTTAGGCCTCTGAGTTTGAGTATCTGCCATCATCCAAGTTTCACTCTAAAACCTGAACCAAAGAAATTATACAGCTTAGTTCACCTCCTTTAGTATCTGTGATAATTGACCAAAAGAACATTGGCTTCAAGACAAAAATAATTGGCCTCAATCTCACGTCTGCTATTTATTAACTAAGTGATCTTGGAAAATTTATAAACTCTCTCGGAGCCTCAGTTTCCTCAACTGTAAGGTGGGTATCATTGTGGGAATTCACTTCATCGTTGCCGTTAAAATTCTGGGCTTGCTACTGTATAATAAATAGGCACTTGAAGACTGGTTCCCCTTTTAAGAGAAAATAAAATCTAAACACATTTTCTGGAGGGAAGTGTTGCAGAAGCACAAATTACATAGTCCTGATCCAACACCACCTAGTTAATACGTTTTATGAAGAAACCCAACTGTATATTTTTTAAAATTTTTTGACTCACCCAACGTTTTCCTCCTTGCCTTCTAAAACTGGAAACCAAGGAGGTAACGTGTATCCATCTGTGCACCCACACCCTTCTGAATATGAAATTTACATAAAAGCCTCCTCAGTCTGTTTATCCACGCCTCCTTGGCTCTGAGGCAGATAGATCTACTTCAATTAGAACCTAATCCTGCTCACCTCATACTAAAACCACTGAGAAAGAAAAACAATAGTCCATTTAATTAAATTATGCTAAAGCCTGAATTCAATCCTTTGGTGTATTAAGAAAGATTTTGAATATTTATTACTGTTCTTTATATAAAAACTCCACTACCTGCTCCCAGCTCTCTTCTTAATAAAGAATGATGTTCCCCATCCCCCTTCCACCACCCCACCCCCACTGCCCTCTACCCTGGCAGTTTTTATTTTATTCAATAACAAATTAAATAGGTTCAGTTCCCAAGTGATAGATGAGGGTAGATAGTTTATGGTGAACGATGTCAGATTAGCGACCTCCAAAGGAGAAAATTTCACTTTAAAGACTTGGCTTTGGTCACGAAGAGCTTCGTGCAGCAGAAGGTTTATTAAAGAAAAAAGGGACAGAGAAAGCTTTCAGCTAGAGGAAGTGGAAGGGGGATAGAATACGTACCCCCAGAAGTTAGTTCAGGCAAAGCATTTTATACCTTTCCAGTTGGTTACTAGCAATACATCAAAAGAATATTTTAAGGTGATAAAGGTCTTACCAGATCCACACCCACAACACAGATCTTTAGAAAACAGGTACAAGCTAAGAAGAGGCAACATGTCCTCCAGCAAGATCTATTGTTGTTACAAACTTTAGCTCTGGGCTTAAAGAAAGTTTTAGGCAAAATAGATTATTGTCATAGGCGTGGCAATGAAGGCAAAGGCACCTTGCCTAAAAATGTTTGTTCCCCCCTCCTCCTCCTCCTCGGAAGCCACTGACCTCCTTACCAAGTCTGCCCACTCACCCCTTTCACCACCAATAACACAAAAATGATACTGTTTCCCCTTCTCCCTGTTTCAACCGCTGTTTCTAGTTTCTGGAACTTTCTCTCTGTCCTTATCCCACGCATATGATGCTGAGGGGAGAGGCGGGCTGTTACTGTCTTCCTGGTGCCCGCTGTGACTTTCCATTCCTTGAGCAGGGCCCTGGGCTATTAGGGTCTCTTTCCTCTCTGCCTTCTCTCTATGTTCTGCTTGCTACCCTCAAAGACAGGCTTGACTGCCTGCACCCACACCCTGAGTTATGCCAAGCATCTCCCACTTTTGTCTGCCTGGAAGTTACATGAAAAGTTGAGCACAGAAACTAGAGTTAGCTGATACCCTGCTTCTCCATTTGGGATGATTTGAAGGCTCCTACCGAATCTGTACCCAGATCCAGCTCTGAATGAAGGTGCACAGTAACCTTCTGACATCACGCAGCTCTGTGTGAGTGAGCAAGGGCCTGCCCCTGTGGGAAGTGGCTAAAGGGAGTAAGAATTAGGTAGACAGATTGGATTGTGGATTAGAGAATCAGGGCAGTTATTTGCAAACCTGATTTCCCATGGAATCACTCAGGGAGCTTTTTAAATTTATTGAAGTCCTAGACCCATTTCACTTTATTTAATTGACCTGATTGGATATTGGAATAGATATTTTAATTGTGGTTAAAAATTTAAAAAACCACACATACAATTTGCATCACAGCCATTGTAAAGTGTACAAATCTGTAGGTGTTGTGAAGAAGATAACTGGTTCTTTTTCATCTTGCAAATCTGAACTCTGTCCCCACTAAACATCAACTTGTCTTTTTCCCCTCTCTCCAGACCCTAGTCACCACCATACCACTTTCTATCTCTATGAATTAGACTACTTTAGATATTTCATTCAAGTGGGATCATGCAATACTGGTCTTTTTGTAATCGGCATATTTCACTCAGTGTAATGTCCTCATGTTTCATCCATGTTGTAGCATGTGACAAGGCTGAATAATATTCCTTTGTATGTTTATACCATATCTTGTTTATCCATTCACCTTTTGATAGCTATTTGGGCTGCTTCCACCTCTTAGCTGTTGTGAATAATGCTGCTTATGAACATGGGTATGCAAACATCTCTTCAAGACCCTTATTTAGATTCTTTTGGATATATCTCCAGAAGTAAGGGTGTGGGACGGTGTGACAATTTTGTTTTTATTTATTTAAGAAGCTTCCACACTGTTTTCCATGGTGACTGTACCATTTTACATTCCTAGCAACAATGGTCAAGGGTTCTAATTTCTTCACAGCCTTACCAACATTTGCTAGTTTATGGGGGTGTTTTTGGTTCATTTTGTAATAGCCATTTGAATGGATGCGAGGGATGATGGTGATATCTCATTGTAATTTTGATATGAACTTCTCTGATGATTAGTGATACTGATCTTCTCATATGTCTATTGGTCATTTGCTTGTCATCTTTTGAGAAACATCTATTGAAGTCCTTTAGCCAGTTTTTAATCAGGTTATTTATATTTTTAAAAATTTATTTATTCATTTTTGGCTATTCTGGGTTTTCACTGCTGCTGCAGGCTCTTCTCTGGTTGCAGGGAGTGGGGCTACTACTCTCTAGTTGAGGTGAGCAGGCTTCTTGTTGTGGTGACTTCTCTTGTTGTGAAACTTGGTCTCTAGGGTTCACAGGCTTCAGTAATTGTGGCACATGGGTTCAATAGTTGCAGCTCCGAGGGTCTAGAGCACAGGCTCAGTAGTTGTGGTTCACGGGCTTAGTTTCTCCACAGGAAGGGAGGTCTCCCTGGACTGGGGATTGAACTCATGTCCCCTGCATTGGCAGGCAAATTCTTTACTACTGAGCTACCAGGGAAGCCCTGATTTTCTGTTGTTTTTTTTATATAGTCTGGATATCCATGCCTTATCAGATATATGATTTACAAATATTTTCTCCCATTCCATAGACTGCTTTTTCACTCTATTGATTATTTTCTTTGATGCACAAAAGTCTTAAGCTTGACATATTCCTGTTTATTTTTGCTTTTGTTGTCTGTGCTTTAGATATCATATCCAAGGAACTACTGCCAAAGCCAATGCTACTAAGATTTTCCCCTATGTTTTCTTCTAGAGTTTTATAGTTTGGATTCTTACATTTGAGTCTTCACTCCATTTAGGGCTGATTTTTGTGTGTGGTAAGGGTGCAACCTCAGTCTTGTTTGTATATGGATGTCCAACTTTACAACACGACTTTTGAAGAGACTTTCTTTTGTCCACTGAGTGGACAAATATTAAACTTTATTACAACAGTAATAAAGTTTAGGAAATTAATTGTGTTGAAGATCATCTGACCATATAGGTGAGGATTTACTGCCTGGCTCTCTATCTGATTCCAGGGATCTATATGTCTGCAGTTATGCAGGTTTCATATTGTTTGGATCATTGTGATTTTGTAATATGTTCTGGAATGAGGAATCATGAGTCCTCCAACTTTGTTCTTCTTTTTCAAAATTGTTTTGACTCTTTGAGATCTCTTGAGATTTTATGTAAACTTTAGGATGAATGTTTCTATTTCTGAAAAAAGTATGCCACTGTGATTTTTGATAGAAGTTACCTGAAATCTGTAGAACATTTTGAGTAGTGTAGTGTGGACATCTTAACACTATTAAATCTTCCAATCCAGGAGCATGCTGTCTTTCCATTTATTGGTACTTGCCTTTCCCTTAGCCACAAGAATTTCTAGAGAGATGAGTTTATTGCCCCTTCAGAGCCAATGAGACACAAGGAGAATTTTCTTGAGAGTTCAAAAACAAAAGCAAGTCTGGTCCTGTGTGCCTTGAACCAGAGGGAATATAGAGACTGTAACTGTTGTTACCATCAAGCCATGAAGCCTGAGATTGATATCAGCACAGTAAAGGGGCCTCCCTGGTGGTCCAATGGGTAAGGACACCGCCTTGCAGTGCAAGGGGCGCCGGGTTGATCCCTGGCCTGGGAAGATCCCACGTGCCACGGAGCGGCTGGACCCATGTGTCCAATTACCGAGCTGGAGCTCTGGAGCGCATGCGCCCAGAGCCGGTGCTCTGTGACAACAGAGGCCACTGCGATGGGAGGCCCACATAGGCCAAAGAACAAAGATGGATGAAAATAGATAAATGAAAGACCAATAGAAGTGGCAAAAAAAAGAAAAAAAAGAAAAAACCACACACAGTAAAAAGCTGAGACAAGAGAGCGAGTGATGCCGTGAGGGCACCGATACTTGTGATCTTTTCAATTATATAAAGCCCAAACAATTCCCTTTCTGCCTAAACAAGTTTTTGGTTAGCATTTCTGTCACTGCCTACCAAGATCCTCAATGATTTAGAAAACAAGATGGCTAGTCAGAGAGTGGGTGACCAGATAGCCACAACCCAGGACAGCAGTCCCAAGACAGGAGTTTTCAACAACCAGAACAATGTTACCTTTGAACACAACTTGATCCCTGGTTGCGTGGGTGCGTGTGTGTGTGCACGCACAGTTGTGTCTGACTCTCTGCAGCCCATGGACTGTAGCCCATGAGGCTCCTCCCCTTATGGAATTTTCTGGGTAAGAATATTGGATCTGGTTGCCATTTCCTACTCCAGGGGATCTTTCTGACAACAGGGCTCAAACCTGGGGTGCTTGCAACTCATGCCTTGGCAGGCAGATTCTTTGCAACTGCGCCACCTGGAAAGCCCTGATCTTTGGATGAGGCCGGTCTTTAACACAAAAATGTAGCCAAGCTTGCCAACCTTGCAAGAATCACCACAGTTCCCAGACCCATCACATCTGACTAATTCTTATAGATTACACTACCCCTCCTTCCCCTCCATCCATTAGCCTCCCAGCACCGATCTATTCTGCCCATCAACACTGCTCACAGGGAAAGATTTAATTAATTCATTCACACTAAGGTTTATATGACTCATATGTTCTTACTTGTAAGAATATCTACATTTCAAAAGGGGACAAAATGTCCCAATAATGAATAACATTTCTAGTGAGGGAATGTTTTAATATGAGAATAGTTACTTATATAAAATTGAAAATTGCCTGGGTTCACTCTACCATCTCCGAAGCCTAATTCATTGCAGATAAATAAACTTGTCTATGCCTATATAGCTCTATAATCATGTAACTCAGTGATACAGTACTTTCTTAATCATTATAAGAGATAGTAATTCACTGTAGGCTCATATTTTACTCTCCTCCTATGCAGAAAAGTACAGGCTGTCCTGAAAAACATCAAGGAAACATCACCATCATTGATAGTTATTGAGCACTTATTACATATTTTGTATACTAGGCACTGTTTTTAAAACTTTACATATGTACGATGTAACGTTCTGGTCTAAAAACATATGGTATAATCCTTATTGGCACTCCATGAGGCAACTACCTTATCAATCACATATGGCAGTTGAGGAAATTAAGGCACAGAGACATTAAATAGCTTGGTCAAAATAGCACACTTTTAGAAGAAAATTACAGAGTAAAAAATTATCAGAGGCACAAGGGTGGAGCTGGTCTGCAGGGCTCCTGTGAGGTCCCTCAGGATTCACAATCTGGAATCTAATGAAATTGTGAGCTGAAAAAATTATTTTAGAATCATAGATATTAGGAGTGTCCAACATGCTTTTAAAAATGCAAGAAAAAGGAGATCCTGCCTGTTATCAGAAGAAAAACCAGACCACAAAGCTGATACTTCCCAGTCTGTCCTCTTTCCACTCATTCATTCACTTATTCATTCAATCAGCATAAACATATTATAGAAAATGTTCATTCATTGCACATGGAAAATGTTAGGGATGAAAAAATATAAAAATATATAAGCAAAATGAATAACTAGGCTCTTAGCAACCAAACAAAGGTGTTCAGGGGAAGGTATGAAATTATTACCATAAAGTGTGATTATATGATGATCAGTCCCTTAGAGAGGGAGAAGCCAGCTCTGCCTGGAGGTACCAGGAGAAAGAGCATGAGCTTCGAAGGAAGCCAATGCAGGGAAGGGTCATCCAGGAAACAGCAGAGGCCAGGAGACAGGGTGGCAGACCACAGGGGAAGTAGGAGCCTTGCTCCTGAAAGTGAGGCTGGGAAGATGGGCAGACAGAGTGGTGAGAATTCTTAATGCCAGGACAAGGATTAACTCTTCTGGGGGGCCATGGTATTCTTGGAGCTTGGGGGCACAGTGGTAAAGAATCTGCCTGCTAGTGAAGGAGATACTGGCTCGACCACTGAGTCAGAAAGATCCCCTGGAGAAGGACATAAAATTGAAAATTGCCTGGGTTCACTCTACCATCTCCGAAGCCTAATTCATTGCAGATAAATAAACTTGTCTATGCCTATATAGCTCTATAATCATGTAACTCAGTGATACAGTACTTTCTTAATCATTATAAGAGATAGTAATTCACTGTAGGCTCATATTTTACTCTCCTCCTATGCAGAAAAGTACAGGCTGTCCTGAAAAACATCAAGGAAACATCACCATCATTGATAGTTATTGAGCACTTATTACATATTTTGTATACTAGGCACTGTTTTTAAAACTTTACATATGTACGATGTAACGTTCTGGTCTAAAAACATATGGTATAATCCTTATTGGCACTCCATGAGGCAACTACCTTATCAATCACATATGGCAGTTGAGGAAATTAAGGCACAGAGACATTAAATAGCTTGGTCAAAATAGCACACTTTTAGAAGAAAATTACAGAGTAAAAAATTATCAGAGGCACAAGGGTGGAGCTGGTCTGCAGGGCTCCTGTGAGGTCCCTCAGGATTCACAATCTGGAATCTAATGAAATTGTGAGCTGAAAAAATTATTTTAGAATCATAGATATTAGGAGTGTCCAACATGCTTTTAAAAATGCAAGAAAAAGGAGATCCTGCCTGTTATCAGAAGAAAAACCAGACCACAAAGCTGATACTTCCCAGTCTGTCCTCTTTCCACTCATTCATTCACTTATTCATTCAATCAGCATAAACATATTATAGAAAATGTTCATTCATTGCACATGGAAAATGTTAGGGATGAAAAAATATAAAAATATATAAGCAAAATGAATAACTAGGCTCTTAGCAACCAAACAAAGGTGTTCAGGGGAAGGTATGAAATTATTACCATAAAGTGTGATTATATGATGATCAGTCCCTTAGAGAGGGAGAAGCCAGCTCTGCCTGGAGGTACCAGGAGAAAGAGCATGAGCTTCGAAGGAAGCCAATGCAGGGAAGGGTCATCCAGGAAACAGCAGAGGCCAGGAGACAGGGTGGCAGACCACAGGGGAAGTAGGAGCCTTGCTCCTGAAAGTGAGGCTGGGAAGATGGGCAGACAGAGTGGTGAGAATTCTTAATGCCAGGACAAGGATTAACTCTTCTGGGGGGCCATGGTATTCTTGGAGCTTGGGGGCACAGTGGTAAAGAATCTGCCTGCTAGTGAAGGAGATACTGGCTCGACCACTGAGTCAGAAAGATCCCCTGGAGAAGGACATGCAACCCACTCCAGTATTCTTGCCTGGGAAGTCCCATGAACAGAGGCGGCTGGTGGGCTACAGTCCATGGGGTCGCAAAGAGTTGGACAGGACTTAGCAGCTGAGCACATACACATACGCGGGTGTTCTTGGCTGCATTCGCAATTCAAAACAGATCAGAGATTTGAGTCTGGGATAAACATACATACTACTATACATAACATAGGTAAATAGGCTTCCCTGGTGGTCCAGTGGGTAAAGAGTCTGCCTTGCAGTGCAAGGGGCACTGGTTCGATCCCTGGCTTGGGAGGATTCCATGTGCCGCGAAGTGACTGGACCAGTGGGTCCAATTATGAGCCAGTGCTCTGGAGTGCATGCACCCAGATCCAGTGTTCTACAACTATAGAGAGGCCACTGTGATGGGAGGCTCACACATGCCAAAGAATAAAGATGGATGAAAAATAAAAAATGATGACTTAGAGGCAAAAAAAAAAAAAAAAGGTAAATAACAAAGACCTACTATATAACTCAGGGAACAATACTCAATATCTTATAATACCCTATGATGGAAAAGAATCTGAAAAAGAAAAAATTATATATACATAAATCACTTTCCTGTACACTTGAAACTAATACCACATTGTAAATTAATTGTACTTCAATAAAAGAAATGTAAGTCTGTGGAGAAGAGGTTAGAGTTGGGCGGGTATGCCAGGTCAGGGATTTCAAGCATGGCAGTGGCCTGGTTAGATTTGCCCTTGGGGTGGGAATGGGGTAGGGCAGGGTGGGGTTTCTTCTGAGGAGCTGGGAAGAGAACAGGTGGGTTACAGGGTGTCAGGGTCAGATGAGAGCTCATGAACTCCCACAAGGACTGCAGAGACAGAGGTAGGGGTGCAATGAGAGGATTCAGGAAGTAAACTCACAGGGCATGGTTACTGAGCATATCAGGTACGGGAGACAAAATGGGGAAATGGTGAGGGCCTCCCTAGTGGCTCAATGGTAAAGGATCTGCCTGCCAGCGCAGGAGACACGGCTCCAATCCCTGGTCTGGGAAGATCCCACATATGGTGGGACAACTAATCCCATGTGCCACAACTACTGAGCCTGTGCTCTAAAGCTCAGGAGCTGCAACTACTAAAGCCTGTGCACCCTAGAGCCCATGCTCTGCAACAAGAGAAACTTCTGCAATGAGAAGCCCATGCACTGAAACTAGCGAGTAGAGCTTGTTCGCCACCTTAGAGAAAAGCCTGCTCAGTAATGAAGACTAGCACAATGAAAAAATAAATACATAAATAGTTTAAAAGGGATCAAAAAGGGAAATTTGCTTCCCTAGTTTCTGAGCTGGAAGACAGAGTAGATGGTCAGGCCTCAGGCTTCTTTTATGCACTAATACATGCAGACTGTAGACAAGTCAACCAGGCAGACCTGCGAGAAGTAACAGCTTCCCTTCTCTGCCTACTTCACACCCAGGACCTCTCCCCACGGCTGAGCCATGGTCAGTGCTATCTTTGTATCTTCCTTCAGATGTTTTCCCACATCCATTCTGAGCTCAGTTAATTTTTTTTAAACACAAAGAAGGATTCTGCTACAAAGACATCTTCCCAGATTGCTGAAGTTTCTAGAGAGAATGTTTGCAATCAATCATGCATTTCACAGTGTTGGGCAAATTTTCAGGAAAGGGGACAGGGTCAGGCACGGCACTTCTTCTGAAAACCACATCACTAGGAGTTCAGCTGGGCCTGTGCCACAGACTCACCCCTCATTACATTCACAGGACCAAAAAACTGTCACACAATGCCCAGGTATAATGCAGTAGTAATGCAATTGTAAACCTTCTTTATTAACAATTTTCCTGTAACATAGGTATGTTCATCTCCAAAGTTAAACATGAAACTGTGTTCTCTTTGGCATGCAGTGCCCTGGAAATGCCAACAGAATTGTTTGTATGTACATCAGCTTTCTATTGGAGAATTAGCTTTGGAAACTTTTCTCTCCCTTGTGACCTAGATAATATTACTTCTACAAATTAAAGTAAGGCAAATGTCACAAGGATGTGAACAGATGATTTTGATGGCATATGCCACTGCAGTTAAATAGGATCGCACACACACACACACACATTACATAAAAGTTGCTCAAGTTTTCAGAGACAAAACAAAGTCTACCTTTCTTATGGAACTAAAATAAATCACATTGCATACACTAAATTGTTTGTGTTGCTATAGGGAATTCATTGGTTGGGAGCTGCTGTCAAGAACTAAAATGGAATAAAATAGTCTCATTTAAGAACTCTAAATCTTTCTAAAGTTACGTCTGAGAGAGAACCTGCCTCAAAAAATATATTAGGGGCTTCCCCTGGTGGTCCAGTGGGCAAGGACACCACCTTGCAGTGCAAGGGGCGCTGGTTTGAGCCCTGGCCTGGGAAGATCCCACATGCCGCAGAGAAGCTGGACTGATGTGTCCAATTATTGAGCTGGAGCTCCGGAGCGCATGTGCCCAGAGCCGGTGCTCTGCGACGACAGACGCCACTGCGATGGGAGGCCCACAGGAGCCAAAGAACAAAGACAGATGAAAATAGAGAAATGAAAGACCAATAGAAGTGGCCTGACCGCTCCCCTGCCTCCCCAATCCCCACCCAAAATAAATAAATAAATAAATCTTCAAAAAAATATATTAGAATGGTAGCACAGTCAATATATTAGAATGATAAATATATTAGAATGTCCTAGTATGTCCCAAGCATACTAGGACATTGGGCAACAAAAATTTAAGTCGGAATTTGTCAAAAGAATTGTCTTATGTTTAATGTTTTTACCTTGATGTAAGACCAGAAACTAACTTTAGCAAGTGTTAATTCTTGGTTCATTGGTTTTCTTCAAATGTGCTTATGATTTTAATTGTCTCCAGTGAGGCATCTCCCCAGTTCAGGAAGTCATTATAATAAGAACAATAATTACTATAATAAAGAATAGGTAACATGCATTGAGCATTTATTCTGTGCCAGGCACTATTTTCAGGTGTTTATGTCATTATTCTATTCATTCTTGCAATCCATTATTATCCCCCATTTTAGACAGAAGACCATTCCTGACTTCTAGTATTGGGTATTATAGACTGAAAGGGCTGCTTAATCAGGGTGGTGTTTGGGAGTGACAAAACATTTAATGGTTTCAAAAACATTTGCACAAGGAAGCCCTGTTCGACTCAGGTATGTGGAGCTGCATCATGGATGAGAGTCAGTTGCCCAGGTTGGTTACAGCAGTAAAGTAGAACTTATGCGCTAGGTTCCATACCTGGCACACAGAGAGTCCGAACTCAGAACATCACCCTTTTGCATCTTGGACTAGAGGTTGCCAGGATAGAGTCTCCAACATGGATGTGGAAGAGAACTGCTGCCTGATCTCAAACTAGAAAGAGGTGTGTGCATCCCGGGAGGTTGCAGTGGGTAGCTGTGGGTACATGCATGGACAGGGTACGCACATCATAAATGGGTCCCCACACCCTAGAGTCACTGAAAGTTGAAACTGTTGCTGTCAAAACCATCAGAAGTGGTCATATAAATATGCTCCCATTAGAATGCTCACAAAGATGTTGCATTAAATTAAAGCCAGATGTAGAAGAGTCTGTGTGGTATATGATCATTTGTTTAGAAAGCAGATGGTGAAAAAAACATATAGAAGGCAGATGGTGGAGAGAGGGTATAGTTATGCCTATGCTACGATGGCCAGTGAATAAAACAGGCAAGTTTTACAAGAAATTATCTCAGGGGAGAAAATCCGGCAGACTGAAGGTCTGGGATAGGAAAAGATTTTGTTTTCGCTGTTTAGGATTTTATCATTTTTTTCAATTTTGTAAACCATGCATATACATTACTACTTCAGTTAGTTAGATAGTAGATGGATGGTTGGATGGATGGATAAATAGATAACAGGAAGGAAAGGAAAGGAAACAGGGAGGAAGGAGGGAGGGGAAGAGAAAGAAAATAAATTAGAAAGGGAGTGGTTGAGAGGCATGGGTTCCCCAGGGCACCACACTGCATAGGCTGGCCCTCAGCACTGCCGATGCAGGAACCTGATTCTGCTAGAGCTCTGAGAATGGCTCTCTTCCTGGGAATCGACTCCCACTAAGGTCACAAACAACTGAAGAATAAACCAGAACATAGATTCCTTATTTAATGTACCAACTAGAACTTCCAAAGGGGCTGGCCATTCATTTGCTCTGAACTGCACCTTACTCCCTTCAGAGGAATTGATGACTTATCCCCCTCTCGCCCCACTCCCGCTGGGAGCAGACAGGTGGGGTCAGAGCCATGGAGTTCAGTGAGCCTCAGGTTTGAAGGATCAAGCTGTCATCATCGTTCTGTGCCCGTCTTTGTTGCAGGAATGTCCTTGCATCAGGAGCTCAACATACGAGGCTGAGAGGCTAAAACCTCCCTCCCCCAACAACTGAAGGCAACTTTTTCTCTCTCTGACATTCTCTTTTAGATTTTCTCTGCTGATTCTTCTGATTGACTCATTTTTCTCTTTAGACATGCTAATGTCATTTATTCTGCAAAGATTTTAGAGAGGCTATTATTGTCAGATTTTGCTTGTTCTCTCCACTTCTGATTTGGAGAAACATTTTGCCTTTCGGGTGGAAGTAGCCTCTACATGCACTCATTTATCCAGTATTGATTTGGAGCCCTCCCTGTGTCAGAAGATATGTGTTCCATGCCCTGGAGACACAGTGGTGAACAATAAAAGCTCCTTGTCCTCATGGACTGTCTCATTCTAGTGGGAGAAACAGACAGTAGTCAAGTTGACCAACAAACACATCATATATAATATAATTTTAAGCTGCAATATAGGGAAAATAAAACAGAATAATGGGACAGAGTGGCTGGTCAAGGGCAATCCAGGAAAGACTGTCTGAGAAGGTAATGTTGAAGCTGAGATTTGTGTGAAAAGACAGGACCAGCTATTGAAAGGTCCGGAGATAATCATCCCCTGCCCAGGGAAGCTCAAGAGCATAGTCAGGGGGCCCACACAAGCACAGAGTGCCCCAGGAAGAAAAAACAAACAGGTGCTAAGCCCAACAAGAGAGTGATAAGAAGAGATTCTATAAGGTAGATGGTTGGATCCCCAGAGGAGCTTGTAGGTCACAGTAGAGTCTCCAAATTATATCACAGGTGTGATGCAATGGTCACCAGAAAGCATCCATCAGGAGTGTGATGGGATCCAATTAATATTATAAAGAACCAATGTGTTGGCCAAATGGAGAATGAACTGTACAAGGAGGAGAACTTAAGAGGTAATTGCAAGACCCAAGGCCAGAGTCTATGGTGATTAAGATTGGGCTGATAGCAGCACAAGTCAGGGTAAGGACGTAATTCGGAGGTGGAGATGGAAGAAGGTACTGATGGACTGATTGTTGCAGAGTAGAAGGTGGTGGCAGAGATCAAGAACAACTCTGGGTTTTGGCCTGAGCTGAGGGGAGACAGCAATGCCATGAACAAGATGGAAAAGGATTGGGATGAGGGAAGGGTAAGAAGTTCTGTCTTGGTTTTGTTAATGCGTCTTCCAAGCACTATCATCTGATGGTTCATTTCTCTGAGTTCCAGGGGAGATGTGGCTTACATTCTTACTCTTGGAATTCCTTGCTCCCTTTCTTCCTTGCATAATATGAGGAACCATAACATACAGATAACTGGATTTTCCCCTTCCTTTTATTTCTGTGAAAAAGAAATACATGACAAATAAAGCCAAATCAATTTATCCAAAATAAAACTTGCAGATAAAGAAGATGTGGTACATATATACCATGAACTATTACTCAGCCATAAAAAGGAACTAAATTATGCCACTAGCAGAGACGTGGATGGACCTAGAGACTGTCATACAGAATGAAGCAAGTAAGAAAGAGAAAAACAAATATCATATAATATTGCTTGCATGTGGAACCTAGAAAAATGGTACAGAGGAACTTATTTGCAAAGCAGAAAGAGAGTCACAGATGTAGAGAACAAACTTATGGATACCAAGAGGGAAGGAGAGAGGATGGAGGGACATCTATACAGGTCCGGAGATAATCATCCCCTGCCCAGGGAAGCTCAAGAGCATAGTCAGGGGGCCCACACAAGCACAGAGTGCCCCAGGAAGAAAAAACAAACAGGTGCTAAGCCCAACAAGAGAGTGATAAGAAGAGATTCTATAAGGTAGATGGTTGGATCCCCAGAGGAGCTTGTAGGTCACAGTAGAGTCTCCAAATTATATCACAGGTGTGATGCAATGGTCACCAGAAAGCATCCATCAGGAGTGTGATGGGATCCAATTAATATTATAAAGAACCAATGTGTTGGCCAAATGGAGAATGAACTGTACAAGGAGGAGAACTTAAGAGGTAATTGCAAGACCCAAGGCCAGAGTCTATGGTGATTAAGATTGGGCTGATAGCAGCACAAGTCAGGGTAAGGACGTAATTCGGAGGTGGAGATGGAAGAAGGTACTGATGGACTGATTGTTGCAGAGTAGAAGGTGGTGGCAGAGATCAAGAACAACTCTGGGTTTTGGCCTGAGCTGAGGGGAGACAGCAATGCCATGAACAAGATGGAAAAGGATTGGGATGAGGGAAGGGTAAGAAGTTCTGTCTTGGTTTTGTTAATGCGTCTTCCAAGCACTATCATCTGATGGTTCATTTCTCTGAGTTCCAGGGGAGATGTGGCTTACATTCTTACTCTTGGAATTCCTTGCTCCCTTTCTTCCTTGCATAATATGAGGAACCATAACATACAGATAACTGGTTTTTCCCCCTTCCTTTTATTTCTGTGAAAAAGAAATACATGACAAATAAAGCCAAATCAATTTATCCAAAATAAAACTTGCAGATAAAGAAGATGTGGTACATATATACCATGAACTATTACTCAGCCATAAAAAGGAACTAAATTATGCCACTAGCAGAGACGTGGATGGACCTAGAGACTGTCATACAGAATGAAGCAAGTAAGAAAGAGAAAAACAAATATCATATAATATTGCTTGCATGTGGAACCTAGAAAAATGGTACAGAGGAACTTATTTGCAAAGCAGAAAGAGAGTCACAGATGTAGAGAACAAACTTATGGATACCAAGAGGGAAGGAGAGAGGGATGAATGGGAAAGGGACTGACATCTATACACTACTACGTATAAAACAGATAAATAATGAGAGCCTACTGTATAGCACAGGGAACTCTACTCAGTGCTCTCTGATGACCTACATGGGAAGAAAATTAAAAAAACAGTGGATATATGTATACACACAGCTGCTTTACTCTGGTATATAGCAGAAACTAACACAACATCCTAAAGCAACTACAATAAAAAAATTTGTAATAAATTTTTAAAAATTACAAAACCTGCAAGATATCACAGGTTCTATATAGTCTCAACCTCTTCCTCTGTTGCACTTGTACCCTCTGCTCTGGCTGACGGGAGCTGATGGTTCATGTGGTGGTGGTGATGGTCCTAAGACCCTGCAGGGCATTACTGCATCTTCTCACTCATCACAGAAAGATGAACTTCTGTGCAGCATCAAGTTAGTGCTAGGTAGACACTGTCTTACCCAGGTTATACTCTCAGCAGAATTCCAGAATGAACTAAAAGGCTTCATGGACATTGTTTACACCAATACTTTTTCAAACAAGTAAAGGGTGAACTCTCTCAAGAATTTCAGTTATGTGAGAGTGTTTAAAATGTCTCATTACCCTCAAACATACTAAAATGACCCCTTGAGGGCTGTTTTCTCCCTTGGCTGCTTCCCCTAACTCATTGGAAAGCTCCCTCCAATGATGGTGGAGTTTATGTGCCACTTCAGTATAGGCAGAAGATTTATGAGTCATGTCAAATTTATTCCTGAGAAGTAGGAAAAAATAAAAGCCAAAGTGGAAAGTTACTTGTCTACGGTCATCGGACAAGTTAGTGTCAGAGATGTTAGTTGAACTCAGGTTTCCTGACCATGCCACTACCTCTAAAACACACTGAATGCTTACAGAAAAAAAAAAAAATTGAAAGTGTTTATTGAATTATAACTCATTTAAAGCAATGATTCTTGCTTTAAAAATACTGAATTGACGAGCATATTCTCCTTTCCTATTCTAACAAAAAGGTTAATTCATGTTTAACTTTTTCTTTTTTTTTAAAGTATTTATTTATTTATTTATTTTGTCAGGGTGGAGAGGGAGGGTCACTTCTATTGGTCTTTCATTTATCTATTTTCATCCGTCATTGTTCTTTGGCCCATGTGGGCTTCCCATCGCAGTGGCCTCTGTTGTCACAGAGCACCGGCTCTGTAATTGGGCACATCCGTCCAGCCGCTCCGCGGCACGTGGGATCTTCCCAGGCCAGGGATCGAACCAGCGCCCCTTGCACTGCAAGGCGGTGTCCTTACCCACTGGACCACCAGGGAAGCCCTAACTTTATCTTTTTTATGGCCATGCCACTCAGCATGTGGGCTCTTAGTTCCCCGACCACGTGTTGAACCTGTCTCTTCTGCGTTGGAAGCACAGAGTCTTAACCACTGAACTGCCAGGGAAGTCCCTAGGTTTAACTTCTTACATAATAAAATATATGGAGAGCTGTATGCTGAATGGTGGCATTTCAAGACATTTTCATTTATTCCCCTTTTGGGAGAGTATAATTTGAATATAGTAGAATTCTCCTTTTTTAGGTGTACAGTTCTAGAATTTTTTTTTTTTTTTAAATTTTTGGCTATTCTGGGTTTTCACTGCTGTCACAGGTTCTTCTCTAGTTGCAGGGAGTGGGAGCTACTCTCTAGTTGAGGTGAGCAGGCTTCTCGTTGCAGTGACTTCTCTTGTTGTGGAACTCGGGCTCTAAGGCACACAGGCTTCAGTAGTTGCAGCACATGGGCTCCATAGTTGCGGCTCCAAGGCTCTGGAGCACAGGCTCAATAGCTGTGGCTCATGGGCTTCGTTGCTCTGCAGCATGTGGGATCTTCCTGGATCAGGAATCAAACCCGTGTCTCCTGCATTGGCAGGCAAACTCTTTTTTTTAATTTTTTAATTTTTATTTTTTACATGTATGTTCCCAGATCATTCATATGCATATCCCTGGACCCGCCCCCCACCCAGTTCCCCCCCTCCCATCCCTCCAGACCATCGCCCCAAGTGATTGTAGGTACTCCTATTCCCTTAGCACAATGACAATAGCTATCTTTTCCACACATGACAGTATAGGTTTCCATGTTACTCCCTCTATGCCTCCCTCCCACTGTTCGGTCTCCACAATGTCTTTATGTCTATTCTCTGTTTTTTCATGAGTTCACTGCGTGTGTTATCATGACCATCTTACTAGATCCCATATATATGAGTTAGTATGCAATACTTGTCTTTCTGTTTTTGACTTACTTCACTTTTTATGATAGGTTCTAGAGCCAGCCACCTCATTAGGACTGAGTCTTCTGCGTTTCTTTTAACAGCTGAGTAGTATTCCATTGTATATATGTACCAGAGCTTCTGGATCCATTCATTTGTCAATGGACATCTAGGTTGCTTCCATGTTCTGGCTATTGTATAGAGAGCTGCAATGAACATTGGGGTACAGGTGCCTCTTTCATTTTTGATTTCATCAGGATATAGGCCTAATAGTGGGATTGCTGGGTCATAGGGTGCTTCTATTTTTAGTTTTTTAAGGAATCTCCATATTGTCTTCCATAGAGGTTGTATCAATTTACATTCCCACCAGCAATGCAAGAGGGTTCCCTTTTCTCCGCAGCCTCTCCAGCATTTGTTGTCTGTCGGTTTGTTGATGATGGCCATTCTGACAGGTGTGAGGTGGTATCTCATTGTGGTTTTAATTTGCATTTCTCTGATAATAAGCGAGGTTGAGCATCGTTTCATGTATTTTTGGGCCATCTGTATGTCCTCTTTGGAGAGGCGTCTCTTTAGATCTTTTTCCCATTTTTTGATTGGGCTGCTCATTTTCCCTGTGCTGAGTTGTCTGAGTTGCTTGAAGATTTTGGAGATTAATTCTTTGTCTGTTGTTTCATTTGCTGTGATTTTCTCCCACTCTGTGGGGTGTCTGTTCAACTTTTTGGTGATTTCTTTTGCTGTACAAAAGCTTTTAAGTTTCATGAGGTCCCACGTGTTGACTTTTCTTTTCAGTTCCACTATGTTAGTAGGTGGGTCAGAGAAGATCTTGCTTTGATTGATGTCCTTGAGGGTTTCAGGCAAACTCTTTTTCCACTAAGGTACCAGGGAAGCCCCAGTTCTAGAAATTCTGACATGTTTTCAGGCATGTAGCCCCACCACAATCTTCACACAAGCTTCCTCCCTGCCTTATTTATTTATTTATTTATTTATCTATCTTTTGGAGGGTGGGGTGGGGAGGGAGGGGGATGGGCGGGCCACTTCCACTGGTCTTTCATTTCTCCATTTTCATCTGTCTTTGTTCTTTGGCTCCTGTGGGCCTCCCATCGCGGTGGCCACTCTTGTCACAGAGCACGGGCTCTGGGCGCATGCACTCCAGAGCTCCGGCTCAGTAATTGGACACATGGGTCCAGCCGCTCAGTGGCACATGGGATCTTCCCAGGCCAGGGATCAAACTGGCACCCCTTGCACTGCAAGGTGGTGTCTTTACCCACTGGACCACCAGGGGAAGCCCCCCACTCCCCTGCCTTTTAACAGTTAAAACCCTCCACTGCAAGCTCCTAATCATCACTGATATAATCTGACCCCAATAGTTTTCCCTTTTGTAGATGCCCTGTAAGTGAAATTATACAGAATGTGACTTTTTTCACTTGGCCAAAAACATCTGAGAATCATCCATTCTGGGTGTGTGCGGGTCAGTCATTTGTCCCCCTTTGTTTCTGAGTGGTATTTCACTGTGTCCTGCCATTTGTTTATCCATTCACTGTTGGTCGACATTCAAGTTGTTTCTCTTCATGGGCATTTATGAATTAAACCACTACAAACATCTGAGCACAGGTTTCTATGGGGTCATATGCTCTCATGTTT
Source organism: Tragulus kanchil (assembly GCA_022376925.1). Taxonomy (NCBI): domain Eukaryota; kingdom Metazoa; phylum Chordata; class Mammalia; order Artiodactyla; family Tragulidae; genus Tragulus; species Tragulus kanchil. The sequence continues at coordinate 148,007,587 of JAIOJX010000028.1, forward strand.
CTTTGGTAAAAGGGCTTCCCTGGTGGCTCAGCAGGTAAAGATTCTGCCTGCCAATGCAGAAGACATGGGATCTGAGCCCTGGGTCGGGAAGATCTCCTAGAGAAGGAAATGGCAACCCACTCCAGTATTCTTGCCTGGAGAATCCCATGGACAAGGAAGCCTGGCAGGCTACAGCCCATGGGGTCCTAAAGAGTCCAGCATGGCTGAGCACACACAAAGGCCCCCAGATTACTGGGTCATACTGAAAGTATGTTTAATTTTTTTTTAAGAAACTATTAAACATTTTCCCAAAATGTCTATGCTATTTTGCCTTCCAACTCACATGCATTGAAGTTCCATTTGCTCTGCCTCTTTGCCAGGACTTAGTGTTGTCAGTTTTTCTTTTTTCAAATTTTACTCATTTTAATAAGCAGATTGTGGTATCCCTCCGTGGTTTTATTTTGACAAATGATATGAAGCATCTTTTCAAGGTCTTATTTGCCATTTACATCTCCTCTATGATGAAGCATCTGTTAAAATATTTTCTTTCTTACCTTAGGATGCTTGTTTTCCTATTATTGAGTTTTGAAAGCTCCTTACATGTTCTATATACAAGTTCTTTACCAGATACGTATTTTTCATATATTTTCTCCTAGTCTGGGACTTACATTTTTTACAATGTCTTTCAAAGAGAAGGCATTTTTTAGTTCACTTTTGATTTTATGATTCATTCTCTTTGTGTAAGAATTTTTCACCTAACTTGAAGTTACAAATATTTTCTCATAGAAACTTTGTATCTTGGGCTTTATATTTTGGTAATATATTTGTGGTTAATTTTTAATAGGCTATGGTTCTCCTTTTAAAATAACTTTGTTAAAGTAATCTTTTTCATAACGATAAAACATTTCTTGTGTCTTGAATATGAAACATTTGTTGGCTAGCCTAGCTTTCATTCCAACAGAAGTGAAGGCATAGAGTGAAGCATGGTCCTCTTTCCTGAGGATCCCAAGTTCACTGAATTTACATCTATTCGCCATAGTGTCCACGGATAAAACATTTCTTGTGTGCTTGAATATCAGTTGGGGCTAGCTTTGGGTTTCTATGGGGTCATATGCTCTCATGTTTCTTTGGTAAAAGGGCTTCCCTGGTGGCTCAGCAGGTAAAGATTCTGCCTGCCAATGCAGAAGACATGGGATCTGAGCCCTGGGTCGGGAAGATCTCCTAGAGAAGGAAATGGCAACCCACTCCAGTATTCTTGCCTGGAGAATCCCATGGACAAGGAAGCCTGGCAGGCTACAGCCCATGGGGTCCTAAAGAGTCCAGCATGGCTGAGCACACACAAAGGCCCCCAGATTACTGGGTCATACTGAAAGTATGTTTAATTTTTTTTTAAGAAACTATTAAACATTTTCCCAAAATGTCTATGCTATTTTGCCTTCCAACTCACATGCATTGAAGTTCCATTTGCTCTGCCTCTTTGCCAGGACTTAGTGTTGTCAGTTTTTCTTTTTTCAAATTTTACTCATTTTAATAAGCAGATTGTGGTATCCCTCCGTGGTTTTATTTTGACAAATGATATGAAGCATCTTTTCAAGGTCTTATTTGCCATTTACATCTCCTCTATGATGAAGCATCTGTTAAAATATTTTCTTTCTTACCTTAGGATGCTTGTTTTCCTATTATTGAGTTTTGAAAGCTCCTTACATGTTCTATATACAAGTTCTTTACCAGATACGTATTTTTCATATATTTTCTCCTAGTCTGGGACTTACATTTTTTACAATGTCTTTCAAAGAGAAGGCATTTTTTAGTTCACTTTTGATTTTATGATTCATTCTCTTTGTGTAAGAATTTTTCACCTAACTTGAAGTTACAAATATTTTCTCATAGAAACTTTGTATCTTGGGCTTTATATTTTGGTAATATATTTGTGGTTAATTTTTAATAGGCTATGGTTCTCCTTTTAAAATAACTTTGTTAAAGTAATCTTTTTCATAACGATAAAACATTTCTTGTGTCTTGAATATGAAACATTTGTTGGCTAGCCTAGCTTTCATTCCAACAGAAGTGAAGGCATAGAGTGAAGCATGGTCCTCTTTCCTGAGGATCCCAAGTTCACTGAATTTACATCTATTCGCCATAGTGTCCACGGCTCAGTGGTGACATCAGGGGCTGACATCATTTAAAGACACAGTGTGATGCCTGATCAGACTTGCTGGTGAATTGCAGCACTTAACAAGTCAAAGACTTTTGGCTCCTAACTATGGTGCTTCCACAGGCTGTTCCCAGACCAGCTTGGGTTTCCTATGCCTCACCACTTGTTTATCTAGCTGTGGTTCTCATCCTGGAAAGAGTCTTTAAAGATAAGGCATTCACCACCTTCCAGGCAGCTCTGTCGACAACCTCTCCTGATTATTTTTTCAAATAAGGACCGTGCACAGAGAAGTCAGAAAGTGAATAAAGATCATAAATTTGTTTCCATTTGAATATCCTGGAAAGGGACTCAACCTAGAAAATTTCCTTTGCTTTGCAAGAGCTTAACAAAACTGTGCTGGCCAACAGGTTCCAAGTGTTGAGTTTTAACACTTCAATGTCCTAGTTACCAGCTTATGTTTTACCATCCAAGGAGACAGTGCTGTTTTATAAAGGCAAATAAATAGACATGTCGACAAGATCTTCTCACAGGTGAACAAAATATTTATTTTTCTAATTAAGCTAAGGAAGAGAAGGAGGGGGAGGCTGGGAGAAAATGGTTATGGTAGAAGGAAAGATAGGTGAAACATTAATTTATGTGGATCCACCCTGAGGGTGGGCAGAAAAAATCAAATCTGAGTAGGGTATGCCTTGCTGCTTGCAGATTTGCTAAAGGACACTGCAGTCTGGGAAGGCAAAGAAAAGGACAGGACCCAGCACTCAGGACAGGATGTAGAGGGAAACTGAGTTTGAGCTGGGGCTGGGAGTAGAAGTCAACCTTCAGATCACTGTACCTAATTACACTTTTTTTGTTTATTATTATTATTAATCATTGTTTAAATGGTTACAATATTGTTACAATATTGTGTTCATTTCAGGTGTAGAGCAAAGTGATCCAGTTATACACACACACACACACACACACACACACACACACACACACGTGTGCGTGCATGCTCAGTCGCTTCAGTCGTGTCTGAATCTTTGTAACCCCCTGGACTGTAGCCCACCAGGGTCCTCTGTCCATGGGAACTCTCCAGGCAAGTTAGATATTTGTGCTTCTAGGTCTGACCTAATTGTAATCTTATTTAGCCCCTCTCAGGACCAGCTAGTGAGGCCCCCTGCTGGACGGCAGCCAGCACATTTACCAGCTGTGGACCTGGAACAGGGAGGCATGCCTGTGCCCTAGGACTGAGCCCAGACTTCCCTTTCTCCCTCCCCAACCCTTTCTACTCCTCTCTATGAAGTCAATTCCAGGAAGGTCAAGAGCCCCGGATTCTTGTGGTCCCTCCAGGACTGGAGGGTGGGGCCCTGGACATCTCCAGGGATAGGCACAGCGTGAAAGGGAAGGGTTCATGCCTGATGAAGGAAGGACCAGATAAGCCCAGCCTGAACAAAAGCGCCCATAAGCTGGGACAGGAGGGGACACGGGGTGCTGTGACTTGCGGCGACACACAGGTGCCCATGTCCTAAATGTGCGGTCCAAGGCTGGCAACACCTACCCTTCACTCAGGGCCCCCACAGTCAGTTTCACTTGGTACAGTGAACCAAGAACCAAGAACCAGACAGAGGGAAGAGCTGAAATCAGTGCTTCCCAGGAAAGCAAACAGACAGGTAAAAGACTAAGAAAACTTTGGCAGCAGAGACCTGCATTTGACTTCCAGGAAGAAGGGTGACAGCTGGTGGAAAAATGGAGCAGCCAGCTAGAGCAGGAGAGGGCAATTCAAGACTTCTTTGTGGGGCAAGACTGCTTCCTTCTCTCCTGCACACTGGCCTCCAAAGCTCTGACCCTGTGCCTCTCCGTCCAGCTCCAAGTGTCCAGGAGACAGACTCAGACTGGTCCAGATGACTATTCTAAATCAACATAGGGGAGAAAGAATGGGTCACACAGCCCGAATGTGGCAGCCACAGAGTTGATATCTATGGGTACAGAAGGATTTTCTCAAAGAAAGTGCTGGGGGCTGAGCAGACATCCCAAAGATGTGTGTGTTACACGGTAGTAGCCCCTGAGTTGTCCTTTCACACTGTTGGATCACTGTCTGGGTAATTGTCTTTTCACGTGAAGCCTTGCCAACCCAGATTTCCCCAGGCAATTACGTTTTCAAACCTGAAGACATCTTGTTGCTTTGGTCCCATCCTTAGAAACTATTAAGACAATCTCGAGTCTCCATTTGGTCATCTTTTATTTTTAGCTTCCTCTGCCTGGAGTCAGGGCTCAAATAAATGTGTGATATGAAGCTAACATTATGGATAAGAGATAGGTCTTTGTTTTTATGCAAGTCACTGATAAAAATGTATGTCTATACTGTTGTATTTAAAATAACCAACAAGAACCTACTCTATAGCACCGGGAACTCTGTTCAGTACTCTGTAATAACTCAAATGGGAAAAGAATTAGAAAAAGTATAAATACATCTATATGTATCACATGAATCATTTTGATGTACACCTAAAACTAACACAACACTGCTAATCAATTATACTTCAATAAAAAATAAATGTATTGGGCTTCCCTGGTGGTCCAGTGGGTAAGGACACTGCCTTGCAGTGCAAGGGGCGCAGGTTCGATCCCTGGCCTGAGGGGATTCCACGTGCCGCGGAGCAGCTGGACGCATGTGTCCAACCACCGAGCCCGAGCTCTGGAGCGCCTGTGCCCAGAGCCAGTGCTCTGCGACAACAGAGGCCACTGCGATGGGAGGCCCACACGGGCCAAAGAACAAAGATGGATGAAAAAAAGAAAACTGAAGGACCAATAGAAGTGGCCCGCCTGCTCCGTTCCCTCCCCAACCTGCCCCCTCCACAAAAAAAAATTTTTTTTAAATGTATTGAAAATAAATAGTAAATATGTGGAAAACATTAAAAAAAACACTCATTTATAATGAGAAATGTTTAAAACAAAAAAATGCATATAATCATTTATTATGGTGTTTATAACAAATATAGAAATAAAATATATAACAACAACATAAAGTAAAATTTAGAACTAGTCTAAAGCTCTCTTTAGCTCGCATAGCTCCATAAGTCAATACACCTTGTTACTAGAGAATTGACAGGACATAAATATGAGTGAAGGGTGTGTGGTACCAACATTGGGCCGCACACATAGGACATGAGCACCTGTGTGTCTCTGTCAGTCCCAGTGCCCCTGTGTCACCTCCTGTGCCCCTGCTTTGAAGCCTTGCCAACCCAGATTTCCCCAGGCAATTACGTTTTCAAACCTGAAGACATCTTGTTGCTTTGGTCCCATCCTTAGAAACTATTAAGACAATCTCGAGTCTCCATTTGGTCATCTTTTATTTTTAGCTTCCTCTGCCTGGAGTCAGGGCTCAAATAAATGTGTGATATGAAGCTAACATTATGGATAAGAGATAGGTCTTTGTTTTTATGCAAGTCACTGATAAAAATGTATGTCTATACTGTTGTATTTAAAATAACCAACAAGAACCTACTCTATAGCACCGGGAACTCTGTTCAGTACTCTGTAATAACTCAAATGGGAAAAGAATTAGAAAAAGTATAAATACATCTATATGTATCACATGAATCATTTTGATGTACACCTAAAACTAACACAACACTGCTAATCAATTATACTTCAATAAAAAATAAATGTATTGGGCTTCCCTGGTGGTCCAGTGGGTAAGGACACTGCCTTGCAGTGCAAGGGGCGCAGGTTCGATCCCTGGCCTGAGGGGATTCCACGTGCCGCGGAGCAGCTGGACGCATGTGTCCAATTACCGAGCCCGAGCTCTGGAGCGCATGTGCCCAGAGCCGGTGCTCTGTGACAACAGAGGCCACTGCGATGGGAGGCCCACACGGGCCAAAGAACAAAGATGGATGAAAAATAGAAAACTGAAGGACCAATAGAAGTGGCCCACCCGCCCCCTTCCTCCCCAACCTGCCCCCTCCACAAAAAAAAATTTTTTTTAAATGTATTGAAAATAAATAGTAAATATGTGGAAAACATTAAAAAAAACACTCATTTATAATGAGAAATGTTTAAAACAAAAAAATGCATATAATCATTTATTATGGTGTTTATAACAAATATAGAAATAAAATATATAACAACAACATAAAGTAAAATTTAGAACTAGTCTAAAGCTCTCTTTAGCTCGCATAGCTCCGTAAGTCAATACACCTTGTTACTAGAGAATTGACAGGACATAAATATGAGTGAAGGGTGTGTGGTACCAACATTGGGCCGCACACATAGGACATGAGCACCTGTGTGTCTCTGTCAGTCCCAGTGCCCCTGTGTCACCTCCTGTCCCCGCTCATGGGAACTTTTGCTCAGGCTATACTATCACTCAGTTCTTCATCTTAAGACTGTTTTAGGAGACCCTGTAATCTGTCTGACTGAAAAGGAAGCTATTCTACTCCCTGTAACATCTTAACCAGAGAAGAGGCAGGAGAGCAATAACTGTCCCGTTGTGTCTAAAAAGAAATGAGTTACTGTGTAGAATAAGAGCTGAAACAGAGTAAGCCTCCCTATGTATTAATTTTTGTTAACATTGCTATTATTTTTTAAATTGAAATTTTATTTTTGACTTTTACGGAGTTTTGTTGTTTACAGATATATATGATCCCAGATTAGTCATATGTATATTCCCCCATCCCACCCCTCCAGGCCATCGCACAGCGCCCCTGCAGGATCCCCTATTCTCACAGTGCAATTATTGCTACTATTATTTTGATGCAAATCATCAAGGAAATTGTCAGTATTTTAAGCATCACACACCCACACAATGGAAAACATTTATGCAATAATAATAGTTCGTAATGGCAGACTCAAACTACTCCAAAGTTTACCATCTCAACACACCTACCCTGGGGTTATGTCAACGTGGAAAATTATTACTCTTTCCCTGACTATGGATCTGGTTCCTCTATCCTTATTAAAGGATGTATCACAGACGGTGTCTTCCTTCTGTAATAGCTCAGGCATCCTGCTGGGTTGAGATTTAAGAATCAGCATAACCTTGTAATGAGATACCAACAAGAAGCCCAGAAAACTTGGGGGCATCAAACATCTTATTTGACACAGGCAGTAACTTTGCTTCACTTCGGGCTCTCTGTTTTGTATAAAAAAAAACTCAGCTCTTGTACCTTATCATACTTTAAATCTCCTCATTATCATCACCAACCCTGAAAATCCCACACTGAATTTTTCCTCCCTGTCCAAACCCACAGAGGCTTCATCTGTATTCCAAGAGAACTTTGTTTTCTTTTTCTTCCTTTCCTGCAACCCTTTTAATCCTCCAGTTCAAGCAATTAGCTCTACAAATATTAGCTGCAATCAAGGTCTAGCACATGTGGCAATTTTCCCCCTAATAAATCAATCAATTCTTTCTGTGGAGTGTTTATTCCCCCCTTACCGTCATTAGAGAATGACAATGCTACTTCAGGATCACCAGCAACTTGAATTAGTCAAGAAATGTCAATCAAATTTGCCAGATTTTGCTTTAAAGATGAGAAAAATGGGACAGATTCACAAAGGCCTCTTAGAATAGGAAGCTTGATAAACCCTTGTTGAAGCTCTCTCAGAGACGCCTTGGAGTATAATGATCCATTTGGAAGAAAATCGAAATCACTATTACCAGTGACAAATCAGACAAAACAGCAGAAAGGCTCACTAAATAATCTAAAAATTAATAATCAAAATAATCAACCATCTAGTGTTTCTCAGGAATGCAATGTTCTATAATACCTAGCAGGTTAGTACAGCAAAGAAAAAGAGAGATAATCTAACAAATGGACAAATTTTAATTCTCTAACTTGTGAAACAATGCTTATCAGTTAAAAGGGAATTAAAGGGTCATGTGGTCCTTGCTCATCACTGAGCTTGTCAGAGCCGACTTTAAGGTTGGGACGGTGGGGTTGCAGAGGGGGCCCAGGGACAAAGCTCAATTTTTATCTCTGATTATAGCCAAGAGTTCAGCTGAGGAAATGATTTCTCTGGTTAAAAATACTCTGAGAATTGCCTATACACATAGCTGAAAACACCAGGACTAAATGACTAAAACAAGTGCCAGGGAAATTAAGAATTTTTAGTTTAGTAATGGACCTGCAGCCAGACGCTGGAGCCCATCTTTCTTTCCAGCACCCTCTCCACAACTCTCACGTACCCTCTTACTCTCAGGGAGCAAATCAGGTGAGAATCCCTCCGTCTTTGGATTGGAGTCTTTTCTTTTATGCCTTTTTTTTTTTTTAATTTTTTAATTCATTTATTTGGTTGTGCTGGGTCTTAGTTGCAGTATGTGAGACCTAGCTCCCTGACCAGGGATTGAACCCAGACCCCCTGCTTTGGGAGCCTGGAGTCCTAGCCACTGAACCACCAGAGAAGCCCCCATCTTTTCTTTTTTTAAATGACCATAAGGAAAGGAGCCAAATGAGGCTAGATTAGTATGAGAAGTGACATAAATACTACACTGGAAGTAACAACATCGCCTGTGATTGTACTCCTTGTTTGACACGGTTTCCAGTCACACTGAGGAATTATATCATCACCCACCCCGGGTAGGGGTCATAGGGGAGGATGACAGGACTTCACACCCCTTCCTGTGTCACCAAGTGTACTGTTATTAAGAGGGAGGGAAGTAAAGATTGCAGTAGGATACTCGGTGAAAACTTGCTGACATTAATGACTCAAATTCTCAGAGAGACTGCAAGGAAAATGGTGTCATCACTGTCATTCAAGACACTTAAGATGAAATTTCAAAAGAAGGCTGTCAGGCATAATGACTGCCAGGTTCTATTATATCATCCTCAGAGCGTGGGTCACACACACTACTATGCAGCCAGTGGGTTGTTGATACTGAGGCTTGAAAGGCAGCTGCACAGAGAGGAGGGGAAATGGGCGTAGGACCCGGGAGGGGCCCTTCACAACCAGGAGGTATTACCACAGAAGTTCACATGGTGACTTGGGGTCAAGTTATGATCCATGACCTGGTCTTTCATTTCAGATATGCCGGAACTGGTCTCAACAGGACAATTCGACCAGATGATGCCAAACAGAATTAAGGAAAGTCTGAGCTATCAATGGTAGTGCCAGTTTACTAATTTGCAATGAGAACCTTCCTCTCCAGTGGCCAGATGGGCCATGTCTGCTGCATTCCAGTGACGAGACACCTGCAAAGCCCAGTCAGTCATCAGAAGGTAGCTGTGTAGAATGGGGTTTGAGCCCTGGTTCCCAACCTGATTGCACAATGCATTTTGAATCACCTGCAGCAATTCAACATGACTACATGCTTAGGTCTTACTCATGTCTGACTCTGCTACTCTTTGGACTGTCGCCCACCCAGCTCCCCTGTCCGTGGAATTTTCCAGGCAAGAATACTGAAGTGAGTTGCCATTCCCTTCTCCAAGGGATACTCCTGACCCAGAGATCGAACTTACATATCCCGTATTTCAGGATTCTTTACCCATTGAGCCAACAGGGAAGCCCAATTCAACATGAAAAATCAAGCAAATCTAAATCTCAGGGATTAGGACCCAGACATCAACAGTTTTTTAAAAAGTCTCTCAAGTGATCCATTGAGCAGCTGAGAACCACTGGCTTAGGGCAGAGGTCATCCAAGACGCTGTGAGGCTTTAGGTCTCATTGTTTTCACACGAGGATCCAGAATTCGTATGTCATAGACCAGGAGACAATTTTTTAACACTAGGAAGAGATACAGGTTTGTCAGTTTTTTTACTTGCCAAGTTAGGACATGAAATCTTCAGCTATTATTATTTCATTAAATAAAGGAAACCTTAAATACTTAGAAAGGCCCAAATTTAAGAATAAAAGGTGAGCTGTCAATGTTGTATTTATTTTTCTCATGTTTTGGCAGATCAGGGAAAACTGCTATAAACTGACGCAAACTTAAGAGCTGATGCGATCTGACTGCTGTCCGCACATATGGTCAGGGCTCTTCTTGGTGGACAGCTTTAGGTACATTTCATTGGGTTTTGTTCTTTAAATCCACATTCGATGCTAGTTAGCCCTCTCTCACTATGTCCTTTCTGAAGGGGTATTAACTACATTGATTAAGTTGTGGATAATTGTGGCTTCGAGGCTTGGAAATGTCCTGTCTCCTCCAATTACAGAATATGTTGATTTAACTGACTTAGCTCTCCTTAGACACCTTAAAATTTCTGGAATGGGTATGACAAATGTACTCCCACATAACTGCTTACTGGGGACAGTTATGTGGTACTCCCTGGTTTTGCCAGTGGACAATGGTGGCAATTGCTCTAAATCCAGTGGAGAATCCATTGGGAAGCCAAATAGCTGGTGACGAGTTTTTATTCAGTTGTGTCACGTTACATGAAATAAAAGAAGTGTGTTGCAAACTTAATTTTGAGTGCTTCTTTGGAATCTTGTGTGTGCCCTGTCCTGTGACCATGGTATACATTGCCCACCTCCCCCACTAAAGGGACACTGACATTCTCTAATTGATTCTATGACTAGTTGTCAGTTTTCAACGAGACAGCCTCCTCTGGCAGCTACTAAAAATGGGTAGCTGCGCCAGCAAGTCTAAAGTTCCCCTCAAAGTGCTGTTCACCTAGAGACTTGTTCATGTCCATGATGGTGTGGAATCTTCATTGATTAATTTCTTCTAGGTTCCCATGCTTAATGTAGTAGCTCAGTTGGTAAGAATCTGCCTGCAATGCAGGAGACCCCAGTTCAGTTCTTGGATTGGGATGATCCCCTGGAGAAGAGATAGGCTACCCACTGCAGCATTCTTGGGCTTTCCTGATGGCTCAGACGATAAGAGTCTGCCTGCAACGTGAGAGACTGGGTTTGATCCCTGGGTTGAGAAGATCCCCTAGAGGAGGGATGGCAACCTACTCCAGTATTCTTGCCTGGAGAAGCCCCATGAACAGAGGAGCCTGTTGGGCAACAGTCCATGGGGTCACAGAGAGTTGGACACAACTAAGCAACTAATCACAGCACAGCAAGACTAAAAGCTAGCATAAACAGTGATTTTGACCAACAGGGAAAGTTCTGTTTGCAGATGTCTGTCTTCCCCAAGCACCCAACACATATTACAGGTGATGGGCTATTCTGCCCCCTTATTCCCAGTCCAACCCAATCCAACTCAAGAGCCACCCACCTCTTCTAGGACAAGGGCTGGATTTGAATCTAGGGATAATTTTTTTGGCTTCGAGGCTTGGAAATGTCCTGTCTCCTCCAATTACAGAATATGTTGATTTAACTGACTTAGCTCTCCTTAGACACCTTAAAATTTCTGGAATGGGTATGACAAATGTACTCCCACATAACTGCTTACTGGGGACAGTTATGTGGTACTCCCTGGTTTTGCCAGTGGACAATGGTGGCAATTGCTCTAAATCCAGTGGAGAATCCATTGGGAAGCCAAATAGCTGGTGACGAGTTTTTATTCAGTTGTGTCACGTTACATGAAATAAAAGAAGTGTGTTGCAAACTTAATTTTGAGTGCTTCTTTGGAATCTTGTGTGTGCCCTGTCCTGTGACCATGGTATACATTGCCCACCTCCCCCACTAAAGGGACACTGACATTCTCTAATTGATTCTATGACTAGTTGTCAGTTTTCAACGAGACAGCCTCCTCTGGCAGCTACTAAAAATGGGTAGCTGCGCCAGCAAGTCTAAAGTTCCCCTCAAAGTGCTGTTCACCTAGAGACTTGTTCATGTCCATGATGGTGTGGAATCTTCATTGATTAATTTCTTCTAGGTTCCCATGCTTAATGTAGTAGCTCAGTTGGTAAGAATCTGCCTGCAATGCAGGAGACCCCAGTTCAGTTCTTGGATTGGGATGATCCCCTGGAGAAGAGATAGGCTACCCACTGCAGCATTCTTGGGCTTTCCTGATGGCTCAGACGATAAGAGTCTGCCTGCAACGTGAGAGACTGGGTTTGATCCCTGGGTTGAGAAGATCCCCTAGAGGAGGGATGGCAACCTACTCCAGTATTCTTGCCTGGAGAAGCCCCATGAACAGAGGAGCCTGTTGGGCAACAGTCCATGGGGTCACAGAGAGTTGGACACAACTAAGCAACTAATCACAGCACAGCAAGACTAAAAGCTAGCATAAACAGTGATTTTGACCAACAGGGAAAGTTCTGTTTGCAGATGTCTGTCTTCCCCAAGCACCCAACACATATTACAGGTGATGGGCTATTCTGCCCCCTTATTCCCAGTCCAACCCAATCCAACTCAAGAGCCACCCACCTCTTCTAGGACAAGGGCTGGATTTGAATCTAGCTCCATGACTCTCTTGGTCAAATTGTTTTCTGATTCTGGGCCTCAGTTTCCTTATCTAAGAAATGGGAATATCATTGCGACCTTCTTTCTTATCACCTTGTGTGGTCATCATGAGAATTATATACTTTAGGTAAACACCTGACAAGGAGCCAAACATACTAAGTTCTAATTAAAAGTTCACTTTGAAAGTCAGAGTCTAGCACAATAATGTGGCATAAGTAGACATTCATTAAACACACACACACACACACAGATGAGTACTGTATCTGTTTGCAGAAAGAGGAATCTGAAATGCAGAGTTTAAAATCTGTCACTGAATTCTGAACGTAAGTTTTCAGATCTTGACAAGTTGACCAAACTCACCTTGCAACTTATTCTTGCTCACACCTTTGTCTCCTGTCTCCCTGATCAATTACCTCCGCTAGGACCCTTGCTTTTCAGTGATGAATTCTCAGGGCCTTCCATCTGACCATACTCTATTATTTCCATGACAATGTTCTTGTGTTCTTTCACATTCTGGTATTTCTCAGGTCTAGAACTGTATTCCCTTGACATTATCCCAAAGCAGTCAATTTTTTTTTTTTAAAGGAAAACATTTAGAAATCTAGATAAGTGCAGCTTCATCTCCATATTTGTGTGTGCCAGGAAAAAAACTGCATGAAACTCTCTATCAATTTTCCAGATCTAAATTATTGAAAAGGAGAAAAGGGGTAAGGAGCCCCAGTGGTCTGTCTGTGGTGCTTTAGATCCAGGCAGAACCAAATTCAACCCAATATTTTATCCCACTATGATGAACATTTTTCAAAATCAATTAATTGCCATCATATACATATGTGTGTGTGAATATATTGCCTATATATCTTTATCTATATCTATCTACCTATATGTATATTCTTCCTACCTCTGATGAAACTCTTCTTCTCTCCCCACCTACAATAAAAATAAAAACAAACATAAAAACACATCAATAAATGAACTGCTCGAGTAGCTGAACATTTACCATGGGAGCTAAGCCTGCTTCTGAAAGTTTCAACTCACCCAATCAGACAATAAGCAGAAGAAAGGGGAGGCATTTATCAAGTTACACGGAGGACTCCATCTGTTATCTTAGACCTCTGTTATTACCAGGGGATAGAAGAGCAGATACTTGCAGGCAGTTTGAAAGAGTTTTATTTTATAGATTCTTAATCCAAAGAAGAAGCAGAGAAAAGGAGGAAAAAACCAAGCAAGAGTGATGAAGCTGCCTCCAGCCTGGCATTCTGACATTTAACCTGGCAAGAAACGCCATCAATGGTGAAGCTGCATTTTCAACTGGGATCTGTCTGTTCAGCTTCCATAATAAATACAGTCAAAGGGGCAGTCACTTCTCATCGGTTTCAAAGGTTTGGGTGCTGAACTTCAACCCTAGCCATTTCTCATCATGGCTCAAAGTTTGTTACTTCAATCATAAGCACTGAATTCTGAACGTAAGTTTTCAGATCTTGACAAGTTGACCAAACTCACCTTGCAACTTATTCTTGCTCACACCTTTGTCTCCTGTCTCCTGATCAATTACCTCCGCTAGGACCCTTGCTTTTCAGTGATGAATTCTCAGGGCCTTCCATCTGACCATACTCTATTATTTCCATGACAATGTTCTTGTGTTCTTTCACATTCTGGTATTTCTCAGGTCTAGAACTGTATTCCCTTGACATTATCCCAAAGCAGTCAATTTTTTTTTTTTAAAGGAAAACATTTAGAAATCTAGATAAGTGCAGCTTCATCTCCATATTTGTGTGTGCCAGGAAAAAAACTGCATGAAACTCTCTATCAATTTTCCAGATCTAAATTATTGAAAAGGAGAAAAGGGGTAAGGAGCCCCAGTGGTCTGTCTGTGGTGCTTTAGATCCAGGCAGAACCAAATTCAACCCAATATTTTATCCCACTATGATGAACATTTTCAAAATCAATTAATTGCCATCATATACATATGTGTGTGTGAATATATTGCCTATATATCTTTATCTATATCTATCTACCTATATGTATATTCTTCCTACCTCTGATGAAACTCTTCTTCTCTCCCCACCTACAATAAAAATAAAAACAAACATAAAAACACATCAATAAATGAACTGCTCGAGTAGCTGAACATTTACCATGGGAGCTAAGCCTGCTTCTGAAAGTTTCAACTCACCCAATCAGACAATAAGCAGAAGAAAGGGGAGGCATTTATCAAGTTACACGGAGGACTCCATCTGTTATCTTAGACCTCTGTTATTACCAGGGGATAGAAGAGCAGATACTTGCAGGCAGTTTGAAAGAGTTTTATTTTATAGATTCTTAATCCAAAGAAGAAGCAGAGAAAAGGAGGAAAAAACCAAGCAAGAGTGATGAAGCTGCCTCCAGCCTGGCATTCTGACATTTAACCTGGCAAGAAACGCCATCAATGGTGAAGCTGCATTTTCAACTGGGATCTGTCTGTTCAGCTTCCATAATAAATACAGTCAAAGGGGCAGTCACTTCTCATCGGTTTCAAAGGTTTGGGTGCTGAACTTCAACCTCATAAGAACCATTTCTCATCATGCCAAGCCAACAGAAGAAAGTCATTTTTTGCATGGCTGGGATGTTAAGCTTCATGTGTGCCCTCGGAGTTGTGACCGCCCTGGGGACACCTTTGTGGATCAAAGCCACCTTTCTCTGCAAAACTGGGGCTCTGCTCGTCAACGCCTCAGGGCAGGAGCTGGAGAAGTTCATGGGTGATGTGCAATACGGACTTTTCCACGGCGAGGGCGTCAGGCAGTGCGGTCTGGGAAAGAGGCCCTTTCGGTTCTCATGTAAGTAACTATTTCATTTGAATTATTTAATGCTTTAGACAAGCTCTTCTCAGTGCTGCAAGAAATTACGTTTAAGAACCTTGCCCTGTCTATTGCAGGACTTTTTAAACAGGTATGAACCATTTGAAATACATAGATCTCTTCTGAGCAACTTCTTCTTCCTAGTTTTTATTATTTCATTTTTTCCATTTTTCTTATGACAACTTAGAATTAATGAGTTAGCAGGGAATTGAACTTTTAGTAACGATGAACATTCTTAAATATTATTATTTATGTAAGAAATTATGGGCTCTTTTTTTTAAAGAGGGGTACTTGGAGAAATGGGAAAGCTGTAAGAGATGACTTTTTGTTTTGTTCTTTAAAAAAGAACCAGTGTCATGAGTTTGTATGGCTGAGTCCCTTCGCTGTTCACCTGAAACTATCACAACATTGCTAATTGCCTGTACCCCAAAACAAAAGTTCAAAAGAAAAAAAGAACCAGGGCCATGGGCTACTTAACCAACTCTAGATGTTTTTCCCTCTTGCACATAACTTTTGTTTTCTGTCTATATCCCTATTTTCCCTGCTAGGACCTTTGCCGTTGATATATTTTTTTTCCTTTAGCTAATTTGGATCACCTGACTATAGAAATTTAAAACGATATGCTGTACTACCTGGGAAAGAATTAGATGCCTCTGTAGGATAGAATATTTGATGCCGATTGACGTAGAATTACGCAGAGTAGATGAGGCAGATTTTCCTGTTACGATATTTGTGAAATGGAAGTGTTCTCCACACTACTGACAACCTGTGTGTCTTAAGAAAAGAATTTTCTTTTAAAAAATTACCATGTGAAAAGGCAACTCATTAAATGAAAATTAATAAGAAGTCATTTATTATCTCTCTCCCAGCACACATTCAGAAATTATTATTATTTCAAAAGGGCTGGTTTGGAACAATCTTATGAAGACACAGCCAGTAAATTATGGCATAAATCACTCTTCAGGAAAGGAGGTTACTAATTGAGGCATTTAAAATGAATTATTATTTTGCCTGGGTATTTTTTTTTTAGCATAGGTGGAAAGCTAAATTAATTGAATTTATTATTAACATATGCAGTGTCTAATTAAATTTCAGTCTTGGCCTATTTATATTTCTGAAACATTCCTTACCCACTTCTTAGCAGTCTTTGGACACCAACCTTAACTCACAGAGTCTATTAAGTAATATGAATTTGCATAGCGCTCCAGAAAAATCCCCCAAGAATTCCTCTTCAACTTTTCAAGAAATGATTATCAACTAGATTGGAGGAAGTGAATTCCCACCTTTTTGCATTGAACGACTTTAGTTCATTAAGGTAATGGGGCTGTTAGAGTTGCTTAGCTTCCCATGGGGGAGGGGGGTGTGGAGAACAAAGCAGAATGTCACATGATTAGCAACTGTATTAAAAAAAAACAAAAAAAGGAAAAAAAAGATGACTGAAATGATTTAACGCTCAGTCATTGGCAAGCTGAAGTGTGGGTGAAGCTTCTCACAAATGAACTTAGACAAAAGCAGAGAGTCTAGAGGGGTTTTCTGGAGTCTCTGCATTTTTCACAGTGAAATGAAGGTAAACTTTACTCATAGCACAGGATATGTTCCAAAACAATAATATGTTTCTAAATAGGTACTTCCCAGTAAGCACTATGCCTGTATTGTCTCATCTAATCCTCCCAGGGCCACATGCCTCTGGGGTTCAGTGAAGGATTTTCTATGAATGTGTCCTATGCCCCGCCTACCTGTAATGAGGTTGTTCTGAACAAGGGTCCCTTTGCTTTCTGTGAAGAGTCAGAGCTGGTGGGGGTTAAACGATACCCTCGTCTGTCTCACAGGATTGCATTAGTCCCTCTGTTTCTCTGAACACTTTTCCCAGCTGAGTGAAGAAGATTTTGCACTGGACAAATTTAGTTGGAGATTTATTCTGAATAAAGTGGACAGCGAGAGTGTCCATAGTCTAAATGAATTTTTGCTTAGTTCTGCTGTACAAGGCTATATGTGTTATTTTTATGTGTAACGCGTGTCACTTTTAAAATCCAGATATACAGTATAACATGAGGATGAAGAATGAACCTTATGAAGACACAGCCAGTAAATTATGGCATAAATCACTCTTCAGGAAAGGAGGTTACTAATTGAGGCATTTAAAATGAATTATTATTTTGCCTGGGTATTTTTTTTTTAGCATAGGTGGAAAGCTAAATTAATTGAATTTATTATTAACATATGCAGTGTCTAATTAAATTTCAGTCTTGGCCTATTTATATTTCTGAAACATTCCTTACCCACTTCTTAGCAGTCTTTGGACACCAACCTTAACTCACAGAGTCTATTAAGTAATATGAATTTGCATAGCGCCCAGAAAAATCCCCAAGAATTCCTCTTCAACTTTTCAAGAAATGATTATCAACTAGATTGGAGGAAGTGAATTCCCACCTTTTTGCATTGAACGACTTTAGTTCATTAAGGTAATGGGGCTGTTAGAGTTGCTTAGCTTCCCATGGGGGAGGGGGGTGTGGAGAACAAAGCAGAATGTCACATGATTAGCAACTGTATTAAAAAAAAACAAAAAAAGGAAAAAAAAGATGACTGAAATGATTTAACGCTCAGTCATTGGCAAGCTGAAGTGTGGGTGAAGCTTCTCACAAATGAACTTAGACAAAAGCAGAGAGTCTAGAGGGGTTTTCTGGAGTCTCTGCATTTTTCACAGTGAAATGAAGGTAAACTTTACTCATAGCACAGGATATGTTCCAAAACAATAATATGTTTCTAAATAGGTACTTCCCAGTAAGCACTATGCCTGTATTGTCTCATCTAATCCTCCCAGGGCCACATGCCTCTGGGGTTCAGTGAAGGATTTTCTATGAATGTGTCCTATGCCCCGCCTACCTGTAATGAGGTTGTTCTGAACAAGGGTCCCTTTGCTTTCTGTGAAGAGTCAGAGCTGGTGGGGGTTAAACGATACCCTCGTCTGTCTCACAGGATTGCATTAGTCCCTCTGTTTCTCTGAACACTTTTCCCAGCTGAGTGAAGAAGATTTTGCACTGGACAAATTTAGTTGGAGATTTATTCTGAATAAAGTGGACAGCGAGAGTGTCCATAGTCTAAATGAATTTTTGCTTAGTTCTGCTGTACAAGGCTATATGTGTTATTTTTATGTGTAACGTACGTGTCACTTTTAAAATCCAGATATACAGTATAACATGAGGATGAAGAATGAACCAGAAAAATAGTTAGGCAATGTTGTCATGTTTACTCCTATTAAATGTTCCCTATTGACCACTCTATCTCTTTTAATTACAACAAAAATCTCCCCTGCCAGCCTGCACAATTATGCTGGGAAAACTTCTGCCTCGTTTCCTCTGATTCTCATCCATTTATGGGTCAGCGGTTCATCTTCTAGAGATCACTAGCATTCTTACCTAGCACACAATTTCATTCATTATAATGAAGGATTATTTTCCTTTCAAGGCAACACAACTGGTTGGCTTAATTTTTCCTGATATGTCACCTGTAAAATTTTAATGATGATGTTTAAACTCTAAATGGAGCCATCAAAACAAAAAAGTGCCAGTTTTGAGCTCAGGGTGTGTGGGTGGGTTTCTGTTTTGGTTTGAAACACTGCAGAGCATCATCAAAATATGATTCTCAAGAATTATACAGTAGCATTCATTCTTAGATATGCTGATCTATTCATTGCCAAGGCAGTTCAGTGAGCTGCGGAAAACATATGGAATCTTTTTTTTTAAATGGGGAAAATAAAATTTAACCAATCACAGCATATTCTAGGTTAACAGAGACTTAGCTTACACCATATTTTAGAGAAGCAGTCTTTTGACCAAATGAGGCATATGACCTTGATCGCAGAGCAAGTGTTGACACTCCTTCTGTGAGTAAGCAGGCAGCTTCTTAACTATATCTGGGAGTTCAACAGTTGGGATTCCAGCTCTCTGTGACCATCACTGAGAGCTGGCTGTCTATCCCAGGGGCTCCTGCAGATCCCAGCTGTCCCGGTGATCTACTGGTCAGCATCCTGTATATCCTGTATTTCTCCCATTACTCTGCCTACACATGAAGGAGCTGCAAATGTTTTTGATGTTCCTCCTGGTAACACTGCCTGTCTGTCTCCTCTTCCTTAGCGCACTACCTGTGTGGAAGCAGGGATAGTCAGCCTGGGAGGACATCTATTCGTGTACGACCATAGTCTAAATGAATTTTGCTTAGTTCTGCTGTACAAGGCTATATGTGTTATTTTTATGTGTAACGTACGTGTCACTTTTAAAATCCAGATATACAGTATAACATGAGGATGAAGAATGAACCAGAAAAATAGTTAGGCAATGTTGTCATGTTTACTCCTATTAAATGTTCCCTATTGACCACTCTATCTCTTTTAATTACAACAAAAATCTCCCCTGCCAGCCTGCACAATTATGCTGGGAAAACTTCTGCCTCGTTTCCTCTGATTCTCATCCATTTATGGGTCAGCGGTTCATCTTCTAGAGATCACTAGCATTCTTACCTAGCACACAATTTCATTCATTATAATGAAGGATTATTTTCCTTTCAAGGCAACACAACTGGTTGGCTTAATTTTTCCTGATATGTCACCTGTAAAATTTTAATGATGATGTTTAAACTCTAAATGGAGCCATCAAAACAAAAAAGTGCCAGTTTTGAGCTCAGGGTGTGTGGGTGGGTTTCTGTTTTGGTTTGAAACACTGCAGAGCATCATCAAAATATGATTCTCAAGAATTATACAGTAGCATTCATTCTTAGATATGCTGATCTATTCATTGCCAAGGCAGTTCAGTGAGCTGCGGAAAACATATGGAATCTTTTTTTTTAAATGGGGAAAATAAAATTTAACCAATCACAGCATATTCTAGGTTAACAGAGACTTAGCTTACACCATATTTTAGAGAAGCAGTCTTTTGACCAAATGAGGCATATGACCTTGATCGCAGAGCAAGTGTTGACACTCCTTCTGTGAGTAAGCAGGCAGCTTCTTAACTATATCTGGGAGTTCAACAGTTGGGATTCCAGCTCTCTGTGACCATCACTGAGAGCTGGCTGTCTATCCCCAGGGTCTCCTGCAGATCCCAGCTGTCCCGGTGATCTACTGGTCAGCATCCTGTATATCCTGTATTTCTCCCATTACTCTGCCTACACATGAAGGAGCTGCAAATGTTTTTGATGTTCCTCCTGGTAACACTGCCTGTCTGTCTCCTCTTCCTTAGCGCACTACCTGTGTGGAAGCAGGGATAGTCAGCCTGGGAGGGACATCTATTGAACTCGGGGAAGTCTATCCAGCGAGAGGGAGAGGGGTTAGAAACACTTGTACCATATCACTCAGCAATGCAAGGCCCCTCCAGTATTTTAATTCAGATGCCCTATTATGTAGTCCCACTCACCCATGAGTCCAGTCGATAGAGATGTTGTTTTCCTCCCATTAGAAAAAAAAAGAGAAGTGATTAAAAGATAATACTATTTACAAGGCACTAGTGAAAGTGTCCAACCTCAATTTGAGACTTCAACCCAGGACCCAGACTTAAATCAAACCTGTTTGGGACTTGAACCCACGTGGCCGGGACTCGAACCCAGCCTGAACCCTGCTTGGGACTTCAGCCAGGACTTGAACCCAGCCTAGACCCTGTTTGGGAATTGAACCCATGTGGCTGGGACTCGAACCCAGCCTAAACCCTGTTTGGGACTTGAACCCACGCGGCCAGGACTCGAACCCAGCCAAAACCCTGGTAATTAAAATCACTCACCCTATGTCTGAACCCACTGAGGTTCAGGTTCTTCATGTCTCTTTGCAGAGAAGAATTCAGCAAGAGACAAAGTGATAGGTAAGAAAGGGATTTATTCAGATTCAGAGAAAGCACACTCCACAGACAGAGTGTGGGCCATGGCAGAGCAAACCCAGTGGCCCCGAAAGCATGGCGTTCTTAGCTTTTATAGGCTGGGTAATTCCATATGCTAATGAGTGGGAGGGTTATTCCAGCTCTTTTAGGGAGGGGTGGAACTGTCATGGCGCCTCTAGGTGTCATTTAGCTTGCCGACTGAGGATCAAGGTCTGCCATCTTGGATCCATTTGATTCTAATGGGTTTATGCTGTGTCCTTGAGCTGTCATTCTTTTCAAAAATTGTGCCCTGCCCCTTTCCCTCCTAACCCTTACGCTAGTGTGAAGGGGGAAGCCAACTTCTTACAGCCAAATATCTGTTTCCTCCATTATCCGTCCTGGACCTTGGTGCTCACTCGGTTATCTCTCATCATTTTGTATTAAAAGTACTTGAGCATGTGTATTTCTCTGCAAGACCCTGAGCCCCAGACCTCCTGGTAACACTGCCTGTCTGTCTCCTCTTCTTTAGCGCACTACCTGTGTGGAAGCAGGGATAGTCAGCCTGGGAGGGACATCTATTGAACTCGGGGAAGTCTATCCAGCGAGAGGGAGAGGGGTTAGAAACACTTGTACCATATCACTCAGCAATGCAAGGCCCCTCCAGTATTTTAATTCAGATGCCCTATTATGTAGTCCCACTCACCCATGAGTCCAGTCGATAGAGATGTTGTTTTCCTCCCATTAGAAAAAAAAAGAGAAGTGATTAAAAGATAATACTATTTACAAGGCACTAGTGAAAGTGTCCAACCTCAATTTGAGACTTCAACCCAGGACCCAGACTTAAATCAAACCTGTTTGGGACTTGAACCCACGTGGCCGGGACTCGAACCCAGCCTGAACCCTGCTTGGGACTTCAGCCAGGACTTGAACCCAGCCTAGACCCTGTTTGGGAATTGAACCCATGTGGCTGGGACTCGAACCCAGCCTAAACCCTGTTTGGGACTTGAACCCACGCGGCCAGGACTCGAACCCAGCCAAAACCCTGGTAATTAAAATCACTCACCCTATGTCTGAACCCACTGAGGTTCAGGTTCTTCATGTCTCTTTGCAGAGAAGAATTCAGCAAGAGACAAAGTGATAGGTAAGAAAGGGATTTATTCAGATTCAGAGAAAGCACACTCCACAGACAGAGTGTGGGCCATGGCAGAGCAAACCCAGTGGCCCCGAAAGCATGGCGTTCTTAGCTTTTATAGGCTGGGTAATTCCATATGCTAATGAGTGGGAGGGTTATTCCAGCTCTTTTAGGGAGGGGTGGAACTGTCATGGCGCCTCTAGGTGTCATTTAGCTTGCCGACTGAGGATCAAGGTCTGCCATCTTGGATCCATTTGATTCTAATGGGTTTATGCTGTGTCCTTGAGCTGTCATTCTTTTCAAAAATTGTGCCCTGCCCCTTTCCCTCCTAACCCTTACGCTAGTGTGAAGGGGGAAGCCAACTTCTTACAGCCAAATATCTGTTTCCTCCATTATCCGTCCTGGACCTTGGTGCTCACTCGGTTATCTCTCATCATTTTGTATTAAAAGTACTTGAGCATGTGTATTTCTCTGCAAGACCCTGAGCCCCAGAAGGCAGGGGCTACCACGCATCCCAGTACTCCCTAAAACCAGGATCTAGCATGATGTGTGTCACAAAGGGTACTTAATCAGAGTTTGGCAAACTGACACTATTAAAAGAATTTGGGGTGAGGGCAGGGCTCTACCACTCACTGTAGATTTGACTTTAAGCAAAGTATGTCATTTCATTGCTTCTCAGCTCTTGTGTCTATCAAATGGGAGGTGAAGCTAGGTGATTTCTAACATCTCTTCCAGTTCAAGCGCTCTATGATCTGTATAACAAGAGGCTGGCTGTTCTAGACAAAGTCTCTCTAGCTTTAAATTTGCATGACCTTTCTAGTTTCAAACGCTTGCAGCCTCCACTGACAGATGTTAGCCACTATCATTAGAAATGGCGAGTTTTGTGTGCCTTTGGTCTCTCATTCTTAAGGGGCTGATTTTGAAAGTATTCTGAAAGGCCTACCATTTATTAGGAACCAGACAGATTTCATCATCAAAGTTAACGCTTCTTTTTTCCCCTGTTATAACCTTGTACTTTTTGTGTAGAAAACTGCAGGTTAAAGAAGAAGCATATAAAAAATGGGATGTTTTTGAATTCTAGGGAAAGGGGCTAGTGGGTTCCAGAGAGCAGGAGCAGCCATGAGTCCTCAAGCAATTTTGAGAGAATGATTGAGAAAGCAAAAAAAAAAAAGATCAAAAGCAGGAAGAGGCTGTCCTACTTCCTTCCATTTTTCCCCTTCCTTTCATTTTTCCTAGAAACTCTTCCTCCAGCCTCACTAAAACTCCTCTTTCCTAAATCTGATTTTATTAACTGGTAATGTCAAGAAATGAGGATGACTATATTTAACACTCCAAGGATATTCTCTACCCAAAGGCAAACCTTAAGCAGAAATCATCCATGAATTAGTGAGAAATACAGAAAAGGTGATTTTGGAAACTGTCATGGCGCCTCTAGGTGTCATTTAGCTTGCCGACTGAGGATCAAGGTCTGCCATCTTGGATCCATTTGATTCTAATGGGTTTATGCTGTGTCCTTGAGCTGTCATTCTTTTCAAAAATTGTGCCCTGCCCCTTTCCCTCCTAACCCTTACGCTAGTGTGAAGGGGGAAGCCAACTTCTTACAGCCAAATATCTGTTTCCTCCATTATCCGTCCTGGACCTTGGTGCTCACTCGGTTATCTCTCATCATTTTGTATTAAAAGTACTTGAGCATGTGTATTTCTCTGCAAGACCCTGAGCCCCAGAAGGCAGGGGCTACCACGCATCCCAGTACTCCCTAAAACCAGGATCTAGCATGATGTGTGTCACAAAGGGTACTTAATCAGAGTTTGGCAAACTGACACTATTAAAAGAATTTGGGGTGAGGGCAGGGCTCTACCACTCACTGTAGATTTGACTTTAAGCAAAGTATGTCATTTCATTGCTTCTCAGCTCTTGTGTCTATCAAATGGGAGGTGAAGCTAGGTGATTTCTAACATCTCTTCCAGTTCAAGCGCTCTATGATCTGTATAACAAGAGGCTGGCTGTTCTAGACAAAGTCTCTCTAGCTTTAAATTTGCATGACCTTTCTAGTTTCAAACGCTTGCAGCCTCCACTGACAGATGTTAGCCACTATCATTAGAAATGGCGAGTTTTGTGTGCCTTTGGTCTCTCATTCTTAAGGGGCTGATTTTGAAAGTATTCTGAAAGGCCTACCATTTATTAGGAACCAGACAGATTTCATCATCAAAGTTAACGCTTCTTTTTTCCCCTGTTATAACCTTGTACTTTTTGTGTAGAAAACTGCAGGTTAAAGAAGAAGCATATAAAAAATGGGATGTTTTTGAATTCTAGGGAAAGGGGCTAGTGGGTTCCAGAGAGCAGGAGCAGCCATGAGTCCTCAAGCAATTTTGAGAGAATGATTGAGAAAGCAAAAAAAAAAAAAAAAAGATCAAAAGCAGGAAGAGGCTGTCCTACTTCCTTCCATTTTTCCCCTTCCTTTCATTTTTCCTAGAAACTCTTCCTCCAGCCTCACTAAAAACTCCTCTTTCCTAAATCTGATTTTATTAACTGGTAATGTCAAGAAATGAGGATGACTATATTTAACACTCCAAGGATATTCTCTACCCAAAGGCAAACCTTAAGCAGAAATCATCCATGAATTAGTGAGAAATACAGAAAAGGTGATTTTGAGAAAAGAAACTTCTGGTTCTCCTTGGCTAGTCCAGGACAAGAACATTTATCTCTGCCTCCTTCATGACAATTACATCTAATATCCTTATCAGAAAAAAAATTCACAAAATCAGCCTTGTTTGACAATTCCAATCTTGCATATATGTATAAATGGGCTTCCCTGGTGGCTCAGCTGGTAAAGAAACGACTGCCAATGCAGGAGACATGGGTTCAATCCCTGGGTCAGGAAGATCCCCTGGAGGAGGAAATAGCAACCCACCCCAGTATTCTTGCCTGGAAAATCCCATGGATGGAGGAGCCTGGTGGATTACAACCCACAGGGTCGAAAAAGAATCAGACATAACTTAACCACTGAAGAACAGAAACAAAATATGTATATAAGCACACACACCCCTGCCTTCCCTTTAAATCACCCTCCTCCCTGGCAGCCAGTCCCTGACTTGTGCTTTCCTGAGAGAGGAAGTAGAGGTGGACAGGGCTGCTTCTGAAACTCCAAGTGGCAGGTCCTCAGTGGAACTCCTGGAACTTAACCCTGGTGTGTGAACTTTATCTGTTGGAGGATGTCTCGTAAATTGTTCTTACAATTTGAAGGTCTGCTTTGTCTTTTCCTTTTTTTTCATGCGTAGAAGAAAGCTTTTTTTTTTTTTTCATTAGAGTATAATTGCTTTACAATGGTGTGTTAGTGTCCGCTATACAACAAATTGAATCAGCTATAATTATACATATATACCCTCCCCTCTAGAGCCTCCCCACCCCCACCCTGCTTTCTGGTCTAATCTATGAGGGTGATTCATCTTTCCCAAGGACTTTCAAACAATCCAGAAGAAACAAATATTAATTTCAGCTGCCCACTTATTGGGTGTCTCACAGGGGCCAGGCACTTTGCATATGTGATCTCCAACCTTTAGATAGAGGTGTTATGATCCTACGTCTCTTGAACAAATAGGGAAACTCTAAGAGGTCACAAAAATTTCCCAAAGTGACAGACCTAGTGGGTAGCAGATCTAGGATTTAAATTCTTGATCTGCTCATTCCTCTACCACATTCTTCCTCCATACATTATACAAAGAGATGAGGAAAATGTATAAGCAGGACTCAGTTTCACCATCTATTTAAAATACTATGTTGGGTTGCTGAGGACATGGAGAAAATGGAAACTTTTTGCACAGCTGGTAGGAATGTAAATTGGTTACCACTTTGGAAAACAGTATGAAGGGTCCTCAAAAAATTAAAAATGGAACTACCACACAATCTAGTAACCCCACACCTAGATATTTATCCAAAGAAAACAAAAACACTAATTAAAAAAGATACGTACAACCTATGTTCATAGCAGCATCATTTATGATAGGCAAGACATAGAAACTAAGTGCCTATCAACAGATGAAGAGATAAAAGAGATATGTTTTATGTATCACGGAATATTACTCACTCAAGAAGAATGAAAACTTGTCACTTGTGACCATGTGGATTGAAGGTTAGATCGAAAAGAATCAGACATAAGTTAACAACTGAAGAACAGAAACAAAATATGTATATAAGCACACCCACCCCTGCCTTCCCTTTAAATCACCCTCCTCCCTGGCAGCCAGTCCCTGACTTGTGCTTTCCTGAGAGAGGAAGTAGAGGTGGACAGGGCTGCTTCTGAAACTCCAAGTGGCAGGTCCTCAGTGGAACTCCTGGAACTTAACCCTGGTGTGTGAACTTTATCTGTTGGAGGATGTCTCGTAAATTGTTCTTACAATTTGAAGGTCTGCTTTGTCTTTTCCTTTTTTTTCATGTGTAGAAGAAAGCTTTTTTTTTTTTTCATTAGAGTATAATTGCTTTACAATGGTGTGTTAGTGTCCGCTATACAACAAATTGAATCAGCTATAATTATACATATATACCCTCCCCTCTAGAGCCTCCCCACCCCCACCCTGCTTTCTGGTCTAATCTATGAGGGTGATTCATCTTTCCCAAGGACTTTCAAACAATCCAGAAGAAACAAATATTAATTTCAGCTGCCCACTTATTGGGTGTCTCACAGGGGCCAGGCACTTTGCATATGTGATCTCCAACCTTTAGATAGAGGTGTTATGATCCTACGTCTCTTGAACAAATAGGGAAACTCTAAGAGGTCACAAAAATTTCCCAAAGTGACAGACCTAGTGGGTAGCAGATCTAGGATTTAAATTCTTGATCTGCTCATTCCTCTACCACATTCTTCCTCCATACATTATACAAAGAGATGAGGAAAATGTATAAGCAGGACTCAGTTTCACCATCTATTTAAAATACTATGTTGGGTTGCTGAGGACATGGAGAAAATGGAAACTTTTTGCACAGCTGGTAGGAATGTAAATTGGTTACCACTTTGGAAAACAGTATGAAGGGTCCTCAAAAAATTAAAAATGGAACTACCACACAATCTAGTAACCCCACACCTAGATATTTATCCAAAGAAAACAAAAACACTAATTAAAAAAGATACGTACAACCTATGTTCATAGCAGCATCATTTATGATAGGCAAGACATAGAAACTAAGTGCCTATCAACAGATGAAGAGATAAAAGAGATATGTTTTATGTATCACGGAATATTACTCACTCAAGAAGAATGAAAACTTGTCACTTGTGACCATGTGGATTGACCTGGAGGGCACTTACTTAGTAAAATAAGTTCCACAGAGAAAGACAAATACCATATGTATTCAATTACATGTGGAATCTGAAATACAAAGTGAGCAAATAAAACAGACTCACAGATACAGAGAACAAACTAGTGGTTAGCATAGGGGAGATGGGTCGGGGAGGCAAAAAGGATTAAGAGTTACCCACTACCAGCTTCAAAATAGTTTAAGAATGTAATATACAACACAGGAAACATAGCCAATATTTTACAATAACTTTGTATGAAGTATAATCTATAAAAAGATGAAACTACTATGTTATACACTTAAAACTAATATACTATTGTAAGCCAACCATACCTTAATTAAAAAAAAAAGAAAAACAAAGCTCAATGATTAAAAGCTATACCACTATATACCACTATATACCACTATATACCACTATACCACTATATACCACCAAGTACCACTATATTGGTACTTGAGAAGAGCTAGTTGTCATATAACCAGATGATGGTAGCTGGCCTTAAGATCTGAATGCATTCATTGCTTCTTTATTTCACATTTCAGTGGCCCTGATATTTCAGCCCCAATCTTTGACCTTTAGAAAATAAAATAGTTAAGCCAAGCCTGTTGAAAAATCTAGACTGAGCAGGTCACGTGCTTGTGGCTCATCTTTGGGTTATGTCATTATCTTACCTTGATGCTGATAATCAGTACTGAAGGCGGAGTTATCTGACAGCACCTGTGGTCCTGAAAACCTCTGCCAATGAAAACCTCCATCGTAGGATCTTCAAAGTTAGTTACTTGAGTGTGCTCACTCACTCAGTCGTGTCGGACTCTCTGTGACCCCATGGACTGTAGCTTGCCAGGCTCCTCTGTCCCTGGGATTCTCCAGGTAAGAATACTGGAGTGGGGAGCCATGCCCTCCTCCAGAGGATCTTCCTGACCCAGGGATCGAACCTGTGCCATCTGGGAAGCCCCACTTAGTTACGTGGACTATAATCGTTACGTCATTGCAGCACTGATGAAAATGACAAGCTCCTCTCTGAGACGGCGACACCAACAGTTTCAAAACAGAAGCAGGAATTTTTTTATTTTTTATTTTTTTAAAAAATTTTATTTTATTTTATTTATTTATTTTTGGGCGGAGGTCAAGTTGTGGAGGGAGGGGAGCAGGCGGGCCACTTTTATTGGTCTTTCATTTCTCTGTTTTCATCCATCTTTGTTCTTTGGCTCCTGCGGGCCTCCCATCGCGGTGGCGTCTGTTGTTGCAGAGCGCCGGCTCTGGGCGCATGCGCTCCAGAGCTCCGGCTCGGTAATTGGACACATCAGTCCAGCCCCTCCGCGGCACTTGGGATCTTCCCAGGCCAGGGCTCGAACCGGCGCCCCTTGCACTGCAAGGCGGTGTCCTTATCCACTGGACCACCAGGGGAAGCCCAGAAGCACGAATTTTTAAAAATGCAGGTACATTTGATTCACTACAAAAACTGATAGGAGGAGTCGGTGGGATAGAATGAGAGTACAAATGAAGATCTCTTTTTTCAAAAGAGGAGAAACAAAAGCTCATTTTAATCCCTGAACTGTATCATGGACCTCATAAAGCTAAAAGCAGGCAGATTTAAAATAAAACTCATTTAAAAAATGAGACGTCAGATCTGCCTCGCATCTAGCCATGCAGCTGAACAGCCCTCGTGGCTCTGGTGTGAGACCCTTTTATTACAGGTCTGATCGCACTGACGAATAGCTAACGGTACCTGGCAGACTAATTTATGCAGGATTCGTATTTTGCTCCCTCTCAGCATGTTTTAACTGTGGCAAAGCCGTTCTTGGGAGTTATTACCCCAACATAATCATACCCCGTGGATTCGGAGCAGTTAAATGGGTTCTGTTATCAGAGTCACAGACCCACTAAAGCATCTGCCGTCCCTCAGCCACTGTGGGTGATTAAGACTCACTGAAGGGGCTGCTTCCAATAGGCTGGAGTCAGGTGGTTACAGTTCAGCTGAGAGAAATTCAGGCACAGTCCCGATAAAATTGTATTTTAAACGGTTCTATCACATCATCAAGTCTCCTCCTTTTAAGTGCTGGGGTCATGGATTTCATTCTCCCTGACCACAGAGCTATAAGAAGCCTGGCTCGATACCTGGGTGTGAGATTAAGGGTGATATCAAAGGGGATGAATGCATGGAGTTTATGTCAGGGAATGGCTTTTACAGAAAAACTGGCTGCAGATGGGCTGAGGGGAAAAATTTTTGTAAGAAGAGAGCAGGCGGGCCACTTTTATTGGTCTTTCATTTCTCTGTTTTCATCCATCTTTGTTCTTTGGCTCCTGCGGGCCTCCCATCGCGGTGGCGTCTGTTGTTGCAGAGCGCCGGCTCTGGGCGCATGCGCTCCAGAGCTCCGGCTCGGTAATTGGACACATCAGTCCAGCCCCTCCGCGGCACTTGGGATCTTCCCAGGCCAGGGCTCGAACCGGCGCCCCTTGCACTGCAAGGCGGTGTCCTTATCCACTGGACCACCAGGGGAAGCCCAGAAGCACGAATTTTTAAAAATGCAGGTACATTTGATTCACTACAAAAACTGATAGGAGGAGTCGGTGGGATAGAATGAGAGTACAAATGAAGATCTCTTTTTTCAAAAGAGGAGAAACAAAAGCTCATTTTAATCCCTGAACTGTATCATGGACCTCATAAAGCTAAAAGCAGGCAGATTTAAAATAAAACTCATTTAAAAAATGAGACGTCAGATCTGCCTCGCATCTAGCCATGCAGCTGAACAGCCCTCGTGGCTCTGGTGTGAGACCCTTTTATTACAGGTCTGATCGCACTGACGAATAGCTAACGGTACCTGGCAGACTAATTTATGCAGGATTCGTATTTTGCTCCCTCTCAGCATGTTTTAACTGTGGCAAAGCCGTTCTTGGGAGTTATTACCCCAACATAATCATACCCCGTGGATTCGGAGCAGTTAAATGGGTTCTGTTATCAGAGTCACAGACCCACTAAAGCATCTGCCGTCCCTCAGCCACTGTGGGTGATTAAGACTCACTGAAGGGGCTGCTTCCAATAGGCTGGAGTCAGGTGGTTACAGTTCAGCTGAGAGAAATTCAGGCACAGTCCCGATAAAATTGTATTTTAAACGGTTCTATCACATCATCAAGTCTCCTCCTTTTAAGTGCTGGGGTCATGGATTTCATTCTCCCTGACCACAGAGCTATAAGAAGCCTGGCTCGATACCTGGGTGTGAGATTAAGGGTGATATCAAAGGGGATGAATGCATGGAGTTTATGTCAGGGAATGGCTTTTACAGGATTTTCATAATGACTGGCTGCAGATGGGCTGAGGGGAAAGTCAGATCAAGAGCATTTCTGTAAGAAGAGAGAAATCTTCCCCCTTATTCCCTTTCAAGAAAATGAATAGCTGAGCACCAAGGGGCCAAATACAACTTCTTTCTGAAAAATCTCTTTCATGTGAAGGACAAGTAGAGAAGAAAAACAGGACCTCTGAAGCTACCACCACGGCTTTAATCTAGGAAGAAGTGGCAGCACCATTGCGAACATCGTGATCAGAGGCGGCCTTCGTTCTGAGAGCTTCACAGATGGTGTCACCTGCAGTTTACATCTGGCCAGATGAAGATGAATAGGGTAGATGAGACTTAAGCCATTAGATCAGTGGTCTCTAACCCTGGCTGTACTTTAGAATCACCCGGGGAGCCCTGAAAGCTGCCGATGCCAAGACCCCATCCCAGAACAGCAGGATCAGGGTCTCTGGAGGCGGGGCCTGACTACTGGATGGCTTAGGAGCTCCCCAAGTGAGTCCAAAGTGTACCCAAGGTTGAGAACTACTGCGGCAGATGACAGCCGAGATGGGTGGGATTGGGTGGGGTGAGGAAGAGAGTCAGAAGCCCCTCGGGATTAGGGCTGGGGGAGATCACCGGAAGGAGGGCGGGGGAAAAGTCGTGTTCAGCATTGTTCCCAAACAGCTGGGGGGTTTTCTGGTCCAATTCAAGCTGGAACGCTTGCCTTCCATTGCGTTAGTGGGTGTATTTCTGTGAAGGGTCTCACAGTTCATCCACACCCACCTGACCTTAGAGGAAATGAGAGATCTGAATGATGGGTTTGCAGTAAGAAACTGAGCATTCTTGACTCCCAGCTGGCACAGCTTCAAAGGCATCTCCCTTTTCCAAATCTGCCCACCAGTTACAGGAGTCTGCTCTTCCCCTGGCCAAAGTCAGGGCCTGGCGAAGGTGGATTTTCACTGTCCAGCCTGGCCAGGAGACTGGTGGGGGATGCGTGAGGCTTCCCAATTCAGCGGAACTGGGTAGGCAATCTAAATAAACCACACGCTCCAGCGGTTTATCAAGATAAAGCTAGTATCTTGGCCTCCACGATGAATGCATGGAGTTTATGTCAGGGAATGGCTTTTACAGGATTTTCATAATGACTGGCTGCAGATGGGCTGAGGGGAAAGTCAGATCAAGAGCATTTCTGTAAGAAGAGAGAAATCTTCCCCCTTATTCCCTTTCAAGAAAATGAATAGCTGAGCACCAAGGGGCCAAATACAACTTCTTTCTGAAAAATCTCTTTCATGTGAAGGACAAGTAGAGAAGAAAAACAGGACCTCTGAAGCTACCACCACGGCTTTAATCTAGGAAGAAGTGGCAGCACCATTGCGAACATCGTGATCAGAGGCGGCCTTCGTTCTGAGAGCTTCACAGATGGTGTCACCTGCAGTTTACATCTGGCCAGATGAAGATGAATAGGGTAGATGAGACTTAAGCCATTAGATCAGTGGTCTCTAACCCTGGCTGTACTTTAGAATCACCCGGGGAGCCCTGAAAGCTGCCGATGCCAAGACCCCATCCCAGAACAGCAGGATCAGGGTCTCTGGAGGCGGGGCCTGACTACTGGATGGCTTAGGAGCTCCCCAAGTGAGTCCAAAGTGTACCCAAGGTTGAGAACTACTGCGGCAGATGACAGCCGAGATGGGTGGGATTGGGTGGGGTGAGGAAGAGAGTCAGAAGCCCCTCGGGATTAGGGCTGGGGGAGATCACCGGAAGGAGGGCGGGGGAAAAGTCGTGTTCAGCATTGTTCCCAAACAGCTGGGGGGTTTTCTGGTCCAATTCAAGCTGGAACGCTTGCCTTCCATTGCGTTAGTGGGTGTATTTCTGTGAAGGGTCTCACAGTTCATCCACACCCACCTGACCTTAGAGGAAATGAGAGATCTGAATGATGGGTTTGCAGTAAGAAACTGAGCATTCTTGACTCCCAGCTGGCACAGCTTCAAAGGCATCTCCCTTTTCCAAATCTGCCCACCAGTTACAGGAGTCTGCTCTTCCCCTGGCCAAAGTCAGGGCCTGGCGAAGGTGGATTTTCACTGTCCAGCCTGGCCAGGAGACTGGTGGGGGATGCGTGAGGCTTCCCAATTCAGCGGAACTGGGTAGGCAATCTAAATAAACCACACGCTCCAGCGGTTTATCAAGATAAAGCTAGTATCTTGGCCTCCACCTCCCTGTCTCCTGAGGACTTCCAGGGTCCCTCTTTAGAGGTGTGCCATCAGCCCAAACATCGTTTTAGACAAACCATTACAGAGAATGTGCAAGACACTGCACAAGGGAAATAGAAGTGAGAATGGGAACAGTAGATGGGGCGCGGAGAGGCGTGCGTGACAGGGAGCAAATACGTGATGAAATCCAAGTTCTTGGATTATGGACAGCAATAGCCACCCACCAGGTCAGGAAATAAACCTGAGCTGTAAGACAGACCTCCTGAACTCCACGGACTCTACGGGCTCCCCTGGGAGGGTGTTAGGTCCTAATATACAAATAGGGCCCCACCTGTGAGCCAGGTAACTCTCACCCACCCCAGGGATCAGTCCCGAGACTTGAAAATGTCGGCACTCTCTCTGCACTGGGTTCTTGAATCTCCCACTCTTTTTAAAAAAAGTTTATCTATTTATCTATGGGTTTCACTGGGTCTCAGGTGTGGCACACAAGATCTTCACTCTTCATGGTGGCATTCAGGATCTTTTTGTTTGTTTCTGCATGTGAGATCTATTTTCTTGACCAGGGATCAAATCCAGGCCCCCTACCTTGGGAGAGCAGAGTCTTAGCCACTGGGCCATCGAGGAAGTTCCTTAAACATCCCACTCCTAGTAAAAATACAGCTCTTCTGCCATTCTTGTTATCTTAAACAAATGTTTAAGGGATTATGTAAAGCTTATAGCACTTCCACATAAATGATCTCCTTGTGTTGCTCTAAAGTTCTGTGTCTTATTTCTATCACCACCTGCATTTACAGGTAAGGAGCTGAGGTAACATAAGCAGTAAACGGCAAAACCAGATTTAACCTCAAACAGGCTTCCCTGGTGTGTCAGACAGTAAAGAATCTGCCTGCAATGCAGGAAAACCACGTTCAGTCTTTGTGTTGGGAAGATTCCCCTGGAGGAGAGCATGGGAACCCACTCCAGTATCCTTGGCGAAGGTGGATTTTCACTGTCCAGCCTGGCCAGGAGACTGGTGGGGGATGCGTGAGGCTTCCCAATTCAGCGGAACTGGGTAGGCAATCTAAATAAACCACACGCTCCAGCGGTTTATCAAGATAAAGCTAGTATCTTGGCCTCCACCTCCCTGTCTCCTGAGGACTTCCAGGGTCCCTCTTTAGAGGTGTGCCATCAGCCCAAACATCGTTTTAGACAAACCATTACAGAGAATGTGCAAGACACTGCACAAGGGAAATAGAAGTGAGAATGGGAACAGTAGATGGGGCGCGGAGAGGCGTGCGTGACAGGGAGCAAATACGTGATGAAATCCGAAGTTCTTGGATTATGGACAGCAATAGCCACCCACCAGGTCAGGAAATAAACCTGAGCTGTAAGACAGACCTCCTGAACTCCACGGACTCTACGGGCTCCCCTGGGAGGGTGTTAGGTCCTAATATACAAATAGGGCCCCACCTGTGAGCCAGGTAACTCTCACCCACCCCAGGGATCAGTCCCGAGACTTGAAAATGTCGGCACTCTCTCTGCACTGGGTTCTTGAATCTCCCACTCTTTTTAAAAAAAGTTTATCTATTTATCTATGGGTTTCACTGGGTCTCAGGTGTGGCACACAAGATCTTCACTCTTCATGGTGGCATTCAGGATCTTTTTGTTTGTTTCTGCATGTGAGATCTATTTTCTTGACCAGGGATCAAATCCAGGCCCCCTACCTTGGGAGAGCAGAGTCTTAGCCACTGGGCCATCGAGGAAGTTCCTTAAACATCCCACTCCTAGTAAAAATACAGCTCTTCTGCCATTCTTGTTATCTTAAACAAATGTTTAAGGGATTATGTAAAGCTTATAGCACTTCCACATAAATGATCTCCTTGTGTTGCTCTAAAGTTCTGTGTCTTATTTCTATCACCACCTGCATTTACAGGTAAGGAGCTGAGGTAACATAAGCAGTAAACGGCAAAACCAGATTTAACCTCAAACAGGCTTCCCTGGTGTGTCAGACAGTAAAGAATCTGCCTGCAATGCAGGAAAACCACGTTCAGTCTTTGTGTTGGGAAGATTCCCCTGGAGGAGAGCATGGGAACCCACTCCAGTATCCTTGCCTGGAGAACCCCACGGACAGAGGAGCCTGGCAGGCTACAGTCCTTGAGGTCGCAAAGAGTCAGACACGACTGAGCAACCAACACTTTCACTTTCCTGATTCCAAAAGCTACCCTCTTCTCAGCCTGTCGTGTTGTCTTTTGATTAATGTCTGACTACTTTCCACTCTTCCACTAACTCCCCACCCTTCCTGCTTTGCTCATGTGTGAGCACCTAACCACTTCATACTCTTGATTAGTACCTAAACACAGGCGTAGGCCAGAATTGGTGAGTCCTGTTTTAAGAATTGCTGGATGAAAGATGTGACTATTAGACAAGAATCAGTAACAGATAAACAGAGAACAAGGTTTCAGGATAAAATACAGCTGAAGAGCCCAGGAGACAGAAACAAAATAAATTTTAAGGCAAATGAAATGAAAGCCATACATTTGGAGAGATCAAATAAAGCATGGATTAATGGCAGGTAACAAAAGCACATACTTAACAGTTAGTAAAAACAGTTCTGTGTTTTTTTTTAATGTTATTCTTATTACTTTCCAATGATCTATTGCAAACAGTGTCACTTTACAGGTAAAATACAAAGTCTTCGTAAGTTAGAGTATATCTGTCCTCACCGCCCCCCCCCTCCCCCCACCAAAAGGTCCTTATGTGCCCAAGCGCTCCTCTATCCTCTGAGGACACAGGGGAATGAAACAGCGAGTACCTGTTCACAAACACCTAAGGATCTGTCAGAAGCATTTTTAAATAACTGACCACTTGTAAGAGCTGTATGTACAGAATCCTCAGTCAAGACGGATGAGGCTATGTTTTAATAATAATTAAATCCAAATATTATAGGCTTAAATCAATAAGACTGGGAGTTCCCAGGTGGCCTAGGATTCTGGGTCTTCACTGCTGTGGCCAGGTTCAATTGCTGGTTGGGGAACTCGAGATCTCGCAAGCCAGGCAGTGTAGCAAAAAAAAAAAAAACAATCAACAAAGATTGATTTCTTGCTCACAGTCTATATTCATCAGAGATTAGCTGTAAGTCCATTCCAGGACGCAGCTACCATCTGGAATGTCACCAGCTGTTGTAACAAAGAGCTCTCACCCTGGCAACGAAATTCTCTGACCTGGAACTGACACACGCCACTTCCACTTATATCTTCTCAGTCAGTATCCTTGTCCTTTGGAGAACCCCACGGACAGAGGAGCCTGGCAGGCTACAGTCCTTGAGGTCGCAAAGAGTCAGACACGACTGAGCAACCAACACTTTCACTTTCCTGATTCCAAAAGCTACCCTCTTCTCAGCCTGTCGTGTTGTCTTTTGATTAATGTCTGACTACTTTCCACTCTTCCACTAACTCCCCACCCTTCCTGCTTTGCTCATGTGTGAGCACCTAACCACTTCATACTCTTGATTAGTACCTAAACACAGGCGTAGGCCAGAATTGGTGAGTCCTGTTTTAAGAATTGCTGGATGAAAGATGTGACTATTAGACAAGAATCAGTAACAGATAAACAGAGAACAAGGTTTCAGGATAAAATACAGCTGAAGAGCCCAGGAGACAGAAACAAAATAAATTTTAAGGCAAATGAAATGAAAGCCATACATTTGGAGAGATCAAATAAAGCATGGATTAATGGCAGGTAACAAAAGCACATACTTAACAGTTAGTAAAAACAGTTCTGTGTTTTTTTTTAATGTTATTCTTATTACTTTCCAATGATCTATTGCAAACAGTGTCACTTTACAGGTAAAATACAAAGTCTTCGTAAGTTAGAGTATATCTGTCCTCACCGCCCCCTCCCCACCAAAAGGTCCTTATGTGCCCAAGCGCCTCTATCCTCTGAGGACACAGGGGAATGAAACAGCGAGTACCTGTTCACAAACACCTAAGGATCTGTCAGAAGCATTTTTAAATAACTGACCACTTGTAAGAGCTGTATGTACAGAATCCTCAGTCAAGACGGATGAGGCTATGTTTTAATAATAATTAAATCCAAATATTATAGGCTTAAATCAATAAGACTGGGAGTTCCCAGGTGGCCTAGGATTCTGGGTCTTCACTGCTGTGGCCAGGTTCAATTGCTGGTTGGGGAACTCGAGATCTCGCAAGCCATGCAGTGTAGCCAAAAAAAAAAAAAGAATCAACAAAGATTGATTTCTTGCTCACAGTCTATATTCATCAGAGATTAGCTGTAAGTCCATTCCAGGACGCAGCTACCATCTGGAATGTCACCAGCTGTTGTAACAAAGAGCTCTCACCCTGGCAACGAAATTCTCTGACCTGGAACTGACACACGCCACTTCCACTTATATCTTCTCAGTCAAGGTTGTTACACAGGGCCCTCAAAGGAGCCAAAATGTGCAATCCTATCATGACTCCAGAATAGGGGAGAACCAGAACTAAGGACAGTGCAGTAACACTCATTACCATCAACACTAGCACCTGCTTTAATCCTCTTCTAGCCCACCTTTCTGCATTACAAAAGCTAGTTAACTAAAAATGTTATTTTCTGGGCTCCCTTGTTTTTGCTAAGCAGACACGCGCAAGACTTGGAGCAAAATACCGCAAGGCAGTGAGCGGCAAAAATGCATGCAGACTTCCCTGGTGGTTCAGAGTTGAAGACTTCACACTCCATGGGTTTGACCCCTGGATAGGGAACTATGTCCCACATGCTGCAACTAACCCCCATATAAATGAATATATTTTTTTTAAATGCACATAACCCATGGACAGACTGGTTTCAGGTATTAAATAAAAAAGATGCACAAGGTGAGAGTTTCTAGTTAAGTTTGTGCTTTTTTTGGCTTTTGCATTTTTATTTATTATGACAATCTTTGTATTTTTATTGAGAATGTAGAACATTCATATTTATTTATTTATTTTAATTTTTATTTTACTTTTTACTTTTACAGAGTTTTGTTGTTTACGGATATGTATGATCCCAGATTAGTCATATGTATATCCCCCTGCCATCCCACCCCTCCAGGCCGTCGCACAGCACCCTTATTGGGGGCAAAATGCAGCCCAGGAGACAGCACCTCAGGTAGCTCTGAGAGAGTGCTCCAAAGAGGAGCAGGGGAAGATCAATATGTAGGATTTTGCTGAAGAGGGAGTTCAATGCAATCAAGTGCTTACTTGACAAAACTTTCTGAAATCTCTAAGAAGGAGAACTACTCTCTGTCAGGGCAAGACACAGAGAGATCAGAGAAAAGGAAGGATTAGAGTTATATTTTACTAGATGGCATTGAAGAAGCCATTCTGAGCAAAGGAACATTGTAAGCCAAGGTGGGAAGAGCCTGTTGTGGCCAGAGTGCAGAGGACATGTGGGGGACAGGAGGAAGAGGAAGGTAAGGCTGGAGAGGAAACAGAGAACAGAATGTGAGGAACTTTGCTAGTTAACTTTATCTTGTTGGCTTTGGGATACCATTGTGCGCTTGGGCACATAAGGATGTAAGCAGCTATGTGTCGGGACAGAAGATAAATTCGAAGACTGAGAGAAAGAGACAGGGAGGACATTCAAAAGGCTTCTGCAAGATTTGGAGGCCCAAACCAAAGTATTGTCAGAAGGCTGGAAAGAGGGGGGCAAAGATTTTCAAGATAAACAGAAGCAAATATCAACAGAACTTGGTGATAGAGGATGAACCGCAGACTTGAACTGGCTGGATGGCTGTGATCACTTGCCAAAATAAATACAGAAGGGGAAGTTCAGAGCGGAGGTGAAATGGCTTATGGTCATGTTTCATGAGTTCTTTTATGAACCAGCAACAAGAGACGTCCAACAGCTATGTAGATCTGGAGGTCATGAGCAAGGCTGGGGTAGAGGCAGAGAGGTGGGACCTGGCAGATTGGAGGTGCTAGTTGTAGCTACAGCTGAAAAGGAGGCTTCCCAGAGAGGGGACATGAATGAGAAGGCAAACGAAGACGTGTTCTAGAAAGCACCAGTTTTATGGGTAGAGGAGGAGGGACTTGCCAAGGGGAGGAGGGGAGATGGTCCCTGAGCTGGGAAGGAACCATCTGAGGAGGAGCCACAGGAGGAGCAACGGAAGCAACAGGCAAGAGGCCTGACCACCACAAAGGCGTCGCATGAGAGACAATGAAAATAGTCCTTTGAATCTTACACCAGACGGTCATGAGGGACCTTCGTTAAAGCAGTCTTGATGGGATGTTCCCCCTATAGGAAGGAGAGGTCCTTGCGGGAGCCAAGGAGGGAAGGAAAGGTAAGGACCCAGAGAAAGACTGAGGACAGGGAGTAGCTAGAAGAATCCTAAAGCCAAGTGTGTGTGTTTATGTGTGTACACACGATGGGAAGATACTGAGTCTAAGTCTATGCTGAAGGGACAGAGCAGTAGGAGGAAACGGCTGAAGACAGACAGGACAGGTAGATAATGGATTCAGAAAGGACCCCGTGAAAGAGAACACAGGGAGGAGGCCAAGCCTTAGACTGGAGAAAAATGTTTCACTAATAATAGAAGAAAGGTTGACCCAGACCAAAAAGAAGGATGGCACTGAGAGACTGAAAAGCTGAGGGACTTCCTCTGATGGCCTGTTTTCTTCCTGAAATGCAAGAGTTCATTTCACTAGATACTTTTGGGTCTTTTGTCAGCCAGATACCTAAAACTGAAGGAAATGGAGTTAGGGTGTGACACGTGCTAAAGAGCTGGGGACATTTGGAATATCTGAAGAGGGACAGAATGGGGAAAAATTGGGAAAGGCTTTGCAGAAATGAGGGGGCCACAGCTCAGAGGCTCAAGAAGAGTGGGTATTCAGAGACAAGACATAGCATCCGAGGAATAGGGCCTCCCCCCGAATGATGGCAGGATGGTAAACTTCCAACAGAGAGCATTTCTGTGACTGCATTTTCACTCCCAGCCATTAACTTATGACTGTTTCATGAGAGCAGACTGCAGTCATGACAGTCTCACAGCCTTTCTCTGTGTGCTCAGCCAAGTGGGTTCCCTTTCTCCTCTCTCTCCTATGATTTGGATGCCTTCTATTCTATTAGGAAAGTCAACCCAATGGTTTCTTCTAGCTCTGTTTCTAATTCAATACCTTGTTCAAAATCTCTGCTTTCCAGACTTCCAGATGGAAGATTGAGCTTTGAACCAAGAGTTTAACATGAATGTTATAAACTATAACACCATCTTTAGGTTCCCTTGTATCTATGTAGCTAGATGGCATCCTCTGAGAAAGCATGCTGGCCCAAGTCAATCCTCTCCTAGGTATTCTTCCAAAAAGGTTTTTCCTGCTCATCACCCACCCCTATAATGAGAAAGAAAAAGGTATGTGCTTGAAAATATTTATAGAAACATTAACTATAATACTGAAATAACAGAGGGCTACCTAACAGACAGAAGAGCATCAGTTTGATGGAAAATCCACATAGGTATCTAAACAATAGCAATGAAGGCAACCTGTGTGATGTGAGGAGCACTTATATTCTATAAAGAATACTCTAAGTCTATGCTGAAGGGACAGAGCAGTAGGAGGAAACGGCTGAAGACAGACAGGACAGGTAGATAATGGATTCAGAAAGGACCCCGTGAAAGAGAACACAGGGAGGAGGCCAAGCCTTAGACTGGAGAAAAATGTTTCACTAATAATAGAAGAAAGGTTGACCCAGACCAAAAAGAAGGATGGCACTGAGAGACTGAAAAGCTGAGGGACTTCCTCTGATGGCCTGTTTTCTTCCTGAAATGCAAGAGTTCATTTCACTAGATACTTTTGGGTCTTTTGTCAGCCAGATACCTAAAACTGAAGGAAATGGAGTTAGGGTGTGACACGTGCTAAAGAGCTGGGGACATTTGGAATATCTGAAGAGGGACAGAATGGGGAAAAATTGGGAAAGGCTTTGCAGAAATGAGGGGGCCACAGCTCAGAGGCTCAAGAAGAGTGGGTATTCAGAGACAAGACATAGCATCCGAGGAATAGGGCCTCCCCCCGAATGATGGCAGGATGGTAAACTTCCAACAGAGAGCATTTCTGTGACTGCATTTTCACTCCCAGCCATTAACTTATGACTGTTTCATGAGAGCAGACTGCAGTCATG
Organism: Tragulus kanchil; assembly: GCA_022376925.1. Taxonomy (NCBI): domain Eukaryota; kingdom Metazoa; phylum Chordata; class Mammalia; order Artiodactyla; family Tragulidae; genus Tragulus; species Tragulus kanchil. The sequence goes on from JAIOJX010000028.1 coordinate 148,048,695, forward strand.
ACAGTCTCACAGCCTTTCTCTGTGTGCTCAGCCAAGTGGGTTCCCTTTCTCCTCTCTCTCTCCTATGATTTGGATGCCTTCTATTCTATTAGGAAAGTCAACCCAATGGTTTCTTCTAGCTCTGTTTCTAATTCAATACCTTGTTCAAAATCTCTGCTTTCCAGACTTCCAGATGGAAGATTGAGCTTTGAACCAAGAGTTTAACATGAATGTTATAAACTATAACACCATCTTTAGGTTCCCTTGTATCTATGTAGCTAGATGGCATCCTCTGAGAAAGCATGCTGGCCCAAGTCAATCCTCTCCTAGGTATTCTTCCAAAAAGGTTTTTCCTGCTCATCACCCACCCCTATAATGAGAAAGAAAAAGGTATGTGCTTGAAAATATTTATAGAAACATTAACTATAATACTGAAATAACAGAGGGCTACCTAACAGACAGAAGAGCATCAGTTTGATGGAAAATCCACATAGGTATCTAAACAATAGCAATGAAGGCAACCTGTGTGATGTGAGGAGCACTTATATTCTGAATAAAAAGGACAGAATGAGACCTCGGAACTTCATTATGATTACAGGAATATATGAAATACATATTAAGATGGAAAAGATTTGAAAGGAACAAAAAACAAAGGAAAGGCTTGCTTTTTATGTTGATGGGTTTGCTGGTAAAATTTGTATCTTAATTTCCATTTCACTGTTACAACGTTGTTCAATTATAAGATCCCTCCATAAACAGCTAGATCTTTGGACAAAGAGAAACATGGAGAGAGCAAGTCCATTTTCCCCCGTTCTCCTGCCCTGCTAGCACAAAAGAGCTGTGTCACGTTCAAGTTTGAGGCAGATTCTTTCACAAATCCTGAACTTTAAAACTTTATTATTGGGCTTCCCCTGGTGGTCCAGTGGGTAAGGACACCGCCTTGCAGTGCAAGGGGGGCTGGTTCGAGCCCTGGCCTGGGAAGATCCCACGTGCCGCGGAGCGGCTGGACTGATGTGTCCAATCACTGAGCCGGAGCTCTGGAGCGCATGCGCCCAGAGCCGGTGCTCTGCGACAACAGACGCCACTGCGATGGGAGGCCCGCAGGAGCCAAAGAACGAAGACGAATGAAAATGGAGAAATGAAGGACCAATAGAAGTGGCCCGCTCACTCCCCTCCCTCCCCAACCCGACCCCCGCCCAAAATAAATAAATAAATAAATCCTTAAAAATAAATAAATAAAAAGCACTATTAAAAAAAATAAATAAATAAAGCTTTATTATTAAACAGCCGTCAGTTTCCATCTAACATGTTGACAATCCCCCAAGTATGCTGGATTAAAATTTTTCTTTTAATAAAGAAATGTGAAATTCCATTCCAGTCACCAGCCAGGTCTTTCAACTTCTTTGGAAAAAAAGACCCACACTGGCTCCATCATCCCTTTGGCAACTATTCTATTTCCACATTGTCCCAGGCTCCTCGATTCAGCAAAAGGTTTTTCCTGCTCATCACCCACCCCTATAATGAGAAAGAAAAAGGTATGTGCTTGAAAATATAGAAACATTAACTATAATACTGAAATAACAGAGGGCTACCTAACAGACAGAAGAGCATCAGTTTGATGGAAAATCCACATAGGTATCTAAACAATAGCAATGAAGGCAACCTGTGTGATGTGAGGAGCACTTATATTCTGAATAAAAAGGACAGAATGAGACCTCGGAACTTCATTATGATTACAGGAATATATGAAATACATATTAAGATGGAAAAGATTTGAAAGGAACAAAAAACAAAGGAAAGGCTTGCTTTTTATGTTGATGGGTTTGCTGGTAAAATTTGTATCTTAATTTCCATTTCACTGTTACAACGTTGTTCAATTATAAGATCCCTCCATAAACAGCTAGATCTTTGGACAAAGAGAAACATGGAGAGAGCAAGTCCATTTTCCCCCGTTCTCCTGCCCTGCTAGCACAAAAGAGCTGTGTCACGTTCAAGTTTGAGGCAGATTCTTTCACAAATCCTGAACTTTAAAACTTTATTATTGGGCTTCCCCTGGTGGTCCAGTGGGTAAGGACACCGCCTTGCAGTGCAAGGGGTGCTGGTTCGAGCCCTGGCCTGGGAAGATCCCACGTGCCATGGAGCGGCTGGACTGATGTGTCCAATCACTGAGCCGGAGCTCTGGAGCGCATGCGCCCAGAGCCGGTGCTCCGCGACAACAGACGCCACTGCGATGGGAGGCCCGCAGGAGCCAAAGAACGAAGACGAATGAAAATGGAGAAATGAAGGACCAATAGAAGTGGCCCGCTCACTCCCCTCCCTCCCCAACCCAACCCCCGCCCAAAGTAAATAAATAAATAAATCTTTAAAAAAATAAATAAATAAAAAGCACTATTAAAAAAAATAAATAAATAAAGCTTTATTATTAAACAGCCGTCAGTTTCCATCTAACATGTTGACAATCCCCCAAGTATGCTGGATTAAAATTTTTCTTTTAATAAAGAAATGTGAAATTCCATTCCAGTCACCAGCCAGGTCTTTCAACTTCTTTGGAAAAAAAAAAGACCCACACTGGCTCCAATCATCCCTTTGGCAACTATTCTATTTCCACATTGTCCCAGACTCCTCAATTCAGCTTCTACTCCCCCCAACCCCAGAAGCAGCTTATATCAAGGTCACTGTGAGTGGCTGACTCAAAGGACAAATTCTGGTTCTCAATCAGAACCTCCCATCACACTTTGGCCCTGGGGTCACTGAGTGGACTGTCCTCTCCTCTGCTTCCTTCCCTCTTCACCAATGCAGCACTAACACCCTCCTATCAGAATCACCAATTTCCACCAAGAAATCCGAAAAGTCCTAACCAGGCTTCACGCCTGCCTCCTCCTCCTCTGAACAAGACGTATCCATTCCACACACGTGTGTCCAGCAGCTACATCATGCATTCTCCACAGCAGCAGAAACCCCCTAAGGAGGTGAAAATTAGTTCACCAGGGCAAAAACAAAAACCCATATTCCTTCAAAAAGTGTATATTATATGGTATAAAGTACACAAATACAGTAGAGAAACCAATATCCAATATATCTGTGGTATTAAAATTTCATGAGTGGAGGGCGATTAGGAGAAATGTCTAAAAAGACTCCTGGGGTGAGAAGCAACAGTGAAAATAGAAAAGGTTGGAATATACTGTTCTGCCAGCATTTTTAAATGCCAGCAGTGCAGGGGTTGCGCCTTTGGGGGCAGGGGCAGGTGACTGGGCAGTGGGTTACAACTCTATAATCCATGTTGATGTATGACAGAAACCAACACAATATTGTAGGGCAATGATCCATCAGTTAAAAATAAGTGGATTTTAATTTTAAAAGGAGGTCTCCCTGATAAAGTGGCATCTAAGTAAAGACTCATAGCTGAAAGAACAGGGCATGAGGCTATCTAGGGGAAACACAGGCAGAGGGAATAGTATGAGCAAAGGCCCTGAGGTTTGAAATACAGAAAGAAGGCACACTAAGCAAGGAAACAGCAGATGAAGTCAGAGGCTCACCAAGAAGTCCAGTCAAGTGTGACCTAGAGGACATCGTAATGACTTGGCTTATACTCTGAGTGAGAAGAGAACCCACCAGAAGGGTTTGAGCAGGGATCTGAAATAACCCAACTTCCCTTTAAGCGATCCCACTGGCCACTGGGTTGAAAGCACAGTGCAGAATGGAGGGGTGGTGGCAGGAAGACCAGTACAAAGCCCTTGCAGTTATCTAAGTAAGAGCTGCTGGTGGCTTAGACCCGGTGGAGTTGTGGAAACAGGGAGACGTGGTCACACTCTGAAGGCAGAATCAGTGGGTTTTCCTGATGGCTTCCACATGAAGCGCGAGAGTAAGGGGAATTGGGAGGGAGGCCAAGGAAGTACGGGACTGCAAGCAACCAAAATGAAAAAGGCTAAAGGATGTACGTGTGAAGAGCAGAGAGTCTGAGCTCTGTATGGGACACACTGAGATGCCTCTTCAACAGCCCAGTCAAGATGCTCAACGGGTAACTGGAGGACACACAAGTGTGGGATTCAGGAAGACGTCTGGGCACATCTGTTTGAGAGTACTCCTGGTCAAAGTCACCATACCACCTAGCACACCAGGGGAGAGCATGAAGAGGGAGAGAAGAGGTCCAAGAACTGAGCTGTCCTCTGGATGATGCAGGAGATGAAGATGAGCCAACACATTAGATCAAGATGGTGGCCAGGGAGGCAGCACACCCAGGAGACAGCAGTGTTTGGAAGCCAGGGGAACAAAGCATCTCCACGAGTGGGGAGTGAGCCGCTGTGCCAGAGGTAAACCGTGTAGACAGACGGACCACTGGGTTTGGTTGGAAGAGCTTGAAGTTCTTTGGTGGCCTGGGAAATGTAATATTAGTGCAATAGTTTCAAGAGAGAAGATGGAGAGAGGAAGGAGATGCTGAGAGTGTAGGTAACTCCCTGGGAGCTTTTGCTGTGAGGGAAACAGAGAGACTAGGGAAGAGCTGGAGGAGGATTTAAGTGAGATTTTAATTTTTTAAGATGAGAAAATGACAGCATGTCTGTGGGCTGATGGGACTGATTCAATAGATGGGGAAAGAAGGCACACTGAAGTCAGAGGCTCACCAAGAAGTCCAGTCAAGTGTGACCTAGAGGACATCGTAATGACTTGGCTTATACTCTGAGTGAGAAGAGAACCCACCAGAAGGGTTTGAGCAGGGATCTGAAATAACCCAACTTCCCTTTAAGCGATCCCACTGGCCACTGGGTTGAAAGCACAGTGCAGAATGGAGGGGTGGTGGCAGGAAGACCAGTACAAAGCCCTTGCAGTTATCTAAGTAAGAGCTGCTGGTGGCTTAGCCCCGGGTGGAGTTGTGGAAACAGGGAGACGTGGTCACACTCTGAAGGCAGAATCAGTGGGTTTTCCTGATGGCTTCCACATGAAGCGCGAGAGTAAGGGGAATTGGGGGGGAGGCCAAGGAAGTACGGGACTGCAAGCAACCAAAATGAAAAAGGCTAAAGGATGTACGTGTGAAGAGCAGAGAGTCTGAGCTCTGTATGGGACACACTGAGATGCCTCTTCAACAGCCCAGTCAAGATGCTCAACAGGTAACTGGAGGACACACAAGTGTGGGATTCAGGAAGACGTCTGGGCACATCTGTTTGAGAGTACTCCTGGTCAGAGTCACCATACCACCTAGCACACCAGGGGAGAGCATGAAGAGGGAGAGAAGAGGTCCAAGAACTGAGCTGTCCTCTGGATGATGCAGGAGATGAAGATGAGCCAACACATTAGATCAAGATGGTGGCCAGGGAGGCAGCACACCCAGGAGACAGCAGTGTTTGGAAGCCAGGGGAACAAAGCATCTCCACGAGTGGGGAGTGAGCCGCTGTGCCAGAGGTAAACCGTGTAGACAGACGGACCACTGGGTTTGGTTGGAAGAGCTTGAAGTTCTTTGGTGGCCTGGGAAATGTAATATTAGTGCAATAGTTTCAAGAGAGAAGATGGAGAGAGGAAGGAGATGCTGAGAGTGTAGGTAACTCCCTGGGAGCTTTTGCTGTGAGGGAAACAGAGAGACTAGGGAAGAGCTGGAGGAGGATTTAAGTGAGATTTTAATTTTTTAAGATGAGAAAATGACAGCATGTCTGTGGGCTGATGGGACTGATTCAATAGATGGGGCAAACTGAGACTGTGAGAGAGAGAGGAGACCAGTGTCTTTAAGACCAGTGGGAAAACTGTCCTTGGACAGGGGCGCACTATAGCAGACCTCTACTGAGCACTGACCAAGCTCCAGATTCTCCTTATGTGGTGTCATAGAATCCTCACATATTTGAGTAAAAGGTGGGATCCGACTTATTGTTGTTTTCATTTGTTCTTGCCGTGCAGCTTGTGGGATCCTAGCTCCCTGACCTGGCACACTGAAAGTGCCAGGTCCTAATTACCAGATCACCAGAGACTTCTCCTAGTCTTATCTTTCAAAGAAACCAAGATTTAGAGAGTTCACAGAGAAAAGAAGCTGAAATTGGGTTTCTTTTGTTTAATTTCAAATGCCCAGTCCATTCCCAGGTTGCCCCATGGAGACCCTTATCTTACAGAGAGAAAGAAGGGCCTGTTAACCTGCTCACAGTCCACAGGGTACCCAAACCTGGGAGCCTGACTCCCAGCTCAGTGCTCCTTTCAAGCTCTTCCTTCCTTCGTGCCAAAGAGTCACCTTTGCAGAGGCTATCACTCCCATCTGGAGGACACTACTCACTCTAGACCACTCTAGACCTTGCTCCTCTGCTCTATTGTTGTTCAGTTGCTAAGCTGTGTCTGATTGTTTGTGACACCATGGACTGCAGCACACTAGGCTTGCCTGTCTTTGACTGTTTTCTGGAGCTTGCTCCAACTCATTGAGTTCATGATGCTATCTAACCATCTCAAGTATAAGTACATATAGTACATCTCATTCTTTTTATGTATACAGGTATATGAATTCTGATATGTCAATACTACCTCATTTAAGATATAGAACACTTCCATTATCCCTCAAATTTCCCTTGTGCCTCTTTGTGGTCAACCTCCTCCCCTATCCCCAATCCTGGACAACCAGTGATCTGTTTTCTGTCCTTGGTAAAGGGAAACTCACTCATTTGTGTCCGACTCTGTGACCCCATGGACTATAGCCGACTAGACTCCTCTGTCCATGGAATTCTCCAGGCAAGAATATTAGAGTGGGTAGCCATTCCTTTCTCCAGGGGATATTCCCAACCCAGGGATTGCACCCAGGTCTCCCATATTGCAGGCAGATTATTTACCATCTGTGTCACCAGAGAAACCCATTTTCTGTCCTTATCATTTTGCTTTTTCCAGAATGTCACCTATCTGGAATCAGACAATTTTGAATTCACTTACTTTCAGCTGCATAATGCATTGCAGATCCACCCATGCTCTTGTGTGCACCAGTAGTTCATTCCTTTATGTTACTAAGTAGTATTTTATTTTACGCACAGGTCACTGTTTGTCCATTCACCAGTTGATGGATATTTAAGATGCTTCCAGTTTTTAGCAAATATGAATAAAGCAACTGTAAAAATTTAGGAATGGGATTTCTGGGTCATAGGTTAAGCCTATGGTCAGCTTTTTAAGTCCTGAAAGAATTGGGTGTTCATATGCAGAAAAAGTTTGACTTTGGCCATACCCCCAAAATAACTCAAAATGGATCATAACTTTAACTGTAAACCTAAAGGTAAAAAATTTCTAGAAGGAAAACATAGAAGAAATTATTTGTGACCTTGCACTGGGCAGACTTCTTAGATTTGACATCTAAAACATGATACATAAAAGAAAAAAAAATGATAAATTGGAATTCATAAAATAAGGACTGCTCTTCAAAAGACACACTGATAAGAGAATGAAAAGACACACTACCTTTCAGAGAAAATATTTGTGAATTACTTATCTGATAGAGGGCTTATATACAGCACGCATAAAGAATTCCAGAAACTCAATAATAACAGTAATAAACAATTAAAAAAAAAGCACAAAAGATATGAACAGACACTTCAACAAAAAAGATATATGGAAGGCAAATAGACTCACAAAAGGATGCTCAACCTCATTAGTCATTTGGCAAATGCAAATTAAAGCTACTAGATAAACGACACTTCTATTAAATGACTACAATTTTTTAAAACCTGCGAAGCATCAGCAAGAATGCAGAATACCCGTGACCTTCATACATTGCAGGTGGGAAGGTAACATGGTACAGCCCCTGTGGAAAACACTTGCTAGTTTTTTATAAAGTCACCCAGACAGGAGTTTTGTATGGAGGATGAGTTGACTACAAAGGGGAAACAGGAGGTTTGGGGGGAATGTGGAATAGCTCTATTCACATAACTTGATTGTGGTGGTGGTTACATGACTGTAAGCATTTGTCAAAATGCACAGAACTGTACGGCTTAGCCCCCCCCTCCCATATTGCAGGCAGATTATTTACCATCTGTGTCACCAGAGAAACCCATTTTCTGTCCTTATCATTTTGCTTTCTCCAGAATGTCACCTATCTGAATCAGACAATTTTGAATTCACTTACTTTCAGCTGCATAATGCATTGCAGATCCACCCATGCTCTTGTGTGCACCAGTAGTTCATTCCTTTATGTTACTAAGTAGTATTTTATTTTACGCACAGGTCACTGTTTGTCCATTCACCAGTTGATGGATATTTAAGATGCTTCCAGTTTTTAGCAAATATGAATAAAGCAACTGTAAAAATTTAGGAATGGGATTTCTGGGTCATAGGTTAAGCCTATGGTCAGCTTTTTAAGTCCTGAAAGAATTGGGTGTTCATATGCAGAAAAAGTTTGACTTTGGCCATACCCCCAAAATAACTCAAAATGGATCATAACTTTAACTGTAAACCTAAAGGTAAAAAATTTCTAGAAGGAAAACATAGAAGAAATTATTTGTGACCTTGCACTGGGCAGACTTCTTAGATTTGACATCTAAAACATGATACATAAAAGAAAAAAAAATGATAAATTGGAATTCATAAAATAAGGACTGCTCTTCAAAAGACACACTGATAAGAGAATGAAAAGACACACTACCTTTCAGAGAAAATATTTGTGAATTACTTATCTGATAGAGGGCTTATATACAGCACGCATAAAGAATTCCAGAAACTCAATAATAACAGTAATAAACAATTAAAAAAAAAGCACAAAAGATATGAACAGACACTTCAACAAAAAAGATATATGGAAGGCAAATAGACTCACAAAAGGATGCTCAACCTCATTAGTCATTTGGCAAATGCAAATTAAAGCTACTAGATAAACGACACTTCTATTAAATGACTACAATTTTTTAAAACCTGCGAAGCATCAGCAAGAATGCAGAATACCCGTGACCTTCATACATTGCAGGTGGGAAGGTAACATGGTACAGCCCCTGTGGAAAACACTTGCTAGTTTTTTATAAAGTCACCCAGACAGGAGTTTTGTATGGAGGATGAGTTGACTACAAAGGGGAAACAGGAGGTTTGGGGGGAATGTGGAATAGCTCTATTCACATAACTTGATTGTGGTGGTGGTTACATGACTGTAAGCATTTGTCAAAATGCACAGAACTGTACATTAAAGAGTGAATTTTTTATTCTGTTAATTTTACTTTAGTCTTAACAATAGGGGGCGGAGTAAAAGCAAAGGCAGCAGGTGTGACTTTATACAAATTACTTAACTTCTCTTTGCCTTTTTTTTTTTTTAATCTATACACTGAGGATAAAATAGTACTTTCCTTATGTTGTTGCAAGAATTAAGTGTGTTGATTTATACAGTATACCTAAAGTACATGGCACACAGTAAATGCCATGTAATCATTGGCTGTTAATTTTATTTGTACTATGATTGTCCACATATTTCTCTTTGAAGAAGTCTGGTGAAATAAAATGGGTAATTAGGGGTTTGGGGTGGATGAAGGATAAGGCGACCTAGACACACGGACTCATAGATGGAGGAAATCTGTGATAAGGGAATGAAAAAGAGGGAGATGGATGCTGAATCCACAGACCAAGCCTGTGCTACTAACATGGCATCAGCTGCCCGTTTTCATAAATAACTCTTTTTCACTTGTCAACAGCTAATCAAGTAATTTCTCGGGGCCAGAAGTGACTTGCTGGATTAATGACAGCCCCTCCAGAGAACAAAATGTTCAAATCCTTCTTCTGTGTTGTAATCCTACACCTCAAAGAATGCAAAGACGAACAAATCTACCTCCTAGATACATAATATCCAGTATCATTAAAGTGACACCTCCCAATTTTTATCTGAATGGTCTGCTCTCATCTTCAGAAAAGGAAAAGTCAGATGAGTCTTGGTTGGAAAATGGAGGGCTCTTATCAGAATTCTGATTGGTCATTTCAGACCTCGGGGACTTTTTATCAAACAAAGAAACTGATAAGATGTAAGCATAATAAGCAGGGATTAGTGCCCTCCTGGGTGACTTTCTCACAAGTGCAGGCATTTTAAGAGTAAGAATTAACATGCTCCATGTGAAACTGACTTTTGTTTCTGGCTTTTCTTTCCAGGAGGCAAATCAGTACAATTTCTTCTGCCTTTGTTTTGATTTGGTAACAATGCTCCATTTTCAGACAGGTTTCACCTACCTGTCCCATCAGACATGAAGAGGTAGCTACCTATTCTACAGGTGGGGAGATGGAAGGAAGCAAGGCTTTTGGTAACTACTAATCAAAACCAAGGCAACAGCTAGCCAGGTGTTAAGAACAACAGATCAGATTGACTGAGCTGTCTCAGCAGCTGGAATTTTTGGAGGGCGGGTGATGACAAACCAGCTGGTTCACTCTGTGTCCCCAGAAGACAGGGCAGCATGGACCAGTACAATCACCGACAGCACAGGCTTAGCCCCTCAACACCCTGTGTGCCTCCACACCACCTTCCAAACAAAGTGGAGGCAATTTCGCTGTGGGCTTCTCATATATGACTTTTACTATGTTGAGAAAGTTTTCTTCTATGCCCAATTTTTGAAGAGTTTGTATCATCAATGTTGGAATTTGTCAATGTTTTTTTCTGCATTTATTCAGATGATCATGTGATTTTTGCCTTTCAATTTGTTGATATGGTATATCACATTGATTTGTAGATATTGAAGATGCCTGGAATGAACCCAACTTGATCATGATGTATGAGTTTTTTGATGTTGTTGAATTCTGTTTGCTACAATTTTGTTGAGGATCTTGGCATCTAAGTTCATCAGTGCAATTGGCAATATGGCCATTTGCCTGTGTTGTAATCCTACACCTCAAAGAATGCAAAGACGAACAAATCTACCTCCTAGATACATAATATCCAGTATCATTAAAGTGACACCTCCCAATTTTTATCTGAATGGTCTGCTCTCATCTTCAGAAAAGGAAAAGTCAGATGAGTCTTGGTTGGAAAATGGAGGGCTCTTATCAGAATTCTGATTGGTCATTTCAGACCTCGGGGACTTTTTATCAAACAAAGAAACTGATAAGATGTAAGCATAATAAGCAGGGATTAGTGCCCTCCTGGGTGACTTTCTCACAAGTGCAGGCATTTTAAGAGTAAGAATTAACATGCTCCATGTGAAACTGACTTTTGTTTCTGGCTTTTCTTTCCAGGAGGCAAATCAGTACAATTTCTTCTGCCTTTGTTTTGATTTGGTAACAATGCTCCATTTTCAGACAGGTTTCACCTACCTGTCCCATCAGACATGAAGAGGTAGCTACCTATTCTACAGGTGGGGAGATGGAAGGAAGCAAGGCTTTTGGTAACTACTAATCAAAACCAAGGCAACAGCTAGCCAGGTGTTAAGAACAACAGATCAGATTGACTGAGCTGTCTCAGCAGCTGGAATTTTTGGAGGGCGGGTGATGACAAACCAGCTGGTTCACTCTGTGTCCCCAGAAGACAGGGCAGCATGGACCAGTACAATCACCGACAGCACAGGCTCAGCCCCTCAACACCCTGTGTGCCTCCACACCACCTTCCAAACAAAGTGGAGGCAATTTCGCTGTGGGCTTCTCATAGATGGCTTTTATTATGTTGAGATATGTTCCTTCTATGCCCATTTTCTGAAGAGTTTTTATCATAAATGGATGTCGTACTTTGTCGAAGGCTTTTTCTGCATCTATTGAGATGATCATGTGATTTTTGTCTCTCAATTTGTTGATATGGTATATCACATTGATTGATTTGTGGATATTAAAGAATCATGGCATGCCTGGGATGAACCCAACTTGATCATGATGTATGAGTTTTTTGATGTGTCATTGAATTCTGTTTGCTACAATTTTGTTGAGGATCTTGGCATCTAAGTTCATCAGTGCAATTGGCCTATAATTTTCCTTTTTTGTGTTGTCTTTGCCTGGTTTTGGTATCAGGGTGATGGTGGCCTCGTAGAATGTGTTTGGAAGTTTTCCTTCCTGTGCAATTTTTTGGAAGAGTTTTAGAAGGATAGGCATTAGCTCTTTGAATGCTTGGTAGAATTCAGCTGTGAAGCCATCTGGCCCTGGGCTTTTATTTTTGGGTAGATTTTTAATCACAAATTCAATTTCAGAGCTTGTGATTGGGTTGTCCAAAGTTTCTGCTTCTTCCTGCCTCAGTCTTTGGAGATTAATCTTCCCCAAGAAACTGTCCATTTCTTCTAGGTTGTCCAGTTTGTTGCCATATAGTTGCTCATAATAGTCTCTTAGAATCCTTTGGATTTCTGCATTCTCTGTTATGATCTCTCTTTTTTCGTTTTTGATTTTGTTGATCTGGTTCTTCTCTTTCTTTTTCTTGATGAGTCTGGCCAGTGGCTTGTCAATTTTACCTTTTTGAAGAACCAGCTTTTTGTTTTCTTTATCTTTACTATTGTTTCTTTCATTTCTTTCTCATTTATTTCTGCTCTGATCCTTTAAAATTACGAAACACTCATGAAAGAAATTAAAGAAGACTTAAACAGATGGAGAGATATTCCATGTTCCTGGATCGGAAGAGTCAATATTGTGAAAATGACCATATTACCAAATGTCATCTACAGATTCAATGCAATACCTATCCAACTACCATTGACATTTTTCACAGAACTAGACCAAAGAATAACACAGTTCATATGGAAACACAAAAGACCTTGAATAGTCAAAGCAATCCTGAGAAAGAAAAACAGAGCTGGAGGGATCAGCCTTCCTAACTTCAGACTATACTACAAAGCAACAGTCATCAAGACAGTATGGTACTGGCACAAAAACAGAACTATAGACCGATGGAACAAGATAGAGAACCCAGAGATAAACCCACGCACCTATGGGTACCTTATTTTTGACAAAGGAGGCGAACATATAAAATGGGACAAAGATATGTCATGATGTTGATGTGTCATTGAACCCAACTTGATCATGATGTATGAGTTTTTTGATGTGTCATTGAATTCTGTTTGCTACAATTTTGTTGAGGATCTTGGCATCTAAGTTCATCAGTGCAATTGGCCTATAATTTTCCTTTTTTGTGTTGTCTTTGCCTGGTTTTGGTATCAGGGTGATGGTGGCCTCGTAGAATGTGTTTGGAAGTTTTCCTTCCTGTGCAATTTTTTGGAAGAGTTTTAGAAGGATAGGCATTAGCTCTTTGAATGCTTGGTAGAATTCAGCTGTGAAGCCATCTGGCCCTGGGCTTTTATTTTTGGGTAGATTTTTAATCACAAATTCAATTTCAGAGCTTGTGATTGGGTTGTCCAAAGTTTCTGCTTCTTCCTGCCTCAGTCTTTGGAGATTAATCTTCCCCAAGAAACTGTCCATTTCTTCTAGGTTGTCCAGTTTGTTGCCATATAGTTGCTCATAATAGTCTCTTAGAATCCTTTGGATTTCTGCATTCTCTGTTATGATCTCTCTTTTTTCGTTTTTGATTTTGTTGATCTGGTTCTTCTCTTTCTTTTTCTTGATGAGTCTGGCCAGTGGCTTGTCAATTTTACCTTTTTGAAGAACCAGCTTTTTGTTTTCTTTATCTTTACTATTGTTTCTTTCATTTCTTTCTCATTTATTTCTGCTCTGATCCTTTAAAATTACGAAACACTCATGAAAGAAATTAAAGAAGACTTAAACAGATGGAGAGATATTCCATGTTCCTGGATCGGAAGAGTCAATATTGTGAAAATGACCATATTACCAAATGTCATCTACAGATTCAATGCAATACCTATCCAACTACCATTGACATTTTTCACAGAACTAGACCAAAGAATAACACAGTTCATATGGAAACACAAAAGACCTTGAATAGTCAAAGCAATCCTGAGAAAGAAAAACAGAGCTGGAGGGATCAGCCTTCCTAACTTCAGACTATACTACAAAGCAACAGTCATCAAGACAGTATGGTACTGGCACAAAAACAGAACTATAGACCGATGGAACAAGATAGAGAACCCAGAGATAAACCCACGCACCTATGGGTACCTTATTTTTGACAAAGGAGGCGAACATATAAAATAGGACAAAGATAGCCTCTTCAACAAGTGGTGCTGGGAAAATTGGAGAGCTACATGCAAAAAAATGAAATTGGAACATTCCCTGACACCATACACAAAGATCAACTCAAAATGGATTAAAGACGTAAATGTAAGACCAGAAACCATCAAACTCTTAGAGGAGAATATAGGCAAAACCCTCAAGGACATGAATCAAAGCAAGATCTTCACTGACCCACCTACTAAAATAGCGAAACTAAAAAGACAAATGAACCTGTGGGACCTCATGAAATTTAAAAGCTTTTGTACAGCAAAAGAAATTATAAAAAAGCTGAACAGACAGCCCACAGAATGGGAGAAAATCATAGCAAATGAAATAACAGACAAAGAATTCATCTCCAAAATCTACAAGCAACTCAGACAATTTAGCACCGGAAAAACGAACAACCCAATCAAAAAATGGGAAAAAGATCTAAAGAGATACCTCCCCAAAGAGGACATACAGATGGCCCAAAAGCACATGAAACAATGCTCAACCTCACTTATTATTAGAGAAATGCAAATTAAAACCACAATGAGATACCATCTCACACCCTTCAGAATGGCCATCATCCGCAAATCGACAGACAATAAATGCTGGAGAAGATGCGGAGAAAAGGGAACCCTCTTGTATTGCTGGTGGGAATGTAAATTGATACAGCCTCTATAGAAGACAGTATGGAAATTCCTTAAAAAACTAAAAATAGAAGCACCATACGACCCAGCAATCCCACTCTTAGGCTTATACCCTGATGAAATCAAATCTGAAAGAAGCACCTGTACCCCAATGTTCATTGCAGCTCTCTATACAATAACTAGACCAAAGAATAACACAGTTCATATGGAAACACAAAAGACCTTGAATAGTCAAAGCAATCCTGAGAAAGAAAAACAGAGCTGGAGGGATCAGCCTTCCTAACTTCAGACTATACTACAAAGCAACAGTCATCAAGACAGTATGGTACTGGCACAAAACAGAACTATAGACCGATGGAACAAGATAGAGAACCCAGAGATAAACCCACGCACCTATGGGTACCTTATTTTTGACAAAGGAGGCGAACATATAAAATAGGACAAAGATAGCCTCTTCAACAAGTGGTGCTGGGAAAATTGGAGAGCTACATGCAAAAAAATGAAATTGGAACATTCCCTGACACCATACACAAAGATCAACTCAAAATGGATTAAAGACGTAAATGTAAGACCAGAAACCATCAAACTCTTAGAGGAGAATATAGGCAAAACCCTCAAGGACATGAATCAAAGCAAGATCTTCACTGACCCACCTACTAAAATAGCGAAACTAAAAAGACAAATGAACCTGTGGGACCTCATGAAATTTAAAAGCTTTTGTACAGCAAAAGAAATTATAAAAAAGCTGAACAGACAGCCCACAGAATGGGAGAAAATCATAGCAAATGAAATAACAGACAAAGAATTAATCTCCAAAATCTACAAGCAACTCAGACAATTTAGCACCGGAAAAACGAACAACCCAATCAAAAAATGGGAAAAAGATCTAAAGAGATACCTCTCCAAAGAGGACATACAGATGGCCCAAAAGCACATGAAACAATGCTCAACCTCACTTATTATTAGAGAAATGCAAATTAAAACCACAATGAGATACCATCTCACACCCTTCAGAATGGCCATCATCCGCAAATCGACAGACAATAAATGCTGGAGAAGATGCGGAGAAAAGGGAACCCTCTTGTATTGCTGGTGGGAATGTAAATTGATACAGCCTCTATAGAAGACAGTATGGAAATTCCTTAAAAAACTAAAAATAGAAGCACCATACGACCCAGCAATCCCACTCTTAGGCTTATACCCTGATGAAATCAAATCTGAAAGAAGCACCTGTACCCCAATGTTCATTGCAGCTCTCTATACAATAGCCAGAACATGGAAGCAACCTAGATGTCCATCGACAAATGAATGGATCCAGAAGCTCTGGTACATATATACAATGGAATACTACTCAGCTGTTAAAAGAAATGCAGAAGACTCAGTCCTAATGAGGTGGCTGGAGCTAGAACCTATCATAAAAAGCGAAGTAAGTCAAAAAGAGAAAGACAAGTACAGTATACTAACACATATATATGGAATCTGTAGGATGGTCAGGATAACACACGCAGTGAACTCATGGAAAAACAGACAGAGAATAGACATATGGACATTGTGGGGAAGAAACAGTGAGGAGGAGGCATAGAGGGAGTAACATGGAAACCTATACTGTCATGTGTGGAAAAGCTAGCTATTGTCATTGTGCCAAGGGAATAGGAGTGCTTACAATGGTTTGGGGCGATGGTCTGGAGGGGTGGGATGGGGGGAACTGGGTGGGTAGGGGACCAGGGATATGCATATGACTGATCTGGGAACATGCATGTCGGTGAACAACAAAACTCTATAAAATCTTTAAAATAAAGAATTAAAAAGCAAAACAAAACAAAACAAAAACCTTGGACACGTAACATCACCACTGAATCCCAGTTTTTTCCTTTGGTAATGGTACTGATCTCATGGCATTGTTGAGAGAATTAAGTCAGATATGTAAAGCACGTAAATAATTACTTGTTATTACACACATCCTCCTTTGGTTTTTCCCCAAATGAGAGAATCTGGCATTTTTCCTTTTGGGAGTGTGTGTGGGGTGGGGGTTGGAGGGGATGTGTGTGTGTGTGTGTGTGTGTTTTAAATCTCACGTCACATTTTGAATGGTAATTCCATACCTGTTCTTAAAGAGTCACCTTGTTGTTTGAAATCATTGACTTCTAGTCCATTGTATGGATGCTATACCGATAGACCCTCTTGTATTGCTGGTGGGAATGTAAATTGATACAGCCTCTATAGAAGACAGTATGGAAATTCCTTAAAAAACTAAAAATAGAAGCACCATACGACCCAGCAATCCCACTCTTAGGCTTATACCCTGATGAAATCAAATCTGAAAGAAGCACCTGTACCCCAATGTTCATTGCAGCTCTCTATACAATAGCCAGAACATGGAAGCAACCTAGATGTCCATCGACAAATGAATGGATCCAGAAGCTCTGGTACATATATACAATGGAATACTACTCAGCTGTTAAAAGAAATGCAGAAGACTCAGTCCTAATGAGGTGGCTGGAGCTAGAACCTATCATAAAAAGCGAAGTAAGTCAAAAAGAGAAAGACAAGTACAGTATACTAACACATATATATGGAATCTGTAGGATGGTCAGGATAACACACGCAGTGAACTCATGGAAAAACAGACAGAGAATAGACATATGGACATTGTGGGGAAGAAACAGTGAGGAGGAGGCATAGAGGGAGTAACATGGAAACCTATACTGTCATGTGTGGAAAAGCTAGCTATTGTCATTGTGCCAAGGGAATAGGAGTGCTTACAATGGTTTGGGGCGATGGTCTGGAGGGGTGGGATGGGGGGAACTGGGTGGGTAGGGGACCAGGGATATGCATATGACTGATCTGGGAACATGCATGTCGGTGAACAACAAAACTCTATAAAATCTTTAAAATAAAGAATTAAAAAGCAAAACAAAACAAAACAAAAACCTTGGACACGTAACATCACCACTGAATCCCAGTTTTTTCCTTTGGTAATGGTACTGATCTCATGGCATTGTTGAGAGAATTAAGTCAGATATGTAAAGCACGTAAATAATTACTTGTTATTACACACATCCTCCTTTGGTTTTTCCCCAAATGAGAGAATCTGGCATTTTTCCTTTTGGGAGTGTGTGTGGGGTGGGGGGTTGGAGGGGATGTGTGTGTGTGTGTGTGTGTGTTTTAAATCTCACGTCACATTTTGAATGGTAATTCCATACCTGTTCTTAAAGAGTCACCTTGTTGTTTGAAATCATTGACTTCTAGTCCATTGTATGGATGCTATACCGATAGACATGTAGGTTATTTCCAACCTTTTGTTTTTACAAAAAAAAATGCTGCCATGAAGAGACTTGTGACAGTTTGTTGAATTCATGTGCAAAATATCTGTAGGATAAACTCCTGGAAGTAAAGTGTTGAGCTAAGGATATGTGTGTTTTAACACTTTACAGTCATGTCCAACTGCCCCAAAGGAAACTGCACCAATTTAGCCTCCCAAGAAAGGTACACAAAGGTCTCCATTTCCAGTATGTTTTCACCATTGCAGATGCGATCTGTGGAAAATGGTATCTCATAGATTTAATATGCATTTCCATTATTATGGAACTTCTCTAGTGGCTCAGACGTAAAGAATCTGCCTGCAATGTAGGAGACCCAATGTTAGATCCCTGGCTTGAGATAACACTCTGGAGTAGGGAATGGCCATCCAGTCCAGTTCTTGCCTGGGAAATCCCATGGACAGAGGAGCCTGATGGGCTTATAGTCCATGGGGCTGCAAACAGTTGGACAGTACTAAGCAACTAACATTTTTCACTTTTTTTCCTCTCTTATTATGAGAGTGTAAAGGAAATACTGTGCAAATAAGCCTCAGTTCAAATGACCTGCCCATGAGTCCTGAGTGAGGACCCTCAGTGAGCACCGGGAGGGAACAATTTTAGATTCACAGGCAATTGCAATAATATTACAAAGAGTACTATCATTTCAGGTACTCTTCACTCCGTTTCTTCCAATACATTTATTTTTATTGATACATTGAGGGATTGGTTCACAGTGACTGATTTTCCAAAATGATATTTAAAAACATGAAATTTTTTTGTTTTGAGTGACAAATGGATGTCAGCCCTTTAAGCGTAAGTATTCTCTCCTTTTTGTGCGTGTATTTTTCAGTTACAAAGTAGTAACTTAAATTTCATGATAGACCAATGTTTATGGGTCAGCCTATTCTTGGGGTTTAACATTCTAGCATTTCCAAATTTGCTTCATTTTAAACAAAAGGTGGTAGTTGTGTTAAGTCATTCAATCGTGTCCGACTCTTTGTAACCCATGGACTGTAGCCCACCAGGTTCCTCTGTCCATAGAATTTTCCAGGCAAGAATACTGGAGTGGGTTACTATTCCCTTCTCCGGGGATCTTTCCAACTCAGGGATCAAACCTGTTCTGCTGCATTGCAGGCAGATTTTTCACCATCTCAGCCACCAGGTAGGCCCACAAATAAAAGGATGATTTTATACTTAAAAGTATAACCTTTTCCCTATTCATGAATAGGATGCTCCTCTCCAGTAGCACCAAGTGTATTTCACGTATGTCTGTATGTAGTGAGTTATATCTCGCCAGCGGTGAAGGGTTTGTTTTGAACCAATGCACCTGCTCCTCCTGGATGCTTTTGGGCACATGATCAGGAGCACAGTGCTGTGGCCACAGGACATGTATTCACACAGCTGACCACTTCCTCCTTTAGACACGTTCTTCCCTTGGCTTCCATGCTGTCCAATCTGGAGTAGGGAATGGCCATCCAGTCCAGTTCTTGCCTGGGAAATCCCATGGACAGAGGAGCCTGATGGGCTTATAGTCCATGGGGCTGCAAACAGTTGGACAGTACTAAGCAACTAACATTTTTCACTTTTTTTCCTCTCTTATTATGAGAGTGTAAAGGAAATACTGTGCAAATAAGCCTCAGTTCAAATGACCTGCCCATGAGTCCTGAGTGAGGACCCTCAGTGAGCACCGGGAGGGAACAATTTTAGATTCACAGGCAATTGCAATAATATTACAAAGAGTACTATCATTTCAGGTACTCTTCACTCCGTTTCTTCCAATACATTTATTTTTATTGATACATTGAGGGATTGGTTCACAGTGACTGATTTTCCAAAATGATATTTAAAAACATGAAATTTTTTTGTTTTGAGTGACAAATGGATGTCAGCCCTTTAAGCGTAAGTATTCTCTCCTTTTTGTGCGTGTATTTTTCAGTTACAAAGTAGTAACTTAAATTTCATGATAGACCAATGTTTATGGGTCAGCCTATTCTTGGGGTTTAACATTCTAGCATTTCCAAATTTGCTTCATTTTAAACAAAAGGTGGTAGTTGTGTTAAGTCATTCAATCGTGTCCGACTCTTTGTAACCCATGGACTGTAGCCCACCAGGTTCCTCTGTCCATAGAATTTTCCAGGCAAGAATACTGGAGTGGGTTACTATTCCCTTCTCCGGGGATCTTTCCAACTCAGGGATCAAACCTGTTCTGCTGCATTGCAGGCAGATTTTTCACCATCTCAGCCACCAGGTAGGCCCACAAATAAAAGGATGATTTTATACTTAAAAGTATAACCTTTTCCCTATTCATGAATAGGATGCTCCCTCTCCAGTAGCACCAAGTGTATTTCACGTATGTCTGTATGTAGTGAGTTATATCTCGCCAGCGGTGAAGGGTTTGTTTTGAACCAATGCACCTGCTCCTCCTGGATGCTTTTGGGCACATGATCAGGAGCACAGTGCTGTGGCCACAGGACATGTATTCACACAGCTGACCACTTCCTCCTTTAGACACGTTCTTCCCTTGGCTTCCATGCTGTCCAACCCGTGAATTTGCTCCTAACTCATGAACTGTCTTTCTCTGCTAAGCCCATCTCTCCTCTAGCTACAGCTTCTCCACAAGTGATAGCTATCCCTCTGGCTTTAAAGACCAGAGTCACAACTAAGATGAGGCCACTGAGATACCTTGGTCATAGAAGTTAAGGAGACATTTGCTCTTGGGCTTGTGCAAGCACAGGGTTGGCCGCAGAAAGTGACTGTCTCCTGAAGCTTTCCTTTTTACTCTAAGCAGTCTTGCTTTCCTCACCCTAGTTTCACCTCCTTCAATACCGTCGCCTTCTTCCTGGACCTCCAGACACATACATCCTACTTGTCATCTCTACTTGGGATTGCTTAAATGCAACTCAAACTTCAAATATTAAAACAGAACTCTTGCATCACCGTCCACCCCTATGGCCAAACCTGCTCCTTCTACTTGTCTGTCCCACTTAATCGCATCACCATTTATTCAGTCACTCTAGGAGTAACTCTCAAATTCTTTTTTCCAACAGGTCCTATCTTCCACCTCCAAAATACCTTCCAATCCTGACAACCTCTCAATACCTCTGCCAGTGCACCCCGGGCCAGGCCTCCATCTCTTGTCTGTAAATACCCATTCCCCTCAAACCCACCTCCATGATCCCAGCTTCCATACATACCCTCACCCATCCCTCTCCCCCTTAGACTTATGACTCTGAAAGCCACAGCCGATCCTTTTTTTAAGGTTTATTTATTTTTGGCTGTGCTGGGTCTTCCTTGTTGTGCGCAGGCTTTTCTCTAGTTGCAGTTGCAGTAAGCAGGGACTATTCTCTAGTTGCATTGCTTGGGTTTCTCCTTGCAGTGGCTTCTTTCTCTCTCTTTTTTAGTGGGTTTCTTATTGCAGAGAACTGCCTCTACGCACTTGGGCTTCAGTAGTTGCAGTACATGGGCTCATTAGTTGTGGTACAGGGGTTAAGTGATCCTTGGCATGTGGGACCTCTGCATGTGCCATGAATCGAACTGGTGTCCCTTGCATTGCAAGATGGCTCTTAGTCACTAGATCACCAGGGAATCCCCAGAGCTATCTTTTTGCATCATAAGTAGGTTATATCACTGTTCTACTTAAAAACCTCCAGTGGCTTCCAAATGTATTTAGAATAAAGGCAGACACCTGTCCCCTTACCATAGTCAACAGACCAGGATGTAGTAGGTGTAACAGTCTGACCCCAGCCTAGAAACCCCACTTCTGCTCCCATGTCACTCACCAGGAACCTGCACCGGCTCCTTCCTGCCTCAGCTGTGTCCCTTTTGCCTGGAATGCTCTTCCCCAGATCTCTACACAGCCACTTCCCTCTCAACATTCAGGCGTCAGCTCTTATGTCACTTTCCGGACACATCCATCACTCAAAATCCCATCACCCAGTTTTATTTTTCCATAGCCTTATTGGTATCTGAAAGTGTCTTGTTTCGAGTGCACAACAGCTGCCCAAAGCTCAGGGGCTTAAAACAGAAAGGCCCCAGTTCAGCTGGGTCAGTGGGTCTTTCCCTGTTACAGTGGCACAGCAGCTGAGGTGGAATCACCTGGAGGCTTTATGGACTGGATGTAGAAGATTCTTTCCTCCTGTGTCTGTGCCCCGGTGCTCCTCAGAGTGCTCTCTTTTCCCAGCAGAGAGTTGGACTTCTGTTATGTAGCTCAAACCTCCAAGAGAAAAGAAGTGGCAATGGCTGACCCTCTTACAGGCCAGACCTGAAAGTGGAAGATGTACTTCCGCATGAGTAAGAAGGCACTTTAGTTGTGTCCAATATTTTAGTTGTGTTCATGGACTATAGCCCGCCAGGTTCCTCTGTCCACGGGATTCTCAGGAGAGAATACTGGAGTGGTTGCCATCTCTTTCTGCAGGGGATCTTCCCAGCCCAGGGACTGAACCCGCACCTCTGATGTCTCCTACATTGGCAGGCGGGTTCTTTACCACTAGTGCCACCTGCCATATTCAAATGGTCAGAAGAGTCATAGACCAGCCCAGGTTCAAAGGGACTGAGGAATAAATTCTATCTCTTAAAGGGGAAGTAACATATATGTAAAAGGAGGGAAGGAATTGATGGTGGCCTTCTTTGGCCATGAACTATCACATTCATTTATCTGTTATTTATCTATCAACTCCCATTAGGTTATAAATTCCACAAGACAACAGGGACCTTGTCTGTCTTATTTTATGTCTCTATTCCCAGCACCTAGAACAATGTCTGGGGCCCAAAACCCCCCCAAAGGTGCTCCCATAAACTCAAGTTTCATAGCACAGACCAGGATGTAGTAGGTGTAACAGTCTGCCCCCTGCCCTTCCCATGTCACTCACCAGGAACCTGCCCCTCCTTCCTGCCTCAGCTGTGTCCCTTTTGCCTGGAATGCTCTTCCCCAGATCTCTACACAGCCACTTCCCTCTCAACATTCAGGCGTCAGCTCTTATGTCACTTTCCGGACACATCCATCACTCAAAATCCCATCACCCAGTTTTATTTTTCCATAGCCTTATTGGTATCTGAAAGTGTCTTGTTTCGAGTGCACAACAGCTGCCCAAAGCTCAGGGGCTTAAAACAGAAAGGCCCCAGTTCAGCTGGGTCAGTGGGTCTTTCCCTGTTACAGTGGCACAGCAGCTGAGGTGGAATCACCTGGAGGCTTTATGGACTGGATGTAGAAGATTCTTTCCTCCTGTGTCTGTGCCGCGGTGCTCCTCAGAGTGCTCTCTTTTCCCAGCAGAGAGTTGGACTTCTGTTATGTAGCTCAAACCTCCAAGAGAAAAGAAGTGGCAATGGCTGACCCTCTTACAGGCCAGACCTGAAAGTGGAAGATGTACTTCCGCATGAGTAAGAAGGCACTTTAGTTGTGTCCAATATTTTAGTTGTGTTCATGGACTATAGCCCGCCAGGTTCCTCTGTCCACGGGATTCTCAGGAGAGAATACTGGAGTGGTTGCCATCTCTTTCTGCAGGGGATCTTCCCAGCCCAGGGACTGAACCCGCACCTCTGATGTCTCCTACATTGGCAGGCGGGTTCTTTACCACTAGTGCCACCTGCCATATTCAAATGGTCAGAAGAGTCATAGACCAGCCCAGGTTCAAAGGGACTGAGGAATAAATTCTATCTCTTAAAGGGGAAGTAACATATATGTAAAAGGAGGGAAGGAATTGATGGTGGCCTTCTTTGGCCATGAACTATCACATTCATTTATCTGTTATTTATCTATCAACTCCCATTAGGTTATAAATTCCACAAGACAACAGGGACCTTGTCTGTCTTATTTTATGTCTCTATTCCCAGCACCTAGAACAATGTCTGGCCCACAAGGGTGCTCAATAAATCAAGTTTGAGAAACAAAAATGGACTAAATTAAACCTCTCCAGATTGGTTCTGCCAGGTTCACTGATGCCTCACCAGATAAGAGAAATGCTACATTTATAAAGCATTTCATTTCCTCTGCAAGCAAGCAAAACTTGCCCTGAACATAAAATCTAGAAATAGATTTGGCATGTTTTCTAAATGGAAAATATTTCTTGTACCACCAGAAATTATTTTCCCACAGCCTGTGCTACATCAAAATATTGAAGTTGACTGAAAATACTCCATTCTTTAATCTTGGTGTGGACTAGAAATGATTTTTTTTTTGTAGCAAAGGAAGTATAAAAATCTCCTGCTGGTTGAACTTTCCTAGTTCTGAAAATGTCCTTACAAGTTAAAATAGATTAAATAAAAAGATTACTGAGAAATGTCATCAAAAGTTTGGTCATCAAAATGTACAGTTTTTGGTTATAAAATCAGCACTTGTTTATTTAAGTAATTACATACGACCAAGGGCAAAAAAAAAAAAAAAAAAATCCCTGAAATCTTCCCCTTTGCTAGTTTTTACTGGTGAGTTCTAAAAAATAATGCCATGTTTAAACTTTTATGTAAATCCCTTGTAAATGAGTGAGAATGTATTCATCTAAAGGATTTTAGTGGGCTTTTGAAGTTAAAAGAGAGATTTAATTTTTTAAATTACACTTGCAGATGACCACTGGTGAAATTTCCTTTGTTTTAAATTTTTTGTTTTCACAGCCATTCCAGTGAGTATCCATCAGTTTTTTTCCAGATTTTAGCTCTTCATGTACAATGGCAGGCGGGTTCTTTACCACCAGTGCCACCTGCCCTATTCAAATGGTCAGAAGAGGCATAGACCAGCCCAGGTTCAAAGGGACTGAGGAATAAATTCTATCTCTTAAAGGGGAAGTAACATATATGTAAAAGGAGGGAAGGAATTGATGGTGGCCTTCTTTGGCCATGAACTATCACATTCATTTATCTGTTATTTATCTATCAACTCCCATTAGGTTATAAATTCCACAAGACAACAGGGACCTTGTCTGTCTTATTTTATGTCTCTATTCCCAGCACCTAGAACAATGTCTGGCCCACAAGGGTGCTCAATAAATCAAGTTTGAGAAACAAAAATGGACTAAATTAAACCTCTCCAGATTGGTTCTGCCAGGTTCACTGATGCCTCACCAGATAAGAGAAATGCTACATTTATAAAGCATTTCATTTCCTCTGCAAGCAAGCAAAACTTGCCCTGAACATAAAATCTAGAAATAGATTTGGCATGTTTTCTAAATGGAAAATATTTCTTGTACCACCAGAAATTATTTTCCCACAGCCTGTGCTACATCAAAATATTGAAGTTGACTGAAAATACTCCATTCTTTAATCTTGGTGTGGACTAGAAATAATTTTTTTTTTTTTGTAGCAAAGGAAGTATAAAAATCTCCTGCTGGTTGAACTTTCCTAGTTCTGAAAATGTCCTTACAAGTTAAAATAGATTAAATAAAAAGATTACTGAGAAATGTCATCAAAAGTTTGGTCATCAAAATGTACAGTTTTTGGTTATAAAATCAGCACTTGTTTATTTAAGTAATTACATACGACCAAGGGCAAAAAAAAAAAAAAAAAAATCCCTGAAATCTTCCCCTTTGCTAGTTTTTACTGGTGAGTTCTAAAAAATAATGCCATGTTTAAACTTTTATGTAAATCCCTTGTAAATGAGTGAGAATGTATTCATCTAAAGGATTTTAGTGGGCTTTTGAAGTTAAAAGAGAGATTTAATTTTTTAAATTACACTTGCAGATGACCACTGGTGAAATTTCCTTTGTTTTAAATCTTTGTTTTATCTTCAGTTTTTCCAGATTTGCTCACAGCCATTCCAGTGAGTATCCACGTCAATGTCATTCTCTTCTCCACAATCCTGATCGTTTTAACCCTGGTGGGGACAGCCTTCTTCATGTACAATGCTTTTGGCAAGCCCTTTGAAACTCTTCATGGTCCTCTGGGGCTGTATCTCTTGAGCTTCATTTCAGGTGAGTACAAAATTTGACCTCTGAAGACAAATGGGCTTTTCGATGCACAAAAGATAGACCCACCCAAATATAAAATGACATTGTATATAGGGGATGCTCACTGTGGAGGTATACATGACAGCAAAGGTGCAGAAAATTACAGTCATCTGACAAGAGAGAAGGCAATGAATTCATTACCGTAGTCTGTACAGCTAGCTGGCATTCAATCCTTTGGAAGAAGATGTACTCAAAAGAACAAATGCTCCTATCAAAAAGTTAAGTGAGGCTTCCCCTGGTGGTCCAGTGGGTAAGGACACTGCCTTGCAGTGCAAGGGGCGCCAGTTCGATCCCTGGCCTGGGAAGATCCCACATGCCACGGAGCGGCTGGACTGATGTGTCCAATTAGCGCGCCAGAGCTTTGGAGTTCTTGCGCCCAGAGCCAACGCTCTGCAACGACAGAGGCCACCACGATGGGAGGCCCACAGGAGCCAAAGAACAAAGATAGATGAAAATAGAGAAATGAAAGACCAATAGAAGTAGCCCGCCCCTCCCTCTCCAACCCGACTCCCGCCCAAAATAAACAAATAAATCTTCAAAAAAAAAAAAAAAGTTAAGTGAAAAAAAACAATTTAGAAGATTTTATAAACATAGACATAATTTGATTTTATATATAAATATAGAGAATGTATACATGTATATATGTGTGTGTACTTAGTCACTCACTCTTTGTGACCCCATGGACTCAAATCAATCAGGCTGCTCTGTCCATGGGATTCCCAGGCAAGAATACTGGAGTGGGTTGCCATGCACTTCTCCAGGGGATCTTCCCAACCCAGGAATTGAACTGGGGTCTACCTGCATTGCAGGCGGATTCTTTACCAGCTGAGCTACCAGGGAAACCCATATTGTACATAGACTCTCTCTATATATAGCTTCTCTCTCTCTCTGTCTCTCTCTCTTTCTTTCTCTCTCTCTCTCTCTATATATATACACACAAACACACACACACACACAGAGTCTATTTTGTTAGTAATCTCTGAGCAGTAAAATTATGAGTGATTTTCATTTTTATCACCCTTTTTAATACTTCTAACTGTTCAGTAATGTGCATTTATTTATTCATAAGCAGAAAACCAAATAAAAGCTATCAAAAAAGAGTCAAGGCCTAGTGTTCCCCTCCAGACTTGAGTTGCCACATTTGGGCCTGTAGGAACCTGTGTAGCCTAAGTGGATGTATCTGTGTAAGGAGAACTCTAAACCCAGAAATTCGTTCCTCAATAAACATCCTACTCAATAACCAAGGCTGATGGGAAACAATAGAAAACCCAGTCAGTACCACAGGATGCTTTGAATATATTTACAAGGAAGAGAAAGATATGGATGAGAACATCAAAAAAGTCCACCTCATATGCACTTTTCTGTGAGAAGTCACTGACTTCACCCCACTCCAAATTTGCAAAAAGACTGCATATTTGTCCTGTCCCCAAGGATGTGAGTAATTTTACTAGTGATTTCACAGAGAGTTGAGAGAGAAAAAAATGCACACTAGCAAACACTGTATTGAAGAGCCATATTAGACTCTTTCCTTCTGCTCTACGGCTGCCCTTTGGCTGCCAGCTCCACCTCCCAGCCCCCCAGCCCCAAGCCTCTTCTCTCTCTCATCACCACTCTCTTCTCCCTACACAATTCAACTCCGGATACCCAAGTGCAAAGCAACCTCTCTATCAAACATGCTCTTGCAGTGAACAGATTCTCACTCATCTTGGGAAAGCAGTACACCAGCCTCCGTTCACAACAGTCTGAGCAGTATGTTACTGACCTGGGCTCTTGGGCTTTGCAAGGCTTGATGAGGACTTGTGCTGAAGCACGGGGGAGCAAAAAGAAGTCACGGGGGCCCTCGCTTGCTCCCTGAGGCAGGAGAAGCTATTTCCTTAATTGAGGTGGAGGGACCCGTGGGGCAGGCTGGAAGGAAGGATGGCCTAGTTGGCCTTCCCACCCCCTCAGTGCTGCTGTGTTCCAGGGTCATGCACAGTACCCTGCTTTTGTTCCCTGCCACTCAAAAGTGGCAGCTTCCCTTCGACCTTACTGTATCTTCTTGTTCGTATTTTGCCCCAATGGCACATACATGCAGTGATTTTTAGTCCCTTAGAGTTTTCTCATATCCTGTTGTTCAAGGAGACATTTGTCCAGATGCAACCACTCTGGCAAAGGTTCTAGGTCTCAGCCTGTCTCAGCTTCTTGGTGTCTTACCTCCTCTATATCTTGTCAGCAGAAACCAAATAAAAGCTATCAAAAAGAGTCAAGGCCTAGTGTTCCCCCAGACTTGAGTTGCCACATTTGGGCCTGTAGGAACCTGTGTAGCCTAAGTGGATGTATCTGTGTAAGGAGAACTCTAAACCCAGAAATTCGTTCCTCAATAAACATCCTACTCAATAACCAAGGCTGATGGGAAACAATAGAAAACCCAGTCAGTACCACAGGATGCTTTGAATATATTTACAAGGAAGAGAAAGATATGGATGAGAACATCAAAAAAGTCCACCTCATATGCACTTTTCTGTGAGAAGTCACTGACTTCACCCCACTCCAAATTTGCAAAAAGACTGCATATTTGTCCTGTCCCCAAGGATGTGAGTAATTTTACTAGTGATTTCACAGAGAGTTGAGAGAGAAAAAAATGCACACTAGCAAACACTGTATTGAAGAGCCATATTAGACTCTTTCCTTCTGCTCTACGGCTGCCCTTTGGCTGCCAGCTCCACCTCCCAGCCCCCCAGCCCCAAGCCTCTTCTCTCTCTCATCACCACTCTCTTCTCCCTACACAATTCAACTCCGGATACCCAAGTGCAAAGCAACCTCTCTATCAAACATGCTCTTGCAGTGAACAGATTCTCACTCATCTTGGAAAGCAGTACACCAGCCTCCGTTCACAACAGTCTGAGCAGTATGTTACTGACCTGGGCTCTTGGGCTTTGCAAGGCTTGATGAGGACTTGTGCTGAAGCACGGGGGAGCAAAAAGAAGTCACGGGGGCCCTCGCTTGCTCCCTGAGGCAGGAGAAGCTATTTCCTTAATTGAGGTGGAGGGACCCGTGGGGCAGGCTGGAAGGAAGGATGGCCTAGTTGGCCTTCCCACCCCCTCAGTGCTGCTGTGTTCCAGGGTCATGCACAGTACCCTGCTTTTGTTCCCTGCCACTCAAAAGTGGCAGCTTCCCTTCGACCTTACTGTATCTTCTTGTTCGTATTTTGCCCCAATGGCACATACATGCAGTGATTTTTAGTCCCTTAGAGTTTTCTCATATCCTGTTGTTCAAGGAGACATTTGTCCAGATGCAACCACTCTGGCAAAAGGTTCTAGGTCTCAGCCTGTCTCAGCTTCTTGGTGTCTTACCTCCTCTATATCTTGTCAGTCAAATTATTTACCCAACCAAAGTAGTTCTCTCTCTAGTGGGGGTTCTGCTAAAACAGTATTGGTATTTTTCACTAGTAAATAAGACAGTTTCAGAGGGGAAGTTCGGGAGGCGGGGGGACATATGTATACCTGTGGCAGATTCAGGTCAACGTGTGATGGTAAACAACAAAACTCTGTAAAATAAATAAATAATTTTTTTAAAAATAAATAAAACTAAGACAGTTTCAGTTGGGCAGCAGTGATGACCTATGACGGCAGTGTCTAAGTCCTTCCCATTGTTGGATCTCTAGCAAAAGCCTCCCGCGTGGGGCTCTGCACACAGGAAACAATTCAGGACTTACTAGCAAAGCAGTTAGCATCCACTCACTTGCAAAGCAAGCCCAGAATGAAACGTGAAGCTGGTCACATAAACAGTACAGGTCAGAGGAATCAGAATTTGAATGGGACAGAATCAGCAGAGGACGTCCGTAGAGGTGGTGGGACAGGCTCCAGAGTCATGGGATAGAACAACGTAAAGGAAGGCCAAGGGCTTTGCCGTCTGAGCTGAGGAGCAAGACCACAGGTACAAGGTGAAGACAAAGACAGTGATTCAGTCTCAAGGGAAGGCCAGGTTAGAAGTGGGAACTGGGATTACTTCACACCCATCCTGCACAGTCAAGCGAGCTGGAGGAGTTGAGCAGTGCGTTATTCTAGTGAATGAAGCTCCCTGCATCAGTTAGGGGCCAATGAGACCACAGAACACTCACTTATTGGAGGGAATATAATGTTCAGCAGCAGTCCTTCAAGTGGAGGCCCCAGACCACCAGCATCTGCATCACCCGGAAACTTGATGGAAACACAAACTCTCTGACTTCATCCCAGACCTCCTGAATCAAAAACTCTTGAGTGGAGCCCAGCAACCTGTGTTTTAGCCAGCTCTCCAAGGGACTCGCAGCTTCCCAGGTGGCACAGTGGTAAAGAATCTGTCTGCCAGTGCAGGCGACTCAGAAGACTGGGTTCAATCCCTGGGTTGGGAAGATTCCCTGGAATAGGAAATAGCAACCCACTCCAGAATTCTTACGTGAAGAATTCCTTGGACAGAGGAGCCTGGTGGGCTACAGTCTTTAGGATAGCAAAGAGTTGAACATGACTGAGCAGGCACATCAGGTGACTCTGATGCAAGCTCAGGTTTGAGAACCAGAGCTATAGGGAGTTGGTTATACAGATGTTGGAGGGCTAACAAGACAGGAAAACCAGAGGTAACTCAGAATGGAAATGTCAGAAAGCAGTGGCCATCCCTAGGGCTAGAGAATGCAGGGAAGAGTTTTGGGTTACCAAAACCTTGAGGCTGAAGGAGCAGTCCCAGGGCACTGGCTCACAGCCCTCTGAAAATGTGGCACTGTCCCTTGAGGACACGTGACACCAGAGGGCAGGGCTGGGAATGTAGAGAGGGCTTGGGAACTCCTCCCTGAAGAAGCGTGAGCCCATGGCGAGGCCAGCCAGACCTTCCTCCCCTGCCTTGCTTTCTTCTCTAGAACAGGAGGCAGCTGGCAAGGCAAAAACAGTGTGGAGAGTCTGGACCCAGCATCACAGAGCAGAAGAAAGAACCGCCGGTCTGACACCAAGACACAACAGCTTATTAAGTGGCACAGTCATTTCACACTCGGGCTTTTGAATGAAAACTGAGAAAAGCCCATTTAGAAGACAAATTATTATTATTATTTTAAATATTTTATTTATTTATTTATTTTTGGCTATTCTGGGTTTTCACTGCTGTCACAGGTTCTTCTCTAGTTTCAGGGAGTGGGGGCTACTCTCTAGTTGAGATGAACAGGCTTCTTATTGTGGTGACTTCTCTTGTTGTGGAATTTGGGCTCTAGGGCACACGAGCTTCAGTAGTTGCAGCACATGGGCTCCATAGTTGCGGCTCCGAGGCTCTAGAGCACAGGCTCAACAGTTAGGGCTCGGGGGCTTAGTTGCTTCACAGCATGTGGGATCTTCCCGGATCACGAACCTAACTCATGTCTCCTGCATTGGAAGGCAAACTCTACTACTGAGCTACCAGGGAAGCCCAAGACGAATTATTTGATAGTTCTAACAGACGACCGAACTAATGGTATTTGAAAAGTGGGATGACTCAGAGGATGCAGAATTTAATTGAAGTCCTAGATCTTATCTTAGCTTTTGGCCAAGTCTAATGCAAAGAAAACCTGAGCACAGAAATATATGCGGGAACACAGGCCCTGTGCTTACACTGTATCAGATTTATCCTTGAACTTGTTGCAAAACCAGGTGCTCAGTAAAGGCTTGTGGATGAGGGAAGGAAGAGAGGGGGAGAAAGGAAAGAAGGAACCATCTCCAGACTGCATCTGGCAGAGGATAAAGGCCCAGTACTGCCAGATTATCTGTTTTGGAAAAGCCCCAAATTCTTATTTATCAATAGGATTTTTAAAATAATTTTTTTTTTTTTTTTTTTGACATTTTGGCCTAACCATGAGGTTAGGATCTTAGTTCCCAGAACAGGAATCGAACCTGTACCCTCTGCATTGGAAACACAGCCTAAATCACTGGGCCACGAGGGAATTACTCAAATTCTTATTTTTAAATGCCCAAATTTTTAACACTTTTTAAAAAACCATGCATGACAACACAACATGTTTGATGGACTGACAATGTGACCTCTAGAGGTCACAGTCTAACTACTAACTACTTAATTCTGTTGATCTGCCTGTAGTACTCAGAAGCTCCTGAAGTTTTGGAAAAGTTTACCTGAAGTTGCAACATTCACAGCAACTCCAGGTCTAACCCCTACTTGTAGAAAGGTGGGGACTTCACGACTCTCATCACAGACTCTCGGAATGTGAGCCAATGAATCATACACTCAGAGGCCGGAGCTTGTCTTGGGGGAGGGGTCCCTTAGTGCGGGGGAGAGGGGTCCTCTGCCACTAGTGGCCCCTCCCCGCAGGCAGCTCTCTTCTGCTGAGTGTCCTCCCATTTCTCTGCCCGGGCGACCTCCCGCACACCGAGCAGAGAAAAACTCCTTCCCTTTTCTGCTTCTCCTCCACGCACCCCCAGCTCCCCAGGATGCGCCCCTTCCTTGTGCTATATCATGTCAGGGCTATTTCTTCAGGTGCCGATCTTTCTTCTGGGTGGGAACCCAGATGTGGCATCCCGAGGCATACAGACAGGGGAAGGAAAGGGAAAAGAGCTCTTCCTGCTCCCTGCTTGTCTGTCCAGACCCTCGCAGGCCGCCTAGGGTAACAATGGTGTGAGTATCCCCTGGTGTGTCCTGATGTGCAGGCCAGACCCTCTGGGGAGAGAAGGAAAGGGGGCCAGGCTCTGGGTGGGGCCAGCAACGTTGTAGGCACCACAGCTGGCTTGCGCTTACAGTCCAATATCCTGTCACCATCCTGGACTGGAAGTGCCTCCCTCTTCACATGGCTTCCAGTCCAGCTCACGGTCCTCAGTCTCCTACTATCACTGTTTCATGAAACCCACTCAAGTCAGTTAATTTGCTGTTTCTTATCTTGTCAATTGTAACCTAGGTCTGAAAAGTCTTTGCCTGAGTTTTCTAAGTTAGGATTTTAGTTATATCATAATGGTTATCCATGGCGAATTTTGGGGCTTCCCAGGAGGGACTAGTTGGTAAAGAACCCTCCTGCCAATATAGGAGATGTAAGAAACACGAGTTGCGTCCCTGAGCCTGGAAGATTCCCCTGGAAGAAGGCATGGCAATCCACACCAGTATTCTTTTTTTTTTTTTTTTTTAAAGATTTATTTATTTATTTTTTGGGTGGGGGTCAGGTTGGGGAGGGAGGGGAGCGGGCGGGCCACTTCTATTGCTCTTTCATTTCTCTATTTTCATCTGTCTTTGTTCTTTGGCTCCTGTGGGCCTCTCATCGTGGTGGCGTCTGTCGTTGCAGAGTGCCGGCTCTGGGCGCATGCGCTCCAGAGCTCCAGCTCGGTAATTGGACACATCATTCCAGCCGCTCCGCGGCACGTGGTATCTTCCCAGGCCAGGGATCGAACCGGCGCCCCTTGCACTGCAAGGCGGTGTCCTTACCCACTGGACCACCAGGGGAAGCCCCACACCAGTATTCTTGCCTGGAGAATCCCATGGACAGAGAAGCCTGGTGGGCTAGAGTCTATGAGGTCACAAACAGCTGGACACAACTGAAGTGACTTAGCACACGCAAACATGGTACATTCTACGACCTTGGCCTGCTATATCATGTCAGGGCTATTTCTTCAGGTGCCGATCTTTCTTCTGGGTGGGAACCCAGATGTGGCATCCCGAGGCATACAGACAGGGAAGGAAAGGAAAAGAGCTCTTCCTGCTCCCTGCTTGTCTGTCCAGACCCTCGCAGGCCGCCTAGGGTAACAATGGTGTGAGTATCCCCTGGTGTGTCCTGATGTGCAGGCCAGACCCTCTGGGGAGAGAAGGAAAGGGGGCCAGGCTCTGGGTGGGGCCAGCAACGTTGTAGGCACCACAGCTGGCTTGCGCTTACAGTCCAATATCCTGTCACCATCCTGGACTGGAAGTGCCTCCCTCTTCACATGGCTTCCAGTCCAGCTCACGGTCCTCAGTCTCCTACTATCACTGTTTCATGAAACCCACTCAAGTCAGTTAATTTGCTGTTTCTTATCTTGTCAATTGTAACCTAGGTCTGAAAAGTCTTTGCCTGAGTTTTCTAAGTTAGGATTTTAGTTATATCATAATGGTTATCCATGGCGAATTTTGGGGCTTCCCAGGAGGGACTAGTTGGTAAAGAACCCTCCTGCCAATATAGGAGATGTAAGAAACACGAGTTGCGTCCCTGAGCCTGGAAGATTCCCCTGGAAGAAGGCATGGCAATCCACACCAGTATTCTTTTTTTTTTTTTTTTTTAAAGATTTATTTATTTATTTTTTGGGTGGGGGTCAGGTTGGGGAGGGAGGGGAGCGGGCGGGCCACTTCTATTGCTCTTTCATTTCTCTATTTTCATCTGTCTTTGTTCTTTGGCTCCTGTGGGCCTCTCATCGTGGTGGCGTCTGTCGTTGCAGAGTGCCGGCTCTGGGCGCATGCGCTCCAGAGCTCCAGCTCGGTAATTGGACACATCATTCCAGCCGCTCCGCGGCACGTGGTATCTTCCCAGGCCAGGGATCGAACCGGCGCCCCTTGCACTGCAAGGCGGTGTCCTTACCCACTGGACCACCAGGGGAAGCCCCACACCAGTATTCTTGCCTGGAGAATCCCATGGACAGAGAAGCCTGGTGGGCTAGAGTCTATGAGGTCACAAACAGCTGGACACAACTGAAGTGACTTAGCACACACGCAAACATGGTACATTCTGGACAGTGACTCTCACCGTGGATGGTGCATTAGAATCATCAGAAGTAAGTTTGAAACGTATGGAGACTTCCCTGGTAGTCCAGTGATTAAGACTCTACCTTCCAATAAAAGGGATGCAGGTTTGATCTCTGGTCAGGGAACTAAGATCCCACATGCCTCAGGGTGACTAGAGAAGCCTGCATGCTACAACTGGTTGAATCTGTGCACCCATGCTCCGCAGCAAGAGAAGCCCACCCACGGCAATGAGAAGCCCTTTCACCATAAGTAGAGAAGGTCTGAATGCCATAACAAAGACCCAAAGGAGCCAAAACAAAAAAAAAGAAAAATATGTTCTAAATGCACTGATGCTGGATTCCACACCACACCAATTAAATTGGAATCTCTGGGGGTGGAGCCTGGGCCCTGAGCTTTTCTTTAAAGGTTTCTCAGGTAATTCTAATATGTGATTAGTGTCAAGAACCACCGAGACAGGTGCACACATTTCATTTATTCAACAAATCTTGAGTGAGTGCCGCCACGTACCAAGCATTATGTCGGCGTGTTGGTGATACCATAACCCGTCAGGCACACCATCCTGTCTTTGTGGAATAAACCATCTTATGGGAGAAGCAACAGAAGTGTACACAGGGAATTAAAGATTGCCGTAGTCACAATAAGGTTGATCAACAGGCTGCTGTGACGGAGAATGAAGAGGAAGGGACATCAGGTCTTAATATACTGGTTGGTGAAGGCGGCTTCAAGAGTAGACTATTGCTCTTTCATTTCTCTATTTTCATTCGTCTTTGTTCTTTGGCTCCTGTGGGCCTCTCATCGTGGTGGCGTCTGCCGTTGCAGAGTGCCGGCGCTGGGCGCATGCGCCCAGAGCTCCAGCTCGGTAATTGGACACATCATTCCAGCCGCTCCGGCACGTGGTATCTTCCCAGGCCAGGATCGAACCGCGCCCTTGCACTGCAAGGCGGTGTCCTTACCCACTGGACCACCAGGGGAAGCCCCACACCAGTATTCTTGCCTGGAGAATCCCATGGACAGAGAAGCCTGGTGGGCTAGAGTCTATGAGGTCACAAACAGCTGGACACAACTGAAGTGACTTAGCACACACGCAAACATGGTACATTCTGGACAGTGACTCTCACCGTGGATGGTGCATTAGAATCATCAGAAGTAAGTTTGAAACGTATGGAGACTTCCCTGGTAGTCCAGTGATTAAGACTCTACCTTCCAATAAAAGGGATGCAGGTTTGATCTCTGGTCAGGGAACTAAGATCCCACATGCCTCAGGGTGACTAGAGAAGCCTGCATGCTACAACTGGTTGAATCTGTGCACCCATGCTCCGCAGCAAGAGAAGCCCACCCACGGCAATGAGAAGCCCTTTCACCATAAGTAGAGAAGGTCTGAATGCCATAACAAAGACCCAAAGGAGCCAAAACAAAAAAAAAGAAAAATATGTTCTAAATGCACTGATGCTGGATTCCACACCACACCAATTAAATTGGAATCTCTGGGGGTGGAGCCTGGGCCCTGAGCTTTTCTTTAAAGGTTTCTCAGGTAATTCTAATATGTGATTAGTGTCAAGAACCACCGAGACAGGTGCACACATTTCATTTATTCAACAAATCTTGAGTGAGTGCCGCCACGTACCAAGCATTATGTCGGCGTGTTGGTGATACCATAACCCGTCAGGCACACCATCCTGTCTTTGTGGAATAAACCATCTTATGGGAGAAGCAACAGAAGTGTACACAGGGAATTAAAGATTGCCGTAGTCACAATAAGGTTGATCAACAGGCTGCTGTGACGGAGAATGAAGAGGAAGGGACATCAGGTCTTAATATACTGGTTGGTGAAGGCGGCTTCAGGTAGCTGAGTCCTAAAGATACAAAGGAGCTGAGAACCTGCAGACAATTTCCCAAGAAGAGAAAACACAGATGAGGATGCCAGGGAAAGCAGCCAGCTTGCTGTAGCCACTGAAAGAAGGCCCATGTGGCTAGCAGGCAAGCAGCAAGGAGAAAATGGTCAAAAAATAACCAAAAATTAGAGTGATTGGCTGATGTCAGTTAATGCAGACCTCAAAAGCCATGGTAAGTCTTTCAGAATAGATTCTAATTGCACTGAGAAGCTTTTGTGAAAGACCTTAAGAAGCTGTCTGATAGCTGATTTACCTTTTAAGAAATGTCTGGTAAAAGACTAGGCTGTTGCATTGGAGATGGGGAGAGATGAATGGGTTTTAAAAATATTTTGGAGGGGTGGGATAGGGGGAACTCGGAGGGTGGGGACCAGGGATATGCATATGACTGATCTGGGAACATACATGTTTGTGAACAACAAAACTCTGTAAAACCTTTAAAATAAAAAATTTAAAAAAACAAAACAAAACCAAAAAAACCCCAACAAACAGACAGACAGAATCATAACCTCAAAAAAATAAATAAAAAAAATATTTTTAAAGTAGATCCAAAACATTCTGCAGGTAGCTTAAGCAACTGGCAGACAGAGGGGGCAGTAACCAAGATGATCAGTCGGGGGAGGAACAGGCTTAGAGTTTAGGGCAAAAAGGTGATAGGGAGAGAAGCCTAGCACTAGGAAGCAAGAGTTCTATTTAGGGCACGTCAAGTTTAAGGTCCCACGAGATGTTGAAGTGGACATGTCAAGTAGACAGATAGATGAGTCTGGAGCTCAGAGACGAGGTCTAGACCAAAGAAGGATACCGCCACTTTTTTTTAACCAAGAACCACCGAGACAGGTGCACACATTTCATTTATTCAACAAATCTTGAGTGAGTGCCGCCACGCGATTATGTCGGCGTGTTGGTGATACCATAACCCGTCAGGCACACCATCCTGTCTTTGTGGAATAAACCATCTTATGGGAGAAGCAACAGAAGTGTACACAGGGAATTAAAGATTGCCGTAGTCACAATAAGGTTGATCAACAGGCTGCTGTGACGGAGAATGAAGAGGAAGGGACATCAGGTCTTAATATACTGGTTGGTGAAGGCGGCTTCAGGTAGCTGAGTCCTAAAGATACAAAGGAGCTGAGAACCTGCAGACAATTTCCCAAGAAGAGAAAACACAGATGAGGATGCCAGGGAAAGCAGCCAGCTTGCTGTAGCCACTGAAAGAAGGCCCATGTGGCTAGCAGGCAAGCAGCAAGGAGAAAATGGTCAAAAAATAACCAAAAATTAGAGTGATTGGCTGATGTCAGTTAATGCAGACCTCAAAAGCCATGGTAAGTCTTTCAGAATAGATTCTAATTGCACTGAGAAGCTTTTGTGAAAGACCTTAAGAAGCTGTCTGATAGCTGATTTACCTTTTAAGAAATGTCTGGTAAAAGACTAGGCTGTTGCATTGGAGATGGGGAGAGATGAATGGGTTTTAAAAATATTTTGGAGGGGTGGGATAGGGGGAACTCGGAGGGTGGGGACCAGGGATATGCATATGACTGATCTGGGAACATACATGTTTGTGAACAACAAAACTCTGTAAAACCTTTAAAATAAAAAATTTAAAAAAACAAAACAAAACCAAAAAAACCCCAACAAACAGACAGACAGAATCATAACCTCAAAAAAATAAATAAAAAAAATATTTTTAAAGTAGATCCAAAACATTCTGCAGGTAGCTTAAGCAACTGGCAGACAGAGGGGGCAGTAACCAAGATGATCAGTCGGGGGAGGAACAGGCTTAGAGTTTAGGGCAAAAAGGTGATAGGGAGAGAAGCCTAGCACTAGGAAGCAAGAGTTCTATTTAGGGCACGTCAAGTTTAAGGTCCCACGAGATGTTGAAGTGGACATGTCAAGTAGACAGATAGATGAGTCTGGAGCTCAGAGACGAGGTCTAGACCAAAAGCATAAATTTAGGAGTTGTCAGGATACAGATATTATTCAAAGCAATGAGAATAGATGAGATCATCTAGGAAGAGAATGCAGATAGAGAAAAACTGGCCTAGGACCAGTCCCTTGAAGAACACCATCATTTAATTTGGGGGTTGAGAAGGAGGAGGAAAAACCAGCAAAGGACAATGGCCAGGCGTGTCAGGAGAGGAAGAAGGAAAATCAGGAGACATAGTGGCCTGGAGGCTACAAGAGGGGACATTTCAAGGGTGCAGGTCAGCAACAGAAAACAAACTCATAGTTACTAAAGGGGGAAGGTGGCTGGGAGAGATAAATTAGGAGTTTGGGATTAGCAGATACTAACTACTATACATAAAATAGATCAACCACAAGGTCCTACTGTATAATACACAGAAATATACTCAAAATCCTGTAATAAACCATAATGTAGAAAAATACAAAAAGACCATATGTGAATATATTATATATATAATATATAAATAACTGGATATATGTATATAGATATAACTGAATCACTTTGCTGTATACCAGAAACTTACACAACACCATAAATTGACTATACTTTTTTTTTTTGGCCACTTCTGTTGGTCTTTCATTTATCTATTTTCATCCATCTCTGTTCTTTGGCCTGTGTGGGCCTCCCATCACAGTGGCCTCTGTCGTTGCAGAGCACCGGCTCTGGGCGCATGTGCTCCAGAGCTCCAGCTTGGTAGTTGGACACATTGGTCCAGGCACGTGGGATCTTCCCAGGCCAGGGATTGAACCAGTGCCCCTTGCACTGGCGGTGTCCTTACCCACTGGACCACCAGGGAAACCCTAACTATACTTTAAAGTGTTTTTTTTTTTTTTTTTTTTTTTTTTTTAGAGAGTACAGGTCACCAGTGAGCTTTGTGAAAAGGAGACCACCTACAAGAGTCAATGAGAGGGAGAGGAGTGTAGCAGGGAAAGGCAGACTGGGGAAAACAAGGTGAAAAAAACCTTCCCTCAAAGTTTATAATACAGTAGGAGAGAGAGAGAGATGCACTCCAATGAAAGAGATAGAGAAATGGAGGAA
Organism: Tragulus kanchil; assembly: GCA_022376925.1. NCBI lineage: Eukaryota > Metazoa > Chordata > Mammalia > Artiodactyla > Tragulidae > Tragulus > Tragulus kanchil. Next base: position 148,088,103 of record JAIOJX010000028.1, read on the forward strand.
ACCCAAATAGAAGGAGCTGAGTGGAAGCAGCTGGACCCACAGCTTCATGCAGGAGCACTGATAGATGAGTGTATGCCTTTTCTACACTCCTTGCAAGAAATTTTCCGATTGATTATAGAGCAACTAATCCACATGCGCTTACAAGAGAGTGGGTTACATGGAAGACTTGTCAGGGACCCATGGTAGAACATCCTAGACAGTTCAGTGATTTTTTCTCTGAGGATGGTATAAAATGTATGGGCTTCAGCCTTTTAGAGGTGATGAAAACCACCCAAGTGTGGACTTAAGGCAAATTGTACCTATTACATCTCCTCTTACATGTGGCATCATGTTTCAGTTACACCAAATAAGGAACGCAATGAAAATGCTGCCTTTCTTTAAAAAGTGGATGCTCCTAATATGGACGTAATTAATTAGGATAATTGTAGCCATGGCATAGAACATTAATAAGTACAGTCATATATAAAACATGAAGACAGGAAAATAAAGAGCAGTACAGAAATAGAAGGATGCTTATTGTTATAGATCAGTTTCAGGATTAATAATCTCCAGTCTTGCTAGTAAGTGTGTGTGTGTGTGTGTGTGCGTGTGTGCTCAGCAGCTCAGCCACTCAGTCATGTCTGACTCTTTGTAACTCAAGGACTGCAGCCTGCAAGGCTCCTCTGTCCAGGGGACGCTCCAGGCAAGAATACTGAACTGGGTCGCCATTTCCTTCTCCAGGGGATCTTCCCGACCCAGGGATCAAATCCGCCTCTCCTGCAACTCCTGCATTGGCAGGAGGATTCTTTACCTCTAGCGCCACCTGGGAAACCCTGTCCTAAATCCAGGGCATAGTATTCTGCAACTGTCAGTTGAAAAACCAACTGCAATTTATTTCCACTTCAGTCCTTATGGAGGAGCTGTTGTTTAGAGTCTGAGAAAGAAATCCGGGGATGTCCAGGCATCAAAGCTACAGAGCCTGAGAAAGGCAGACTGGGGAAAACAAGGTGAAAAACCTTCCCTCAAAGTTTATAATACAGTAGGAGAGAGAGAGAGATGCACTCCAATGAAAGAGATAGAGAAATGGAGGAAACCCAAATAGAAGGAGCTGAGTGGAAGCAGCTGGACCCACAGCTTCATGCAGGAGCACTGATAGATGAGTGTATGCCTTTTCTACACTCCTTGCAAGAAATTTTCCGATTGATTATAGAGCAACTAATCCACATGCGCTTACAAGAGAGTGGGTTACATGGAAGACTTGTCAGGGACCCATGGTAGAACATCCTAGACAGTTCAGTGATTTTTTCTCTGAGGATGGTATAAAATGTATGGGCTTCAGCCTTTTAGAGGTGATGAAAACCACCCAAGTGTGGACTTAAGGCAAATTGTACCTATTACATCTCCTCTTACATGTGGCATCATGTTTCAGTTACACCAAATAAGGAACGCAATGAAAATGCTGCCTTTCTTTAAAAAGTGGATGCTCCTAATATGGACGTAATTAATTAGGATAATTGTAGCCATGGCATAGAACATTAATAAGTACAGTCATATATAAAACATGAAGACAGGAAAATAAAGAGCAGTACAGAAATAGAAGGATGCTTATTGTTATAGATCAGTTTCAGGATTAATAATCTCCAGTCTTGCTAGTAAGTGTGTGTGTGTGTGTGTGTGCGTGTGTGCTCAGCAGCTCAGCCACTCAGTCATGTCTGACTCTTTGTAACTCAAGGACTGCAGCCTGCAAGGCTCCTCTGTCCAGGGGACGCTCCAGGCAAGAATACTGAACTGGGTCGCCATTTCCTTCTCCAGGGGATCTTCCCGACCCAGGGATCAAATCCGCCTCTCCTGCAACTCCTGCATTGGCAGGAGGATTCTTTACCTCTAGCGCCACCTGGGAAACCCTGTCCTAAATCCAGGGCATAGTATTCTGCAACTGTCAGTTGAAAAACCAACTGCAATTTATTTCCACTTCAGTCCTTATGGAGGAGCTGTTGTTTAGAGTCTGAGAAAGAAATCCGGGGATGTCCAGGCATCAAAGCTACAGAGCCTGAGAAAGGGTAGGACTGATGATGGGAAAAGTCAGCCACAAAAATACTAGTTCCTCAGCGTAAACGTTGGAAGGAGGCTACAGGAGGAAGAGAAGTCTTATTAGCCAGCCTGTCAAGGCAGTGGGCATGGAGTTCTGTTTTGATGTTCGGGGCAGCATGTGAAGGACCAGAATCATAGTGAGGGGATTGCATTCTATTCGTTTATTTTAATTTTGGCTGTGCTGTGTCTTGGTTGCAGCGCCAGGGCTCTTCAGTGCAGCACAGTCTTTTCTTTAGTCCTGGCATGTGGGCTGACACACATGTGGAATCTTAGCTCCCCAGTGATGGACTGAACCTGAGTCCAGTGCATTAGAACGCAGTGTGTTAACCACTGGACCATCAGGGAAGTCGCACCCTCTGTTTCATTTAGAGTCAAAATCGACGTCCTTTCGACAACTTCCAAAGCAGCACTTGCTGTGCCTACCCCAGAAGCTGCGCACTTGCTTCACGTCTCCCTCCTCTCTGCCTGGTTCTCTTCTCTCTGCTCAAACCACCAGGTTCCTTTGTACTCACTGTTTCCTCAGTTTCAAATGCTCTTCCCCTCAAACACCTGCCTTTTCACTCCATAACTTCGTCAAAAGGCAGTAAAATGCCATCTTCCTTCTGAGACCTCCCCTGTCTATCCCTCTTCCCTGCTTTATTTTACTCTCCTTAGTACACATCACACTCTGCTAAACTACAGAATGCATTTTGTTACTGCCTCTCTCTCCACTCTCATTCAACAATGAGATAGGTATCGCATCAAGATAGAAATTTTCATCTGCTTTTTCTTGGGCTGGGAATACTATGATATAGAAGACAGTATTTTGTTTATTTTTGGCCACACCACATGGCATGTGGGGTTAGCTCTGCAACCAAAGATCCAACCCACATCCCCTGCATTGGAAGCGTGGAGTCTTAACCATTGGATCATCAGGAAAGTCCCTCATCTGCTTTATTGGTGCAGTATCCCCAGTGCCCAGAATAGTTCAGTGAGCATCCAATAAGTATTTGTTGAGTAAATTAATAACACAGCAGCAGCTCTACATATTTTCTAGTAACAAATAACCATATCCTTTTCTGAAAATTGATTCAAATTAGAAAAAACATGGTGTTTTAAGATCCTTTCTTCTTTGCATGAATCATTCTTCTCACTAACATGACATCTGTAAAACTTAAGTTAGATATAGTCTCTTCAACTCTCCATGACAGAAGACATACATTACAGAAGAAGGGCAAAAGTCAAACCTAAGCTCAAGGTTTATAACTTCATTCACACCTGCTGTTTAGAAACACATGACCAAATGGCTCTCTATGATGACCTCAGAATCTACTCTTAGGGATTAGCTTGCTCTACTAGGCTAGATGGTAGCCACTGGTCTCTAAAGTAGTCCAGAAATGGAGCTGCTTCCATTTGGGGAAGAAGTCACAGCTAGAGACCTCACCAATAAAACTGACTTCCTAGTGAAATGACATTGCTTCACAGGAGATTGGCACTTACCCCTGAAAAGCTGAGGTTTCCCTATCACCATGTATCACCTCTCAAGTCTCCTTAAAGAAGGAAATTTTCAACTTGTCATTCTGTAGAGGAAATGGAATGCTTCTAAGAGTTGTCATTGCGAGGAAGGAAAACTTTTCCCTCTTCCTTTCCAGGTTCTTTGGCTTGCCTCATAATTAAATTGACATAAGATGGATTAACAGAACAAGAGCAAATATAATTTCATACATATGGGAGCTCCTAAAATATGAGACTCAAAGAACTGACCCAAGCAGGCAGCTTTTATGACTTTCAGACAAAGGAACAATAAATTGTGAAAGACAAGTGGCTTGGGGCTTTGCAGACAAAGGAACTGCCTCTCTCTCCACTCTCATTCAACAATGAGATAGGTATCGCATCAAGATAGAAATTTTCATCTGCTTTTTCTTGGGCTGGGAATACTATGATATAGAAGACAGTATTTTGTTTATTTTTGGCCACACCACATGGCATGTGGGGTTAGCTCTGCAACCAAAGATCCAACCCACATCCCCTGCATTGGAAGCGTGGAGTCTTAACCATTGGATCATCAGGAAAGTCCCTCATCTGCTTTATTGGTGCAGTATCCCCAGTGCCCAGAATAGTTCAGTGAGCATCCAATAAGTATTTGTTGAGTAAATTAATAACACAGCAGCAGCTCTACATATTTTCTAGTAACAAATAACCATATCCTTTTCTGAAAATTGATTCAAATTAGAAAAAACATGGTGTTTTAAGATCCTTTCTTCTTTGCATGAATCATTCTTCTCACTAACATGACATCTGTAAAACTTAAGTTAGATATAGTCTCTTCAACTCTCCATGACAGAAGACATACATTACAGAAGAAGGGCAAAAGTCAAACCTAAGCTCAAGGTTTATAACTTCATTCACACCTGCTGTTTAGAAACACATGACCAAATGGCTCTCTATGATGACCTCAGAATCTACTCTTAGGGATTAGCTTGCTCTACTAGGCTAGATGGTAGCCACTGGTCTCTAAAGTAGTCCAGAAATGGAGCTGCTTCCATTTGGGGAAGAAGTCACAGCTAGAGACCTCACCAATAAAACTGACTTCCTAGTGAAATGACATTGCTTCACAGGAGATTGGCACTTACCCCTGAAAAGCTGAGGTTTCCCTATCACCATGTATCACCTCTCAAGTCTCCTTAAAGAAGGAAATTTTCAACTTGTCATTCTGTAGAGGAAATGGAATGCTTCTAAGAGTTGTCATTGCGAGGAAGGAAAACTTTTCCCTCTTCCTTTCCAGGTTCTTTGGCTTGCCTCATAATTAAATTGACATAAGATGGATTAACAGAACAAGAGCAAATATAATTTCATACATATGGGAGCTCCTAAAATATGAGACTCAAAGAACTGACCCAAGCAGGCAGCTTTTATGACTTTCAGACAAAGGAACAATAAATTGTGAAAGACAAAGTGGCTTGGGCTTGGGGCAGTAAGTTGGCAAAGAACTACCAAGCTTTGTTTACACAGCCATCTTGGCTCTGAATTCCCTATCTCTGCTGATAAGGATGCCTTCCACTCTCCAGGTACGGAGAGGGTATCCTTCACTGGGCAATTTATTTCCCGATCTCAGGGACAGAGAGGAGGGTCAGAGTGTCCTTCTTGTACTAACTGTTTCTTATGTAACTGAAATTCAAAATAATCAATATGTTGAAGTGGTTTAATCTGGAGTGGCAAATCTTGTCCCTGCTCATCATCACTAAAAGAATTTAAAGATGATGTGTTAGCTTTCTGGAAATCTTGGCCATGACTTCAAGTGAATTGAAATTCTAATTGACTATTTCCCAAATGCAGTCTTAGTGATAATAGAATGTTTCAGAGCTGGGCTTTTTCTTTTTCACCTTTGAGGGAAGACTTCCACCAAAACCTACGGTACCCTGGACTCTCATGGATCCTGGCAGGATGTTGCCAGCCCTAAAAGCATAGTTACCCTCAGGGGTCCCCGAGGGATGAAGAAGCAGTTTCCTTGTTGGCTGTGACCTTCATTCTCTATATTGTAAAAACTGGAGGTGAGAGAGATGTCCAATTCTGTAACCCCAGACAGCTGCCAGAGGAGAGCCCTGAGTGTGCAATGTCTAGTTCATGACACATGTTTGTTAACTGACTGATAATTCATGGTGTGACAGCCCTAGAACTCAGCTATCCTATTCAGTCAGAAATTAACTCGCTAATCAAAGTCATTAAAAGAAGAGGGAAAAAAAATAAGCCACTATAGCACCAGCCAGATGGTGGGGAAATCAAACATGTGAAAGGAAGATAGCTCATCTTTGAGTAAGACTAGCAAAGAAACCTCAGTTGTACACCTGGTTATATTTTAAATTCTAGCTTAAGCAAGGTTCCCCTCAAAAAAAATTTTTTGGTTCTTTGGCTTGCCTCATAATTAAATTGAAAAAGAAAAAAAGAGCAAATATAATTTCATACATATGGGAGCTCCTAAAATATGAGACTCAAAGAACTGACCCAAGCAGGCAGCTTTTATGACTTTCAGACAAAGGAACAATAAATTGTGAAAGACAAAGTGGCTTGGGCTTGGGGCAGTAAGTTGGCAAAGAACTACCAAGCTTTGTTTACACAGCCATCTTGGCTCTGAATTCCCTATCTCTGCTGATAAGGATGCCTTCCACTCTCCAGGTACGGAGAGGGTATCCTTCACTGGGCAATTTATTTCCCGATCTCAGGGACAGAGAGGAGGGTCAGAGTGTCCTTCTTGTACTAACTGTTTCTTATGTAACTGAAATTCAAAATAATCAATATGTTGAAGTGGTTTAATCTGGAGTGGCAAATCTTGTCCCTGCTCATCATCACTAAAAGAATTTAAAGATGATGTGTTAGCTTTCTGGAAATCTTGGCCATGACTTCAAGTGAATTGAAATTCTAATTGACTATTTCCCAAATGCAGTCTTAGTGATAATAGAATGTTTCAGAGCTGGGCTTTTTCTTTTTCACCTTTGAGGGAAGACTTCCACCAAAACCTACGGTACCCTGGACTCTCATGGATCCTGGCAGGATGTTGCCAGCCCTAAAAGCATAGTTACCCTCAGGGGTCCCCGAGGGATGAAGAAGCAGTTTCCTTGTTGGCTGTGACCTTCATTCTCTATATTGTAAAAACTGGAGGTGAGAGAGATGTCCAATTCTGTAACCCCAGACAGCTGCCAGAGGAGAGCCCTGAGTGTGCAATGTCTAGTTCATGACACATGTTTGTTAACTGACTGATAATTCATGGTGTGACAGCCCTAGAACTCAGCTATCCTATTCAGTCAGAAATTAACTCGCTAATCAAAGTCATTAAAAGAAGAGGGAAAAAAAATAAGCCACTATAGCACCAGCCAGATGGTGGGGAAATCAAACATGTGAAAGGAAGATAGCTCATCTTTGAGTAAGACTAGCAAAGAAACCTCAGTTGTACACCTGGTTATATTTTAAATTCTAGCTTAAGCAAGGCTTGTCCGGTTTTCCCAAATCTGCTGTAATTTAACCTTTGTCATGAGTTGGAGCAGGGTTGGTCAGAGAGACAGACCCAGGGGGGACCTGCCCAAATGGTGCCAGCTGAGTGTGAGCTCTTGGTGGACGCATGGGTAACTGGGCAAAGAAAGAGGAAAGCATGAAGTGTGCCTGGTCCTACCCTCTGAGAGGCTGTGGGCCAGAGCATGAAGGCAAGCCCTCAAACCACATGTCTAAACAGTTCACAGTTATAAACTAAACTGTTCCGTGAGACACATTCTATCCTTCTCCTTTGACAAACACGGTCCTGGAAACAAGATTCAAATTGAGAATTCTTTTTTTATATAATATTCTCTTATAATTTTTTTTTTTCCTTTTTGCCTCTCAGTCATCATTCATTTATTTTCATCCATCTTTTTTACTCTTTTGCACGTATGGACCTCTCATTGCAGAGCACTGGCTCTGGGCATATGCACTCTAGAGCTCTGGTTTGTAATCGGACACACTGGCCCAGCAGATCCATGGCATGTGGGATATTTTCAGGCCACGGATCGAAGCTTTCACTGCAAGGCAGACTTTTTACCCACTGGACCACTAGGGAAGCCCTCTTTTATAATCTTTTAAAAATATGTATATATACGTTTTATTTGGCTGCGCCAAGTCTTAATTGCCATATGTGAGATCTAGCTCCCTGACCGGGGATCAAACCCAGGCCCTATGCATTGCAAATGTGGAGTCTTAGCTAATGGACCACCATAGAAGTCTCAAATTTAGAATTATGAGCCCTCAGAATTCTGCACCTGAATGTGGTGATGGACCCATTCCACTGACATGAGGACTCCTCATCTTATGGGGAGAGGTGTTTACAGGAGAGAAGCAGGACCCTCTAAATATGGCACCCACAGCAGAAGGCCCCACCTTGTTGGAGTCTAAAGGCCAGATCAGAAACGTGCTGAGCCCTGTTCTTGTCATCACTCGCATCCCTTACACCCCTCTCTCCATGCCCCCAGAAATCATGCCACAAGGAGAAACTCTTCCCGGATACCTTTTGATCCTTAAGCCATAAATAGGTACCAGTGGTCCCACGTTTCTTTTGGAGCTGGGGACAGAGAAAATCAAAATCACCCCCAATCCACACTGAGCTGCTCCCCTCCAGATGTCTTAGTGTCACTCAGGGGCTGGCAGAGTCTCGTGCTGAGTTTCCATGCTCTGACTCTGAAATGACCAAGCTGTCTTCCCAGATAATCCCAGAATCCAGTGCGGAATCACTGACCGTCCTCTTAATGACTACACCATGTTCTGGGAGCTTGCAGGCTTGAAGTGTGAGCTCCAGCAAAGGGCTATTGGTTTTAAGAGACCCCAGCAACTCCAGCTTTAAGAATTTGAAATGCGGTCTCACTATGATATGGTCTCCTTAACAAAGTAGCACCTTTAAAATATTTAACAACTTGAAAAAGGAAACCGAGCTTGAATTTTCCTTTCAAGCACCAAGGAAATACAGTGTTTCGCTCCTGTCTGAAATTCACCATCTCCTCACACAAAGAAGGTTCTTATGGTAAAAGCAATGGTATTTTCTCCACAATTTTCAAATAAAAGATAAAGAGAAAACAGCATCTCAGCCTCTTTGTTAGCTCTAACAATAAAGGAATAATACAGTTTTGCCAGGGGAGAGCTCTGGTTTTAAGCTCAGAATACAAAAATAGGCTCACATTTTTTACAAAGGAATATTCCCTGAGGCCGGTAGGGAAGTGAAGTTTCTAGAGAAGTATATCATCTGATTATTTGGGGGCTTATTATGTTGAGGAGCAAGCTGGAGGGGCCAGTCCTCAGTGAAATGCTAATAAAAGAAATGGAATCTCACCTTTCCTGCTCACCCCTGCCCCCAACACCCCAACCAACCCAAACTCAGCTTTTGGAAAAGGGATGGGGGCAACATTTGCATGGTAGCACCTCATGTCTGGAATGTTCTTCCCACACAGTACAGCCTCCCTTTGCTAACCTTTCCTATATGTGCTGTGTTTAGCCACTCCTTTGTGTCTGACTCTATGGCCCATGGACTGTGGCCCGCTAGGCTCCTCTGTCCATGAGGATTCTCCAGGCAAGAGTGCAGTAAATTTTCTCCAGCAAAATACTGGAGTGGGTTGCCATACCCTTCTCCAAGGGATCTTCCCAGCCCAGGAATTGAAACCAGTTCTCCCATGTTGCAGGTGGATTCTTTACCATCTGAGTCACCAGAGAAGCCCAACGTTTCCAGGAGAAGAGAGGAGAGGAGAGGAGAGGGGAGGAGAGGAGAGGGGAGGGGAGGAGAGGGGAGGAGAGGGGAAGGTAGGAGAGGGGAAGGGAGGGGAGGAGAGGGAGGGAGGGGAAGGGAGGGGAGGGGAGGGGAGGAGAGGAGAAGAGAGGAGAAACTTTTCCTAAAGTTACTTCCAAATAGCCTTCTAGGACGCTGCCCACATGCTCAGGAATAGCCATCCACACTTCCCTTACTATGACACTCACTGCGATTAGTTTATAACTGTTTTATCTGAGTCCCCTGCCCAATGACTCTCTCTGTCAAAGTAGAAACCACCATAAGCATTTCCTTTATTGCTGAAATCTCCACCACTGTTCCCATGCTTGGCCCATCAGTAAATCTCATTGAATACATGAATGAGTGATTTAATGAATGAGAACGTAAGCCACTACACCGCTGCTCCCAGGGCATCTGAATTAGCTGTAGCTGAAGGCAAAAGCACTTACCCCTCCACAAGGAGTCATAAACCTAATGGGAGAATAAGACACTAGAATACACTCTTCAGGAACAAGACACTATAACACACTCTTGCATAGCTGATGGAGTCAAGGGCTTTTGGTGTGTGGTGGAGTGAGTACGAGATTAAAGGGTAAGACTTGCAAGACGAAAAGAATACATAAACGCCAGAGGAAGAGCCACCAATTAGTAACCATTTTTCTGTGACAATTTTAATACCAAAATGTTAATCTTGAATCATCTTTCTGATCCACATTTTATAGACAAGGAAGTGGAGACCAGGAGGTTAAAACTGACTTTTGGGACTTCCCTGGTGGTCCAGCAGTTAAGACTCTGCACTCACACTGCAGGGAGCACAGGTTTGATCCCTGATCAGGGAACTAAGATCCCACACGCAGCACAGAGCAGCCAAATAAATAAATAAATAGAATTTAAAGTGGACTACTTTCACATAACGAGTGGGAGATTCAGGGTCTGAGCCCAACCTGTTTTGACCAAAGTCCGAAAACCATTTCAGCAAGTCTTCTGTTAGCTAGCACCCCACAGTAATGACCTGGGGTGCAGCTGTAGCTGTGGGAGTTCCTGGAGCCCTGGCTGTCCATGGTGCCCCGGATTCTGCCCCCCTGGCCACCTGCTTCTGCCCCCTTTGCCATCCATCCCTCTAGGGGGCTCCCTTCCTCCATCCTCAGGGCAGAGAGCCTGAGTTTCCAAACACCGCTCAATATGATGTCCCCTCCCTGTTCTGCAGAAATCTCCAGGCCATGACCACACCACTTAAGAGTAGATTAGGTTACCAACAAGTGATAAACGAGGTAGAAGAAATAATAATGGGTTAAACAAAATAGATACTTACTACACTCTCATCTAAAAATCTAGAGGCTGAAGTCCAAGGCTGGCCTGGTGGCTCCCCAAGCCACCAAGCTTCCTCTTCTCCTATTTTTCCACAATACACAGCCTCTCTTTCTAAGGCCACCTTGCCCAAAACGTCTACTGGTGCTACAGCCATTGAAACCACATTTCAGCTACAGGAAAGAGGCTAGGGAAAGACAGTGCAGACTCCAGTACTGAACACTTCAAAGAAATTATCCTAGCCTTACATCCCAGCCCCCTCAACCAATGTAGCCTTTGTTCAAGGCAGCCACATGCCCAGGTAAAAATCCTAAGTTACGTTACAAACAAAAAGAGATACTCTCCACTTCAACACGTTAGCCACGGCTACCTTTGCACAGGGACACCTCTGGGCAGCTGCGGCCAGGTGGGAGCCGGAGGAGGAGAGGAGGAAGCCTTTATTCCTTTCACAAGGGGCTAGATGACAGTCATTTATACAAATGTTAATCTTGAATCATCTTTCTGATCCACATTTTATAGACAAGGAAGTGGAGACCAGGAGGTTAAAACTGACTTTTGGGACTTCCCTGGTGGTCCAGCAGTTAAGACTCTGCACTCACACTGCAGGGAGCACAGGTTTGATCCCTGATCAGGGAACTAAGATCCCACACGCAGCACAGAGCAGCCAAATAAATAAATAAATAGAATTTAAAGTGGACTACTTTCACATAACGAGTGGGAGATTCAGGGTCTGAGCCCAACCTGTTTTGACCAAAGTCCGAAAACCATTTCAGCAAGTCTTCTGTTAGCTAGCACCCCACAGTAATGACCTGGGGTGCAGCTGTAGCTGTGGGAGTTCCTGGAGCCCTGGCTGTCCATGGTGCCCCGGATTCTGCCCCCCTGGCCACCTGCTTCTGCCCCCTTTGCCATCCATCCCTCTAGGGGGCTCCCTTCCTCCATCCTCAGGGCAGAGAGCCTGAGTTTCCAAACACCGCTCAATATGATGCCCCCTCCCTGTTCTGCAGAAATCTCCAGGCCATGACCACACCACTTAAGAGTAGATTAGGTTACCAACAAGTGATAAACGAGGTAGAAGAAATAATAATGGGTTAAACAAAATAGATACTTACTACACTCTCATCTAAAAATCTAGAGGCTGAAGTCCAAGGCTGGCCTGGTGGCTCCCCAAGCCACCAAGCTTCCTCTTCTCCTATTTTTCCACAATACACAGCCTCTCTTTCTAAGGCCACCTTGCCCAAAACGTCTACTGGTGCTACAGCCATTGAAACCACATTTCAGCTACAGGAAAGAGGCTAGGGGAAAGACAGTGCAGACTCCAGTACTGAACACTTCAAAGAAATTATCCTAGCCTTACATCCCAGCCCCCTCAACCAATGTAGCCTTTGTTCAAGGCAGCCACATGCCCAGGTAAAAATCCTAAGTTACGTTACAAACAAAAAGAGATACTCTCCACTTCAACACGTTAGCCACGGCTACCTTTGCACAGGGACACCTCTGGGCAGCTGCGGCCAGGTGGGAGCCGGAGGAGGGAGAGGAGGAAGCCTTTATTCCTTTCACAAGGGGGCTAGATGACAGTCATTTCTCTAGATGACCTGTGAAGTACAAGGCAATCTGTTTTCTTGAATCCACACCATAGCAGTAGCTGCTGTGTAGCCTGATTTCACCACTGTGCTTTTAAGGTGTCCAGCAATTCAGCCTCTCCTCACCCCAAGTAGAACATCTCCTAGTCTTTGGGGCTTGATGCTACCCTGAAATAAGTCTTCTCACTCAGAGCCGTAACCCAGGCACTACCACCCACGGTTGGAAAATTAGGCTCATGATTACAGATTTGAAATGTTTTTGCAGAAGAATGCAAATGAAGATGATAAAGAAAGTCTTTCTTTAGTTTGCATGTAAACTCTCTTCCTTGGCCGTTACAATCAGGAAATATTTGTCCCAACATGTTTGTTCTCTCTCTTGCAGGCTCCTGTGGCTGTCTTGTCATGATATTGTTTGCCTCTGAAGTGAAAATTCACCACCTCTCAGAAAAAATTGCAAATTATAAGGAAGGGACTTATGCCTACAAAACGCAAAGTGAAAAATATACCACCTCATTCTGGGTTGTTTTCATTTGCTTTTTTGTTCATTTTTTGAATGGGCTTCTAATACGATTTGCTGGATTTAAGTTCCCTTTTGCGAAATCTAAAGACACAGAGACAACTAATGTAGCCGCAGATCTAATGTACTGAAAGGCAAACATTTCTGTCACTCTCACAGTGACAGAGTGGACGAGTTCTGGTCACTTGGCTGCGGTTAATTCTGCTCAACCTTTTAGATGCACAAATAGACCCACTGTGATAATGTTTACAAACTAAAGACGCAGGCCAGAAAGGAAGGGGAGCAGGAGGAAAGGCTTCAGAAGGTTGTTCAACCTGGTGGAAATTGCCTCACCTGGGTAGTCAAGACAATTAACTAGAATGGACAGTGTTACTCCACATCTACACCAGAGTGTGAAATGCCTGCTCCATCAGGAAGAAATCAAAAGGCACAGAGAATACATTTTCAAACAAACAAATACAGTTTCTGATAATATCGACACATTTGCTGCCACAGATATCAGAAGACAGAGCTGGAATCACTTTCCAAAAATGATATTGTGTTCATCGAACATTGATAAGTATATCGTGCACTTTTTAAAAAATCGTTCAAAGCAGTTTTATTATCCATGCCTGTTAGTCAAAATATATAAACCTCTAAGAGGAAAAAGAAACCCAGTACTTTGAACAGACGAATGCTGGGATCAAAACATGAAAACCCAGTACTTTGAACATCTCCTAGTCTTTGGGGCTTGATGCTACCCTGAAATAAGTCTTCTCACTCAGAGCCGTAACCCAGGCACTACCACCCACGGTTGGAAAATTAGGCTCATGATTACAGATTTGAAATGTTTTTGCAGAAGAATGCAAATGAAGATGATAAAGAAAGTCTTTCTTTAGTTTGCATGTAAACTCTCTTCCTTGGCCGTTACAATCAGGAAATATTTGTCCCAACATGTTTGTTCTCTCTCTTGCAGGCTCCTGTGGCTGTCTTGTCATGATATTGTTTGCCTCTGAAGTGAAAATTCACCACCTCTCAGAAAAAATTGCAAATTATAAGGAAGGGACTTATGCCTACAAAACGCAAAGTGAAAAATATACCACCTCATTCTGGGTTGTTTTCATTTGCTTTTTTGTTCATTTTTTGAATGGGCTTCTAATACGATTTGCTGGATTTAAGTTCCCTTTGCGAAATCTAAAGAACACAGAGACAACTAATGTAGCCGCAGATCTAATGTACTGAAAGGCAAACATTTCTGTCACTCTCACAGTGACAGAGTGGACGAGTTCTGGTCACTTGGCTGCGGTTAATTCTGCTCAACCTTTTAGATGCACAAATAGACCCACTGTGATAATGTTTACAAACTAAAGACGCAGGCCAGAAAGGAAGGGGAGCAGGAGGAAAGGCTTCAGAAGGTTGTTCAACCTGGTGGAAATTGCCTCACCTGGGTAGTCAAGACAATTAACTAGAATGGACAGTGTTACTCCACATCTACACCAGAGTGTGAAATGCCTGCTCCATCAGGAAGAAATCAAAAGGCACAGAGAATACATTTTCAAACAAACAAATACAGTTTCTGATAATATCGACACATTTGCTGCCACAGATATCAGAAGACAGAGCTGGAATCACTTTCCAAAAATGATATTGTGTTCATCGAACATTGATAAGTATATCGTGCACTTTTTAAAAAATCGTTCAAAGCAGTTTTATTATCCATGCCTGTTAGTCAAAATATATAAACCTCTAAGAGGAAAAAAAAGAAAAAACCCAGTACTTTGAACAGACGTAATTGCTGGGATCACTGAGGAATCATGACAAATGATGCTTCCTAGTAAGTTTCATGTAAAATGACTCGTTGGACCTGTTGCTTCAAACTGCCTTCAAACACTAATCTCCAGTTATGAAAATCATATCACATTTTGGAATTACTGTGGTATCACTGCCATCTTGGGTTTTGGTCTTCTCACAAAGTATGACCCAAGTTGACTTTTTTCCTCAGTTACCCATGAAGTTTGTCTACTACTGATCAAAGGCCACAACTGAACCTGGAACTGGCCGCTCCTGTCTTCCACCTGCTGCCCTGGAGAAAGCACTCAGGAAAATGCAGAGAATGACAGAGAACACACCACCAGGCCCCCCACCACAGCTGCTTGGTACTCAGTCGCTGTACAAGAGCTTCTGAAAGGGCTCACTTTTTTAAAACATCCTCTTTTTTTGAACAATTTACAAGAAACAAATGACTATTTACCGGACTCTCTACTTGCCGTGATGGTGATCTGCAGCCCACAGACTGGTATCAGAACACTCACTTCATTTCCAGATGTTAATCCCTCTACATTCCGGAAAGATACTTGGGGAATTTCTAGAAGACAGCGAGTCCATCTAGTGATAAAGAGGCTGCTTATTTCAGTAATGGACTGGGGACACCCAGTTGTGGAAGGCTTCATGAAACAGTTACATACATACAGAAGCATCTCGTGGTCCCCTCTGCTCCTTCAGAACAGTGGCTCTGGGAGTGGGCAGGAAAGCAAAATGAACTTCACAGCCCAGGACAAGTGGCCTGAGATCCTGGTGGCCTGAGATCCTGGTGGCCTGAGATCCTGGGAGGCCCCACAGTCCCTCCGACTCCTCTCTCTCTCTTCAGAGTTTTGAAACACTTCTAGCGTCAAGCTTTCTTCTTTAGAAAACACCTCCCTAGTTGTTCTCTGTTCTGCAAACAGGAAAAACTCAAGGCAGCAGCTGAACATCCAGTGACAGCCTAACAGGCAAACTTAACAACCTTCCCTGGTGGGAAGCAAAAGCAGGGCTGCCGGTTCCTAGCAAGGCGGTTGCACACAAAAATAAAAGATACAACCCGGACCCTCAGAGAACAGCACTTCCCCTGGCTCCCTCTCTTCTCTCAGAGGAAGCATCTGTGGCACCTGGCCTGGGAATAAGCCTTCCAAGAGGGACCTGACCAGGGCCATCTCCAAGGGCCGCTCTGTAGGGATCAGAGGCCCCTGGAGGGCATCCCCACGCTGTGTCCGACCAGCCGCCCTAGGTGGCAGCCTGGGTCTCACATTCTCGCGGGGCCGCGGGGCCCCCTGCTGGCTCCGGGGCGGCAAACACAACCAGGGCTGGCGCTCCTTTCCTGGGGTCTGCACAAGCCTCAGCGTCGGTGCTTATCACACCGCAGTGACAAAGAGCTAAAAGCCACCGGGCAGAGCGGGCTGTGGACCTACACAGTCAGCTCCCTAGAGCCGGAGGAGGCCACCGATCGATCACATGGAGCACACGCAGACAGGGCGGGGGAGGCGGCGGCGGAGGAGAGTGCCTTCCCTCGGGCGCACTTCACCGGTTTCTAAGGTTTTTTGCTCTGGAAGTCCCATCCGTTCCCTCAGAGCACCTGCTCTCACGGATGAGCACTCGAGGCTGATCAGTTTGGCAGGTGGAAAAGGACGACGGTGGCACTCAGGGAAGGACAGAAATCTCTACGAAGATACAAGAAGCGAGTCCATCTAGTGATAAAGAGGCTGCTTATTTCAGTAATGGACTGGGGACACCCAGTTGTGGAAGGCTTCATGAAACAGTTACATACATACAGAAGCATCTCGTGGTCCCCTCTGCTCCTTCAGAACAGTGGCTCTGGGAGTGGGCAGGAAAGCAAAATGAACTTCACAGCCCAGGACAAGTGGCCTGAGATCCTGGTGGCCTGAGATCCTGGTGGCCTGAGATCCTGGGAGGCCCCACAGTCCCTCCGACTCCTCTCTCTCTTTTCAGAGTTTTGAAACACTTCTAGCGTCAAGCTTTCTTCTTTAGAAAACACCTCCCTAGTTGTTCTCTGTTCTGCAAACAGGAAAAACTCAAGGCAGCAGCTGAACATCCAGTGACAGCCTAACAGGCAAACTTAACAACCTTCCCTGGTGGGAAGCAAAAGCAGGGCTGCCGGTTCCTAGCAAGGCGGTTGCACACAAAAATAAAAGATACAACCCGGACCCTCAGAGAACAGCACTTCCCCTGGCTCCCTCTCTTCTCTCAGAGGAAGCATCTGTGGCACCTGGCCTGGGAATAAGCCTTCCAAGAGGGACCTGACCAGGGCCATCTCCAAGGGCCGCTCTGTAGGGATCAGAGGCCCCTGGAGGGCATCCCCACGCTGTGTCCGACCAGCCGCCCTAGGTGGCAGCCTGGGTCTCACATTCTCGCGGGGCCGCGGGGCCCCCTGCTGGCTCCGGGGCGGCAAACACAACCAGGGCTGGCGCTCCTTTCCTGGGGTCTGCACAAGCCTCAGCGTCGGTGCTTATCACACCGCAGTGACAAAGAGCTAAAAGCCACCGGGCAGAGCGGGCTGTGGACCTACACAGTCAGCTCCCTAGAGCCGGAGGAGGCCACCGATCGATCACATGGAGCACACGCAGACAGGGCGGGGGAGGCGGCGGCGGAGGAGAGTGCCTTCCCTCGGGCGCACTTCACCGGTTTCTAAGGTTTTTTGCTCTGGAAGTCCCATCCGTTCCCTCAGAGCACCTGCTCTCACGGATGAGCACTCGAGGCTGATCAGTTTGGCAGGTGGAAAAGGACGACGGTGCCTGCACTCAGGGAAGGACAGCGCGTCCTTGCCCTCCAGGAGAAGCTGCTGGAGACACGCGTTGGCTGCCACACAGGTGTCCCTGCGCCCTGCTCTTCTGCTGTCCCCGTTCCCCCACTGGTCCTCCGTGGTGGACAAGGTGTTGTATTCCCCACCACCTTTCTCTCAGGCACACAGCTCCTCTGCAGCTGGGGCCGTGGGAGTGAGTCAGGGTTGGGAGGATGTGGGCTGAAGTGCCCCCTCCGCTCTCAGGCCCGGCCCTGAAGCCCCTCCCTCCCGATGCTCCTCCTCGGTCCTCCCCTAGCCCTGCAGCCCGGGAGGTCGCTGGTTCAGGAGGTGAGGCTACCAAGCAGAGGCCGCCTCGCCCTGGAGTGTGACAAGAGAGGTAATAAACTTTCTGTAGAGTCGTTCAGTTGAGGTTGTGGTTTGTTATGATCCGAGCCTGGCCAACAAAGCCCTTTTCTCCTCCTACAGGTAAGTTCTGCCTGTGAGACACTCTTAAGTCCCTTGACAGCCGGAGGCCAAGGGCGCCCTCCTCCACCACCACCTGCCTTTCTCGAAGCCCTGGCCCTCTGGCCTCATTACTCATCTCCTCCCGGCTTCAAAATGAAGACCAGAGAGGGAATTTTCCACATAAGTACCTCAGGAGTATTTCTTTTGCTTATGCTGGTATCTTTCAGCATGCTTTCCAAGTGATGGTTAATAAACCCCTCTTCATTCATTCAAAGGTCCCCCTGGGGCAGCAAGCCCCCTGCTGGCTCCGGGGCGGCAAACACAACCAGGGCTGGCGCTCCTTTCCTGGGGTCTGCACAAGCCTCAGCGTCGGTGCTTATCACACCGCAGTGACAAAGAGCTAAAAGCCACCGGGCAGAGCGGGCTGTGGACCTACACAGTCAGCTCCCTAGAGCCGGAGGAGGCCACCGATCGATCACATGGAGCACACGCAGACAGGGCGGGGGAGGCGGCGGCGGAGGAGAGTGCCTTCCCTCGGGCGCACTTCACCGGTTTCTAAGGTTTTTTGCTCTGGAAGTCCCATCCGTTCCCTCAGAGCACCTGCTCTCACGGATGAGCACTCGAGGCTGATCAGTTTGGCAGGTGGAAAAGGACGACGGTGCCTGCACTCAGGGAAGGACAGCGCGTCCTTGCCCTCCAGGAGAAGCTGCTGGAGACACGCGTTGGCTGCCACACAGGTGTCCCTGCGCCCTGCTCTTCTGCTGTCCCCGTTCCCCCACTGGTCCTCCGTGGTGGACAAGGTGTTGTATTCCCCACCACCTTTCTCTCAGGCACACAGCTCCTCTGCAGCTGGGGCCGTGGGAGTGAGTCAGGGTTGGGAGGATGTGGGCTGAAGTGCCCCCTCCGCTCTCAGGCCCGGCCCTGAAGCCCCTCCCTCCCGATGCTCCTCCTCGGTCCTCCCCTAGCCCTGCAGCCCGGGAGGTCGCTGGTTCAGGAGGTGAGGCTACCAAGCAGAGGCCGCCTCGCCCTGGAGTGTGACAAGAGAGGTAATAAACTTTCTGTAGAGTCGTTCAGTTGAGGTTGTGGTTTGTTATGATCCGAGCCTGGCCAACAAAGCCCTTTTCTCCTCCTACAGGTAAGTTCTGCCTGTGAGACACTCTTAAGTCCCTTGACAGCCGGAGGCCAAGGGCGCCCTCCTCCACCACCACCTGCCTTTCTCGAAGCCCTGGCCCTCTGGCCTCATTACTCATCTCCTCCCGGCTTCAAAATGAAGACCAGAGAGGGAATTTTCCACATAAGTACCTCAGGAGTATTTCTTTTGCTTATGCTGGTATCTTTCAGCATGCTTTCCAAGTGATGGTTAATAAACCCCTCTTCATTCATTCAAATCTTGCATCTACAGTGGATCTAGCTGTGTGAGAGGCACTGAAGATGGGAGGATAAAATGTACAGTCAGGAAAACATTCTTTTGTTTTTTTTTCTGAAAAACATTTTTTCTATCTTTGGTGGAAAGCCAAGAAAAAATATCTTTCAATATCCTTATTTCTTTTTACTTATTTTTACTTATTTTTTTAGACAGATCCAATTTATTATTAAAAGATAGACTTTTAAACTTTTTGCAGTAAAAATTCCAACTAATGAGATTCCTTAACTACCTAAATTCTGGCCCCTCCCTTCAACAGTTACGCTAGAGTTCCAATGCTCACAAGATGTTGTAAGAACTGTGTACTTACTAATACCAAGCAAAGGTTGTTTGTTTTGTTTTGTTTTGTTTTAATGTATCTGAAAGAAACAGGAGAGGGAGGGGAAGGCTTCCATAATCACCCACGTGCGGGGTGTCCACTAGGTCATGCCTAGGCAGGCAGCCACTGCCCCATCCAGAGTCCTACTTTCCCTCCCTTCCCCCTCCTGAGCGGTGAGGGCATTTGGAGGAGGAATTTTCCACAGCTCAGGGTCAGACAAGTGCTAAGCGAAGTCGTGGGGCCCTGAGCAGTGTCCTTTCTTTTTCTTTTTTTTTTTTTTTAAAAGATTTATTTATTTATTTATTCTGGGCGGGGGTCGGGTTGGGGAGGGAGGGGAGCGGGCAGGCCACTTCTATTGGTCTTTCATTTCTCTGTTTTCATCCATCTTTGTTCTTTGGCTCCTGCGGGCCTCCCATCGCGGTGGCGTCTGTGGTTGCAGAGCGCCGGCTCTGGGCGCATGCGCTCCAGAGCTCCGGCTCGGTGATTGGACACATCAGTCCAGCTGCTCCGCGGCACGTGGGATCTTCCCAGGCCAGGGATCGAACCGGCACCCCTTGCACTGCAAGGCGGTGTCCTCACCCACTGCGCCACCAGGGGAAACCCAGCAGTGTCCTTTCTGCAAGGCTGCTGATGGGACACCCACCCCTGCTGTCAGCTAGGGCTTCACCTGGACTGTGACGAGGATAACACCTGGACACTGCCTCAGTCTCTCCAGTGTCCTCAGCTGTTGGAAAAAGATGGCCCATATTCCAGCAGAGACTCTAGGTGTAACTGAGGAGCACCCCTGCCTTTCGAAGCCCTGGCCCTCTGGCCTCATTACTCATCTCCTCCCGGCTTCAAAATGAAGACCAGAGAGGGAATTTTCCACATAAGTACCTCAGGAGTATTTCTTTTGCTTATGCTGGTATCTTTCAGCATGCTTTCCAAGTGATGGTTAATAAACCCCTCTTCATTCATTCAAATCTTGCATCTACAGTGGATCTAGCTGTGTGAGAGGCACTGAAGATGGGAGGATAAAATGTACAGTCAGGAAAACATTCTTTTGTTTTTTTTTCTGAAAAACATTTTTTCTATCTTTGGTGGAAAGCCAAGAAAAAATATCTTTCAATATCCTTATTTCTTTTTACTTATTTTTACTTATTTTTTTAGACAGATCCAATTTATTATTAAAAGATAGACTTTTAAACTTTTTGCAGTAAAAATTCCAACTAATGAGATTCCTTAACTACCTAAATTCTGGCCCCTCCCTTCAACAGTTACGCTAGAGTTCCAATGCTCACAAGATGTTGTAAGAACTGTGTACTTACTAATACCAAGCAAAGGTTGTTTGTTTTGTTTTGTTTTGTTTTAATGTATCTGAAAGAAACAGGAGAGGGAGGGGAAGGCTTCCATAATCACCCACGTGCGGGGTGTCCACTAGGTCATGCCTAGGCAGGCAGCCACTGCCCCATCCAGAGTCCTACTTTCCCTCCCTTCCCCCTCCTGAGCGGTGAGGGCATTTGGAGGAGGAATTTTCCACAGCTCAGGGTCAGACAAGTGCTAAGCGAAGTCGTGGGGCCCTGAGCAGTGTCCTTTCTTTTTCTTTTTTTTTTTTTTTAAAAGATTTATTTATTTATTTATTCTGGGCGGGGGTCGGGTTGGGGAGGGAGGGGAGCGGGCAGGCCACTTCTATTGGTCTTTCATTTCTCTGTTTTCATCCATCTTTGTTCTTTGGCTCCTGCGGGCCTCCCATCGCGGTGGCGTCTGTGGTTGCAGAGCGCCGGCTCTGGGCGCATGCGCTCCAGAGCTCCGGCTCGGTGATTGGACACATCAGTCCAGCTGCTCCGCGGCACGTGGGATCTTCCCAGGCCAGGGATCGAACCGGCACCCCTTGCACTGCAAGGCGGTGTCCTCACCCACTGCGCCACCAGGGGAAACCCAGCAGTGTCCTTTCTGCAAGGCTGCTGATGGGACACCCACCCCTGCTGTCAGCTAGGGCTTCACCTGGACTGTGACGAGGATAACACCTGGACACTGCCTCAGTCTCTCCAGTGTCCTCAGCTGTTGGAAAAAGATGGCCCATATTCCAGCAGAGACTCTAGGTGTAACTGAGGAGCACCTCCTCTCCTCTCCCTGCCTGTCCCCAGCCCTAGAGATTCTCTTGCTAGTTCGGAGAAAAGGGGGTTTCCCTGGTGGCTCAGATGGTAAAGAATCTGCCTGCAATTCAGGAGACCCAGGTTTAAGCCCCAGCCTTGAAAGATCCCCTGGAGGAAGAAATGGCAATTCACTCCAGTAATCTTGCCTGGAGAATTCCATGGATAGAGAAGCCTAGTGGGCTCCAAGGTGTCGCAAAGAGCCGGAAAGGATGGAGTGATTCAACAATAGTCAGCCCCTTCTGTCTAAAGCTTATGTGTAGCTACCTGGACTGTAGAAATCCTGGAGTATAAGTGAAGGAGTGAAATAGGCATGGAGGAGCAGAAAAGCAAATCGAACCAATGAAATATTTCCTCCCCTCCGCCCACATTAACATGAAACTGACAACAAGGACATACTATATAGCACTGGAAACTACACAGTATTTTTAATAATCTCTAAGGGAAAAGAATCTGAAAAGGAACACACACACACACACACACACACACATATATATATACACACATATACATATATACACACACATATAAACATATATAATGTACAACTGAATCACTGTGCTTTACACGTGGAACCAGTACAACACTATAAATCAACTATACATCAATTTTTAAAAAACTGACACTGGGGGCTTCCCTGGTGGTCCAGTGGATAAGGACACCGCCTTGCAGTGCAAGGGGCACCGGTTCGATCCCTGGCCTGGGAAGATCCCACGTGCCACGGAGCGGCTGGACCGATGTGTCCAATTGCCGAGCCAGAGCTCTGGAGCGCATGCGCCCAGAGCCGGCGCTCTGCGACAACAGAGGCCACTGCGATGGGAGGCCCACAGGAGCCAAAGAACAAAGATGGATGAAAATAGACAAATGAAGGACCAATAGAAGTAGCCTGCCTGCACCCCTCTTCCTTCCCACTCCACCCCCATAAATTAATTAATTAATTAATTTAAAAAAAAACCTGACACTGGGCACTCTTTGCTTGCCTTTTTTTCCACTTTTTAACCAGTTTCACGGCTGCCCTCCCACCTGCACAAATGTGCTTCCTATTTTGTTTTTAAAGTTCATAAATATACAAAAACATAAAATATATGCATGCCATATCCATTAATTCTCTATTCTTTATCTCAAAAGAAAGAAAACTTCCTACTTTACTTAGTATGTTGGTCAGGGAACATTTAATATAGAAATAAACACCCACTTAAGACATCTTAGGGAAGGAAGGAAAGAGTGAGAGAGAGAATGCATGGGAGAGAGAGTCACCTGAGACACACAGGACATTCATCACTTTGGTACACAAGGGTGGTTTGTGCGCTCAGCTCTGGAGAGGCAGATCTGGGGAAAGCCAGTGGGACCAAGGTTGCCCTTCCCATTCTTTCTCTCCTCTCCTACCCGCTCCTCTGTATGTCTCTAAGGCCACATGCCTCTGACCTCTGTTTCTGAAGTCTTTAATTCACTTGCCTGTCTCTCTGTCCACCAACTTTCTTTATTTTTATCAAAGGATGAGGTGGAAGCTCCAGCTCTAGATTGCGTTCAGAATCTACACTATCCCCAAGATCCAGGACAAATGAGCAAGAGGGAGTGGGGGAGGGTGGACTAGAGGGGGGGGAGAGAGAGAGAATGCACATCAGAGTGATGCAGCCCAGCCTCTGCATCAGATGCCCTTTGTCAGGTGCCCATCCTCGCTCCATACAGATGAAGAAAGAGATGAGTCACAGCTGCAGGGAGAGGCTGGGGAGTGGGTGACGGTATAGGGAATGCTCTGTGTGTGTGACTCTCTCTGTCTCTCCCCTAGAAGAGGATGTGAGCTTAGCAGGTTCCCCAAAGCTACCACCATGGTTGGTTAGATGAGTCTGCATCCTATACATTCATCTTTACTGCTTGTTGTCTTTTAGGGTCATTTCTTGCTTTGTAATGATGGACCAAACTTCCTTCACAATTTCTTACACATTCTATTGTTTTCTAAAATCAGAGAGAAAAGACACGGAGGTACATTGAGAGAAAGACATGGAGATACAGCTTCACTTTTTCTCTGTGTACCACATTCACAGACATCCCAGCTCACTGAACACTGAGTACTTCCTTTGAAAGAAAGGGGAGGCACCCTAGACGATTTCCATGGAATAAGCAAAGCAGTCTTATTTCTAGCTTTATTCTGTCTATTTTAACGTGGCAGCCCATTTCCATCCTTTCTCTGGCCTTCCTCACCCACCTGACAGCACATCTGTGGTAAAATGGCCCAAGTGGAGATGGCTCTGATCATGTTTACAAGCACACATTTCTCTGCAAGAAGCTCACTTCAAGCCTTCTTATCTCCCTCTCGCCTTGCTTCTAGCGATTCTGTGAATCACAGAGAGAGTCACCTGAGACACACAGGACATTCATCACTTTGGTACACAAGGGTGGTTTGTGCGCTCAGCTCTGGAGAGGCAGATCTGGGGAAAGCCAGTGGGACCAAGGTTGCCCTTCCCATTCTTTCTCTCCTCTCCTACCCGCTCCTCTGTATGTCTCTAAGGCCACATGCCTCTGACCTCTGTTTCTGAAGTCTTTAATTCACTTGCCTGTCTCTCTGTCCACCAACTTTCTTTATTTTTATCAAAGGATGAGGTGGAAGCTCCAGCTCTAGATTGCGTTCAGAATCTACACTATCCCCAAGATCCAGGACAAATGAGCAAGAGGGAGTGGGGGAGGGTGGACTAGAGGGGTGGGAGAGAGAGAGAATGCACATCAGAGTGATGCAGCCCAGCCTCTGCATCAGATGCCCTTTGTCAGGTGCCCATCCTCGCTCCATACAGATGAAGAAAGAGATGAGTCACAGCTGCAGGGAGAGGCTGGGGAGTGGGTGACGGTATAGGGAATGCTCTGTGTGTGTGACTCTCTCTGTCTCTCCCCTAGAAGAGGATGTGAGCTTAGCAGGTTCCCCAAAGCTACCACCATGGTTGGTTAGATGAGTCTGCATCCTATACATTCATCTTTACTGCTTGTTGTCTTTTAGGGTCATTTCTTGCTTTGTAATGATGGACCAAACTTCCTTCACAATTTCTTACACATTCTATTGTTTTCTAAAATCAGAGAGAAAAGACACGGAGGTACATTGAGAGAAAGACATGGAGATACAGCTTCACTTTTTCTCTGTGTACCACATTCACAGACATCCCAGCTCACTGAACACTGAGTACTTCCTTTGAAAGAAAGGGGAGGCACCCTAGACGATTTCCATGGAATAAGCAAAGCAGTCTTATTTCTAGCTTTATTCTGTCTATTTTAACGTGGCAGCCCATTTCCATCCTTTCTCTGGCCTTCCTCACCCACCTGACAGCACATCTGTGGTAAAATGGCCCAAGTGGAGATGGCTCTGATCATGTTTACAAGCACACATTTCTCTGCAAGAAGCTCACTTCAAGCCTTCTTATCTCCCTCTCGCCTTGCTTCTAGTGATTCTGTGAATCACATTAAAGTTCTTGATCTCATGAAACACATGCTGGATCAATAGCCACATGTTCCTGTGCACTTAACGTCTGCTGAAGGAAGCTGTGGGGATGGACGCACTAGCTGGCAGCAGGCTTGCCCTCTGTTGTTGCAGGAGATGCTATGCGAACCCAAGAGACCCAGCCCGTGGATTCAAGGTGACGGCTCTCTCAGCCTCACCTGAGAGGGGGTTTGGTTTGTGATGTACTTCCTTAGCACATGCATAGTGTCCCGCTTTTTGAAAGATTCTTAAAGAAATTTCCTCTTGGTTTTGATATCAGGATTCATTGTTCTTCCAAAGACCATGTTTGGGTTGTTGTTTCAACAATGGCATCCTCTCTGTTGTGATTCACTGAGATATCTAAAGTCACATCTCTGGATCACCTGTGGCATCTAGGATTTCAAGGATTCATGTTGTATCCTAGTAACTAGCCTCATTCCTGACTGGGTTCAGGTTCCAATGATTTTTAAATTGTTGAAATGTATTTACCTGTTCATTCTACTTCTGTTTTATAATCTCATCATGAAACAGTATACTATGCTAGAAGTTGCTTTAAGATTTTTGAACAAGGTAGAATGTAAATTTTAGAAATCCAGGTCTTTCCATCATCCCTAGCAAGGGCATAAGGAGAGATGTAAATAAAACATAACCCAATCTTTGAAATGCTTTCACTGTAAATCAATTCTGTTTTGTCCACTACTGAATCCCTGATCCCTAGAGCAATGCCTGCCATGTGCTAAGCACTTGATAAATCTCTGTTGAATGATGATGGTCAATTTCAACCCTTATTTCTGTCCCAGGGACCTGACTGCTTCTAATCTTTACCAAAGTCCTAAACTTGGTCCCCCTCCTACCATCTTGCATGTCCCCTTCCCCTTGGTTTCTGTTTGACCATGAAGCTACCAGGACTTTTACTTCTTCGTTTTGGAGACGATGGCGATGTTGAGATAGACGGTCTATTGTTCCGCCACGCCTTTCCCATCTCTTGCCAGTAGCACTCAGGAGAAGATGCTGACGATGGTTCTAGCCTTCTTATCTCCCTCTCGCCTTGCTTCTAGTGATTCTGTGAATCACATTAAAGTTCTTGATCTCATGAAACACATGCTGGATCAATAGCCACATGTTCCTGTGCACTTAACGTCTGCTGAAGGAAGCTGTGGGGATGGACGCACTAGCTGGCAGCAGGCTTGCCCTCTGTTGTTGCAGGAGATGCTATGCGAACCCAAGAGACCCAGCCCGTGGATTCACAGGACGGCTCTCTCAGCCTCACCTGAGAGGGGGTTTGGTTTGTGATGTACTTCCTTAGCACATGCATAGTGTCCCGCTTTTTGAAAGATTCTTAAAGAAATTTCCTCTTGGTTTTGATATCAGGATTCATTGTTCTTCCAAAGACCATGTTTGGGTTGTTGTTTCAACAATGGCATCCTCTCTGTTGTGATTCACTGAGATATCTAAAGTCACATCTCTGGATCACCTGTGGCATCTAGGATTTCAAGGATTCATGTTGTATCCTAGTAACTAGCCTCATTCCTGACTGGGTTCAGGTTCCAATGATTTTTAAATTGTTGAAATGTATTTACCTGTTCATTCTACTTCTGTTTTATAATCTCATCATGAAACAGTATACTATGCTAGAAGTTGCTTTAAGATTTTTGAACAAGGTAGAATGTAAATTTTAGAAATCCAGGTCTTTCCATCATCCCTAGCAAGGGCATAAGGAGAGATGTAAATAAAACATAACCCAATCTTTGAAATGCTTTCACTGTAAATCAATTCTGTTTTGTCCACTACTGAATCCCTGATCCCTAGAGCAATGCCTGCCATGTGCTAAGCACTTGATAAATCTCTGTTGAATGATGATGGTCAATTTCAACCCTTATTTCTGTCCCAGGGACCTGACTGCTTCTAATCTTTACCAAAGTCCTAAACTTGGTCCCCCTCCTACCATCTTGCATGTCCCCTTCCCCTTGGTTTCTGTTTGACCATGAAGCTACCAGGACTTTTACTTCTTCGTTTTGGAGACGATGGCGATGTTGAGATAGACGGTCTATTGTTCCGCTACGTCTTTCCCATCTCTTGCCAGTAGCACTCAGGAGAAGATGCTGACGATGGTTCTAGCGAATGAATAAAGTGACTCATGAGATATTGATGAAGCCTCAACCACACACCCTACAGGAGAGATGTGCAAGGCATTGGCCCCTGCTCTTAAATTTATCTCAGTTTCCTAAAATCACTGAAACTGTCGCTAAATACAGATTTACGCTGTCACGAAAATACAGATTATTTTCTCGTAAGTGAATGCCAGTGGAACCAGCCTGTTGTAGTAGGAAACTAATGTAGTTGAAGCCCAAACTCTTTCTCTTGCCAATTCTGTACTGTTGGGGCTTCACCTAACTTTTCCTGACCTTTCTTCACCCATTTGAAAATAATATCCCCAAACTTCCCCAGTAGAAGAGCCTAATGAACAATATACTAGATTTAATTTACAAATTTCATGGCTCTTAATAGTCAGGCCCCTACCATAAACAGAACCAAGGTATTGATTTCTGCCCTGCCCTCTCACTCATGTCCTTCCTACTTCATTCTGGAAGTTTCTTAGTCTTCCTGTTTTTGAGGAGCAAGTCTGCCGCCTCAGCTCCCATGCCAAGGCAGCTCACAGCCTACCTGACTGAGGCTTCTGTGAGAAGACTGCTTTCCCAAGGCAAAAGAACTGTTCCCCAAGGAAGCTCTGCAAGCTGAGGGTCCTAGAACGCATGGGGTCTGTGACAGAGGGAGGGGGTGGTGGAGAAGGGCACCTCCTGTCGACTCGGCAGAGTGGTCTAGTGATAAATGGAGGTGGAGAGGCTGAAAGCTCGTCCCTGTCTCCAGAAAGTCCACCTTCTCGTTTCTGTTCTAACACACAAAATCCTTTTATTATGTAATTAGCATTAAGGCTCATTTCATCACCCTGGGTGAGGTATGTATCTACACATTCACATTTTTTACCACATCAGTCACTGTTGTCAGAGCCTTTTCTAATGGTTAGTATTGATTGGGAAAGATCATGGAAACACAAGAAACCACCATTACCTTTCACTCTAAGAGGGTGAAAGGGCACAGATTTATAAGATGAGGGTACCACATGTTACACTCCTCCAAATGTGCCAGTAATAGAGCTGCTTAGTTGAGGTTCTTATAAGGAAAAGAAACTACTCTCTACCAAATTGAAGAAAAGAAATGAAATGTGTGGAAGGAATAAGGCATCTCAGACTACAAAGACTTGCTGACCTCCGGGACCCAGAAAAGACTCTGGGATCCCAGGGTTTGTGATTCATCCCTACAGACCTAAACCACTAAGAGGGTTCTCTCACCATCATATGAGACTCCAGTCCAAATGTGTGTTCCCCAAATAAATAATCAGGCCTGTTGGAGACAAGGTTCTATGCCTGAATCAACCAGATGTGCTTGGGATGAGGTCTCATGCAGAGACATGGCTCCTAGGGGCTCCCTCTGTGAGAAAAGCAGGATGATCAGATTTGGGGAAGGTAGAGCGTACCTGGGCTCCCTCCATGTGTTATCTCCCAGCCACATGGCTCGTCACCCTTTACAAAGCCCAAGCACTTCCCCAAGACTGTTCTCATCTCCACAGTTATCACATAAGTAGACTCAGCAGGTACTCTCTCAGATGCAATGATGTCTTCCTCCAGGTGAAGAAGAAGAGGCTTACAAAGTTTAGTGGACTTAGCCAAAGTCACAGATAGACTAGGAGAGGAAGCAGGACTGAAACCTTATGTCTCCTGAGCTGGAAAACCAAATATGTGTGTGTGGCTGTGGGTGTCAGTGTGGAACAGACAAGTGACTACATGGTAGAAATGCATGAATAATAGGTGAGTGGGCATCTGGATCAGAACCACCAGAACTGAAGGAATGGGGTCAGTTGTGTTCTCAAACTAATGGCAAGGAAAACGGGAGGAGGGACCAGAATACAGACCGAGGGAAGAGAAAAGCAAGAAATAGATTCAGATCAAGAGGGAGAGTTCCAGAATCTGCACATAAACATATCTGTCTATTACTATAAAGTATCAATGGAAGAGGCTATTCATTGTCCACCCTCCCCCAACCCCCCACCCACCCTGCAGTGGCTACTCTCCCCTAACAATATAGTAAAAACCTTCTTAGGAGAACGAAACCACCATTACCTTTCACTCTAAGAGGGTGAAAGGGCACAGATTTATAAGATGAGGGTACCACATGTTACACTCCTCCAAATGTGCCAGTAATAGAGCTGCTTAGTTGAGGTTCTTATAAGGAAAAGAAACTACTCTCTACCAAATTGAAGAAAAGAAATGAAATGTGTGGAAGGAATAAGGCATCTCAGACTACAAAGACTTGCTGACCTCCGGGACCCAGAAAAGACTCTGGGATCCCAGGGTTTGTGATTCATCCCTACAGACCTAAACCACTAAGAGGGTTCTCTCACCATCATATGAGACTCCAGTCCAAATGTGTGTTCCCCAAATAAATAATCAGGCCTGTTGGAGACAAGGTTCTATGCCTGAATCAACCAGATGTGCTTGGGATGAGGTCTCATGCAGAGACATGGCTCCTAGGGGCTCCCTCTGTGAGAAAAGCAGGATGATCAGATTTGGGGAAGGTAGAGCGTACCTGGGCTCCCTCCATGTGTTATCTCCCAGCCACATGGCTCGTCACCCTTTACAAAGCCCAAGCATTTCCCCCAAGACTGTTCTCATCTCCACAGTTATCACATAAGTAGACTCAGCAGGTACTCTCTCAGATGCAATGATGTCTTCCTCCAGGTGAAGAAGAAGAGGCTTACAAAGTTTAGTGGACTTAGCCAAAGTCACAGATAGACTAGGAGAGGAAGCAGGACTGAAACCTTATGTCTCCTGAGCTGGAAAACCAAATATGTGTGTGTGGCTGTGGGTGTCAGTGTGGAACAGACAAGTGACTACATGGTAGAAATGCATGAATAATAGGTGAGTGGGCATCTGGATCAGAACCACCAGAACTGAAGGAATGGGGTCAGTTGTGTTCTCAAACTAATGGCAAGGAAAACGGGAGGAGGGACCAGAATACAGACCGAGGGAAGAGAAAAGCAAGAAATAGATTCAGATCAAGAGGGAGAGTTCCAGAATCTGCACATAAACATATCTGTCTATTACTATAAAGTATCAATGGAAGAGGCTATTCATTGTCCACCCTCCCCCAACCCCCACCCACCCTGCAGTGGCTACTCTCCCCTAACAATATAGTAAAAACCTTCTTAGGAGAACGAATGGTTGCCCAGCTAGGGGTTACACCTCCAATCTCCCTGCCAATGAGTGGTCACATGATTCTAGCCCTTCGGGTATGAGCAAAAGTGACCTGTGCAAATTTCGTGTTATGCTCTTAAAGGTCATGTCCTTTCTTCTTCCCCCTGTATACACTTTGGAACAGAGTTAACGGCAGTAGGTGAAGCTGCCATATTGGACCATGAGGTGCAAGCTAAGTATAAGGATGACAGAGGTACAAATGGATAAAGTCTGGGTTCCTAATGATTAAGAAATCATCATACCAATCACTGTCAACCCACACTTGTTTTCAAGTCCAAGAAATAATTTATTACAGTTATACCGGAGAAATAATATAACACCATCCATCATGCAGGATCATAGTAGGCATTGGTAATTGCTAAATATTTACATATTAATAAGCAAGCTAAAAATGTTGGTATGTTGGCTAGGGAATTAGTAGTAAATTTTATGTTTTCTTTATCTACTTACTGTAAGATTTTAAATGATTATATATTAATAGTGAAATTATTAATAAACTTTATTACATCAATTGAAATGTTTTAATGCTTACAGCTTTTAATAGTTATTCCTCTTCAAGAAATGTTGTTTTTTTTCTCATAGGAAACCTTTTTACCAGAAATTTCTATCAAAACACAATAACTATAATTATATACTTTAGGCTCTTGTGTAAGGTTTTTCAGACTAAATTCCTTTAAAAACACAAATTTTAAGTCACTGGATAGAAAAACATTTTTAACTTTCATTATGGAAACTCTGAAATATATACACATGATTAGAGGAAGTAATACAATAAAACCCTGTTTACCTATTATGCATCTTTAACAGCTAACTCTGGACCAATTTTGCCTCATCTGTATAGCCTCACCCACTTCCAGTCCTCCCCAAGTGGTTACTTTGAGACAAATCCCAGCCGTCACATCACTTCACCCATAAACATTTTAGTATATATCTCAGGATAAGGACTCTTTTAAAAACATGATCACAATACCTTTTTTGTTATCAAACATACAGAGTTTAATTTCCCCAATTATCTCATAAACTGTTTTGCAGAATCCAAATAAATTCCTTACATTGCAATCAGTTGATACAGCTCTTTTAGTATATAGGTTACATGGATCTTTATGGGAAAGACCAACAATCTTCTGGCTTATTTAACACGATGTCATTCTAGCCCTTCGGTATGAGCAAAAGTGACTGTGCAAATTTCGTGTTATGCTCTTAAAGGTCATGTCCTTTCTTCTTCCCCCTGTATACACTTTGGAACAGAGTTAACGGCAGTAGGTGAAGCTGCCATATTGGACCATGAGGTGCAAGCTAAGTATAAGGATGACAGAGGTACAAATGGATAAAGTCTGGGTTCCTAATGATTAAGAAATCATCATACCAATCACTGTCAACCCACACTTGTTTTCAAGTCCAAGAAATAATTTATTACAGTTATACCGGAGAAATAATATAACACCATCCATCATGCAGGATCATAGTAGGCATTGGTAATTGCTAAATATTTACATATTAATAAGCAAGCTAAAAATGTTGGTATGTTGGCTAGGGAATTAGTAGTAAATTTTATGTTTTCTTTATCTACTTACTGTAAGATTTTAAATGATTATATATTAATAGTGAAATTATTAATAAACTTTATTACATCAATTGAAATGTTTTAATGCTTACAGCTTTTAATAGTTATTCCTCTTCAAGAAATGTTGTTTTTTTTCTCATAGGAAACCTTTTTACCAGAAATTTCTATCAAAACACAATAACTATAATTATATACTTTAGGCTCTTGTGTAAGGTTTTTCAGACTAAATTCCTTTAAAAACACAAATTTTAAGTCACTGGATAGAAAAACATTTTTAACTTTCATTATGGAAACTCTGAAATATATACACATGATTAGAGGAAGTAATACAATAAAACCCTGTTTACCTATTATGCATCTTTAACAGCTAACTCTGGACCAATTTTGCCTCATCTGTATAGCCTCACCCACTTCCAGTCCTCCCCAAGTGGTTACTTTGAGACAAATCCCAGCCGTCACATCACTTCACCCATAAACATTTTAGTATATATCTCAGGATAAGGACTCTTTTTAAAAAACATGATCACAATACCTTTTTTTGTTATCAAACATACAGAGTTTAATTTCCCCAATTATCTCATAAACTGTTTTGCAGAATCCAAATAAATTCCTTACATTGCAATCAGTTGATACAGCTCTTTTAGTATATAGGTTACATGGATCTTTATGGGAAAGACCAACAATCTTCTGGCTTATTTAAGCCATATACATGGAGGCTGTGTCGTGGCAAGGAATTTCTAACACCTCCGTCTCTCCTCTAGACCTGCAGAGGCCTTAGCCCAGAATCACTGCAGGTCAAAGCTCCCAGAACAGATACGTGGCTCTTTACCCTGGTCTCCAGGCCTAGGCCAGCGCAGACAAAGGGCAGGACCAGAGTCCAGCACCCAATCCTATGTTGGGCTGAGATATTTCTAGTCCTTATCAGGCCATCTGGAAGTTCTTGATTCACATACTGTTGAAACCTAACTTGAAGGATTTTGATCACAACAAACTGGAAAATTCTTCAAGAGATGGGAGTACCAGACCACCTTACCTGCTTCATGAGAAACCAGTATGCAGGTTAAAAAGCAACAGTTAGAACCAAACATGGACCAATGGATTGATTCCTAATTGAGAAAGGAGTATGTAAAGGCTGTATATTGTGACCCTGATCATTTAACTTATATGCAGAGCATATCATGCAAAATGCTGGGTTGGATGAAGCACAAACTGGAATCAGGATTGCCGGGAGAAAGGAAGGCATAAAGATGACACCATCCTTATGGCAGAAAGCAAACAGGAGCTAAAGAATCTCTTTGTAAAGGTGAAAGAAGAGAGTGAAAAAGTTGGCTTAAAACTCAACATTCAAAGAACTAAGACCATAGCATCTGGTCCCATCACTTCATGGCAAATAGATGGGCAAACAATGGAAACAGTGACAGACTATTTTGATGGGCTCCAAAATCACTGCATATGATTTGCAGCCATGAAATGACTGCAGCCATGAAATTAAAAGACGCTTGCTCCTTGGAAGAAAAACTATGACAAACCTAGACAGTATATTAAAAAGCAAAGATATCACTTTGTCAAGAAAGGTCTATATAGTCAAAGCTATGGCTTTTCCAGTAGTCATGTACAGATGTGAGAGCTGGACCATAAAGAAGCCTGAGCACTGAAGAACTGATGCCTTTCAACTGCAGTGTTGAGAGTCCCTCGGACAGCAAGGAGAGGAAACCAGTCAATCCTAAAGGAAATGAATCCTGAATATTCATTGGAAGGACTGATGCAGAATCTGAAGCTCCAATATTTTGGCCACCTGATTGGAAGAGCCAACTCATTAGAAAAAGACCATGATGCTGGGAAAGACTGAGGGCAGGAGGAGAAGGGGACAGGAGAGGACAAATTGGTTGGATGGCATCACTGAGTCAGTGGACATGAGTCTAAGCAAACTCTGGGAGATGGAAGGACAGGGAAGCCTGGAGTGCTGCAGTCTGTGGGGTCTCAAAGAATTGGACACAACTGAGAGACTGAACAGCAATAAATCAGGCCATCCATCAGCCAGGGCAGTAATCAGGATTCATTGGAAGCACCAGACAACCTAGGTCTGTCTCACCAGAAGCCTGAATTTCTCTCCCAGGTTAAGAAGGTGCTATCACAGCAGTTCCCAGCCTCCTTAGAACCATAGATCAGTTTCACGGAAGACAATTTTTCCATGGACAGGGGAAAGGTGGTAGGGAAGGTTTCAGGATGATTCAAGACCATCACATTTATTGTATGCTTTATTTCTATTATTATTACATAAACTCCACTTCAGATCATCAGGCTTTAGATCCCAGAGGCTTGGGATCCCTGGTAAGAGACCACCTAGGTCAGGGGTCAGTGGACTTTTTCCATAAAGGACCAAATAGTAGTTATTTTAGGCTTAGGAGGCCATACGATCTCTGTCACAACTATTCAACTCTGCTGTTGAGTCTGAAAGCAGCCATAGATAGCACAAAAAAAAGCAAGTGTGGCCGTGTTCCAATACAACTCTATTTATGGACACAAACTGGGATTTCATATAATTTTCGTAAATATGATCACATACATTATTACATAATTGTATATTGTCAAACTGTACTGTGAAATAGTAAAATATTTTGTGTTATGAAACATCATTCTTTAATTCGTTTTCAACCATTTTTACAATGTAAA
Source organism: Tragulus kanchil (assembly GCA_022376925.1). Taxonomy (NCBI): domain Eukaryota; kingdom Metazoa; phylum Chordata; class Mammalia; order Artiodactyla; family Tragulidae; genus Tragulus; species Tragulus kanchil. Next base: position 148,122,712 of record JAIOJX010000028.1, read on the forward strand.
AACCAGTCTTAGCTTGCTGGCCACACATAAACAGATGGCAGACCAGATTTGTTGGTCCGTGGGCTGTCCTTTGTGAAGCCCTGATCTCGTTGAACCTTCTCATCTCTTTCACTGAGAATTTAACGAAGGACCAGAGAGGTGAATTAATTCACCCAAAGTCACACAGCAAGTTTGATGACAGAGGCCAAGTGAGAAGCCCCAAAGTACCACCCAGTAGAACAATATGCAAGAACAGTGCACTCAAGTTGAGAGCCAAGTGGAAATCATTTTGACCTGATTGGAAGAGCCAACTCATTAGAAAAAGACCATGATGCTGGGAAAGACTGAGGGCAGGAGGAGAAGGGGACAGGAGAGGACAAATTGGTTGGATGGCATCACTGAGTCAGTGGACATGAGTCTAAGCAAACTCTGGGAGATGGAAGGACAGGGAAGCCTGGAGTGCTGCAGTCTGTGGGGTCTCAAAGAATTGGACACAACTGAGAGACTGAACAGCAATAAATCAGGCCATCCATCAGCCAGGGCAGTAATCAGGATTCATTGGAAGCACCAGACAACCTAGGTCTGTCTCACCAGAAGCCTGAATTTCTCTCCCAGGTTAAGAAGGTGCTATCACAGCAGTTCCCAGCCTCCTTAGAACCATAGATCAGTTTCACGGAAGACAATTTTTCCATGGACAGGGGAAAGGTGGTAGGGAAGGTTTCAGGATGATTCAAGACCATCACATTTATTGTATGCTTTATTTCTATTATTATTACATAAACTCCACTTCAGATCATCAGGCTTTAGATCCCAGAGGCTTGGGATCCCTGGTAAGAGACCACCTAGGTCAGGGGTCAGTGGACTTTTTCCATAAAGGACCAAATAGTAGTTATTTTAGGCTTAGGAGGCCATACGATCTCTGTCACAACTATTCAACTCTGCTGTTGAGTCTGAAAGCAGCCATAGATAGCACAAAAACAAGCAAGTGTGGCCGTGTTCCAATACAACTCTATTTATGGACACAAACTGGGATTTCATATAATTTTCGTAAATATGATCACATACATTATTACATAATTGTATATTGTCAAACTGTACTGTGAAATAGTAAAATATTTTGTGTTATGAAACATCATTCTTTTAATTCGTTTTCAACCATTTTTACAATGTAAAAACCAGTCTTAGCTTGCTGGCCACACATAAACAGATGGCAGACCAGATTTGTTGGTCCGTGGGCTGTCCTTTGTGAAGCCCTGATCTCGTTGAACCTTCTCATCTCTTTCACTGAGAATTTAACGAAGGACCAGAGAGGTGAATTAATTCACCCAAAGTCACACAGCAAGTTTGATGACAGAGGCCAAGTGAGAAGCCCCAAAGTACCACCCAGTAGAACAATATGCAAGAACAGTGCACTCAAGAACCATTTGAAAGACCAAAGACAGAGAACCAGAGTTTCTCCTCAATGCCATATGGATACATACTGACAATAGACAGCTTGACTGCAGTGCCCGTTTCCTAGTAACCACAGCCTCTCTGATGAAAGATTGCTCCCACTTGTTATTTATAACTTATTTCCCAATAGGGAGGGTGAGTGATTTGTTTATATTTAGTTACAAGAGCCAGGAAAACCCTGATCTACCATCTTAGGATAGACACAGACTCTATAGCCACAGCTGCCAGGAAATGGGAGAAAGCTGCAGTGTTCCGTGTTGTCTCTGTTACCAACAACAAGGGTCACATATAGCAATTACTGACTGCCTGGCACAAGCGACAGATGGCATGAAGGGAGACAGGAGGGAAGGGCGGCATTCCTCTTTATGCTTGACAGAGGCAGTCATTATGAAAAACTTCTCCACACCTTGTTCACTACTGGGAGCATCTGTTAATTTTGCCTGCCTTGTGACTTTGTTAGCTTTACTTTGATTCTGGCTCCTAGAACTATGCTCCTGAGGATGAATCCTGCTGTCTCTGAAGGGATTTTCTTGATTCCATAGAAACCTGGATGACCTGAAGCCTAAAAAGAGAGCACAAAGCCTTACAGAACCAAGAAAAGCCTATTACAGAGAAGAGAGTTAATGGGCCTGAGTCAAGAGATTCCCAGTGGAGTTGGGTAGAATTGACAAATTAAGCCCAAATCAGAGGAGGTATGCACTGCAGGGGTTATCTGGCAATTACCTAGTGTTATTCGACACTTTATTTTACTTGTGCAGGTTCAGAGAGGGTAAGTGACTTTTGTAAAATCACACAGCAGCTTGAGTGCACTCATATCTCATTACTTGATGCCCCGTGGCTTTTCTGTTGCCAGAGCAGCCTCTGAAACAAGGCAGAAAATAATCTCAACACAAGCAGAGGTGAAGCACCAACATGACAAATAGGTGTAGGCTTCACTTCTTCTCATCTACAGATGTAAACAGACAATCGTGTCAGTACAATCGTGTGTCACCGCCAACCAATCAGAGGGTGAATTAATTCACCCAAAGTCACACAGCAAGTTTGATGACAGAGGCCAAGTGAGAAGCCCCAAAGTACCACCCAGTAGAACAATATGCAAGAACAGTGCACTCAAGAACCATTTGAAAGACCAAAGACAGAGAACCAGAGTTTCTCCTCAATGCCATATGGATACATACTGACAATAGACAGCTTGACTGCAGTGCCCGTTTCCTAGTAACCACAGCCTCTCTGATGAAAGATTGCTCCCACTTGTTATTTATAACTTATTTCCCAATAGGGAGGGTGAGTGATTTGTTTATATTTAGTTACAAGAGCCAGGAAAACCCTGATCTACCATCTTAGGATAGACACAGACTCTATAGCCACAGCTGCCAGGAAATGGGAGAAAGCTGCAGTGTTCCGTGTTGTCTCTGTTACCAACAACAAGGGTCACATATAGCAATTACTGACTGCCTGGCACAAGCGACAGATGGCATGAAGGGAGACAGGAGGGAAGGGCGGCATTCCTCTTTATGCTTGACAGAGGCAGTCATTATGAAAAACTTCTCCACACCTTGTTCACTACTGGGAGCATCTGTTAATTTTGCCTGCCTTGTGACTTTGTTAGCTTTACTTTGATTCTGGCTCCTAGAACTATGCTCCTGAGGATGAATCCTGCTGTCTCTGAAGGGATTTTCTTGATTCCATAGAAACCTGGATGACCTGAAGCCTAAAAAGAGAGCACAAAGCCTTACAGAACCAAGAAAAGCCTATTACAGAGAAGAGAGTTAATGGGCCTGAGTCAAGAGATTCCCAGTGGAGTTGGGTAGAATTGACAAATTAAGCCCAAATCAGAGGAGGTATGCACTGCAGGGGTTATCTGGCAATTACCTAGTGTTATTCGACACTTTATTTTACTTGTGCAGGTTCAGAGAGGGTAAGTGACTTTTGTAAAATCACACAGCAGCTTGAGTGCACTCATATCTCATTACTTGATGCCCCGTGGCTTTTCTGTTGCCAGAGCAGCCTCTGAAACAAGGCAGAAAATAATCTCAACACAAGCAGAGGTGAAGCACCAACATGACAAATAGGTGTAGGCTTCACTTCTTCTCATCTACAGATGTAAACAGACAATCGTGTGTCACCGCACAATCACAGGAAGGTAACCAAAAAGCAACTGTTGTTACAACACCGAGAAAGACAAGCCCTAAAACAATAACCCAACCCCATCTATGTGGAGCTTTTTAGTTAACAGGGACCTGCACCCCCCTGGGGTTTTGTAACAACTCTAAGATGTCAACAGGGCAGGAACTGTTGTCCCTGCTTTGAAGAGGAACTGCTAACAGTCATAAACACCTGCTGTGGCCCACAGTTCTAAAGACTTCTTAGGTATTGATAAATTCTCACAGTGATCCAATAAGGTAGTTAAAATGATTATTTCATTTTTCAAGGGTAGAAGCTAAAGCACAGGGAGGTAGAATGACTGGTCCAAGATTACTACCAGTATCTATATGTGGTGGACGTGCCCAAAGGTGACCTCCTCCCCGACAACAAGCCACAGTTTTGTACAATACCCTCCCCTTGAGTGTCAGTAGGACTTGTGACTTGCTTCTTATTAACATAATATGGTATAAAGAAGGATATTACAGGGCTTCCCTGGTGGTCCAGTGGGTAGAGAGTCTGCCTTGCAGTGCAGGGGGCACCAGTTTGAACCCTGGCCTGGGAAGATCCCACATGCCGCAGAGCAGCTAGACCAGTGTGTCCAATTACGAGCCAGCGCTTTGGAGCATGTGCGCCCAGAGACGGTGCTCTGCAGCAGGGGAGGCCACTGCAGTGGGAGACCCGCACAGGCCAGGGAGTAGAGATGGATGAAAATAAATAAATAAAAAAACAATAAAAAAGGCCAAAAAAATTTTTTTAAAGAAGGATATTACATAATGATAAAAGGGTCAATTCTCCAAGAACACAAAATAATTCTTAATATGCATGTGTCCAACAACAGAGCATCAAACTTCAGGAGGCAAAAACTGATAGAACTGCAAGGAGAACTAGATGAAGTTGGAGACTTCAACACCCACTCCTGGAAATTGGCAGACCCAATCGGTAGAAAATCGGTAAGGACATAGTTCACCTCAACAATGCCCTCAATTAACTGGCTGCAACTGACACACAGAATACTGCATCCACCTAGAAGCAGAATATATATTCTTCCTGAGCTCACACACAACATTCACCAAGATAGACCATATCCTGGACTATAAAACACATCTAACATACTATAAAATATTAGTTTGATGCCCACATTTTGGGCCATGAAACACATCTGCCTGGTCCACCAGTTGAACTCTTACAGTCTGTGACAATCTAACAAATTTAAGAGAATAAAAAGCAGGCAGTCGGGGGGTGGGGTAAAAAAAAAAGTAGGCAGTGTCTGCCCAGACTAAAGTGAAATTAAATGTGAAATCAATAACAGAAAAATAACTGGAAAATCCCAAAATATATGGAGATTAAACAACACACTTGTAAATATGGCATGAGTCAAAGAATAAAGCTGAAGATAGTGAAATGATAATAAAACACAATTTATCAAAACTTGTGGGATGCAGCAAACACAGTACTTAGAGAGAAATTTATAGTATTGAATGCATATATTAGTAAAAACAATCTAAAATCACTCACCTAAATTTCTACCTAAGGGATTCTAAAAAGAAAGGATACAAATGAACTTATTTACAAAACAGAAAGAGATTCACAAATTTAGAAAATGAACTCATGGTTGCAGGGGGAAGGGGATGGTTGGGGACTTTGGGAAAGTCAAATACACACGGCCATGTCTGAAATGGGTAACCAACAAGAATCTATTGTCTAGCACCTAGAACTCTGTTTAGTGTACCAGCCTGGATGAGAGGGGTTTGGGGGAGAATGGATACATGTATATGTACGGCCAAGCCCCTTCACTGTTCACCTAAAACATACACAAAATTGTTAATTGGCTATATCCCAATAAAAGTGTTTTTGGTGTAAGAAAAAATAATAAATTTCTACCTTAGGAAGCTAGAAAAAGAAGAATAAATTCAATCCAAAGTAAGGTGAAGAAAACAAATAATGTATAAAAACTAGAGCAGACATCAATAAAATTAAGAACAGGAACTCAATAGAGAAAATCTATGAAACCAAAAGCTGGTTCTTTGAAAAGATCAATAAAATCAATAAAGCCTCTAGCCTGGTTAAGAAAAAACAGAGAAGATGCGAATGACTAATATCAGAAATTAAGGAGAGACATTACTGCAGATCTCATCAACATTAAAAGGATAATAAAGGAATATTATAAACAACTATCCTCACAGGTTTGGTAGATGAAATAAAACTGACCAGCTCCTTCAAAGGCACCATCTGCCAAAACTCACATAATAAAGAGACCACCTGAAAAAGTCAACAAACTATGGCAATGGTGGTAGGATATCTCTCTCAAAATTATTTTATCTTATATGGTGAAGATGAAGGAATTTTGCCTGTGTAATTTAAGGTCCCTAATCAGTTTGACTTTCAGGAAATCAAAGGAAGACTATCCTCAGTGGGCCTGGCCTAACCAAGTTAGTTCTTCCTAAGAGAGCGTAGGCTTTCCCAAGGTCAGAGAATTGGAGCAGCAGTGTCTCCTTTCACTCACTGGTCCTAAAGACATAAGTTCTACAGCCACAAGGAAATGAAAACACAATTTTTTCAAAACTTTTTTGGGATAAGATAGCGAAATGATAATAAAACACAATTTATCAAAACTTGTGGGATGCAGCAAACACAGTACTTAGAGAGAAATTTATAGTATTGAATGCATATATTAGTAAAAACAATCTAAAATCACTCACCTAAATTTCTACCTAAGGGATTCTAAAAAGAAAGGATACAAATGAACTTATTTACAAAACAGAAAGAGATTCACAAATTTAGAAAATGAACTCATGGTTGCAGGGGGAAGGGGATGGTTGGGGACTTTGGGAAAGTCAAATACACACGGCCATGTCTGAAATGGGTAACCAACAAGAATCTATTGTCTAGCACCTAGAACTCTGTTTAGTGTACCAGCCTGGATGAGAGGGGTTTGGGGGAGAATGGATACATGTATATGTACGGCCAAGCCCCTTCACTGTTCACCTAAAACATACACAAAATTGTTAATTGGCTATATCCCAATAAAAGTGTTTTTGGTGTAAGAAAAAATAATAAATTTCTACCTTAGGAAGCTAGAAAAAGAAGAATAAATTCAATCCAAAGTAAGGTGAAGAAAACAAATAATGTATAAAAACTAGAGCAGACATCAATAAAATTAAGAACAGGAACTCAATAGAGAAAATCTATGAAACCAAAAGCTGGTTCTTTGAAAAGATCAATAAAATCAATAAAGCCTCTAGCCTGGTTAAGAAAAAACAGAGAAGATGCGAATGACTAATATCAGAAATTAAGGAGAGACATTACTGCAGATCTCATCAACATTAAAAGGATAATAAAGGAATATTATAAACAACTATCCTCACAGGTTTGGTAGATGAAATAAAACTGACCAGCTCCTTCAAAGGCACCATCTGCCAAAACTCACATAATAAAGAGACCACCTGAAAAAGTCAACAAACTATGGCAATGGTGGTAGGATATCTCTCTCAAAATTATTTTATCTTATATGGTGAAGATGAAGGAATTTTGCCTGTGTAATTTAAGGTCCCTAATCAGTTTGACTTTCAGGAAATCAAAAGGAAGACTATCCTCAGTGGGCCTGGCCTAACCAAGTTAGTTCTTCCTAAGAGAGCGTAGGCTTTCCCAAGGTCAGAGAATTGGAGCAGCAGTGTCTCCCTTTCACTCACTGGTCCTAAAGACATAAGTTCTACAGCCACAAGGAAATGAATTCTGCCAACAACTGCGTGAGCTCAGAAGAGGACCCTGAGCCTACATGAGAATATAAGACTGTCACCTTGCTTACAGACTTGTGAGACGCTGAGCAGAAGATGCTAAACCATGTCTGGATTCCTGACCAAGGGAAACTGAGACAATAAATAAGTGTTGTGTTAAGCTACTGAGTTTGTGGTAATTTCTTTTTATTTATTTTTTTAAGGAGAAGGACTTTATTTATTTTTAAGATTTTTTTTTTTAAATTTTTTCTTGGCTCACGGGCTTAATTGCTCCACAGAATGCAGGATCTTCCTGGATCAGGGATCGAACCTATGTCTCCTGCATTGGCAAGCAAACTCCTCACCACTGAGCCACTAGGGAAGCCCCTGTGGTCATTTCTTACGCAGCATTAGATAACTGAAAAAAGCAGAGGAGTTTCCCTGATGGTTCAGCAGGTAAGAACCCATCTGCAATGCAGGAGACACAGGAGATGCAGGTTCAATCCCTGGGTCAGGAAGAACTCCTGGAGGAGGAAAATGGAAACCTAGTTTTGTATTCTTGCCTGAAAAATCCCATGGACAGAGGAGTCTTGGCAGGCTACTGTCCATAGGGTCTCAAAGAGGCAAATGCAACTGACTCAAGCATAGCACAGTACCAATGATTCCCTACCACGTCTGACTCCAGGTGCTTTAAATGCTGGTTCTCAGATTCTTTATGACACCATGTGGGAGTGGTTTTCCCCCAAACCATTAATTCTCTATTTCTCCAACACTACCTAGGTTTTCCCAGGTTTGGTAGATGAAAGAAAACTGACCAGCTCCTTCAAAGGCACCATCTGCCAAAACTCACATAATAAAGAGACCACCTGAAAAAGTCAACAAACTATGGCAATGGTGGTAGGATATCTCTCTCAAAATTATTTTATCTTATATGGTGAAGATGAAGGAATTTTGCCTGTGTAATTTAAGGTCCCTAATCAGTTTGACTTTCAGGAAATCAAAAGGAAGACTATCCTCAGTGGGCCTGGCCTAACCAAGTTAGTTCTTCCTAAGAGAGCGTAGGCTTTCCCAAGGTCAGAGAATTGGAGCAGCAGTGTCTCCCTTTCACTCACTGGTCCTAAAGACATAAGTTCTACAGCCACAAGGAAATGAATTCTGCCAACAACTGCGTGAGCTCAGAAGAGGACCCTGAGCCTACATGAGAATATAAGACTGTCACCTTGCTTACAGACTTGTGAGACGCTGAGCAGAAGATGCTAAACCATGTCTGGATTCCTGACCAAGGGAAACTGAGACAATAAATAAGTGTTGTGTTAAGCTACTGAGTTTGTGGTAATTTCTTTTTATTTATTTTTTTAAGGAGAAGGACTGTATTTATGTTTAAGATTTTTTTAAATTTTTTCTTGGCTCACGGGCTTAATTGCTCCACAGAATGCAGGATCTTCCTGGATCAGGGATCGAACCTATGTCTCCTGCATTGGCAAGCAAACTCCTCACCACTGAGCCACTAGGGAAGCCCCTGTGGTCATTTCTTACGCAGCATTAGATAACTGAAAAAAGCAGAGGAGTTTCCCTGATGGTTCAGCAGGTAAGAACCCATCTGCAATGCAGGAGACACAGGAGATGCAGGTTCAATCCCTGGGTCAGGAAGAACTCCTGGAGGAGGAAAATGGAAACCTAGTTTTGTATTCTTGCCTGAAAAATCCCATGGACAGAGGAGTCTTGGCAGGCTACTGTCCATAGGGTCTCAAAGAGGCAAATGCAACTGACTCAAGCATAGCACAGTACCAATGATTCCCTACCACGTCTGACTCCAGGTGCTTTAAATGCTGGTTCTCAGATTCTTTATGACACCATGTGGGAGTGGTTTTCTTCCCCCCCAAACCATTAATTCTCTATTTCTCCAACACTACCTAGGTTTTCCACAGTTGAAATTCTAAGTTTTTTAGGAATTCTTTGCCAGGAACTGTAGACAAAGACCAAATACATTTCCCATTATACCCCATTGGTCTTCAAGACTTTTCAGAGGACTATGACCCACACCAGTGTCTAAGTGATCAATCAAAGACCACATGGCCACTGACTGGGGGACCAGTTCCCTAGTCTTTGTGCTTGAGAGCTTTTGACTTCTCACTCTATCCCTAGTCTGTGCTACCACCCCCGAAATGCATTAAGGCAGGAAAAAGTAAATCTTTCAAAGGAGAATGTTTAATGTATTTCAAAGGAGAGTTTATATTATATTTTCCTATGAGGCAAGAAAACATTGGCTAAAGGTTAAGAGTTTTGACATAAATTATATTCATTATGATTCTGTGAGGTGAATCAAAGGAGATTCAGAAAATGAAGCTTAGAGAAACTAAAGTAACTTCTCTAAGGGGAGAGCTTGGAGATTCGACCCAAGTAACTCTCCTCACAGGGGAGACCCTGGGATTTGTGCCTGGCCCTGACACTGTCTTTGTTTTCCCTAACACAGCATCAAGGAACAAAGGGGAATATATCAGCTATCTTCTAATTTCCAGTCCTTAAGGAAGGATTCTAATCAAGAAATTTCCATCTCCTCAGAAAAAAGAACTAAAGAAAATGAAAGATAATTAAAGTATAAAGGATTTAACTTAATCCTAAGGAAGAGCTTTCCTAGGGTAAGGTTAATTAAAACACTAACAAGATTTTATTTAAGTAAAAAACAAAAGGTTCTAAAATTCTCCTTCCAGATTTCTGTATATAAGGCACCCTATGAAAACAGCAAGAAGAAAGGCTGGGGATAATTTTGCAAGCTAGTCAAAATACTTGCAAGGCTGACCACAGGATGAACTGAGGAAAATGGAAACCTAGTTTTGTATTCTTGCCTGAAAAATCCCATGGACAGAGGAGTCTTGGCAGGCTACTGTCCATAGGGTCTCAAAGAGGCAAATGCAACTGACTCAAGCATAGCACAGTACCAATGATTCCCTACCACGTCTGACTCCAGGTGCTTTAAATGCTGGTTCTCAGATTCTTTATGACACCATGTGGGAGTGGTTTTCTTCCCCCCCAAACCATTAATTCTCTATTTCTCCAACACTACCTAGGTTTTCCACAGTTGAAATTCTAAGTTTTTTAGGAATTCTTTGCCAGGAACTGTAGACAAAGACCAAATACATTTCCCATTATACCCCATTGGTCTTCAAGACTTTTCAGAGGACTATGACCCACACCAGTGTCTAAGTGATCAATCAAAGACCACATGGCCACTGACTGGGGGACCAGTTCCCTAGTCTTTGTGCTTGAGAGCTTTTGACTTCTCACTCTATCCCTAGTCTGTGCTACCACCCCTGAAATGCATTAAGGCAGGAAAAAGTAAATCTTTCAAAGGAGAATGTTTAATGTATTTCAAAGGAGAGTTTATATTATATTTTCCTATGAGGCAAGAAAACATTGGCTAAAGGTTAAGAGTTTTGACATAAATTATATTCATTATGATTCTGTGAGGTGAATCAAAGGAGATTCAGAAAATGAAGCTTAGAGAAACTAAAGTAACTTCTCTAAGGGGAGAGCTTGGAGATTCGACCCAAGTAACTCTCCTCACAGGGGAGACCCTGGGATTTGTGCCTGGCCCTGACACTGTCTTTGTTTTCCCTAACACAGCATCAAGGAACAAAGGGGAATATATCAGCTATCTTCTAATTTCCAGTCCTTAAGGAAGGATTCTAATCAAGAAATTTCCATCTCCTCAGAAAAAAGAACTAAAGAAAATGAAAGATAATTAAAGTATAAAGGATTTAACTTAATCCTAAGGAAGAGCTTTCCTAGGGTAAGGTTAATTAAAACACTAACAAGATTTTATTTAAGTAAAAAACAAAAGGTTCTAAAATTCTCCTTCCAGATTTCTGTATATAAGGCACCCTATGAAAACAGCAAGAAGAAAGGCTGGGGATAATTTTGCAAGCTAGTCAAAATACTTGCAAGTCCATGGGTTTTCAGATTTGACCACAGGATGAACTGAGATGATACTGTAAAATCAGCCATAGTTTCCTTAGAAACTATAGCAAATATTGACAGCATTTCATGTGTACATGTTCATTTCCAAGTTTGAAATCAAAACTAGTTTTTCTCATGAAATTATTTGAATTATTTTTATAATTTATAAGGTAATTTATAAGATAACAAAATTACATCAGAATTATTTTTCAAAATTATCAGCAAAGCAAATGGATTCAAGCAGATTTCTGTACTTACATAGTGTTTTTCTTTTATAGGTGAATGATTTCAGACCCTCCTCTATCCTCCCCAACACCTGACCCACTGCAGGGTGGCCAAACTTCCCTCCTCTCCCATGGCCCCTGCTTTGTACTCTCCTTTTGCTGTGGATCCATTGTATATTCTGGCCTGAGCCTTTGATACACCAGAGGCAGTCTTGGGACAGGAGATTTAGGTAATGTGGTGTCCCAGGGATGAAAGAAAATCCCTGCAGATGGTCACTGCAGCCATGAAATTAAAAGACACTTGCTCCTTGGAAGAAAAACCATGACAAATCTAGACAGTATATTAAAAAGCAGAGACATCGCTTTGCTGACAAAAGCTATGGTTTTTCTAGTAGTCATGTATGGATGTGAGAGTTGCACCCATAAAGAAGGCCAATCACTGAAGAACTGATGCCTTTGAACTGTGGTGCTGGAGAAGGCTTGTGAGAGTCCCTTGGACTGCAAGAAGATCAAACCAGTCAGTCCTAAAGGAAATCAAGCCTGAATATTTATTGGAGGGACTGATGCTGAAACTAAAGCTCCAATATTTTAGCCACCTAATGCAAAGAGATGACTTACTGGAACGCACCCTGATGCTGGGAAAAATAGAAAGCAAAAGGAGAAGGGGATGACAGAAGACAAGATGGCTGGATGGCATCACTGAGTCAATGGACACGCGTCTGAGCAAGCTCCAGGAGATGGCGAAGGACGGGAAAGCCTGGCGTGCTGCAGCCCTTGGGGTTGCAGAGTCAGACATGACTGAAGCAGAGTGATATACCATTTTCATAGTTATACAACTATCCTATTTTAGAGATGAATAAACTAGGCACAGAGAGGTTAAAGAAGGTGTTCAAGGTCACACAGTTAGAGGTGAAACCATGATTTAGAACTAAGCATCTGAGGCAGAGGCCATGCCCTTCACCATTCGGGTTTGTACCCTGTGCCCCCTAGGCCCCAAGCCACTGTTAAAACTATGAAGAGGGAAGCGAAAGAGGATTTCTTTATGTTTCTTATGTCTAAAATACATCCACTAAACCCGATGGAAGTTTATGATACCTCTAAATAGAAAATGGTTAAACAATTACCACAGGTTAGTTTAAGAAAATGGAGGTAGGGCATCCTCAAGCTTAACTGGGTGATGTGGTGACTTGCTGTGTTTCAATATACAATCAGTCCCCTCAGCCCTGACCACTGGAGCCAAAACAAATCCACAAACACTCTTTGCTTTGACCTCTTACTCTTCCCAAGATTTTACAAAACTCATAATCTGAAATGTGGTAACAAAAGTGACCTCCTGCTAAGCAGGTTTAATTTCAAACAGAAATGATAGGAATCCTTCTCTCTCTCTCTCTTTTTTTTTTTAATAAATCTTTTTTCTTTTTTTTGGCCATTTCTATTGATCTTTCATTTATTTACCTTTGTTCTTTGGCCCGTGTGGGCCTCCCATCGCGGTGGCCTCTGTCGTCGCAGAGCACCCGCTCTGGGCGCATGCGCTCCAGAGCTCCGGCTGGGTAATTGGACACATCGGTCCAGCCGCTCCGCGGCACGTGGGATCTTCCCAGGCCTGGGATCGAACCAGCGCCCCTTGCACTACAAAACTGTGTCCTTACCCATTGGACCACCAGGGAAGCCCAGGAATCCTTTTCTGATAACCAGTTTTATATATATATATATATATATATATATATATATATATATATATATATATATATAAGCTACTGTATTTCTCAACATTTTCCAGAGAAACAGAACCAACAAGATATGAAAATCTCTTTCTCTCTTTCAATATATATGCACATATATATTGGCTGGGGCTTCCCTGATGGTTCAGATGGTAAAGAATCTTCCCACAATGTGGGAGATCCAAGTTTGATCTCTTGGTCAGGAAAATCCTCTGTAAAAGGAAATGGCATCCCAATCCAGTATTCCTGCCTGGAGATTCCCATGAACAGAAAATTCTGGTGGGTTACAGTCCATGGATTTGCACAGTGTTGGATATGACTGAGCTACTAACACATTTATATTGGCCACATGATTGTGAGGATTGGCAAGTTTGAAATATGCAAGGTAGGCAGGCAGACTGAGTACCCAAGGAGAAGCTGATGCTGTAGGTTTAAGACTGAAAGCTGTCTGGAGGCTGACTTCTTTCCTCTGCTGGAGACCTTGGTCTTTTAAGGGCTTCAACTGATTGGATAAGGTTCACCCACAATACAAAGAATAATCCTCAAGCTTAACTGGGTGATGTGGTGACTTGCTGTGTTTCAATATACAATCAGTCCCCTCAGCCCTGACCACTGGAGCCAAAACAAATCCACAAACACTCTTTGCTTTGACCTCTTACTCTTCCCAAGATTTTACAAAACTCATAATCTGAAATGTGGTAACAAAAGTGACCTCCTGCTAAGCAGGTTTAATTTCAAACAGAAATGATAGGAATCCTTCTCTCTCTCTTTTTTTTTTTAATAAATCTTTTTTCTTTTTTTTGGCCATTTCTATTGATCTTTCATTTATTTACCTTTGTTCTTTGGCCCGTGTGGGCCTCCCATCGCGGTGGCCTCTGTCGTCGCAGAGCACCCGCTCTGGGCGCATGCGCTCCAGAGCTCCGGCTGGGTAATTGGACACATCGGTCCAGCCGCTCCGCGGCACGTGGGATCTTCCCAGGCCTGGGATCGAACCAGCGCCCCTTGCACTACAAAACTGTGTCCTTACCCATTGGACCACCAGGGAAGCCCAGGAATCCTTTTCTGATAACCAGTTTTATATATATATATATATATATATATATATATATATATATATATATATATATATAAGCTACTGTATTTCTCAACATTTTCCAGAGAAACAGCACCAACAAGATATGAAAAATCTCTTTCTCTCTTTCAATATATATGCACATATATATTGGCTGGGGCTTCCCTGATGGTTCAGATGGTAAAGAATCTTCCCACAATGTGGGAGATCCAAGTTTGATCTCTTGGTCAGGAAAATCCTCTGTAAAAGGAAATGGCATCCCAATCCAGTATTCCTGCCTGGAGATTCCCATGAACAGAAAATTCTGGTGGGTTACAGTCCATGGATTTGCACAGTGTTGGATATGACTGAGCTACTAACACATTTATATTGGCCACATGATTGTGAGGATTGGCAAGTTTGAAATATGCAAGGTAGGCAGGCAGACTGAGTACCCAAGGAGAAGCTGATGCTGTAGGTTTAAGACTGAAAGCTGTCTGGAGGCTGACTTCTTTCCTCTGCTGGAGACCTTGGTCTTTTAAGGGCTTCAACTGATTGGATAAGGTTCACCCACAATACAAAGAATAATCTGCTTTACTCAACAGTTACCATTCAAAAATCACATTAAAAAATACATCTTTACTGGGACTTCCCTAGTGATCCAGTGGTTACAATTCTGCACTTCCACTGCAGGGCGTGCAGATTTGATCCCTAATTAGAGAACTAAGAGCCTATATTGCTGTGTGGTGCAGCCAAGAAAATAAAAAAATAAAATTAAAAATATCTTTACAGCAACATCTGACTGGTATTTGACCAAAAGCTGTGTACCATAGCCTAACAGGTTGACACATAAACTTAATCATCAACATTTTTTCATTACGCCAGTTATTATAGCTACAATTCATTCAGCTACTAGGAAGAGACATACTTTTAAATTTCTCTCAGAAAGGAATCAAACTAGTCCTTCTTCAAATTGTGTAAGATAGAAATTAAAATCTGTGTCAAGTATCTGCTGGCCAGTTTCTTCCTCGGCCTACATACTACCCAATAGTAGTTGATACTGTTTTTTAATATCAGTACGAGAGCTTTTATCCACTATGACTACTTATCTCCAAGGAGGCAATGTAGCATAAGGCACTATCATATTCCGCTAACATGATATCTCTCATCAATTAAATTATCTCAGTTGCTTTGATACAGATAAGTAATTGCAGTCCTTTTGTTTATAAATCTCTGTGTTAGATTAAACATTCATGGTAACCATACAGTGAGAGAAACATAAAGGTATTCTATTCCATCCCAATGAAAGTTTAATTATGATCTGAGAGCAAGGGCTTACAAAGAGCCCAGAGCTGAAACTCTGTGGTGTGATCTCCTCACAAGTCAAAAGGTAGGAATGGCACACACACAGACAGCTCACTTCACCACCAGCCCTCTCTTTCCCATCTGAACACCTTCCTTCTTCCAATTCCTTGCATTATCTCATGGCTATGGAGCTCTTGGACGAGGAGCAAAGCTCCCAAGAGCTGGATTTAGAGGAGGTAACTAGGAAGATTTTTTAAGACTGAAAGCTGTCTGGAGGCTGACTTCTTTCCTCTGCTGGAGACCTTGGTCTTTTAAGGGCTTCAACTGATTGGATAAGGTTCACCCACAATACAAAGAATAATCTGCTTTACTCAACAGTTACCATTCAAAAATCACATTAAAAAATACATCTTTACTGGGACTTCCCTAGTGATCCAGTGGTTACAATTCTGCACTTCCACTGCAGGGCGTGCAGATTTGATCCCTAATTAGAGAACTAAGAGCCTATATTGCTGTGTGGTGCAGCCAAGAAAATAAAAAAATAAAATTAAAAATATCTTTACAGCAACATCTGACTGGTATTTGACCAAAAGCTGTGTACCATAGCCTAACAGGTTGACACATAAACTTAATCATCAACATTTTTTCATTACGCCAGTTATTATAGCTACAATTCATTCAGCTACTAGGAAGAGACATACTTTTAAATTTCTCTCAGAAAGGAATCAAACTAGTCCTTCTTCAAATTGTGTAAGATAGAAATTAAAATCTGTGTCAAGTATCTGCTGGCCAGTTTCTTCCTCGGCCTACATACTACCCAATAGTAGTTGATACTGTTTTTTAATATCAGTACGAGAGCTTTTATCCACTATGACTACTTATCTCCAAGGAGGCAATGTAGCATAAGGCACTATCATATTCCGCTAACATGATATCTCTCATCAATTAAATTATCTCAGTTGCTTTGATACAGATAAGTAATTGCAGTCCTTTTGTTTATAAATCTCTGTGTTAGATTAAACATTCATGGTAACCATACAGTGAGAGAAACATAAAGGTATTCTATTCCATCCCAATGAAAGTTTAATTATGATCTGAGAGCAAGGGCTTACAAAGAGCCCAGAGCTGAAACTCTGTGGTGTGATCTCCTCACAAGTCAAAAGGTAGGAATGGCACACACACAGACAGCTCACTTCACCACCAGCCCTCTCTTTCCCATCTGAACACCTTCCTTCTTCCAATTCCTTGCATTATCTCATGGCTATGGAGCTCTTGGACGAGGAGCAAAGCTCCCAAGAGCTGGATTTAGAGGAGGTAACTAGGAAGATTTTATTTCTTGACAAGTGGAAGGAAATCTTCAGTTGTCACCGGTAAGATGTTCTAATTTTCTCATTTCTGTAGAAACTACGGGATTTAAATAAAATTTTATATATTTATTTCTGGTTGTGCTGGGTCTTTTTTTGCTATGTGGGCTACTCTCTGGTTGCAGTGTGTAGGCTTCTCATTGCTGTGGTTTCACATGTTGCAGAGTATGGGCTCTAGGGCTCCTGGACTCTAGAGCACAGGTTCAATAATGGTGGCGTATGGTTTCAAGGCATGTGGGATCTTCCTGGATCAGGGATCAAAACCCTGTCTCCTGCACTGGCAGGTGGATTCTTTACCACTGAGCCACCAGGGTAGCCCCCTAGAACCAGAGGGATTTTAAGTGGTTAAACAATCAACCTTTATGCTGGCTATATGAGAAGTCTCTACTACAAATTTGTATTTTAAATGCTTCAGGTATAACTCTTTGCAGAAAGAGTCATCCTAAGCAAGGCTGAGGCTGAGGAGGTTTGAGGGTATAAGGGTTGAATAGAGGGAGTAATTTTCTTGATGCTTTCCCTTTCATTTACAGGTTGAGAACCAATAATACAACTTCTCAGGTAATTACTTTTCTCAAAGCCAGTGTGTTTTCCTCTAGTTGCTTCTTCAAACAGTCACATTAATAGCATCATCAGCATTTATTCTGTGCATATAATGCCACTCAGGCACCAGGCATTTAATGTGTGAAAACACAAAACTAGAAACCCTCTTAGAGATCTTTTCTTGGGCTTTCTTTTTTCATAAAAATCTCTTCTTGTTTTTAAGAGCTACTTTGCATCATTAAAAGTACCATATGGTTATTATTTTAGAAAAAAAAATCATATGAGAATCTAAAGTTCCTATACTTCTGAAATAACACTAGATTCTGACACCCAAGTGCTTCAGTGATCTTAAAGCAAAGTACTTCTGAAAATAGTTATCGTCTTGATTCAGCTTCTGAAAAGTTGTTTTCCTTCACCATCTTTGAGTAAGGAAAAGAGGACTGAATTCAGGTGTTAAAAGGCATTTTAAAATCTGTTACACAATATAAGATGAAAGATGTTTTTCTCTCCTGTCACCTGAGAAGGTTAGAAGGTAACAGACTTTGTATTTCAGATACTAATTAGATTACTGAACAAACATAGCACAAAATATTAAGGTGATTTTCCTGGCATAAATGTATAATACAGTCAAACAACTGAATGATTAATATTTTAGCTATAACACTAAAGCACCTTGCTCCAAGTAACCAATGATCAAACGATCAAACCTTTTTATTTGTGCTGCAATTCTCTTAGCCAGTCTACATTAGAATCAGAGAGATAATATTTCCATTTCAGTCTTATAAGTATTAAATGGAGCTAGTTATCATTTGGGGGAATAGACTAGTCAAAAGATAAAACAATCTTTGCAAGGAAAATAAATAAATAAAGGTTGAGTTATGCTTTCCACAAGGTGGGAGAATACCCCTGCCACACATGTAAAGATTTTCCACGCAATTCACAAAATGCATCTTGTCCCATCAGTAGTCTGTGACTTGGATGCTGTGTTTCTGAGATAAGAAAATAACTTAGCCTCTAGGAATCCAGGAAAAAAAAGGCAAAGAAGGCATTTTCCTTCGTGTTTCAGTTACCAGTTGGCCAAATGTTTCACATTAGAAGTTAAGTCAAATGAAAGAAGAATGGACCCTATGCTATTTTTAAAAGCTTTAAGAATCAGTTAAGAAAAGTGAAAGTGGATTTCTTTTCTTAAAGGTAAGGGGTGGATTTTTTTAAGGAAGAAAATGAGTATACTCACTTGCTAGGGAACAGGAAGGAATTTGAAATAAATGAAAAGAAGGTAACCTGATTTTGTTTAGTAGCCAGTTAAAAATACAATGAGAAATACTTCGTATAGACTAGAAAGATTCACTCATTGTTTATAAAATGTTGTCTCCTCCAACAAGAGACAGTGACATGTATATTCTTCTGTAAGCATCACTTCAAGTCAAGGTCTTAATAACATTCATTATATCTCCATAGTTACACTTAACCTCGCCTAGTCACATAAAACTTGAGAGAATCCCCTTTGACACAGACACGGAGATTTTTCTTTTCCATCTATTTATGATAATTTTAAGTCATCTTTAAAAGGGAGACAACGTTTTCTAAACACAGATATTTCAGGGAGAAAATGGAGAAAAGAGGGAAAGGGAGAAAAAAAAAAAAGTCATCACCAGCCCCATTTGCTTTGTTTTTTGGTGGTGGCATTTTACACAGAATCATGAAGGCAACCGTATATCTGCTGGTGAAACGGAAGATGGAGCAGCAAGACCTCAGCCAAAAAGACAAGGAAAAATTTTAAAATCGGCTTTCCTATCTCTAGCGAGTCTACATTAGAATCAGAGATAATATTTCCATTTCAGTCTTATAAGTATTAAATGGAGCTAGTTATCATTTGGGGGAATAGACTAGTCAAAAGATAAAACAATCTTTGCAAGGAAAATAAATAAATAAAGGTTGAGTTATGCTTTCCACAAGGTGGGAGAATACCCCTGCCACACATGTAAAGATTTTCCACGCATTCACAAAATGCATCTTGTCCCATCAGTAGTCTGTGACTTGGATGCTGTGTTTCTGAGATAAGAAAATAACTTAGCCTCTAGGAATCCAGGAAAAAAAAGGCAAAGAAGGCATTTTCCTTCGTGTTTCAGTTACCAGTTGGCCAAATGTTTCACATTAGAAGTTAAGTCAAATGAAAGAAGAATGGACCCTATGCTATTTTTAAAAGCTTTAAGAATCAGTTAAGAAAAGTGAAAGTGGATTTCTTTTCTTAAAGGTAAGGGGTGGATTTTTTTAAGGAAGAAAATGAGTATACTCACTTGCTAGGGAACAGGAAGGAATTTGAAATAAATGAAAAGAAGGTAACCTGATTTTGTTTAGTAGCCAGTTAAAAATACAATGAGAAATACTTGATAGACTAGAAAGATTCACTCATTGTTTATAAAATGTTGTCTCCTCCAACAAGAGACAGTGACATGTATATTCTTCTGTAAGCATCACTTCAAGTCAAGGTCTTAATAACATTCATTATATCTCCATAGTTACACTTAACCTCGCCTAGTCACATAAAACTTGAGAGAATCCCCTTTGACACAGACACGGAGATTTTTCTTTTCCATCTATTTATGATAATTTTAAGTCATCTTTAAAAGGGAGACAACGTTTTCTAAACACAGATATTTCAGGGAGAAAATGGAGAAAAGAGGGAAAGGGAGAAAAAAAAAAAAGTCATCACCAGCCCCATTTGCTTTGTTTTTTGGTGGTGGCATTTTACACAGAATCATGAAGGCAACCGTATATCTGCTGGTGAAACGGAAGATGGAGCAGCAAGACCTCAGCCAAAAAGACAAGGACATTTGCCATCAAGCAGCCTTTGCCCTGTTCCCAAACCCTCTATCATCTCTTCAAAATCGGGCGGCTTTCCTATCTCCCTAGCGATGGCCACAGTAAGTATAGCTTGTCAATTAAACATGAAATGAAACATAAACTCCCCCAAACAACAAGGCCGGGGAAACTTATCGGCTGTCATTTGACAGTATTATGGAAGATAAGACTACAGATGGTTGTTATTGGTAAAAAGGAGAACATAATTTAAATGACCTATTTATGGTATTTTTCAAGGACACCGGTGATGTTACAGTCTCTTCCTTCCAGCCTCTGAGAGACTGTATTCACTTCCTCATTTTGACAGTTAAATTCGAAGGTATGAGGGAGTTCAGTTCAAAGAACTGACCACATAAGGTAGGGTAGGACAGATGACGAAGACTGCAAAGGTGAAAGATGAGATGGAAGTGGGAAACAGAACCCGTGTCTCACGTGGGCAGGAGGAAGATGGGAGACTTTCCCCAGCTTAGTCTTGCATCAAAGACATGATCTCAAGAAGGAAGCGCTTCCTGGGATGCCAACTAATAGCAGGTTTGAAGAGAACACTTGAGAATCCAAGTGGACTTGGACGCTGCTATTCCCAGGGACCATTTGCTCCATTCAAGCCTTGGCCAAGGTCAGGGTGGGGGGCTGAGGCAGAGAATCACTCACGTCTCCTTGTGTGGACTGAGGGCAATGCCTTGGCATGGGACAAAGGGACCAAGTGTCATGGTCAAAGAGGCAAGGGCAAGACCTGGGGAAGCGAAGCCAGGGGGTCGAGGCAGGGATAAAAGCACCAGTGAGGCTGAGAGATCCTTCCAGTAGGACTGTTCTCCTGTATCAGCCCTTCAATCCTAGTGCACATAAAGGATCATTTGCCCACATTCACCCCATTACTTCAGACTACGTTCTAGAGACATAGGCAGAGACCTCTCCTGGGGACCCTAAGAACAAACGTCAAAGAATCACTTCCTTCTTGAGGACATGTGGCCCTGCACCTGAGCATGCTCGCAGATCCCTCACCCAGGACCAGCCTGGCCACCGGGCAAAGACCAACAAGGCTGCAGT